>JAYESA010000004.1:309096326-309713826 GCA_036927795.1 Iris macrosiphon | reverse complement strand
CAAAAAGCTCCAAATCTACCAAACCAAGCTTCCAATCAAAGCTCCAATACCAAATCTAAGCTCTACCCACCTAGGTTGGGGAAGAATATAGGGTTAGGGTTAACAACCATGAAGAATAGAAGAAAAAAAAAGAGAAATAATGTACAATAGTGTACTTACTTGGAGTGGGAAGAAGAAGGAAGAAGAAGGAAGTAGTGGAGAAGAAGAAGAAGAAGAAGAAGTGAAGAAGAAGAAGAGAATGGGGCTGTTGGAGCTGTTGGTCGGGTAGGGGGCTGGTTTGATCGGCCACACATTAAAGGAGGGTTTCACAAAGTCCAAAATACCCAAAATGCCCTCTCCTAACTTGGGTTTTGGATTTTGGGTTCCAAAAGCACTCAAACTAGCTCCCAATCTCTCCAACTAACCCACTAAAAATATAATAAATATTTCTAAACCCAAAAATAAGTCTCACAAGGGTGTGGGTTAGGCCGGACATGGGTCCACTAGGGTCTGACATGGGTCCAGGCTAGCCAAAACCCTAAAACAATTAATAAAAAAATAATACAATCACTAATTAAATATAATTATAATTAATTATAAATAATACATAATTAACCCAAATTAAAATAAAAAAATATCTGCTCTGGAAATGGGGTAGTGACAGATTGAATTACCTCTTTAATTTTGTATCCTTTAATACCCTTGTTGTGAATCGGATATTTGGATCACAATACTATCATTCCTTTCCAACAACTTTCATCCTTATGACATAGACTAGTCATTCTATACCTATGACATGACTATCACTAATAAACTCACATTTTCATGTTTTATTTTAGTCGCACAACATTCGCGACGCATTTTTACACCAAAAAGATACATAAATATTCTTTTCCGTTGCGGGCAATTTTAATATGTAATACCGACTCAATTCTTTCAACAACTTTGACATTCATGAGTCTAACCTGGACCTACTCACTTAGGACCCATCTTTCACTCCTAAATATACACTTCCATGCTCCATATAGACCCCACAACATTTGCGACTTATCTCCTTCTAAAAATCTATACTTAAATATTCAATCCCGTTGCAACTAAAATAAATTGTACATCGGCAACCCAATTCCCCTAACCACTGATATACCCATAGCCCACTCGAGCCAAACTACATCCATGATACTCGTATTGCATTAAATTGAGCCCTTGTACTCTCTACAAAAATATTAACCACCTTAACAAATTTTGTTACCTTTTGACACTTATTGTTGAACCGTTCATCAGCATCCATGATATGTGATGAACGTATCCCTCAGTACCATCTCACCTTAGTTGTAATTGACTAAGACATTTTCTAGCATCTTATAAACTCATGACCTAATTAGGAGCAATGAGAACTGGTGACTTCATTTATAGAGATATTGGCTCAATAACGTTAGGGTGGGACCTAGATTTTCTTTGATAGTTTGTGACTACGATCACAAAAGCCTGATCATCTCATATCTTTACTCAAAGTTAGAATTTCTAGAACCTTTATAAATAGGATCATGACCATAGTTTGCACTGCCAACTTGGTGTATTCCTTATCTTTAAATCATGCCCAATTTTAATAACAAGAAACTAGATATGACGAGTCGTATTTATTCTTCCTTCCCAGTGAATACTTTACCCTTTTTCTACCATGCTAATTTTTAAATTTCGAGGAAAAAAAATTTATAAGTTGGGTAGATTGTAAACCCCCTGATTTTAAATTTTAAATTTTATTATTTTTATTATTGGTATTATGTAATTATTCGAGATTAAGAAGTTTTTTTATTATTCTTAGCTAATTAGAAAAATATAAAATTCATGGATTTATTAACTCGTATAGATATTTATTTATATTTATTAATTACAAATATTTCACAGAAATTAAAGTATTATAGAATTTTTCTGAAAATTATTTGATGTACAAACCAATTTTTTTATATTTTACTATAGTTATAGATGGCTATATATATATATAAATTTATATGGTATTATAAAAGAAAAGAAAAGAAAATGAAAAGCATAAACCCAAAACCCAAACCCATATCCTAAACCCGCTACCCCATCCCCCGTGTCCCCTCTGATTTAACAACCCATAACCCCCCTTCTCTCCATGTATATACAACCACCGCCACCATCGCCAACAACATCACCGCCACCATCAACTTTACCCTGACCATGCCGCCGACCAACTGCACTCCGACGATCATCACTCATGCATCCCGTGTGCAAACGCTGGCCACCCCCGCCTACGGCGCCGCCCGTGCGCGAGGGCTGCAACAGCGGTCGCAACAAATGCAGCGACAATCCCCGCACCGCATCGATGTCGTGGAAGAGTAGCAACGTCAACCGTCGTATCCCTGCATGAGCCCCTGAAATACTATCGTCCTACACGATGCCCACCGCAGACGATTTCTGCATTTGATAGTCGATCCCGACGTGACGCGCGTAATCATGAAGTCAGAATTTTGTGTTCATTACAGCAAATTTACATGTAGTTTTTGAGCAATCCAACCATTGAATCGACGATCCAAAACCTCCAACACAATCTCGGTATATAGATCTTCACCCATCTCCATTTGCAGCCATTTATTCAATTAATCTATAGATCATCCAAGTTGTGCGTTTAAATTAAAATTATTCTTACAGTTTAATGGTGACAACATTGTGAATTTGTTTCCCTCTTATTGTAGCTCCATTCGATAAAAAATTTCTCCTACTCACAGCAGGTATAACCGCCCTCAATGTTTGTATAAATAGTTTGGATTAATTCGTAGATTTTATTGATTAAAACTCAGTTCCAAAAGCCAGAAGAAAAAATAGTTTCTCACATTCAAATTTCTCGATACGGGGTACGTCCTGCCCAACGAGGTAACTTCATCGAATATGAATTACACCGAAAGGCGCGTATCGTCAATACGGACGTATGGACTTTTACAAAACTTGATTTGGACATGCGTGCACACCGGAATCAACATGTATCCATCGAAAAATATTATATCGGCATATTCCAACACCTTGTCATAACTTCGGGTGTGCTTGTCGTTTCGAAACAAAACTTACGCTATTGGAGTCACAGCGTTATGCTGGTCCTGTGGCCCAAGTTTGGTTTGATTTTGAGAACGTTGACGAAATACCGTTTTGCGGGCCCCACGATTCCACTTGACGGATGATTTCGTGACCGGCTCACCGAAATCCAATTTCGAATATTTTATTGAGGTCGTATCCTCATTCTGGACTTATAGACACTAAGTTTGCTAAATTTGGATAACTTTATCTTCGATACGCTTTTCAGTGAGAAGTGGGCCACTTGTGGATCCCGCTTTGATCCAAAACTGTCATTATTGTCCATGTGTCCAAATTGGACTTATGGGTAGTCAATTCTAGCTATCTCTTATGTTTTTGAAATGTTGGTGATGTCTATTGCAGCATTCAGAGATATTAGTGCAGATTCCATCTTTTTAGAAGCAGTTAACGCATTAAGCTCGCCACCTGGATGTCACCATATCCAGAATTCAGGCAAGTGTACCTTGCCATGATATATCATAGTTTCTTGTCTTAATTATCTTATTTAGTTATTACAGTTATTTAATATGGTTGATGTGTGTGTTTACCTTAGGCCGTAAGACGTTGCTTAGCATTCGAACAAGATTCGGGTGTCGACGCTGTACGCGGAGTCGTGTAACGTCACTTAGAGAGTTGATTACACGATCCTATATTTACGTGCTTGCTTTACCAAGTACGTCAGACCGTAGGACACTTGACATCATTTCATATGACAGAATCCTTCTTGAGGTATTCATGGTGATTCGGTATAGGATTACAGAACTCGTGATATGAGACTTGCACATTATATACATATATCATTATGACTCGTGGTACTAGTTAGAGGTCCTGATCTTGCGTGTTATGGACATAAGACGTTATGGAGATGAGACGTGAGGTTACATTGGGTGGGGAGAAATATACCATACTACAGGCTGATTATGTTTATATATATACTATGTTACTAGAGGTGCCTTAGACTCTGTCCCAGATCTTTAGCACATTTACTAGCCCTACTAATATTACTTGCTGCTATGGGCTCCCCGACACAGAGCCTATAGTGGTTTCAGCCTGAGTATGAGTAATGTTCTCATGTGCATATCATGTAGAAGGTTATAGTAGTTTACCCTTGAGTATGTAGCATTATATTATTTTACTTTGGCATATTATTTCTTGTACCTTGTTACGTCCCTCTGAGGACCTTGTCCCTTGCCAGTTTTGCAGCATATACCGTTGTGGAGCCAACCTGGAGTTGCTGATTTGGGTTGCTTTGCCATGTGGACATTGGTACCAGGTACTTATATTATTTCTACTTATGCCATTCATTTATATTATTGATTCATCAGCTGATGTAGCCTAGTTTTTATATACTCATATTTCTTTCTCGAGTCTATTCGAGCTTATGTGTTACTGGGCCAACTTTAGCACATGCAGTTCATTCTTGATATTTTGTTCTTTATGTGGATTGTGACATAGATATTCTCAGTATTCTTAGATAGTTACCCTTATTATGCAACTTATACATATTCGAGTTGGACCAGAGTCTGGTCGAATGCGTAGCTGGCATATTATGTATTCCTAGTCCTACATATTTTGGGACTGGGCATTATACCGGCATAGCCTGGGGTACGTGACACCTACTTCAACCCCCGAAGCCTCGGAGGAAGAAGAAAATTTACAGTCACACTCTTCAGAATCCTCCACGTGGGACTCCGACACCAGTATCGTAGACCTCTTTAGACAAATATTATTTGTCAATATGGTGTCAGCTAACCCTGAGGAAGATAATGAGAACTCACCGGAACTCTTTAAAGTGGAACCGTGGGCCCAGCGCTTAGACTCACAATGGGAGCAATATTTTGAGCTGCGGGAACCTTCCACCGAAGATAAGGTCGTGCAAGTCGACCTGGGAGAGGAATCTGCCCCAAAACCTATCTTCATCAGCAAACATTTATCCGGTGAAGATCGTGAATCCCTGCTACAATTAGTATAGGAATATATCGATGTCTTTGCCTGGAGCTATAAAAATATGTCGGGTTTGGACCCTCAGATCATGGTCCACAGGCTCAACATCTTGCTGAACGCTAAGCCAGTAAAGCAACAATAATGACAATTCTGGGCAGATATCATGAACGCCATCGAAGCTGAAGTAAACAAACTGATAGCTAGTGGCTTCATCCGCAAGGAACAATATCTCAATTGGGTGGCCAACATCGTGACCATCATCAAAAAGAAAAGGAAAATTTGAATCTGCATCGAGTTCCATAATCTAAACGCGATATGCCCTAAGGACGAGTTTTCTCTTCCGATCACAGACATAATGATCGATAATACATGCAAATTCGAGCGTATGTCCTTTATGGACGGGATCTCAGGTTACAATCAAATCAAGTTATTTCCCGACGATAAAAAGCATATGCCATTCCGAACACCGATAGGGGTATAATGCTACACAGTCATGCCCTGCAGGTGCTACATACCAACGAGCTATAAGCACAATCTTTCGTGAACATCTACGTAAGACAGTGGAGTGCTACGTTGATGACATTACTGTCAAATGTTACTCCAAAGATGATCACCTTCAGGACTTGAGGACTGTGTTCGACCTAATGTGTGCGCATAAGCTCAAGATGAATCCTACCAAGCAGTAAGTTCCTGGTCTTTGTCTTAACTTCGAAGGGTATCCACATTAACCCTGACAAGACCAAAGCATTCATTGAAATACATCCACTGAAGAACCTCAAGGAACTTCACGGTCTTCAAGGAAGACTGGCATACTTCAGGAGATTCATAGCAAATCTCTCTGGATATTGTCAGCCATTCACCCAGATCATAAAGAAGGGAGTCTCCTTTATCTGGGACGAAGAGTTCCAGTGCGCCTTCGATGACATCAAGGAATACCTTATGAACCCTCTGGTATTGGTAGCCCCTGTAGTATGGAAGCTTTTTCTGTTCTATGTAAGAGCAATAGGTCACTCTCTGGGTGCTCTGCTAGCCCCAAAGAGTGACACATATCACGAGCAGGCCATCTACTACCTCAGTAGGATGATGGTATGCGCGGAACATAGATACAATCCCATCGAGAAGGATTACCTTGCTCTGGTCTTCTCTATCCAAAAAACTCGGTATTATGTGATGGGACAAACGATCCATGTGATCTCACGGGTCAACCCCCTCAGGGTCCTCATGACTAAATCCGAGGCACTCAACTCCCGCTTGGCGACGTGGGCAATACTCATGTTACCATACGATATAGTATTTGTTCCACAGAATACTGCCAAAGGTTAATCATTGACCGACTTTTTGGCTGCCTATCTAGTGCCAGAAACTTCGAAGCTTTACGAGGATATCCCGGATGAAGTGGCAGACTCCAACATGACCAGCGCAGAAGCCGTTTGGTTGGTGTTCTAAGATGGTACTTCAAGAACAGGGCCCAAGGGCAACACCGTCGCTGGAGTCAGGATCGTGTTAATCTCCTCCGACAATCTGGTAATCAACCACGCTTATTCTCTCACAAAGCCGTGCTCCAACAATATGGCAGAGTATAACGTCCTCATTATTGGACTCCGACTCGTTAAGCAAGTAGGATCCGACTACCTAGAGGCCTACGGTGACTCTAAGCTGATCGTTAGTCAGGTCCGGGGTGAGTATGAAGTCCGGCATGAGGATTTGATTTCCTACCACCAAGCTGCGCTCGTTATAATCTCTACCTTCGAGGGGTTCTTCATAGAGAACGTCCCTCGACTACAAAATATTGAGGCTGACGCCCTTGCTGGTCTTGCTGCCTCCTTGGCCATCCCTGCCAACACTCACCAGTTGATTATCGTGGTCATCCAAGAGCTCATCTGCCCAAAAAATAACCTCTACATGTGTCTAAGCTATGCCACAGAGGTAGAAATTGGCATATGAGACTGGAGGCTCCTGTTTATCGACTACGTAGTCTATGGAATCCTCTCTGAAGACTCAAAGGAAGCTACTTCCATCAGAAGATATTTACTCTGATTCTACTATGACAAGGCTACTAAGATGTTATATCGCCGTTCGTATGATAAAATTCTTCTACGGTGCCTATCGGATACAGAAGCCAAACATGCACTTAGGGAAGCCCATGACGGCATCTGTGGTGCCCACCAACCTGGTCCTAAGCTACAGGATCATCTCAGGCGTTTAGGCTATTACTGGCCAACGATGGTAGCAGATTCCATCAAATATGCAAAAACGTGTAGGATATGTCAGATCCATGTTGACATCATCCATTATCTCTCATATTTCCTACACTCAATGGTACCGTCCTGGCCATTCGAGACATAGTGAATGGATACCATTGGACCAATTAGTCCACCTTCATCGAAGGAACATCGGTTCATCTTGGCCATTACTGACTACTTTTCCAAATGGGCAGAAGTTGTTCCACTTGCTGAAGTAAAGACTTCAAACGTGATCAGCTTTGTCAAGCATCACGTCATATATCATTTTGGCTTGCCATGGAGGATCATCCACGATAATGGTCCACAGTTTGCAAGCCATGCTTTCTATTGGTTCTGTGATAAGAACCGAATTTAGAATATAGCATCAACTGCCTACAACCCAGTGGCAAATGGTCTAGCTGAGGCATTCAACAAAACTATTATCAAGCTCCTCAAGAAGTTCGTGTCATCTAACAAGCGTGACTGGAATAAGAAACTGGATGAATATCTCTGGGCCTACCGCACAACGGTCCAGATGCCAACTGGTAGCACGCCATTCTTCTTGGTCTACGGGAGAGAAGCGGTCCTCCCCCTCGAGGTCTAAATTCCCTCGCTCCGAGTGGCTCTCTCCAACCAGCTAACCGTTGACGACAATCACCACCGACGGCCACAAGATTTGGAAGCTCTCGACGAGAAACGCCTCTTAGCTCAACAACATATTGAGTTATACTAAGAGAACCTCTCAGGATCCTTCAACAAATATGTTAAGAAGAGGATCTACCAAGTGGGTGACCTCGTCCTGACAGTAAGGAGGCCGATGGTTATGACCCACAAGACGGCCGGCAAGTTCCAACCCAGATGGGAAGGCACGTTCGTCATAGAATCTATATTCTCCAACAGTGCCTACCGACTGGCGAAACCCAATGGTGACTTGCTTATGATGTACATCAACGATAAGTTCCTGAAAAAGTATTATGTCTAAGCTAGACTTGTACTCCCTTTATCCCCAGCAGGGCGGCTCGGATATACAGTGTCTATACTCTTGGTTCTTCCTCCCCAGCAAGTGCTTATGCACAACATAGCCTTTCCTCAATAAGCTATTATCAGTATTCAGGATTCCTGGATACACAACAGATAATGGATCCTCAAAAGCTCTCCAACGGAGCAATCCTCAGGTTCACTTGCACACTCCTGGAGGGACCACTCAAAAACTAGTCTCATTAGACGCTAGCCATGTCCATATTACCTCTGAGCTATCGGCCTAACAATATCCCTAGTGGAATAACCCTCATGTCTATCTACATTCTCGGATAGACCACACTGAGAAAACCACTCCTGGGTGAGTTTCTCGAATGCTAGTTCACGTCCATATTACCTCTGAACTACTTTTCTAAAATTTCTTCCTGGTCGTGTTTGACATGTCCATATTACCTCTGAGCAAACCTCCCGGATTTGGCTATCAATTATAATGTCCACATTACCTCTGATATCGGATGTCTTCTTAACTTATCATCCATACTTAACTCTAAGTCCGCCAGCGGTGTTAAGTCCACAAAATCTACTATGTCCATATTACCTCTGGCAGGGCTTGTCTCGAACCTACTATTTGTATTCCATTGCGCAAGAAGTAATAGGTCCACCTAAGTCCCCCAGTAGGATATTCTTCAATAGACTGTAATATTGTACTATGTCCATATTACCTCTAATACAATGTCCAAAGTCCATAACATATAATGTGACAAATACAAAAGAGAAATTCTAAAAAAGAAGAAACTTTGTTGGGTAATATTCAAGATCATGAGTACATATGATGAAAATTTATTACATTCAAGGATTTTTTATTAGTATTCAAGGTCATTAGTACATAAGATGGAAACCTTTTTTAAGGGCTTCCATGAAGTCTTACTGATACGAACCTTTTTCATTATAGGAGCATCTCTGTGTTGTCGTTTGTACTAACACAAATCGAGCCTGCAGCACAACTCAATGCTTTCTGGATCATCCTCCACAGTGCAAACCTCAGTATATGGAAAATAATCCATACCGACGGATAGCAAGGGAGGAGCAGGAACAGGCGCTCTACAATCATATGGGAAGACCAAAGACATGAATGGTAATGAATCCAAATCCTGTCATCGACACAGCAGTCTTCCGGCCGGTAGCAAGCCGAATAAAGGGGAGAAACGCAGCTAGCACGCTGCATGAACATGGATCGCTCCGAGCATGACGTAGGATGCTCATTCTCGTCTCTTGGATCAGTTCTTGGTGAACTATCCTCGTCTCCTAGATCAGTTCTTGACGAGGAACTATCACATAAAGTTGGTCTTTACCCCGAACAATGGGCGTTATGATATCCTTCCATGCTCCATCATGAGTAGCACGAGGGAGAACAAAGCTTGCACAAGAAAAATATATAGCATTAGCAAACAAAGACAATATAAAATCTATGTGGCATAACCTAGTCGACGCATGAGGTATCTTCCATACGGTAGAGCCACGATGGTCATATGTCGGGTCAAGCCACCATCCATGCGGCAAAGCCACGATGGTCGCATCCATGTGGTAGAGCCATGGTGGTCGTATATCTGGATCGAGCCTTCATTCATGAGACAGAGTCATGGTTGTCGCATGTCCAGGTCGAGTCTTCATCCATGCGACAAGATCTTAGCGGCCGCATGATGGTTGCCCATCCACTCGACAGACTAATGAGAAAATTTTGCGCATGTTCGTGATACTCTCTCATCCATGCGACAAGGCTGTATAAAAAGTATGTGCGTATTCTAGACGATTTCTTATCCATGTAGCAAGATTGTGTACGGGTATCTCTTTGTCCATGGTAGCCCAACACGAAGAATGCGGTGCTCCCCTACCTCCAAGTAAAGCACCAAAATCAAGGGGCCACGGATCAATGTTGCCCCTAACAAACTCCTCGGTAAGAAGGGCCGCAGCCTGCTGCATCCTTCGCAGGAAAAGGAGAAAGAAAGCAAGGAGATTAAAGTTATCTCTCTCTGCCCTGACTGCCTATTTATAGGCTCCAAAACTGCATAAAGGGATCGAGGCAATGAACCGAGCGATTAATGAGATAAACCTGACACCTCGATCCACGTAATCTTCTCTAATCTTCTCAAAAATTGATGCATCGAGCCCCATGTCAGGAGACATCACAAAATCCCAAGAGATCTGGTTAAAGATAAAGCAAATCCTCATTTAATGATCGGATAGCCTATCAGAGACAACTATGCGGCAACATGGTTATGCGACATGTCACTCCTATGCGGCCAAAAGTGCTCGACCATACTTTTTATTCAAAGTATTCTAAACTTGTCATTTTGGAAACTTTGAAGGGGGTCTTTTAGAAGCATAAAAAATTATACAGGCCGCATATATGTCATGTACCCATCAAAAAATAAAACCAAGCTACAGAGAAGTCATATGCAGCCTGAACAACCAAGCCGCAGAGAAGCCATATGCGGCCTGAGACAACCAAGTCATAGAGAAGCCACATGCAGCCCGATCAACCAAAGATCTAGAAGTCGTATAGTATACTCTATGCGTCCTGAACAATCACAGAGAAGGGAGGCCGCATAAAACCTCCCTTGACATAGCATTCGATGACTGTCAAACTCTGACACATCACTCGTCGTACTGAGAGGCTTCGAGATTTGAGACGATGACTCAGGAAAAGTCAAAAAGTCATATCACACATTGATGGCCTCAACAGACGTGCCACGTCACGTTCCCATTTATATGCGGCTATATACCTATGCAGCCTCATCATCATGCGGCCAGAGTATCCATCGAACTAAGGCCAGATGAGAGCTTGCATGCGACTATATACCCATTTGGCCTCGTTATCATGATGCCAGAGTTTTCATCCAACCAAGGCCAGACGAGAGCTTACATGCGACTATATACCCATGCGGTCTCGTTATCATACGGCCAGGGTGTCCATCCAACCAAGGCCATACGAGAGCACACATGTAGGCTCGACTATATGCGGCCTCGTCCTCATGAAGCCAAAGTGTCCACAAGACCAAGGCCAAATAAGAGCACGTATACGGCCTTGATTCTATGCGTCCTCATCCTCATGAAACCAAAGTATCCATCAGACCAAGGACGGATGAGAGCACATATGCGACCAGGACGACTATGCGGCCAAGAAGATATACGGCTTTCAAACTTGCAAGATCTTTTTTGTTACAATAAAAGAGATCCTCACATAATTAGTGCAGACCATATGTCCAGCTGACCATATTGCGCAAATAATGGATCAATAACGACCGCACCCATTCACCCAGATTCTATCAAACGCATATCCCAACCAAGGCTATATGGCAGCACGGTAGTATGTGATCCAGTTACAACTGTATTCTGTTGAAGGAGCCCCCATGCGGCCACCAAACAAGGGCATATATGTCATCTATAACCCATCATCCTGATGGCTATAAATAGCAAGGGTAGCATACCCCACACAGAGAGAGCAATAAGCACAGGAGATAGAACATAAAATAGCTTCCTTATGTCAACATCAGACCGTCAACGGAGTAAAAGAGTCACTGCAGCACTCAATCTCCATCGTCACGCCCCATAATAAAAAATTGTACTTAGATTGTCTGTCTAGGACCTCTTTGTACTTTTTTTAGTTTGTTATTAAAGCAAGTTCTTTTAGACTCCCGATTTAATGACGAACACTAGGTAATATCAAGGTGAATGGGTTTTGGGCCTTGGTAATAGTAGATAATATAGGATAAGTGTATATATGTATATAAAATATAATATTGTATCTTAATTACCTAGTACAATATAATATTAGTTAATATTAGCTAAGGTAACTTGATATTAACTAGTGTAGTCTAATATTAGCAAGGTATTAGATAGTTTGATTGTATTAGTTAGTATAACTTAGATATTAACTAATATCGACCTAGAAACCTAGGTTTGACCTGGTATTGACTAGTGTTAACTAGTTTGACTCTAAAAGTCAACTCAATAGTAGATTAAACCTAGAATTAATGTGTGGACCTAGTTTGACCTAGAAAAGACTTGATATCTAGAAATTAGCTATTTTAACTTCATTATGATTCTAAACATTGTGTTGACTTGATATTCCATATTTAGGTATTTGAGGTACTGATACGGATACTGTTTGATACTTTATCCCAGATTCTAGGCGAGTATATTCTCTGATAGTTTTTCGTATATAATATATTCTATGTTTCTTATATCTAGTGTAGTTATACTTGATTTTTGACATGTCGATCATATGTCTAAGCTAGTACTCACTCACTTAGCTACTTATACTCTTAATTCTTGTACATTATATTATTTGATCTATTATTTACTTTAAAATATTATATTCTTGCCATATTTCTAGTTCTTATTATATTATTATGTATTTCTCGTTATTTACTATTATATAGTCTTTATCATTTACTGGAACTGTTGTTAGAGGTGTATTTCACTCTAATCCTGACTGGATAATATTTTTCAGATAATATTAAGGATTGGTATCCTACGCACTATGGACCACATGATATGGTAGGAGTGGAATTGGAGACTGTGGCTCAAGAGGAGCTAGTACCAGTTGAGGGTGATGACACACTAGCTGTAGCTCAGTAGTTAGACAACTTCTATTGTACTGGATTTATTTCCAACTTTCTCTTGAGATTAGATATATTACATTTGAGACTTCTATTGATGTTGAAAGCTTTTAGACTATTATTGTAAGATGTATCTTGACTCTTATTTCTGATTCTCTTTATATCATATTCGTGCGTTGATTTCTTCTTATAGAATTGTGATTGAGTATTCATATCTAGTTGAGATGATATTGACAGGTGATATATTATTGTGGTATATTATTGTTAGATAGTATTGATGACCTAGACAACGTTCTATCGTCGATGATGCGGCGTAGGTTGGACATTGTTTACGTACTCGTGCCCTTGTATTGGGTGCGGGTCATGACTTGGTAGATACCAATTATTCCAGATTCATCTTTGTCAAACTTCATAAAAATTTAAGGGTTGAAAAAATGCCTACACTTGGGGCCAATTCGCTCACTACAAACAGATGCAATATGCTAGATAAGGGATAGAATAAAAGGAATAAAACATTAAAAAATTATTCGTGTTGCTCTATTCCAAGTTGCACTTAAAAATAATAGAACTAAAAAATATATAAACAACATCAAGTGTTCTATATTCCAAGTTACGACAATGCTTTATTACAGTGGCGTATCTTACTTGACAGTGTTACAGTTTTTTTTACTTGTAAGTGTGATGCAGTATTATATTTTTTAGACCTATTTAAAAATGACGTATTATTTATTCAATAAAAATATATACTTGGAATATAGAACAACATGTCAAAATAATAATAAAACTATAATATCCAAAATAATATATTTCATAAGGAAATACTTATCTATGGACCCTTCATCACAAGTTTTAAGCATGCTTTCAGCCTTCATACAAGTCTATGTAACTTACCTTAAACTGCTTTTAAGACTTTCATTGATTATTGCTTTTAAAACTGAATTACCAAGAGGGTAGTTGACTAGAGGGTGTGGAGTTTACAAATGCGCAAAAGGATTTATTCATGCCAAAGATTTTCAATGTTGCATATTTTTTGAGCCTGTTATTTTTCCATATCGCGGAGCAAAAATATTCATACATGAGACTTTTGAGATTTGTTGCTCTAAAGGAAAATTAAACTTTTTGCTAAGACCTGTAGCACCAGAGGAATTGGTTGAACTATTCACTGATCAAGGTGAAGAAGGAAAATAATTTAGGCAGAATATTCGTTCTTACAATCACTTATTTTCATTTACGTCCATGGGTGTCAATATTGATGGGAATCTTACCATCAGTAGAAATAGAACATTTACATATCGTGTGCAAGGGTCTATATATCATAGAATTTATAGTCTTTTACAAATTGATGGAAGAAATCCAAGATAATTGTAAATATACATATATGACACTGACAAAGAAATTGATTATTGACTATCTGGAAATAATGCTTTGAATCAAGGAATACTTCTAAAGTTGAAGGAGATTTTGGATACACATAACCCCTTTGTTCAATGTTTTTGACAACTTGGAAGTCGTGAGGATATACAAAGTTGTAGACTCATTATAAAGGAGCTGACAATAGATCGTCGTATTTATAACTTGCCAACTGCTTCACAAGTTGCTGCAATTATTGTCAATGGAGATGAGCTACATGGATTGTATGAGAGAGAGAGATAATTTTTCAAACTCGATCAGGAGAACTTCATAGAATTCCAGATACAACAGGCTATTATGACTTCAATATCCTATGTTGCTTTCTTTTGGTCAATATGGTTGGGATTTAGGCATCTATAATAATAGTTCATATCGTGTCAGCTGTCGGTCGTATTATTCCTATATTTTGCAGGTAATTTTTAAAAATGAATTTAAGCTTCTTTCAAATACTTTATTATATAATTATTAAATTAATTAATTAATATTATAGATAATTGATAGTTTTTAATTATTGGCTATTAGATTCGTCCCTCTGAGGTATCATTGTTTCTAAATGGGGGTCGTCTTCTTTAACAATATGGTGTGAATATGTTTGTGAAAATTGAGACAATGAGGTTAAGATATATTCGTGATAATCAAACAACCATTAGATCCGAGTTGCACCAAGGGCTACATGATGCGATAACTGTTAGTGAAACACGAGCATGTCACATATATTTTATTGTTACTATTATTATTACAATTGTCTTTAAAAAAATATTACTATTATTATTACTTTACTAAGTCATGTACCTTCTCATGTCCAAATAAATATTGGTCAAAGAATTCTTCTCCCGTCTTTCCATAACGGTAGTCCACGAGATATGCAAAACAGATACAAAGATGTTATGGCATTGGTAAGAAGGTATGGCAAACCTGATTTATTTATTACTATTACCTGCAATTCGTCATGGTCTGAAATTACTAGAGAATTGCTTCCAGGACAAAAAGCACAAGATAGACCCAATTTAACTACTAGAGTATTGTCACGACCCGCACCCGGTTATTCGGGCACGAGTGCGTGGGCACGTCCAGCCTACGCCGCAGTATCGGCGGTAGTACGCTGTCTAGGTCATTTCTGGGGTCAAAAAGCATCTATCTCATCCACAATAATGAACATGTAAGAATAATCACAGGAAAAAGAAATGCTAAGATTTCATAATATTTAATCTGTGACAACTAAACCACAGTTAATACAAGCCAGAAGATAAATCGGGGACAAACCCGAGTATGTGCTGAAAGGAAATAAAATAATAACTAACTGGCTACTCCTCCTCAAAGGTAGTCTCCGGAGTGGGAGCCGGCTCCTCAATGTGTCACCTGCTAACTCATAGGGGCCATAATAGGTAGGGGCAAAGTTCTCATCATCGCCTAAAACAACGGATCCAGTCAGGAAAGGAGCAAAGTACACAATGCACAACAAGATTAAACTAGATATTTATGATAATTAAAATGAACTGACAGGTATCATGTTGAGGATATGTATAAATAAATAGTAACAATAACTAAGAGTTAATTGCTGTAAGACAGGGTCATGAGTAAAACAGGAACAAGGTGACAGGAAAAATGAACTACAACCAGACAATAGGAACTGTAACAAGACAAGAAACTATGTGTGTGAACTTGTGTATTTAGAATACCTAGTTGGCATGTAGGGGTTTATAGGGTTAAACCGGCCGCCATAGACGGCTATTAAACAGGAATAATCGAGATCCGGCTGATGGACAGTCGTGTACCAACAGCTATTAATCATGGCAAGAGTCAGGGTAAGCTACATGCCTTTCAGTATTCTCCCACCCGACATGAAAAACAAGACATGAACTCCAATATTCAAGACATAAAATCCAGAGTTCTAGCACTATGTGTAATCATCAATGGTATATGTAAGACAGGGAATTAACTATCACAATATAAAGATTAAACTTGAAGTGCAGGTACTTGCCTGTTGTTTGGATCTGATTAATAGTTCTTGGGGGAAATATCCAAAGATGAGTCCAAATACTGAAATAGACATTACCATCACGCTCAGAAGATGTCAAATAGCTAGAAACGCCTGTCCTTGGGTCCAATTTGGAGACAAGGGCAAAAACGGCAGTTTTGGGTCAAAACGGGGTCCGCCGTTGGGCCCGCTTTGCACCGAAAAACGCGTCCGGGTCAAAGGTCTCCAAATTCACCAAACTTAGTGTCAACAGGTCAGGAACGCTGATACGAACCCAACGGAACTTCCAGATTTGGATTTCGATGAGCCGAACACAAAATCGCCCGTCGAGTGGGGCCTGTGGGGCCCACGACACGCGATTTTGTCAACGTTCTCAGAATCGAACCAAACTTGACCCACAGGACCAGCGTATCGCTACGAGTCCGATGGCGCAAGTTTCGTCTCGATCTGACGTGTGTGCACGAAGTTAGGGTGAATTGCAAAAAAGGCAGATACGGGGCGATGTCCGCGGATACGCGTTGATTCCGGTGTGCACGCACACCCGAATCAGCTTCCACGAAAACTCACACGTCCGTATCGATGATGCGTATGTATCTGTGAAGACCGCACGTGACCAAGTCGTCCCGTTTGGCGGGGCGGACTCAGTTCCGGGGTGAAACAGGGTCTGGTTTTTCCTGTTTTTGGATCGCGGTGTGCGATCACCACAGGACGCGATGCCCCGAACAGTTTGTCCGGACACCGAGAGGGTCATACAGGCTTCACAACGCAATTTGCGGAATTGAAAACGGAGCTACGAGGCAAAAGTTACACGCACCTGAAGGGGACCCGAAAATCAGGGTCGAGTCGTGTCCGACTCGTGTCGGACACGCGAATCCGAAATTAGGGTTAGGGTTAGGGTTCTGGCTGTAGGCGGCGGTCCGGCCGGAGGAGGGCGGCGCCTCTGCGGGGAGGCCGGCCGGGGCTGGGCGCCGCCGGCGTGGGCGGCACGGCGAGGCGGCGCGGCCGGCTTGCGGCGGCGCTGGAGCTGCTGCTGTCGGCTGCGGCTGGGCGCTGTCGAGCGGGGCCGGAGGCAGGCGAAGGACGGGGGAGAGGCGACGGCGGTGGGAGGAGCGAGGTGGCCGTGGCGGCGTGTGGCGGAGGGGAGCATGGTGGCGGTGGTGGTTCGGTGGCCGGAGGGAGAGGGGGGTTTATTTATAAGGGAGGAGGAGAGGCGAGGTGGCGGGGGCGAGGCCGGGAAGGGCGGCGGAGGGGGCGGAGTCGTGGCGCTGGCCGGGCGGAGCGGCGGCGTCCGCGGGCGGCGGCGGCGGACGCGGGGGCGACCGCGTCGTGCGGGGAGGGGGCTGGGTCACGGGTGAGGGGGAAGCGGGTCCGGGCGGGTCGGGTTCAGGCGGACCCGACCCGACCCGTTAGGGTGACGGGCCGCGGGTTGGGCCGCAGGCCGGGCTGGGCCGGATGGGCCGGAAAAAATAGAAAAGAAATAATAATAATAGAAATAATAATAATAATAATAACAGTAACAATTAATAATAAATAATAAATATTTAATTAGATTTAAATAGTTTTAAGGTATTTAAAAATAGGTCCGGGGCCCAATAAATTCCAAAAAATTACCCTAAGTCCAATTTTCTATTTTACACCCAAAAATATTATTTTCATGATATTTTAATATTATTTATTAACATTTAAAAATCATTTATTAATTGAAAACCTTGATTTTAATTACAGAAAATTCCCAGAAAATTCCAGAAAATTGGAAAAAATCTAAGATTTTAATAATTTAAAAATTCAGGAGATTTACAACCTACCCAACTTACAAAAATTTCGTCCTCGAAATTTAAAATTAAGCCATACTCTGTTAACCTTTCATGTACATCAATCGCAATCTCCTTGCGATAATTTAAATTCTAATCATGTCCACTGCAACCACTTCAAGGCTAAGACGACTACTTGTTCCCATCAAAATTCAACCTATGGTTATTACTTCTTACTTCCTCAAATTATCCACAAGCAGATTTTTAATTTTTAGTCCATATAGTATTTTCAAGATGACCTTGCCTCACGATTCGAATTATCATAATTCCTCTAGAAGTGATTCGAGTCCAACAATATTTGTATGTTTCAGCCCTTTTTAAATTACATTCGCATCCTCAATATTCCAACTAGGTAGTCCAACCATCAACTTTTAAATTCTTAATTCAAATCATCAAATTGAAAAAATAATTTAAGTGTAGTCCACCAATGTTCAAGTCTGAATTACATCCTCTAAATTCAAGTTGACGATTTTACTCTCATTATTCAAAATTAAATCATGCACCTAGGATGTAACTATTGGGTCCTCGATATCAATTCATTAATCATCTTAGTCACTCCTCTAAATTTTCAGAATTAGAAATGGCTTGCTTCTTCCAATCTAACCCTTCTCGGTCACAATCCAAAGGACATTCCCCTCGAGTTGACAATTGTATTGCTACCCAACTTAGAATTTACCCATTCATCACAAAAGACTATATACTTTAAAAAAATATTCCTTAATATGGTTACTCATGTCATTCAATCCTCAAAATTTCAACGCCGATCATATCACATATGATATGTCCTCAATTACGAAAGGTTAGTCCTCAAGTATGTGATCGGCCTAGGTGGCATATCTAGTACTATCTATGTATCAAACTTATACCAAGCACATGATTTCGTCTTCCCGAAATAAGGGAAGACGAGGATCAATAATAAAGAGTTCAAGGGTGGGGTGATAGAACAGAAGTATAGGGATCAAGGCGTTTAAAGAATTCTAGTGGGATTTGTCAGGCGGTTATGGATTGAGGTTCTATTCTGGTAGTCATTTATTCGCATGCTCGTATTAGTTTAGTTATGTAACTGATACGATATGCTCAGCATGTCTAGGTCAAGTATATTTGTCTACTAATCACTACGTATCTCAATCCACGTAAAGTAGTCGTACGAAGTGCGAATCAAAATGCACTAAGGTTGATCAGACCGTAATACACTGATTCTGAACAGACACTTGTATTAGTTTACGCGTCCAATAATACACGTGTCATAAACAAGCCTGATAAAGAGTAAGCTTGCAAAACTAGGCTATAGAATAGCAGCATAAACAAAGTATATCAAAATTAAGTGCGCTAGATGATGATGAAAGGAGGTACAAAATTTAAATTCACATAATAAGCAAAATAACAGAAGACTCTACAATCTCTACAGTTATTAAATATAAAAGCATACCAGGTTATTAGCAAGTTCAAAATTACTAGGTTGGGGCTGAGGTCACGAACCAATAGGCACAAGCTAAAATAATACTAGAAAACGGTATCTATGAATCACTTACGTGCATTAGTGACTCTAAGAGTCTGCACGTTCTCCACGGTCATCGCGTAAGTTTGTCCGTGTTCTTGGAGCAGCGGGACAGTCCCTCACTTGATGTGCTGCTGAGCCACAAAGTAGACAAACACCTAGCCTCTTTCTACAATCCTTCCAAATATGACCTTGTTTTCGACAATAGCCACAAATGGGAGCTCGTTGGTTCTGCCCTTGGGTTGGATTCATCTGTGGTCGCTTTGCAGCTCTTTCCTGCTGTGCTTGGTCTGGTGCTGACACATACTGCCGCTTCCGGCTAGACTCGATCCTTGTGGTGCACTCCACAGGTCGTGCTGCAGTAAGAACGTCTTCGTCGAAGGTAATTGCATTTGAACTGCTTGGCCTACGTGACTCTGAGCTAATTCTGTCGATGAAGTTCTCCGCTTGGTTTTGCTGAGTTTCTTGTTGAACCTTCTGATAGGCTTGCATCATTATGTAGAACATGCGGAACATCTGCTGTTCGTCCATAGGCGGTCCCGGTGGGAAGGAAGGCATCGGTGGAATAGGCTGCGTCGATGGTGGAACGCCATCTTGACGGATTATTGAGGCAGGCTGACTTGCTAGACTGCCTTGTGATGATTGGCCTTCACCGACTGGTATCACATCGTTTCCTTGGGTAATCACAACGGTTTGTGGTGTTTCTGCATGAGTCTCGTTGCTGGCTTGTGGGTCCATCTCCCTGTATCCAAAATAACCAATAAGAGGCGCACAGGAATCAAGGCAAGATGCAAGTTCATATTAGTTCGAATACGATACAGATATCAAAAACGATTCAAGCAAGTGGATGAGATCCTATAAACTTATCCTAGCTTTATTGCAGGCTTGTTCGGTCCCTGAGTTGAAACCGAACAATTTAGTCGTTGGGACCTGCATGGGCCACCACAAAAACGTGTCACGACCCGCACCCGGTTATTCGGGCACGAGTGCGTGGACACGTCCAGCCTACGCCGTAGTGTCGGCGGTAGTACGCTGTCTAGGTCATTTCTGGGGTCAAAAAGCATCTATCTCATCCACAATAATGAACATGTAAGAATAATCACAGGAAAAAGAAATGCTAAGATTTCATAATATTTAATCTGTGACAACTAAACCACAGTTAATACAAGCCAGAAGATAAATCGGGGACAAACCCGAGTATGTGCTGAAAGGAAATAAAATAATAACTAACTAGCTACTCCTCCTCAAAGGTAGTCTCCGAAGTGGGAGCCGGCTCCTCAATGTGTCACCTGCTAACTCATAGGGGCCATAATAGGTAGGGGCAAAGTTCTCATCATCGCCTAAAACAACGGATCCAGTCAGGAAAGGAGCAAAGTATACAATGCACAACAAGATTAAACTAAATATTTATGACAATTAAAATGAACTGACAGGTATCATGTTGAGGATATGTATAAATAAATAGTAACAATAACTAAGAGTTAATTGCTGTAAGACAGGGTCATGAGTAAAACAGGAACAAGGTGACAGGAAAAATGAACTACAACCAGACAATAGGAACTGTAACAAGACAAGAAACTATGTGTGTGAACTTGTGTATTTAGAATACCTAGTTGGCATGTAGGGGTTTATAGGGTTAAACCGGCCGCCATAAATGGCTATTAAACAGGAATAATCGAGATTCGACTGATGGACAGTCGTGTACCAACAGCTATTAATCATGGCAAGAGTCAGGGTAAGCTACATGCCTTTCAGTATTCTCCCACCCGACATAAAAAATAAGACATGAACTCCAATATTCAAGACATGAAATCCAGAGTTCTAGCACTACGTGTAATCATCAATGGTATATGTAAGGCAGGGAATTAACTATCACAATATAAAGATTAAACTTGAAGTGCAGGTACTTGCCTGTTGTTTGGATCTGATTAATAGTTCTTGGGGGAAATATCCAAAGATGAGTCCAAATACTGAAATAGATATTACCATCACGCTCAGAAGATGTCAAATAGCTAGAAATGCCTGTCCTTGGGTCCAATTTGGAGACAAGGGCAAAAACGACAGTTTTGGGTCAAAACGGGGTCCGCCGTTGGGCCCGCTTTGCACCGAAAAATGCGTCCGGGTCAAAGGTCTCCAAATTCACCAAACTTAGTGTCAACAGGTCAGGAACGCTGATACAAACCCAACAGAACTTCCAGATTTGGATTCCGATGAGCCGAACATAAAATCGCCCGTCGAGCGGGGCCTGTGGGGCCCACGACACGCGATTTCGTCAACGTTCTCAGAATCGAACCAAACTTGATCCACAAGACCAGCGTATCACTACGAGTCCGATGGCGCAAGTTTCGTCTCGATCCGACGTGTGTGCACGAAGTTAGGATGAATTGCAGAAAAGGAGAATACGGGGCGATGTCCGCGGATACGCGTTGATTCCGGTGTGCACGCACACCCGAATCAGCTTCCACGAAAACTCACACATCCGTATCGACGATGCGTACGTATCTGTGAAGACCGCACGCGACCAAGTCGTCCCGTTTGGCGGGGCGGACTCAGTTCCGGGGTGAAACAGGGTCTGGTTTTTCCTGTTTTTGGATCGCGGTGTGCGATCACCACAGGACGCGATGCCCCGAACAGTTTGTCCGGACACCGAGAGGGTCATACAGGCTTCACAACGCAATTTGCGGAATTGAAAACGGATCTACGAGGCGAAAGTTACACGCACCTGAAGGGGACCCGAAAATCAGGGTCGAGTCGTGTCCGACTCGTGTCGGACACGCGAATCCGAAATTAGGGTTAGGGTTAGGGTTCTGGCTGTAGGCGGCGGTCCGGCCGGAGGAGGGCGGCGCCTCTGCGGGGAGGCCGGCTGGGGCTGGGCGGCGCCGGCGTGGGCGGCACGGCGAGGCGGCGCGGCCGGCTTGCGACGACGCTGGAGCTGCTGCTGTCGGCTGCGGCTGGGCGCTGTCGAGCGGGGCCGGAGGCAGGCGGAGGACGGGGGAGAGGCGACGGCGGTGGGAGGAGCGAGGTGGCCATGGCGGCGTGAGGCGGAGGGGAGCGTGGTGGCGGTGGCGGTTCGATGGCCGGAGGGAGAGGGGGGTTTATTTATAAGGGATGAGGAGAGACGAGGTGGCGAGGGCGAGGCCGGGAAGGGCGGCGGAGGGGGCGGAGTCGTGGCGCTGGCCGGGCGGAGCGGCGGCGTCCGCGGGCGGCGGCGGCGGACGCGGGGGCGACCGCGTCGTGCGGGTAGGGGGCTGGGTCACGGGTGAGGGGGAAGCGGGTCCGGGCGGGTCGGGTTCAGGCGGACCCGACCCGACCCGTTAGGGTGACGGGCCGCGGGTTGGGCCGCAGGCCGGGCTGGGCCGGATGGGCCGGAAAAAATAGAAAAGAAATAATAATAATAACAGTAACAATTAATAATAAATAATAATTATTTAATTAGATTTAAATAGTTTTAAGGCATTTAAAAATAGGTCCGGGGTCCAATAAATTCCAGAAAAATTACCCTAAGTCCAATTTTCTATTTTACACCCAAAAATGTTATTTTCATGATATTTTAATATTATTTATTAACATTTAAAAATCATTTATTAATTGAAAACCTTGATTTTAATTACAGAAAATTTCCAGAAAATTCCAGAAAATTGGGAAAAATCCAAGATTTTAATAATTTGAAAATTCAGGGGGTTTACAAGTATTTCATGCAAAATTTGAGGAACTGAAAGATAATATATTTAATAAGGCATGCTAGGCAGAGTGAATGCACATGTTTATGTTATTGAATATCAGAAAAGTAGGCTCCCACATTCTCATATTTTAATTATTTTTTATGAAAGTAATAAAATAAATAATCTAGATGAATATGATGAATTTGTTAATGCTAAAATTCCATTCCCAAAAATTGAAACTAAATTGTATAATATTGTTATAAAATATATGATGCATAATCCATGTGGGCCCCTAAATCCTGGTGCAATTTGTATGAAAAATGGTAGATGTAAAAATGGATTCCCTAAAGCATTTGCTCATGTGACTCTTTACGGTGATAACTCATACCCAATTTATAGAAGACGTGATAATGGACGACAAGTACAAATAGGTAGTCAAATGTTAGATAACCGATGGCTAGTTCCTTATAATCCGTATTTGCTTCTCAAGTATGAATGTCATATAAATGTAGAAATATGTTCAAGCATTCAATCAGTAAAATATTTATACAAGTATGTCTATAAAGGACTTGGCCGAGTTTCATTTGGTGTTAGCAATAGACTAACGGAAGAAGATGAAATCTCCAATTTTGTAAATGCACATTGGATCTGTGCCCCTGAGTTATTCTGGAGACTTTATAAATTTCCAATGAACGATATTTATCCAACTATTATATCTTTGCAATTGCATTTGCCTGATAGACAACAAGTTAGATTGTATAGTCATAAATATATAGATAATACTTTAAGCGACAACTAACGATTAAAAACTATGTTTACTGAGTTTTTTTATAGTAAATCGTGTTGATGAAGAAGCTTGTCAATATTTGTACCATGAATTTTTGAAATATTAGTGGTGGGATGGAAAGGAAAAAAATGGGTACATGGAATAAATAACCATAGAGTCATTGGTAGAATATATACTGTGTCCACATCGAAAGGTGAACGTTATTATTTGAGAATAATTCTTCTTCTTCTTCTTCTTCTTCATGTTAGAGGTCCTACATCTTTTGATGATTTGCTTACTGTGCATAATATTTCATACTCAACTTTCAAGCAAACAACGAAAAAGAGAGGACTACTTGAAAATAATAATAGTATTAGAAGTCGTTTAAAAGATGCCACAGAGACTCATTTACATGTTGCCCTAAGGAGATTATTTGTCACTGTTTTAATCTTTTGTGAGCCAACAAAGGTTCATAGTTTGTGGGATGAGTTTCATACTTATATGATGGAAGACTATACATTGACGAGTAACACAAATCATATTAATGCATATCTTATAAATTGTCTTCTTTAAGATATTAACAACTTGCTCCTTCACTACAATAAACACATTTCTGACTATGATTTGCTAGAAATGACTATAGGACGATAACGGTCATAATGTGTCAAGATTGATTTTATAAGAAAAGTCAATAGACATCCCTCAGGAAGATCTGTTGGCTATTGATAAGTTGAACACCGATCAGAGAAGTGCATTTAATAAAATAATTGATGTTATTAATAAGAAAAAAATTACATTTTTTTGTTGATGAGCCTGATCGTACAGGGAAAACATTCTTATATCGTACAATTTTAGCATTTTTAAGGAGTAAAAATTATACTATAATTGTAACTGCTACATCTGGAATAACAGCAATTGTATTACCAGGAGGACGAACTGCACATTCAAGATTTTCATTGTCTTAGATTCTACTTCTACATGTTCAATTAGTAGACAATCAGATCTTGCTATGCTCTTACGACTAGCTGATATACTCATTTGGGATGAAGCTACTATGGCTCATTGCCATGCTTTTGAAGCATTGGATAGGACAATAAGAGACATTACTGGAAGTGATCTTTCCTTTGGAGGAAAAGTTATGGTTCTAGGAGGTAATTTTTGTCAAGTACTCCCAGTTGTTCGACATGGAACACTATGCAGAGACAATTGATGCATGTGTTGTGAAATCATTATTTTGGTCAGATGTTCAAATAATTTATCTAAAAGAAAATATGCGAGAAAGAAATGATCCATGTTTTTCTGAATTTCTTTTATGTGTCGGTAATAGAGATGAACCATGTATTGATACATATATGATTAGGTTGCCTGATGAAATAAGAATCCCTTGGAGAGGTGATCAATCAGTAAAAGAATTACTAAATTTAGTGTTTCCTTCACTTCAAGAAAATTCCTATGATATTGATTACATAATTGGAAGGGCTCTATTAGCATAAAAATGAAATTATTGATAAGCTCAACAATGAAGTTATATCATTGTTTCCTGGAGAGGAGAAAACATATTATTCATTAATTGTGTAGAAGATGATGCTACTTAGAAATCTAGACCCAAGCATGAGATTGTATAAAAGATGATGCTACTTTGAAAACATATTATTCATTAAAATTCCTCGATCCTTTCTTGTCATGTTCTTAATTTATATTGTGTCCTTTTCCTTAGGGCTTCTCCAGCATCGGTGGGTGGAGCACCGGTAGTTTCAGCAGGACAAGGATCTGTTGGCCCCCAGCGAGAGGCAACACATGTATCTGGAGGGATCAGGGTAGAACTAGTAGAGGAGCACGAGGAGCAATATGTACCAGAGGCTCTAGTACCCCCTGTCGAACTAGTAGTGCCAATAGCACTTGATATACCGGCATTGCTACAAATTATACGAGGATTAATGGAGACACAACAACGTCAACAGCTTCAGCAGCAAGAGCAAAATTTCTTGTTGAATCAAGGCTTACATACGGCCTTTGAAATAAGTATTAGAACAGATTCAGGGGCATCGGTAAGATTCTGCAGACTCAACCCTAAGTACTTTGATGGCACGGAAGATGTCATTACCGCAGATGCTTGGTTGCAGAATATTGAAATAATACTGACAACGCCAAAGGTTCCAGCTGAGAATAAGTTAATCAGGTCCGATTGCAACTCCAGGACCTTGCTAGAGATTGGTGGGCAGCAGAAGAAGTTGGATTAAGGCAACCTATTTCATAGGAAAAATTCAGGGCTTGTTTTAGGGTAAAGTATTTCGGAGTGGTAGAACAATATGGGCTACAACAGAGGTTTATCAACCTCAAACAATCTGGGAGGACAGTGGATGGCTACGCGGCAAAGTTTTGTAGGCTTAGCAAATTTGCTCCGATGATGGTAGCAATAGAACAAGAGAGGGCGATGAGGTTCCAGTATGGACTTCATCTAGAGATTCAGCAACTGGTAGAGGGACATAACTACCAGACTTTCGACAAAGTATTGATCGCAGCTGGGCGATATAAGCTGACGATGCAGAGGTTAGCTTCAAGGATAGGAGGATAAAAGAGGTATCATGCACAAAGCGGAGGAGGAGGACAAGCAAAACGAATGTCATCACCATCTTCTAGCGTTCGCATTCATGACACAGCGCCAAGGAGGCCAGTAGCATCGACAACAACAGCCCCAGCTCGGCCGAACCAACCGAGGCAGCAGCAACAACAACGATTAGGAGCCCCAGTCGGATGTACGTATTATGGCAAGGAAGGCCATACAAAATATGTGTCTAGGGTAGCACAAGGATTATGACTGCAATATGGCAGTCCAGATCATCAGATCGCTAATTATCCTGTGATACAGAGGATTAAAGGACCAATGTAGCGGTTAGCATTGCCAGCACCAAGGACAGCTCAGTATAAGGGACCAGCACTGGCAATCAGGCCATTGGCTCAGCGTCCATTACCGACGCTAACTCATATGTATAACCAGCAGAGGAATCAGTAGTATGGGCAGTAGAGGCCACAACTGCGTATTCAAGGAGCACCGCAAGGCCAAGGGCAAGCTTTTACCCTATCTCTGGAGGAGGCCTTGGCATTAGGTGACGTGGTGGAAGGTAACATTCTTGTTGCATCTTTTCCTGCCATAGCATTATTTGATTTGGGAGCATCAAATTTATTTATATGTGCATAATTTGTGACAAATATTAGATTGGAGTTTGAGGCATTGACAGAGAGGCTGAATATACTCACTAGTAATGGACTCGTAGGAGTCAGTAGTGTTATGACCCATACCCAGATTTTGGGACACGAGTACGAGGGTACGTCCAGCCTACGTCGCAGCATCGGCGGTAGAATGCTGTCTAGGTCAATGCACTATCTAAACAATCTCGCACGAGTATCCAACTCCATAAGGAGTCACAGATATCACAATATAATATGAACAATACTCAATCACATAGCTAAAGTACGATAAGATATCGAATAAATAAATAAATCAAAATGCAACACAAGTCTAAATAGAAATAATCCAACTCAACAATAATATCCAAGTCTCAACAAAGTATGCCGAAGAAAAATCCGGTACCAAATAATCTGCTAAAAGAAACTAACTAAATAACTAGTGATCCCGGCTAGACCTCCCGGAATCACAACTGAACTACCAAGTCCAACTCTGCAGCTACTCTCCATGTGGTCCATAAAATATCGGACACCAGTCCTCTAAGGCGTAGTTTGGAAAAATATTTTCAGTCAGGATGGAGCAAAGTACATCTCAAATAATAGTTCCATTTAATTGATAAGGACTATAAAACAATAAATAGATGATGCTATAAACTGAGAGAAGACAATGAATAAATGCAATAGCAAAATAAAAAGACAGACAATATAGGCAATATGGTACAGTTAGTGCATATATGAAATAAAGAGAACGAGGTACAATATCATATGCGGGTGATATAGTATATGAACTAAAATAGAGAATTGTAACTATTCTAAGTGTTTGAAATAGTAGCTTCGATATGTGATCGGCTTGGGAACATGTACGAGAGCTATATGGTCTGGCTAATCATACGTGAGGTGTATGATTAACACTAACATTATTCTATACTTGTACAAGAGGGATATGATCACATTTCTCACTAACTATTACCCCGTCCCCAACTAGTACAGTGGATCCAACCATGACATATCACGATACACGAGCAATATCCAATATATCATGTACAAGGTCTAAATATCAATATCGTGTATAATATCAATACGATAACCAATGTAACATATCATGACTGCAGATCCAATCTATATACTAGTCCGTGTAGCACAGTGTCAAGAATCAGATATAATATTTCTAGATACTGAAATTATAGAAATTATCAAATAACAGAAATTATCAGAGAATGTACTCGCCTTGGGTCCTTAGCTGGCAATACCAATGTCCTGTTCCAGAGTATCGTCTGAATGATCCAACAGTCCTATAGACATATCATATAATACAATATTGCATCAGACAATACACTAGCACACACATAACACAATGAACTCATAGACTACGCTAGGGGGTGTCACGTCTGTAGTTGCTGTACATAACAGACAGTTAATGATACGGGTCTTGCCAGTACGTCGGTGTACATATGGCAGTCTGAGCACTAATACTCAGGGTTACAAGGTCATGTGCAATTACGGGATATCCGCAGCTATACCTAGGGGTCATACAGCATGTACACATTGCAGTCATAATTAACATTATCATTTAATTACTTATAATATGTATATACATACCATATAATTATATATGTATATAACAACCAATAATTATATGTATACCAAAGAATACATATACTGAATATATATATATACATACACCAAGTGAATAATATACATATACTATATATATATATATATATATATATATATATATATATATATATATATATATATATGTGTACCAATTGAATACATATACTATATACATGTATATATGTATATATATAGCAGTACATACATACTAACATATACCATTGAATACATATGCTACATATATATATATATATATATATATATATATATATATATATATATATATATATGTATATATATATATATACTAATTTGAGAAATATACTATATATGTATATGTGTATATATACCAATCATACATATTAAATATATATATATATATATATATACTACATACATACACTAATACATACACCCTCAAAATACGTATACGCGTACGTGTACGTAAGGGGAAGAACACGAACCTGTGTACGTGCACGAGGTCGGCGATGACGACGGTGTCCACGATGTTGATGACGACAATGACGACGACGAAGGTGACGATGATGATGACGACGATGGAGATGGTGTTGATGATGGTGATGAAGGTGAGGCAGGGATGATGCTGCTGATGGTGAGGAGTTGTGGTGGAGGTGATAAGGGTGGTGGTCGACGGTGAGGCTGGAGGGAGGGTCGACTGGAGACTGGAGGGAGGTGATGGTGGTGATGCGGGTGGTTGCAGCGGGAGGTCGAGGGGTTGTCTGCTGAGGGGGAGGCTCGGCCGTGTGGCAGAGGGTGAATCTCGTGTGGGCGATGGTAGCACCCACAGATGGAGGTACTGGCGGTGCGGGCTCGCCGGGGTAGAGGAGCTCGAGGGTCGTGGGGAAGAGGAAGTGGCCGAATGGAGAAGCTTGGCTGGAGTAGGGTTCTCTTTGGTTTTTAAAGAAGAAGGATAAGTGGAGTGAAGAAGAAGAGAAGAAGAAGAAAGGAAGAAGAAGAAAGGAAGAAGAAATGAGGCTTCGATTTTCATGAGGAGGAAGGAGAGAGAAGGTGGGGGTTTTTCCAAGTTTGGGGATTAGGGCCTGCTTGGGGAAATGTGTACATGAAGAGATATTATATAGGGGAGGGTGATGTAGAGTGTGTGGTGATGATGAGGATTTAAACAATGGATGGCTAGGATTTTACATAGAGGATTTTTCATAAAGGGAGAGGGATTATGTTGACTAGTCAAAGAATGGAGGACTTCTCCATTTGGCTTGAACCAATGTGGTGTTGCCACCTAGTGCAACTTTTGCAAATTAGTCCCCTAAATTTGGGTATTTGCACAGGCACATGAAATGATGAAAAATTGGTGGGCGATTTAGTGTTTGGTATTTTGTAGGGTGAGGGGGTGTTGTGTGTTTTACATGGGCTTAATTAATGGGGTATTTGGATTAAATTGGGGGTTAAAATGGGATTAGTAAAAGTTGGTATCCCCAATTTAATTAAAGAATAAATATAAGTGGTGTTCTAAAATTAATTAGAAATACATAGGGCTAAAATTAGGTGAGACAGAAGTGTCATGAATGAAGAAGACTCAGAATAGAATATTATCATAATTTGGGTTGCACAAAATAGATTGAGATTGTGTCTCCAATTTTGATTGAAACGCATAACGATACAAAGTCAAATTTATTGGAATTAAAATAATAACGTCTGCGACGAATATTGTGAGACTAAAATGAAGCACAAGAGAGCATTTTCATGAGTTACACAAAGGTCATAAAAGGTGTAGGCTTGATGTCAGTCTTGGACCCTTTAATTGTTCCGGCTAAACGGGTTAAGTTGGTGTCTCAAAATTGATGGCAACGATACAGGTGCGCGACACAGGATTAAATAATGGATTTTGGATACGGAAAGTTGTGCAATTAAATTAGAGCACAAAGGATTATGATTTTGAGTGACAAAAAAGTCCAGTGCCTAAGTTGGCGTGTCAAGTCTAGAATGCAATAACTTGTTGAAAATTATGGGCTAATGTTGGGCTCCGAATATTGCAACAACGTTAGGGTGTAACAATTAAATAAAATTACGGTAATTAATTACAACCCTAAATAATTTAATCCTAAATAATAGAAATTAAATTAATAACTCTATAATTCGGTCAGGGGTTCATCTAGTGGGCTTCTAGGTCAAGTCTACTAGCTCAAACATTAATGAACATTGTATATAATATAATATAAATATACATATCATGCAATTATTTAAAATAAAAATACACAATACCTATAATATATAAAAAGTCAAAAATATCCCTATTTTTAGAATGTGGTAGTGACAAGTATACCCTCCTTAAAAGAATTTCGTCCTTGAAATTTAAAATCCTTAATAGTAGTATTTACTCATATACATTATTTTCTATCAAATTTAGATTCATCAAACCTATAATCATAATTAAATCCATATTTTTATTTCACAAAATTTCTCAAAATTCTATGAATATCATATTCCTGAAAATCCTCAAATTTAAAATTAAATTCAATTCTTATCACAATCTCCTCTAAAATTTTAAGTTAAACTAAATGTAAAATTTAATATCTAATCCTCTAATTTAAATTCATTCAATGTATATTATAAAATTGAATCTTATCCCAAAATTTGAATTCAGTACTAATCCATTTGTGTTCTTATTCCTTGATTTCTTTTTCCACACAAAACTCAAACAATGCAATGGTTACGAAGTCTTCAAATACAACTTTCAAATTATAAGTTTTAAAAATCTATATCTTCTAGTCAATTAAATATACTGATAATCTTCTTAATTCCTCAAAATTAAATGACAAATTCAATCATATCGTAATCATCATAAAAATCAATAATTTAACAAATCGTCTATTCTGCCATATTTAAGTTTCTCAACTCTTTATTTAATTTAATGTTTATCCTCAAATTTAAGCATCTTGTCTCTCTCTATCCAGTCATAACCTCTTCATTAATCTTTACTACGGTCAAACCCCCAATAATCACGGTCTAAGAAAATCCTACCTACAATCATACAACATGTAATCTAAGAAAAACATGCATGGTTATGGTCATTTTATCATTGTATTACAGTTTCTGTTAGGGTGTACTACTAACTACATTCTAACAAAAAAATCACGAATACAAACTACGGTACTAAGGAATCAATCAATCAAATAGAAAGGAACAGACGGAAAGAAAGAACAAAACCTGCTAACACATTACCTGCAGTATCGGTCTCCTCGACCGTCATCGCAAATGCTCTGCCCTACTGGGGTGGCTTTCTTCGCAGGTGCTGAGCATTCTGCGGTTCCATATGTGGCCTAACTGGATCTCTATGATTTAGAGCTGTGCGCTGGCCGAGAAGATAAGAATCTAGAAGACAATCCCTCACTCGATGTCCCGCAGCGCCACAGTGCAAACAAAGTCCTAGCCTCGTTCTACAGCTCTCCCAAAGGTGACCTGGCTTCTTACAGAAATGACAAGTCTATTGTGTCTCTCTCGGAGGCTGCTGCTGATCCTGCTGAACACGAACTGGTGCCTGGTACTGCTGTTGATACTGAAACATCCTCGGTTGTTGCTGAATATGGGAATGCTTGGCCGGTCCCATGCTACCATTCGTATCTCCAGAAATATTGTGACTCCTCTTAGGCATGAGATCCAGATCCTCTTCTGCAATCTGGGCATCCATCAAGATATCCTCAAAGGTAGCGGTACGACGACCAGAAGTGCGCGACCTAATCTCTCTCGTCAGTCCCTTTCTAAACTTTCGGGCTCGATCTCCTGGGTCCCGAATCATAGACGATGCAAAATGGCTCAAACGACAGAATTCTGTAGCGTACTCGTCGACCGACATGTTCCTTTGGACCAAGTCATGAAACTGACTTTCCAAAGTTCCCAAGGCCACGTCGGGAAAAAACTTCTGAAAAGCTCCTTGAAGGTCTCCTAAGTAAGTCCTTATGCAGTAAGTCTTAGTTCTATACGATACCACATGAGTGCGATATCGAACATCTGACTGTCGGCCGCCTCTATCTGCAAGCTCTCCGGAATCTGGGCCAATCGCAGGCTCCTCTCTATATCCTCTAGCCAGTCGTCAGCGTAGAGTATTCCTTCGATATCCTTGAACTCTCGAGGCATCATCCTCTTGAAGTCCATTATAGTACCTGATCTCTGCTATTGCTGCTGACCAGGGTACTGCTGGACAACTCTCTCAACTGCCTGTAGGGCCACCTGATGAGCGTTCTCCATGCTCTCTCTCATCATCTCTGTCTGTGCATGGTGTACCTCGGCTTGCACCCTCTGAGCGTCAGCTTGAACTCGCTGAGTGTCTGCCGTCACTCTCTGGGCATCTACCATGCCCTGGATCAAGGTAAATATTTGTTTTCCGTCAATGGGCACACCTCCGAAAATCGAAGTCGGTGGAGGTGGAAGGTTGTCCGTCATAGCTGGGGCAATCCTCTGAATAAGTGGGGGAGGAGGACCCCCAAAAAGTGCAGATACTCCTATATGAACAGGAGATGCAGGAGGAACTCCAGATGTCTGTCCATCAGGTGGAGAGGTGGCAGACCCATCTAAAGCTGATGCTCCAACTCTCATAGATCTTGTCTTCAGCGGTATCCTGAAGACAGACCCAAAGAATCAATTAAGGCAATAAATACGATATCATCAAGGAAGGACAGTAAATTTCTAAAGAAGCAACATTCAGAAGGAATAAGGATAACAAGATAAATATATTGGAGAGTTTCCCAATTGTGATTGAGTATTCGCTCTCATCCTAGTATCCTATATCCTATATCCTATCGCAAGCACGCAATAGTATAACTAAGACGTCACACTACCACGACATCGTACAACTTGAGAAGTCTGACCTACATGGGTCACCACTAAAAACGTGTCACGACCCACACCCGGAGTTTGGGGCACGAGTACGTGGGTACGTCTAGCCTACGCCACTGCATCGGCGGTAGAACGCTGTCTAGGTCTATGCACTATCTAAACAATCTCGCATGAGTATCTAACTCCATAAGGAGTCACAGATATCACAATATAATATGAACAATACTCACCACATAGCTAAAGCATGATAAGATATCGAAGAAATAAATAAATCAAAATGTAACACAAGTCTAAATAAAAATAATCTAACTCAACAATAATATCCAAGTCTCAACAAAGTATGTCGGAGACAAATCCGGTACCAAATAATCTGCTAAAAGAAACTAACTAAATAACTAGTGATCCCGGCTAGACCTCCCAAAATCATAACTGAACTACCAGATCCAAGTCTGCATCTACTCTCCCTGTGGTCCATAAAATGTCGGACACCAGTCCTCTAAGGCGTAGTCTGGAAAAATATTTTCAGTCAGGATGGAGCAAAGTACATCTCAAATAACAGTTCCATTTAATTGATAAGGACTATAAAACAATAAATAGATGATGCTATATACTGAGAGAAGACAATGAATAAATGCAATGGCAAAATAAAGAGACAGGCAATATAGGTAATATGGTACAGTCAGTGCATATATGAAATAAAGAGAACGAGGTACAATATCATATGCGGGTGATATAGTATATGAACTAAAATAAAAAACTGTAACTATTCTAAGTCTTTGAAATAGTAGCTTCGATATATGATCGGCTTGGGAACATGTACGAGAGCTATATGGCCTGGCTAATCATACGTGAGGTGTATGATTAACACTAACATTATTTTATACTTGTACAAGAGGGATATGATCACATTTCTCACTAACTATTACCCCGCCCCCAACTAGTACAGTGGATCCAACCATGACACATCACGATACACGAGCAATATCCAATATATCGTGTACAAGGTCTAAATATCAATATCGTGTACAATGTCAATACGATAACCAATGTAACATCTCATGACTGCAGATCCAATCTATATACTAGTCCGTGTAGCACAGTGTCAAGAATCAGATGTAACATTTCTAGATACTGGAATTATAAAAATTATCAAATAACAGAAATTATCAGAGAATGTACTCGCCTTGGGTCCTTAGCTGGCAATACCAATGTCCTGTTCCAGAGTATCGTCTGAATGATCCAACAGTCCTATAGACATATCATATAATACAATATTGCATCAGATAATACACTAGCACACACATAACACAATGAACTCATAGACTACGCTAGGGGGTGTCACGTCTGTAGTTGCTGTACATAACAGACAGTTAATGATACGGGTCTTGCCAGTACGTCGGTGTACATATGGCAGTCTGAGCACTAATACTCAGGGTTACAAGGTCATGTGCAATTACGGGATATCCGCAGCTATACCTAGGGGTCATACAGCATGTACACATTGCAGTCATAATTAACATTATCATTTAATTACTTATAATATGTATATACATACCATATAATTATAAATGTATATAACAACCAATAATTATATGTATACCAAAGAATACATATACTGAATATATATATATATATATACATACACCAAGTGAATAATATACATATACTATATATATATATATATATATATATATATATATATATATATATATATATATATATATATATATATATATATGTGTGTGTGTGTGTGTGTGTGTGTGTACCAATTGAATACATATACTATATACATGTATATATGTATATATATAACAGTACATACATACTAACATATACCATTGAATACATATGCTACATATATATATGTATATATATATATATATATATATATATATATATATATATGTATATATATACTAATTTGAGAAATATACTATATATATGTATATGTGTATATATACCAATCATACATATTAAATATATATATATACTACATACATACACTAATATATACTAATACATACACCCTCAAAATACGTATACGCGTACGTGTACGTAAGGGGAAGAACGCGAATCTGTGTATGTACACGAGGTCGACGATGACGATGGTGTCCATGATGTTGATGACGATGACGACGACGACGAAGGTGACGATGATGATGACGAAGATGACGACGATGGCGATGGTGTTGATGATGGTGATGAAGTTGAGGCAGGGATGATGTTGCTGATGGTGAGGAGTAGTGGTGGAGTTGATAAGGGTGGTGGTCGACGGTGAGGCTGGAGGGAGGGTCGACTGGAGACTGGAGGGAGGTGATGGTGGTGATGCGGGTGGTTGCAGCGGGAGGTCGAGGGGTTGTCGGCTAAGAGGGAGGCTCGGCCGTGTGGCAGAGGGTGGATCTCGTGTGGGCGATGGTAGCAGCCGCGGATGGAGGTGCTGGCGGTGCGGGCTCGCCGGGGTAGAGGAGCTCGAGGGTCATTGGGAAGAGGGAGTGGCCGTGGGGGAGAAGGAGTGGTCGGATGGAGAAGCTTGGCCGGAGTAGGTTTCTCTTTGGTTTTTATAGAAGAAGGAGATGTGGAGTGAAGAAGAAGAAGAATAAGAAGAAGAAGAAGAAGAAGAAAGGAAGAAGAAATGAGGCTTCAGTTTTCGTAAGGAGGGAGGAGAGAGAAGGTGGGGGTTTTCCCAAGTTTGGGAATTAGGGCCTGCTTGGGGAAATGTGTGCATGAAAAGATATTATATAGGGGAGGGTGATATAGAGTGTGTAGTGATGATGAGGGTTTAAACAATGGATGGCTAGGATTTTACATGGAGGATTTTTCATAAAGGGAGAGGGGTTGTGTTGACTAGTCAAAGAATGGAGGGCTTCTTCATTTGGCTTGAACAAATGTGGTGTTGCCACATAGTGCAACTTTTGCAAATTAGTCCCCTAAATTTGGGTATTTGCACAGACACATGAAATGATGAAAAATTGGTGGGCGATTTGGTGTCTGGTATTTTATAGGGTGAGGGGATATTGTGTGTTTTGCATGGGCTTAATTAATGGGGTATTTGGATTAAATTAGGGTTAAAATAGGATTAGTCAAAGTTGGTATCCCCAATTTAATTAAAGAATAAATGTAAGTAGTGTTCTAAAATTAATTAGAAATACATGGGGCTAAAATTAGGTGAGACAGAAGTGTCATGAATGAAGAAAACTCAGAATAGAATATTATCATAATTTGGGTTGCACAAAATGGATTGAGATTGTGTCTCCAATTTTAATTGGAACGCACAACGATACAAAGTCAAATTTATTAGAATTAAAATAATAACGTCTGCGACGAATATTGTGCGACTAAAATGAAGCACAAGAGAGCATTTTCATGAGTTACACAAAGGTTATGAAAGGTGTAGGCTTGATGTCAATCTTGGACCCTTTAATTGGTCTGGTTAAATGGGTTGAGTTGGTGTCTCAAAATTGATGGCAACGACACAGGTGCGCGACACAGAATTAAATAATGGATTTCGGATACGGGAAGTTGTACAATTAAATTAGAGCACAAAGGATTATGATTTTGAGTGACGGAAAAGTCCAGCGCCTAAGTTGGCATGTCAAGTCTAGAATGCAATAACTTGTTGAACATTATGGGCTAATGTTGGGCTCCGAATATTGCAACAACGGTAGGGTGTAACAATTAAATAAAATTACGGTAATTAATTACAACCCTAAATAATTTAATCCTAAATAATACAAATTAAATTCATAACCCTATAATTCGGTCAGGGGTTTATCTAGTGGGCTTCTAGGTCAAGTCTACTAGCTCAAACATTAATGAACACTGTATATAATATAATATAAATACACATATCATGCAATTATTTAAAATAAAAACACACAATACCTATAATATATAAAAAGTCAAAAATATTCCTATTTTTAGAATGTGGTAGTGACAAGTAGAGTATGTGTAGCGTGTTCAATTATAGTATATGGGCATTCATTACCTGTGAAGTTGATCGAGTTCCCTATGGGTAACTTCGATGTTATTTTAGGCAAGGACTGGTTGAGAGACAGTCATGCGACGATAGATTATCGTAGGGGTAGATTTTTGTTTAACATCCCGCGCAAGAAAGAATTTATCTTCAATAGAACGATAAATAATCAGCATAAAGGTAGCATTGTAGCAGTAACATGAGTTAAAGGTCAGTTTCCTAGAATAATTGCAAATTTTCTTGATGTATTTTTGGAAGAGCTTTCCAGACTACTCCTAGTAAGAGAAGTGGAGTTCTGCATAGAGTTGAAACTAGGAGCAGAGACAGTTTCCATTAAGGTCTATCAGATGTCACCAATGGAACTTAACCAGTTATATCATCACGTGAAAGAATTGAAGGCGGAGAAGTTTATTCGGGCTAGTGGATCACCATAGAGAGCACTAGAGCTTCTAGAAAAGAAGAATAACGTGTCGACATAGTTGTGTATCGACTATAGGTAGTTGAATGCCTTAAAAGTGAAGAACAAGTATCCATTGCCTAGGATTGATGATTTGTTTGACCAATTGAGTGAAGTAAAAGTATTCCCCAAGATAGACCTTCGATCAGGATATTATCAAGTGTGAGTCCGGAAGCAAGATATACCAAAGACAATATTTCGATCTCGAATTGGGCATTACGAATTCTTAGTTATGCCATACAGATTGACTAATGCACCAGCAATATTCATGGATTTGATGAATCGTATCTTCATGCCATACCTAGATCAATTTGTAGTGGTATTCATAGACGACATTCTTGTCTACTCCAACAGTGAAGAAGGAAATAAAAAATATCTTTGAAATTTATTACAAGTTCTGAGGGAGCATCAGTTATATGCTAAACTCAGTAAGTATGAGTTCTGGTTAGATCATGTTTCATTCTTGGGGCACTTCATCTCAGTAGCAGGAGTATCGGTGGACCCCAAGAAAGTTGAAGCAGTAGAGAATTGGCCAGTCCCGGAGATAATAGCAGATATGCGAAATTTCTTGGGATTGGCGGGATATTATCGGAGGTTCGTGGCAGACTGTGCACGAATTTCAGCACCAATGACTTATCTAACCCGCAAGGAGGTAAAGTTTGTTTGGTTGATAATGTGTCAAGCAACATTTCAGAAGTTAAAAGAGAAGTTGATATCAGTATCGATCCTTACACTTCCAGTAGGATCAGAAGGATTCACAGTTTATTGTGACACATCGGAAAAATGACGTGGATGTGTATTAATGCAACACGAAAGGGTAATAGCTTATGCTTCTCGGTTTCTTCGAGATCATGAGAAGAATTATCCAACACATGATTTATAAATGGCAGCAGTAGTGTTTGCTCTCAAGTTGTAGAGACATTATGTATATGGCGATCGGATGGAGATATTTACAGATCACAAGAGTTTGAAGTACATATTCACTCAAAAGAACTTTAACATGAGATAGAGAATGTGGCTAGAGTTATATGGTGATTATGATATAGTACTTTAGTACCATCCATGCAAGGCAAATGTAGTGGCAGATGCTCTAAGTAGGAGAGGCAGCGCATTCATCTTGATAATTCAGAAGCGCATTCTAGAAGATCTTCAAGAGATGGGCATCGAGGTAGTGTTACCTTAAGAAACAAGAGTGTTAGTCAGTCTTCAGATACAATCAATTTTAGTGGAGAAGATCAAGTTTGCTCAAGGAGAAGATTCACAGATTCAGAAGCTTAGGACATAATGTGAGTCAGGTCTTAGGAAAAAAATTAAGAATTCACGAAGACGGAACACTCAGATTTGTAAACCGTCTTTGTGTTTCAAAAGGGATATCTGACAAGAAGTAATGACCAAGGCACACAGTTTCCAGTATTTAATTCATTCCGGAGGCACAAAGATGTACCATGATGTCAAACAATATTTCTGGTGGAATAGAATAAAAAGGGAGAGAGCTCGGTTGTTTTACGATGTCTCGTATGTCAGCAAATGAAGGCAGAATAACAGAGACCAGCATGATTATTACAACCCCTGCCTATTCCAGAGTAAAAGTGAGAACACATTATGATGGATTTTGTGACCTATTTACCTAGGTCCCCTACTAGATGTGATGCTATTTGGGTAATAGTAGATCGACTCACGAAAGTGGCACATTTTCTTTCTATTCGAGTAGGACAGTCCTCAGAGCAGTTAGTAGAGATGTATATACGATAGATAGTAAGGCAACACGGAGTCCTAGCAAGTATAGTATCAAATTATGATACCCACTTTATATTTTATTTCTGGAAAAGCTTGCATGAGCGTTTAGGTACCAAGTTGAGATTCAGTACCGCGTATCATCTCCAAATAGATTGGAAATCAGAGAGGACGATCCAGACTTTGGAAGATATGTTGCGGTCTTGTGCCTTAGACTTTGGTGGGTCTTGGGAAGATCATCTTCACTTAGTAGAATTTTTTTACAACAACAATTATTAGGCTAGCATACAGATGGCTCCTTTCGAGGCATTGTATGGAAGGGAGTGCAGATCACCTTTGGCATAAGATGACATTGATGAACGAAAGATATTGGGGCTTGAAATGATCACTCAAATAATTGGAGTAGTTAAGCAAATCAGGGAGCGGCTTCGGGTTGCACAAGATCGTCATCGTCACTGGGCAGATCAGCATCGTAGGCCATTAGAGTTTTCTGTCGGCGATTACGTATTTTTGCAGATTTTGCCTACCCGTGGAGTCATTAGATTCGGGGTTCACGGGAAGCTTGGTCCGCGATACGTAGGACCGTTCGATAGTCTAAAGAGATTAGGGGATATTGCTTACCATCTTGCCCTTCCGCCTTCACTTTATGAAGTGCATGATATATTTTATGTGTCTTAGTTGCGTAGTTATGTCCCGGACCCAAGTCATGTCCTCGATCACTCTGAGTTAGTCGTTGGTACCGACTTAACTTACAAGGAACAGCCCGTATCCGTTTTGGATCAGAGAGATAAGGTACTCAAGAACCGGACAATCCGTCTTGTTCGTGTTGCTTGGGGCCACAACTCCTTGGGGGAGTCAACGTGAGAGCGTGATGACGATATTCGATCTCAGTACCCGGCACATATTCGACTCATAAGATATATTTTCTTCGTATGCCTTGCATCTTTCATTCCGTGATTGGCAAGCACTAATATGAAATGATGCTGCTTTGCTTCATTATATGTGTTGTTATACTTGCTTATTTATATGTGTAGCTTGCTTTTGGTTTGTCTATAGCTTGTCTTGATATCTCTAGCTAGCCTTGAGTTTGAATTCTGAGGACAATATTTTTTTTAGGTGGATAGAGATGTCAGCCCCATTTTTGGGTGCACTATGGCGCATATTGTCTTTGGCGCATGTTGGTTGCTTGTTCGGTCTTTGTTTATACCGGACCCGTGAGTTATAAAGAAGAGCGGGTCTGGTTGGGTTGGTGACATGTGTGGCTTGGATAGGTTTTAATAATCCAACGGTCCACATCTCAAACATAAACCTATATATTCATATTTCTCTCTCTCTCTCTCTGCTCATTATTTTTTTTTCCATTTCTCTCTCTTAGGTTTTCTTTTCCTCTATAGACAAGTACATCTTGCACAAGAGAAAAACCATGGATTTATGTATCTTTTAATTCTTAATAATACATGTTTATTTCTAGCTTATGTTGTTGGGACCGAGCACTCCTTCATCTTTAATACTTATTGTTCTTAATTTTCTTGGTTGGAATTGCATGGACCAGAGTTTGGGTCTATGGTTCACTTTTATTTTCTTGGAAATTGATCTTTCAAAATTTTGTGTTTTACAAAACTAATTAGCTCATAGTGTAGAGCACCATATTTTATATAATTTTATATTTGGCCGTGCTTGATTTCGAGTCCAGCTAAGTTCAATGCTGAAACTTGATATAATATGTGTACCAAATAGTTTACTGGAGAAGAAGAACAGTATTTTGTAAAGAGTATGCAAGAGAACCCCCTTTAGCATAGAAATATGTATGTTCCATTCAGGCGCATTGGTGTGATGTCCCAATTCTTCGTGCGTACTAATCATATTGTACTTAGTCTCCTAGCAAAAGTATGTCAGTCACACTCCTTGAGTCAGTTTGTGCACTTTTGAGAGAAAATTCAGTTGGCGCACTTTGTGCATATTAAATCAAAGTTCTCCCTAGGAAACTAAAGGAAAGTGCACCACAGTCAGTCCGCGCACTTTTTTTGTGTTGGCAATCTGGCGCACTTTTCCTCCATTTTGTCAACCGACGCACTCTGCTTATGTTTGGTAGCTCGCATACTTTTTTACTCTTCGTTTCCTTTGGGACGAAGCTTTGGTTGGTTTCTCAAATTTTTGTGTTATTGATTTGTGTGCTTCTCGACTGACGAGTTTCTCGACTATTGAGCTTTGACCTCGGATTGTGTGTTTTGTCTAGTAGCTAGCTTGTTCGCTCACTTTTTCTGAAAGTGCGCTTTATTCTTTCCCGCACACTTTTGTTAAGTACGACGTGTTGTCCAACTTGACAAAGTGCGCCACCCTTTGTAGCTCGCGCAAAAGTGCGCCACTGCCTAGTTTTAGTCGTTTGTGCGCCACTGCCTAGTTTTATTCATTTGTGCGCCACTGTCCAGTTTTGGTCGTTTGTGCGCCAACCTTAATTCTGTGTATTTTGTTCGCCAACTTGCTTTGTGCGCCTACTGTTTCCTGCATACGTTGAGCCATGTAGATGTAGTCCTGTATGCACTTGTTATTTTACTTATTAATTAAATTAATTTTTCTTGATCACCTTATTATACGTTGGATAAAATAAGAGATGTAGTTCAACTCGGATGACGTTCTACAATCCCGCTCCTTGTTTGGTTTAGGGGTTGTAGATCTGATCTCGAGGGGTTCTCGCACTACTCTTATTCTCATTCATCGATATAATAAAGTGTCAAAATGATGTGACCAGTATTAGACTATCATGTCCTAAATAACTTGATATCTGATAACTTGTCAATGATCTTGATTCTAGAACTTGTTCCCGTCCTGACTATTGTATCCGTGCTGATACACTTGATCGCACCGAGAGTGCTACTTGATATATATATATATATATAGTGATCCGTCGTACCACATGCTCCTGCTACGTGATATATGTTATTATTTCCATGTACGGATATGGTAGTTGGACAGTGACTTTAGCCGTGGCTAGATAGTATTGATTATTGTATCACACTTGGGTGAATCCAGATTTAACTTTTGAGTGACAATATTGATTCGTATCAAGAGTGCCCGTACTTAAGGTACGACATCTAAAAAGAAATATTCATGGGACCACGACATGAGATTCTAACTAACCTAGAGTTAACTAGGCAACTAAATTGTAGAGCATTGGAAGGGAACGATACCTTGAGATCGTGCATGTCGAACCACCATAAATTAGCTAGAAGTAAAGGCTGGCTACCACGAATACTGTATATCATCCGCACTAGTGGAGTACAGTATCTGATTTAATTATATGACCGAGCCAGTATCTTTCCTATAGAAAGCCTGGAACTGTTACTGATTATTAATTAGATCAGGGCCCTTGCAAGGGACTAGTGCATCATTTATATATATTCTTGTTTGTATATCATTGGTTCAACCAGTCCTGCTCGATTATGGCATGATCTGAGGATACTCATATATTGTATTACTGAGATAACCCAAAGATCATATATCAAGCCGTAATACATGATTGACCTCTAATTTGCTTGTATAGGTGCCTAGACAGGAAAGTGGGTTATCGTGGCATGATGATTCAACCCATGTTCTTGTTTGGTTGTTGGGTTACGATACTCCATGGAATGAAGCTATATTATTTCTCCGTATTGTATCTCTGCTTGTGTATTGTGACCTCTATTGAGTGGAATTAGGGACCCAAGCTATTGTGGCATTAGTTTAACTTATGTTCTTGTTTGGTTGTTGGGTTGCGCTGTTGTGTTATGATAAACTGTGAACCGAGACTACGACGCAGAATATTTTAGCTTGACCATAATCAATGGACGTATTTTATCTTGATCATATGATAGGGCACTTCTTGTCCTTGTTTGGTGAAGGGGTGTCGTATCATGTCATGGATGTGATATATGCCATTGATTGTTGGCTCATGCATCTCATGTTATAGATCTGGTTTTATTTTTTCATTTTGTGCTTCCTTTGTGGTACTTGCTATTTGGGATATGACCCCACTGGTTTTGCTTGGCCATGTATCGAGTCAGTACATGAGGATCAAGCTTACTTCTCCGTCACTGATGGCACGCACCAGAATGATGGCTGCTGAGGGTCACGAGTGGGTTTCTTGATTAACTGCTCGTCATTAGAAACTATATTATTTTGGGAGTTTAGCCAACCGACACCTATTAGCCTACAAATATGGACAATAGTTCCCTACATGATTGTATTATACTCACTATCATGTATACTTTTGATTATTTATCTGACATATCAACTTGTATTGCTATAACTCTAGAACCTTCTGATGCAGCATTTTGGATACCTTACAGCTTATTCTGAAATATTCTATATTATTGCTACTTAATTGAATGATTCAGATATAGAAGTTCTTGACCCTAGGAGACTTGATTGTAGTATGCACCCCTTGTCTCTAGACAACCTTAACACATTGCGGGTTACTTTGATATTCCGTAAGGTGCGGTTGGCTGAGTCATTCATCCGTTCTCCAGTATTTTGGATCTGGGGCATGATAATTATTTCAAGACAACCTAGATTTTTGTAACTTTTACTTAGTGTAGTGCCCCGCTCCGCGTCGGCGCTATGTACAAGTGGGATCGACTTGCTTGCTCGAACGGAAGTCTTCTCGGAGAGTTCCCGACCGATTAATCAAGGTGAGTGGGCAGAACTGCATTCTCTGATTCTTGCACGACTTAATAATGAATCTGAGTTTTTGAATGCTTATTGCTTAATAAGATTGTTTCATAAGAAGAAAGATAGAACCGACTCAGTATGCTAATAAGAGAACTCACATAGCTTGTCATTAAAACGAATTTGCTTGCTTGCCTAATAAGAGAACTAGAATGCTTGTCTGAAATGAGATAGAACCTTGCCATGATAATAACAAGAGTAAAAAGGATTGCTTGTACTTATATCGTATGCTAGACTAGAATACTAGAATGCTTATCCACAAGAGATAGAATTTGTATGCTAGAGTTATAAGAACTGTTCTTGCTTGTTACTTGTTTAAGAGTTAGCTTGCTTGAATATGTTTTATTGTTGGCTTGTGAAAAGATAAACTTGGTGAATGGCGTGAACTTGTGATCTAGACTAATAGTCCACCCTGAGGCGTGAACGTCCTTACTTACGGGAGGGTGTGGCTATTAGGCTATGAGTAAAAGAGAAAAGAGAAAAGAAGAGATAGACTTGCTTGTTCATTGTTCATCAGTTGCATGATAGCATATTTTTCTGATAGGAGCTTGCATTCATGTATTTGGTCAGGACAACTTGTGCACAAGGTTATCTCTCGGGCGTTTCCTGGGGCACTGGGATCGTTCGGCCTAGGAGAGATCTAGATACCCTGAGGCGAGAACGTCCTTACTTACGGGAGGGTAGACTTGTCTATTAGTGAGATGGGCTTGTACGTCCCAACTGCTAATCCCGTGGAGGGGACCATCATGTAGTTAGGGCGCATGCTAGGCTAGCCTTCTTGCATACCTAACTGTTTGATGCAGGGACGAACAGGAAACTAGAGAACTGTATGCTTTATGTTATGCAAATTGTTACTAACTTGTGTGTCTGCTGCAGGGATAACCGCTCGACCGTGGGTAAGAAATATGAGTTTATACATAAGCCTGCTTATTCATTTAGTCTGCACCGTTGAGTTTCTGGTAGTACTTCATGTATATAGATATGTTGCCTTAAATGCTTGAAGATATGACAGTCCACTTGATATGTTTGCCTCAATTCGATATGCTCATTCTGCTAAATAAGCTTTGCCCCAAAAGAGTTAGATTACGATACACAATGCATGTTGCGCACGTCCCGATAAGAACGATTGTCCTGCGGGAGAGCTGTAACATGGTGATTCACGTTCAGCGGGGACAATTGAACTTGCGGGGGATTGGGGCGTTGCTAGGATGCTTGAGTATCAAGTATGCAAAACTGGTTTCTAACATGTGTTTCAAAAGATGTAATATGACTCTGCTAGAACTGCATGAAATTAACCTAAGTAAAACTAGCAAGATCACTAGTAATGCAATGTTTTGCCACAAGTTTACTTAGTGTGGGTTTCAGGGGGTGTAGCTTCTGTTCAGTTGTTTATACTCACCAGTACTTGCATAAAGTGCTGACCCACCAACAGTTTGCTTATTGTCAGGTGCTCGTTCGTCCAGGAAGCGATAGCCGTGCCTCATCCCAAGGAACCGGAAATCTGGAGTCGATGCTTGGAGCCGCATCGAGTTGTGCCTGCTTTGAGCTGCTTTTGTATAGAGGGACATAATGTATGGAACGGTATTATTGTAATCGAGAGAAAGAGTGCTTGAGCGATCTGTAACCTCGGCCATGCGCCGCTTGTAACACTTCTGAATATCAATAAAAGAGCTTGTTTCATGTACCATTGTGTTCTTTACTTTTCTGCAATATACGTGTGCCGCTGCTTTAGTATTTAATAGCTTACTTGCCCTTGTTCAAAGCTTTGGCCTTGTGCAAGCGCATCTTAGGCTTGCACGGCATCACGCCCGTGCGAGGACGATCGGTTCCGTAGGGACCAAAGCGAGGACGAACGGCCCTGCGGGACCGGGGTGTGACATAATGGTATCAGAGCGACTCGATTCCTTGCCCATTCCGTTGCCTCCGACTCTGAGTTGTGCTGCAATGAACGTTCCATACAATAAGTCCATAGATATTCTCAAAGATGCGCGCAAAAAGTTTTCTGGATTTGTTTTCATTGCTTGAGAAGTGATTTGTGATTTCTGGATTTGCTGAGTTTTGATTAAGGAAGGTGAGGGATGAGGACTATCGCTGCTCTGTGTTATCGTGAGTTTCTCCTTGAGTTTCGAGGACGAAACTCTTTGTTGGTGGGTAAGTATGTAGTGCCCCGCTCCGCGTCGGCGCTATGTACAAGTGGGATCGACTTGCTTGCTCGAACGGAAGTCTTCTCGGAGAGTTTCCGACCGATTAATCAAGGTGAGTGGACAGAACTGCATTCTCTGATTCTTGCACGACTTAATAATGAATCTGAGTTTTTGAATGCTTATTGCTTAATAAGATTGTTTCATAAGAAGAAAGATAGAACCGACTCAGTATGCTAATAAGAGAACTCACATAGCTTGTCATTAAAACGAATCTGCTTGCTTGCCTAATAAGAGAACTAGAATGCTTGTCTGAAACGAGATAGAATCTTGCCATGATAATAACAAGAGTAAAAAGGATTGCTTGCACTTATATCGTATGCTAGACTAGAATACTAGAATGCTTGTCCATAAGAGATAGAATTTGCATGCTAGAGTTATAAGAACTGTTCTTGCTTGTTACTTGTTTAAGAGTTAGCTTGCTTGAATATGTTTTATTGTTGGCTTGTGAAAAGATAAACTTGGTGAATGGCGTGAACTTGTGATCTAGACTAATAGTCCACCCTGAGGCGTGAACGTCCTTACTTACGGGAGGGTGTGGCTATTAGGCTATGAGTAAAAGAGAAAAGAGAAAAGAAGAGATAGACTTGCTTGTTCATTGTTCATCAGTTGCATGATAGCATATTTTTCTGATAGGAGCTTGCATTCATGCATTTGGTCAGGACAACTTGTGCACAAGGTTATCTCTCGGGCGTTTCCTGGGGCACTGGGATCGTTCGGCCTAGGAGAGATCTAGATACCCTGAGGCGAGAACGTCCTTACTTACGGGAGGGTAGACTTGTCTATTAGTGAGATGGGCTTGTACGTCCCAACTGCTAATCCCGTGGAGGGGACCATCATGTAGTTAGGGCGCATGCTAGGCTAGCCTTCTTGCATACCTAACTGTTTGATGCAGGGACGAACAGAAAACTAGAGAACTGTATGCTTTATGTTATGCAAATTGTTACTAACTTGTGTGTCTGCTGCAGGGATAACCGCTCGACCGTGGGTAAGAAATATGAGTTTATACATAAGCCTGCTTATTCATTTAGTCTGCACCGTTGAGTTTCTGGTAGTACTTCATGTATATAGATATGTTGCCTTAAATGCTTGAAGATATGACAGTCCACTTGATATGTTTGCCTCAATTCGATATGCTCATTCTGCTAAATAAGCTTTGCCCCAAAAGAGTTAGATTACGATACACAATGCATGTTGCGCACGTCCCGATAAGAACGATTGTCCTGCGGGAGAGCTGTAACGTGGTGATTCACGTTCAGCGGGGACAATTGAACTTGCGGGGGATTGGGGCGTTGCTAGGATGCTTGAGTATCAAGTATGCAAAACTGGTTTCTAACATGTGTTTCAAAAGATGTAATATGACTCTGCTAGAACTGCATGAAATTAACCTAAGTAAAACTAGCAAGATCACTAGTAATGCAATATTTTGCCACAAGTTTACTTAGTGTGGGTTTCAGGGGGTGTAGCTTCTGTTCAGTTGTTTATACTCACCAGTACTTGCATAAAGTGCTGACCCACCAACAGTTTGCTTGTTGTCAGGTGCTCGTTCGTCCAGGAAGCGATAGCCGTGCCTCATCCCAAGGAACCGGAAATCTGGAGTCGATGCCTGGAGCTGCATCGAGTTGTGCCTGCTTTGAGCTGCTTTTGTATAGAGGGACATAATGTATGGAACGGTATTATTGTAATCGAGAGAAAGAGTGCTTGAGCGATCTGTAACCTCGGCCATGCGCCGCTTGTAACACTTCTGAATATCAATAAAAGTGCTTGTTTCATGTACCATTGTGTTCTTTACTTTTCTGCAATATACGTGTGCCGCTGCTTTAGTATTTAATAGCTTACTTGCCCTTGTTCAAAGCTTTGGCCTTGTGCAAGCGCATCTTAGGCTTGCACGGCATCACGCCCGTGCGAGGACGATCGGTTCCGTAGGGACCAAAGCGAGGACGAACGGCCCTGCGGGACCGGGGCGTGACACTTAGGACAACCCAAAATTTACTCAGAACAGCCCAACCTCCCAAACCTTTCTAAAACTCTTTATACTAAATTTTTACTCTCTCTCTTCCCCAACCCCCAAACCCTAACCCTAACCCTAAACCCAACCCCAACCCCAACCACCGGAGGAGGAGGAGGAGGAGGAGAAGGCGGGAGGCGGGGGAGGAGGCAGAGGCGCACACGGGGGCGACGGCGAGGCGTAGGCTCACGCGCTCGCCTCCGTTGTTGCTGCTGCCGCTTCTGCTGCTGCTGCCGCCGCCGCCGTCGCCGGCCTGCCCCGCGCGCGCATATGCGTGTCTCCGCCGCGGGCAGCCCCCTGCGAGCGCGTACCTCCGCCACGCACAGCCCCCGTACGCGTGCGCCTCCACCGTGCGCTGCCCTCGCGCCGGTGTGCGGCTACTCCTCGCGCCGTCCGCGCGCGCGTGCGTCTCCGCCCCCTCTCGTCCTCACTCGACGTCGCCCCCGCTGTTGCTGTTGCTTCTTCTTCATCGCCTTCTTCCTAGGACTGTAACAAAATTGACAGTCCTTCCAATAGGAAGGACTATCAATTTTTTTTACAGTCGACAGTCCTTCCAACAACATTGTGACAATTTTGGAATTTTTTTTTAGACTGAAATATAAATATCGTTGACTTTTATATAAGAATTTAGATTCCCTAAAAAAAAAAAAAAAATTAATAACAAATTTATAAATAAACTGAATTTTTTTTGGACCGTCGTACCTATAGAATTCGCCAAAAACTTCAAAACGAAAGTAAAATAAAATCCGAACACACACTGTCTCTCTCTCTCTCTCTCTCGCTCGCTCGTGTCGTGTCCTCTCCTCTCTCTCGACTTTATCCTCTCCATCAGAGAAACCTAATTTCCGAATCGGAACCGTACTTTTATTCGGCTTCCGATTTCACTCGCCGACATCCGTAATTTTGATATTTATCATAAATTTCTTCGAAACCCTAGAAAAATTTGAGACTTTCGAGGCATCTCGAAATTCTTTTGATTGATCGACTGATCGATCGTTCAGCGGTGGCAAACGGTCGGGATTGGGAGTTTCGGTGATGGCCGGAGGCGGGAGCAGGAGGGACGACGCGCAGCTGAAGATCGGGAGCACCAACGGGTTTGCGGTCCTCGAGAGTCTGAAGAAGAAGAAGAAGAAGTCGGACTCGAAGAGCAGATCTTCTTCTTCGTCCTCTTCTTCGAAGGGCCGGGCCAAGGAGAAGGAGCCGGAGGTTTACTACCAGCCGAAGCCGCTCGTCCACAAGTCCTGGGCCGACGTCGAGGACGACGAGGACGACGACTACTTGGAGACGACGGAGCCGCTGCAGTCCATCTGGGGCTCGGTGGGGACAAGCAAGAAGAAGGAGATCGAGGCAGTGATCGAGGAGGAGGAGGTGGAGGTATCGATGGAATTCCAATTCTTTTGTTCATTATATGATCTATGCTTTATTAGTTCTAACTGGACACTTTTATATCAATTCAAAAACTAGGTCTTTCGATATTTGTGTGAGTGTAGGGGGCAAGGAGCAGTTTGGGTTTTAATTTGCTCAATACTCTATTAATTTATGTTGCACGGGCACAAAATGTAATAAACACAGTATGGATGCTGAGGACACGGCCATCCCTAGCGTATTTTTGAGTGAACGTGTCTGATGTGAAATGACACTGAACAGCACCAACTTTTGGAGTGTCCGTGCTTTCTAGGTTATAATATTACACACTGATAATCAATGGTTCAGAAACTGTATAAAAAACTAGATATTTGGTGATTTATGTGTGTAGGAGCACATTGGAGTTATTTTCGATAGAAGAAATTCGTTGGCCGTGTTGCAGATGGGAATGTGGATGAACGGAGTCAAGTTGAGCTTGACTTGTTCAGGACTGATTGGGTGTTTGCTTGTTTGGAAAAGAAAACTGGGTTTGCTTGAGCTAGGCTCTCTTTTTGGCAAAACTCCAATACTCCCTCAAACTCCCGTATCCTAAACTTAAATATAACTCCAATTTTCTTGATGGAGTGTCATCTTTTCAAACCCAACTTTTAAACCTTCAAACTCCAAAATATACCGTCATTTTAGCCTAACCTGAACCCTATGCTGCACAAATTTGGGCACAAATATGGATAAAGACACGATACAAGTACGAGATACGGACATTTTTGGATAGGTAGAGTAAGTAGTCAACTATGTTGCACAATACAGTCGGATTTGGTTGTGGATATACTGACATCATTTTTTCCGTGCCCGTGCAACATAGCTTGTACCCAAAACTAGGCATATTTTCCGTTGCTCGAGTAATTGAGCTTAATTAGCCTTGTCAGTTACAGTTTGATTAAGATATGGAGCCAGGTATAGGCAATTCAACTTTCTTTGCAGAGTAAATATCGACACATTTTTGACTTAAGATTGTTCAAACATTGTCCTTATGAGATATGATGCATACCACTTGATAGAGATGCAGGACTCCATTGCTCTAACTTGGTAAAAATTCACTGAAGCCGATTACTTTGAAGAGTTTTGTTCAACAAGGAACCACAAGGATATTTTAACATTGAGTACCGACAATGAAGAGCTTGACCTTATTGGTAGTGTTTGTTCCAAGCCTTCTCTTAAAGAAGCAACTTTTATCTCGTCCAAAATTCACAAATTTAGATTATATGAGCTTCTATTATGCAAATTGAAATCGCCTGGGATTGACCTGTTTAATAAAGATCATCAAATGTAGAATTCAGCTTGAATCAATAGGCTTAGTAAGAGCTTGTGAATGAGTTCTTATCCTGCTGAGTTGAGAGATGTTCACCGGCTGCTTATTCAAATTTACTGCTCTAGTTTCATTATCTTTCTTGTAGGCTGTTTTTGGAACAGTTGGAAGTATTATGTATGAAAGGTTTATATAGGAGCTACTTATGTGTATATGCTTATCATCTTTGTTTATTCTGTTTACCTTGGTTTTTATTGGTGAAATTCATGAATCAACTCTTTATCATACTTCTCTCCCGTTCCTTTATTTGTTTGTTTGTTTGAGTTGTTAGTAGGAACGAGAGCTTTATTTTTATCATTCTTTGATCAGTAGTTTCTACACATGAAGCAATTGTCTTTTATATGATTTATTAAGAATTGAACAACAATTGGAAAGTATCTTTTATTTTGATCGAGGGTTGAACAATAATGGCAAATAACTGCTATTTGTAATCAATAAATCCTCCATATTAATGACATGAACCATTTATGGTCCCCTAGAGTTATAGTAATGAACTATAATGAAGGATCCCTATCTTTATTCTCACTGTATGCTGCTGTTCTATTTTAATAACATGATAGTTATGAATATTATTATCTGTTGTCTTTGACTTGTTTAACAAAGTAACCAAACTTCGGCTTGACTTTGAATTGACAAGATAAACACGCAAACATGAGCTGAGCAAGTTCTAATCATGTTGAATTGAACAATAATGGTAGCTAGTTTTTTTACTTATCCAGAAATTACTTTTATTTGAGGGTGCCGCCTATTGTGACGGTAAGTCTTGCCTCTTGCATCATATATATGGAGGTAACTTTCTGTACATTTTGATCCCCTCCCCAAACCCTATGTAAGCGGGAGCTTCGTGGCACTCGGACTCCCTTTATTTAGAAATTACTTTATTTCTCAAAATTTCATTGATAGTATTGATGTGTCCATCCTATAATCTCCTTTTATGATAATATTAACTATTTTGAGTCTTATCTGATTAGTGAACTATCTCGATGGCTGCCCCTTTCTGTATTTGTTGATTTTGTTTGATAAGTTTGTATATTGTTTCAAGTATGATCTTAACGAGTAATTATTCTTAACGAGTAATTATTTCTTTTGTTTGACTGATTTAATATATGCTAATTAAGTTTTGATTTTTCACATTCGCAGAATATCATAAAGACCATATTACTGATTTTCTTTTATACAGTCCCTCATCTGTTATATATTTCCGAAGTCTATTTTCTAGGAATGTAGATACAAAGTTGTATATTAAGATAATCTATCACTTGATTAGAAGACTTTGTAATCCTTTTATTTATTCCATATATCTAGATATGTGAATATAGAGGGAGAGGAGAAACTTCTCCTTGTGTGGATTCATACTTAGATATCAGGACGTATCTTATTTTTTCTTAGGCGTTCAGGGGAGGAACTTGAATTCTTGAAGCATTATCAGGGGTGTGCACGAAGTGGTTCAAACAGGTAAAACCGAACATAACTGAACTGAATTAGACTATCCGGTTTGGTTTTGGGGGAGACGGTTCAGTTTGTAGTTTTTGTAAATTTGCTTATTAACGCTACAGTTTGCTGTTTTGGAAAATATTTTTTTTTTGCCAAACCAACAATAGTAACAACAATAACAAAGCTTTTATACCAAATTTATGTGGTCGGTTGTTTGAATCCTTTTCATCCATTCGGCTATGTGAAGGATCACGTCCTCTGTAATGCTAAGAGGGTTCATATCCTTCTTTTAACACTTCAAATCATATTAGTTTAGGTATACCTCTAGTCCTAGCGGTTCTATTAACTAATATATTATCGTTCCTCCTTACAAGGGCATCTATTAGTCTGTGTTGCACATGTCCAATCATCTAAGTCGATTTTTTCTTATTTTGTCCTCGATTGGCGCTAACTCTAACTTTCCATAGATACACTTATTTATCCTATTCTTCAATGTGTTGCCACTTATTCATCATAGCATTCTCATTTCAGCTATAGTACTTTTTAGACTTGTTTCTTAATTGTCCAACATTATGATCTATAAATAATGACTGGTCTTATATCAATTTTGTAGATTTTTTTTCAACTTTAGAGGTTCCTTGCGATAAAAACGTACTCCAGAAACACTATTCCATTTCAATCATCATATTTTAATTCTATGCATGACATCCTTCTCAATGTCTCTATCATGGTGAACGATTGATCATAGATACCGAAAGCTATCACTCTTAGGCATTTTTTATCCATCTATATGGACCCCTTCTCCCTTTCATTTCTATTTGACTTTGGTTTGAAATTATAATTCATATTCGTTGTTTTCCGTTTCATTAATCCTAAATCCCTTAGATTCCCAAATCTTTTTTTGTACATCTACTTTAGCATCTAATCATTCTCTACTGTCATTAGCCAACACAATTTTGTTAGCAAACGTCATATACCATGGAACTTTCTCATGAAGATGTTCGGTAATTCGTTCATAACTATTGCAAAAAGATAAGGACTCAACGATGATCCTTGATGTAAGCCAATGATAATAGGAAATTGGTACCTATCTCTTCCAATAGTTCACACGGTTGGTGTAACTCTATCATACTTATCTTTAATAGTCTCAATATAATTACTAAAAACTTTCTTCTTAAAGTCCAACAGATTATTTCTCCAGTAACTCGATCATAAACATTCTCTAAGTCAATAAAAATTATATGTAAATCTCTACTTTTTTCCCTGTTTTAAGTCTTTTCATTAATCTTTTAGTAAGTAAATGACTTTTATAGTAGATCTTTCCGACATAAAATCAACTTGAGCTTAATTTCTCGATACTTGTTAAAATTTGTATCTCTCTCTTGTTCTTGTATTTAGACTATAATACTGCTTCTCCATTCATCCGCCATCTTCTTAGTCTTTTGTTGAATAATTCAGTAAGCCACATCAATCATTTATTCCCTAAACATTTGCAAACCTAAATAGGAATACGATCAGGTATAACTGCTTTTCCAATTTTCATTTTCTTTAGTTTAAACTTTAACTTCAGAAATTCTAATTTTGTGATAATAGCCGTTTGACTTATCCTAAGTTTAACTCAAAATATACACTATGCTTTTCTAGGTTGCTCTCATTACATAGCTTGTGAAAATAAATCCTCTGCCTCTCCGTAATATCTTTATCTTACTAATACTTTTTGGTCCTCGCTCTTGATACACTTAATATTACCCAAATCTCGTCTCCTCATTTTCCTACTCCTAAGAAACCTGTAAATATTTTTCTCCCTTCTTAGTTTCTAACCTCCTATATAAATAATTATAGATATTAGATTTAGCTTTACTAACTACTTTTTAGCTTCCTTTTTTGTTACTCTATATATTTCAAAAAATTTATCACTTTTGCACTTTTGTCAATTCTTTTTGCCTTAATAACTTTTTGAACTTCCTTGTTCCGCCGTCAACTTTCATCGAGGGTCAACTATCGCCTTTTGACACTCATATAATCTCTTTTGCTACTTGATACAATTTGCCATATTGTATGATTATGTCCCAACTTTCTTTATTTATCATCGTATCCTTAAATTTTATTAAGTTCTTTCATTCAAGTTCCACCATTTAGTTCTTGGTCTCTTCTTCATTCTAGCCTTTTTCTTCTATTTCCTAATGGTGATATCCAAGACTATCATCCTAGGTTGAGTTATTAGGCTCTCTCCTATAATTTTGCAATTTTTACATGCTAGTCTATCAACTTTTCTAGTAAAACAATAATCTATTTGGCTAATATTAGATATGCTTTTAAAAGTAATTAAGTGTTAATCTCTCTTCCTAAAACAAGTAGTTTCTATTATAAGATAATATGAAATTGGAAAATTAAAGATTTTATTGCCCTTCATTCCTAATTCCATACCCATAACTTCTATATGCATATTATCATAATTATTGTTCTCCTTTCCAACATAACCATTTAAGTCTCCTCCGGACCCCCATATATATATATATATATATATATATATATATATATATATATATATATATATTCACAAAAAAAAAGTCTAACGATACTGCCTAATAATGAGATAATCCTTCTAATCAATGGTTTAAAAAGTGTGAGGCGCACTCTAGGCGCTAGAGTCCCTTGGGCACAAGGTGCACGACGAGGTGGGAGTTTCAACGAAGCTAGGTGTGCACTTTTAGCATTTTTTGAATAATATAGTTTGAAATAAATAATTATATCTAATTAGTTCCTAACACCTTTAAAATATTTTAAAATGGAGTCTAATAAATTCATAAGACCATTATAGAATCAATAACTAATAATTAACCATCATCAAAACTCAAACGAAACTATCATAATTTCATAATGATAGAAATTGACAAAACATAAAGATATCACCATCCAAATTATAATCTTTATTACGAACACTACGAATAATTTTGTATCCTTCATCACCGTCCGCTATTACTATCATATACAAAATCAATCGATTACAAAAGAAAGATTAGTTGGTTCATTTGATGCATTTGATAGTGTTTCTATCATTGAGATCTTGTTATGGATAATGTTTATAACCATGATAAGCACCTTTATGGAATAACATATGCTTGCTGCATAGATTCTTTCGATCTAAATCATGGTTTTTTCGTTCCGGGGTGAGACTATCCAAATCTTAAAGAATGACGAACTAGGCAGCCGACAGACAAAGAAAGGGGGTTGGCCGGCCAATCGAGGCCTTGGTTATATGCTCTTATTTTCCGTAGACGAGCGAGCAGAGCCCAAGGAGGTCAAACTGTCATAGAGCAATCTTCTACTTCTAGTTGAGTGAATGGAGTCTCTCTCGGAAAACATGGCCCAATTTCTCTCCTTTCTTTTCAACCGACAACATAGGTTAGCCCTCTACAACATAGGGGAAATGTAGCAGCTAGAAGGGACAAAACCAGATTAAAATCTCTTTTCTTTTTCACTCTTTCCGGTGACAAAGTGAATAGCAACCTATGGTGCATTTGCTATCTATCATAACATCATCAATTGACCCTGGAGAAGAAGCTTTACGGGTCACGTTATCTGGTTTTCTTCTTTCGTCTATGTTTTTGTCGCTTATCGTGATTTTTGTATGTTTGATGGTGCCGTCCTGTCTTCAACTAGAGTATGTAAAGGAATTCAACTTTAACTTAGCTCTAACTTTGATGGTCCATTTCATCCGTCTTGATTGATTTGACAACATCAAAAGTCAAGGTGGAAAATGTATTAATTACAATAGGAGAATTATTTGAAATTTTATATACCTTAAATGAAGACATCTATCATAAAAAGAAAAAAGAAAATAAAAAGAATAGAAAAAACACTAGGCTAATGAGTCACGTGCACTTCATCCGTACCTCAAAAAATAGGTGTGGCTGCATGAGGAGCACGGGACGTTGCTTCAAAAGTAGGCGTGTTGCTTAAGAGGTGCTAGCCTTAAGTGACCCTAGGTGAATGACCCTTGCCTCATAGAAAATGAGACGCAATGGTAAGCCTCGAACCTGAGGCGTGCCTAGGCGTGAGGCTCATGGTCTTTTTAAAACACTGCTTCTAATACCTAAAGTACCCTCCTACGTACCCCAAATGTTTGCTATTTGATGCTGTTAATGTTTAGGATGTTTGTTAGTCTGGTTTAGTTATTTGGTGTTTTTGATGTTTTTAATGTTAGTTATTTTTTTGTTTACATATTTATTTATCTTTTCTACTAAACGTGTAATTTGTAACCTTTTCTGGTTTATATTCATATTTTTATGGTCATGAACATCTCTTGTAAAGATTTCTGCAAATCTTTTCTATTCATCTTCTCTCTAATCAGTCTTGGATTCCGTACCTATCCTCTCTCATCATCTTGTCTTGTTATAAAATGAAGTAACAAACCACGAAGTTTGTTGCCTATTTTATTTTATTTTAGTGAAAATAATGCAATAGATCACGAACTTGGATCCATATATGGATGTTTGGTCGGGGCTTATATCATTTTTTTTGCAAAAATACCCCCCTTCGTTTGTGAATCACGAAAGGAGATTAATAGAAGGTTCGACTGAGGTTTATATAGAAAATTATTTTAGGTTGACATAAATACTGCTTATTGAAAAAAAAGTAACAACCATATAGTGTAATATCAAATTAACATAAGTTTTACCATAATCTAAAAGTTTTTATTTTTTATTTTGATATCTTAAACATACTATATACAAATACTGCTTATTGAAAAAAAAAGTAACAACCATATAGTGTAATATCAAATTAACATAAGTTAGCATAATCTAAAAGTTTTTATTTTTTATTTTTTATTTTTTATTTTTTATTTTTTATTTTTTATTTTTTAAACATACCATATACAACTTTTCTTGAACATAAAGTTTCTATAACTAAATTGATCATTATCTAAAAATGCTTAATTATGTATATTAATGATCCTTTTTTGAAAAGATACCATATCTACCATCTATTTTGAAGATATGCAGATCTCACATTTAACAAGAAAACAAAAGATAATATGAAATCTTAGGGGGAAAAAATAGAAGAAATATTATTAGTAAAGGAAAGTGAACACCCAAATAGGATATAAATAAAAAGTAAAAAAAGAAGAAGCTAGCATTCCATATTAAATATTATAGATAGCTTCTGATGAAAACAAATAATATATATACAAGTAATCGTTTATGGAGCAAAAACTACTATTGATAGCATCTGATGATAACAAATAAGAAGATACATAAAAATGGTCATCTATGGGAGCAGATATTCGTACGTCTATGGGTCCAAATCTTAAGGGGGAAAAAGAATATTTTAATTGGCTTCTGACAGCCTTGTAATTAAACTTTGTAAACTTAAATAAACAAAACACTTTAATAGATATTTATTGAGTTTCTTATTGAAGGACATCTTGGTTATGATAAGAAATGTTTTATTAATTAGGCTGTGCCAACAGCCATTTTGGCTGTGACAATAACCGGGCCCTATATCACACACACACACACACACACACACTAGACACATCTGTGCTGTACCCGTATCCTAAGTTTTTAAAAAACTTTTGTATCACATTCCTGTATCGTGCAACATAGCTCCTCGCTCTCATAGCCTGGCTCTTGATAAGTATGTTTTTGAGTATGACTCGACATTTAGTATTTTCTTAATTGTTTTAAATGCTAAGCTGTCTGCAGTTGAGACCGAATTATTTGATACAGTTCTGTCAAATAAGATTTTGGGGTTCCGTTTGCTTCTGTGAAATTTGCGGTTAAGTGCGGTTTTAGAATAGTAAGATTCTGTTTAACTGAATAGACTGAGTGCACACCCCTAATCAAAGATTCAAAATTTGGGAATCACGTTGACAGCAGAGTTGAAGTGGACACTATAATCTAGGATATTGGCATGTGATGATCATAGTGAACTGTCTTTTTTTCTGATACTTTAATTTAGTTTTTGGGCATACAATTTATTATTAGAATGTTGTAGAGGAAATTTGGTTGCGTTTGACTGAGTTTTTGGCTTAATACAGGTTTGATTGATTGTACCTGTATGCTTTTGCCTATTTGTTATGAATGTATTTTGTGGCTCAGTTCTTATGATGTTCTGTAAGTTTTTTGCTTAATACAGGTTTGATTGATTGTACCTGTATGCTTTTGCCTATTTGTTATGAATATATTTTGTGGCTCTCAGTTCTTATGATGTTCTGTAAGTTTTTTTTGCGTAATACAGGTTTGATTGATTGTTACCTATATGCTTTTGCCTCCTCCTTATGAATGTATTTTGTGTTCTCTCACGGTATTATATGGTAATGCCTTCATAATGCTGATTTCATAATTTATTCTTTGATGTGGTACCTAGAATCTAGCAATGGGTAAGATGGGGAAAAGATTAACAATCTGATGTTATATAATGCAATACGGTAGGCAAAGCTAGTAGTAGCCCAAGTTTGCATTTAAGGTGCAGGTATTATTTGAAACTATTCAAATTGAGATATGTAGTAGGAATCGTAGTAGACTGCTGTGGTATTTTGTATTTTATCATAGGTGTATCATAACAATTTTGTATTAGAGGCATACTGATACAAAGATAAGTATTAGTCATAAATCATGCATATTGATAGCTTACGCACATTTATCAATAAAATGTAATTCAATATAAATCTAAAAAGTATCATAATGCATAGACCACAAACCTTCAGTCTTTACTAATTGTTACTTTACCTGAGAAATTGTTGTTTGAACATTCAAAAGTAAGAACAAAAACTGTAGTGTTACCCTCACTACAAACAGCATAATTAGAGGCAAATAAATGGGTTTTGGTCTCCTACTGCATAAGAACTCGCATAAATGTTATAGGTTAATCAAACAGGCTGATTATCAGTTTGTTAGGTTAACCGGACCAGTTCTATTAAAACAAATCGGTTATTTGTTCTCGGTCAGGTTAACGAGTTAGGTTCTTGGTACAAATCGATAGCCTGACCTCAAATTTCAATATAGGTACAGGTGTACAGCTCAGTTCATATTAGAATCTACATAACATTTCTTTATATTATACTCTCTTTCCAGATGACTGAAGTTTATAAAAACCATTATTTCAGTCTCAGTAAGTAAATGTTGTTTAGGATAGTTCTCAAGTATTAACTGAGGCTTTGGAGTTTAACATTTTTTGAGACTAGATGAATTGTTGGGGATGTTGCAAGTTTTAGCCGCCTACATGTGACATTAGTGGATGTCAAAAGTGTGAGAAAGTCTTACATGTGACAAACTTCATTGTGAATTGACGTTGTTTATGCTCTATGACGGACTTGCTTCTTCTGTCCTACAAGCTGCTAATTCATAAGAAATCGGGTGGGGGGGGGGGGGGGGGGTGTGGAGGAATGTTATAGGCCTAGTTCATACATGGTCCCCAGAAAAAAAAACTCACTGTTAAACAAAAATGTGCGCACCTAAGTTTTTCCTTGCCCCTACAAAAGCTCGACAACAATAACAAAGTTTATATCCCAAAGTTTTGTTATTAACTCTCATTTATCACAAACTTTAGCTTTGCTATTAGGATGTAGGTACAAGAGTGGTTTGGTTCAATAAAAATTAAACCGCTTGTACTTGAGCCAGTACATAAAATTCATAATTTCTATGAAATTACAATGTGACCCATGCGTATTTTGTAGATAAAAGGTTCTTAAAACTTGAAAAAAAATGTAGAACCAAATCAAGTGCACTATTCGGTTACTCAGTAAAAAAATTATTAAGTTTCTGACAGTTTCTATGGTACAACCTAACTTATGAAACAATTGGCATGTTTCTGTATTTTTCAGTCAATTTCAGCCATTTTGGGGACCTTACAGATATTGAAGGTATATTATACTAAAGTTATCCTAATACTGAAGGTGTATTATACCAGTTTTATCATGCATTCGGTTGGTAGCTCTAAAGTCATCCAATACTAATATGGTGGATGCTTGAGGTTAAATTAGTTAACCAGGTGCAAACCATGTCCTAGAAACAAACAATAATCACAGGTTGATTTGACTGCAGAATGCACCCAACTAAAACGCAACAGCTGCCTACCAACATGCAAGTTTGTTCGCTACTGCACCTTTATTTAGTTCTGTTAATCATAAAATAAACACTTGTCTTATTGGTCGATCCAAACTTCAAATATTTGTTATTAGAGGACAACTCACCTAAACGATGATTGCTAATCTTAATTACTTGACACCCAATACGCTATGTCCATTTATTTGGTTCTCTAGGCGATGTCATTATACTATGAAGTCCTACACGAAGGTTTATCTTACATGGAACATAAGTTCAGATTAAGAAACTGTTTTGTCAAATGCAAAGATGTTAGTATGTTACAAAATGTGCTCATTATAGAAACAGTGATATTAGTGCAGGAACAATTACTGAAGGCGACAAAAGTTCATGAAAAATGGAGCATTTTTTTTTTTTTTTGCAAATTTCACTATTAGGAACCACATGATACTAATTTTATTCACATATAATGGATTTTCTATTAGAGATGCTTATTACTCCGATGTACCTTCTGTGTTAGTAATAAAAATTTCATCTATTTCTAAGACTGATTATTTCCGAAGCTATAACATGTATGTTCTTATGTACGGCTCTAAATTTAGTATTTGGAAATTATGTATCAATAACAGAGATCATAAAAATGATAATTATTTTTATATGTTTTATTTCCATGCCTTTAAGATACAGCCAGCTTGGTATGGGTTTATTAGGCTTCTGTTTCGTTAGTTTGTTTTTACTTCTTATGAGTGAGTACATTCAGGTTCAGCTAATTCCTCACAGGATTTACTGCTGATTTTACTGAAAGGTGCTCTACTAATGCTGATAGTGATAATTTATCAATTAGTATGTGGTTCTGAGATGTGTTTGAACTATGTTGGGTTTATCTTTTTTCTTTACATAGATATATTTATTTCTTAATTATACTTGATTATACTTGATGATACGCCGGGTTATTTGACTTGTAATTGTGTGTTTGCTGCAGGAAAGTGAAAGTGAAAGTGAAGACGATCTTGATGATGATGATGATGGTGTTGAGGAAGAACATGGGCAGCAATTTGTTGATTCTGTACCAGGTGAGCCACTGGAAAAGAAAACTCCTTCGGTTTCCTCGGCTCCCAAAGACACCGAAAGGCAACTATCCAAGAGAGAGCTGAAGAAAAAAGGAATCGAAGAGCTGGATGCTATTCTTGCTGAGCTCGGTATCACTGGAAACAATGACAGAGGCCAGGAACAATCTACTGGTATTGATCATATATATTAAACACAGTGGTAGCATAATATTGCCCTCCTCTTCCTCTTGCATTTTTTTACGGTGCTACTACATAATTCACTTTTTCAGAAGAGAGGAAAATAAACGGGGAAAGCGGAAATGGAGGGAGGAAGGAGAATGCACCAGTAGCTACAGAGAGTAAGAGTTCGAAGAAAAAGAAGGCAAAGAAAGACAAGTCTTCAAAGGAGGCTAAAGTTTCTCAGGAACAGCTGCAGCTGAATGGTAGTCATGCTGGTCTAGATGATGCGAATAACACCAAGGCGGCCCCTGTATTTGATGCCAAGGAGCGACTGAAGAAATCTGTTAATTCCGTGAAGAAGAAGAAATCAGCTAAGGAGGTGGATGCAGCTGCCAAAGTTGTTGCGCAGGAGGCTGCTGCAAGAAATGCTAGATTGGCTGCTGCAAAGAAGAAAGAGAAGAACCACTATAATCAGCAACCTGTCCGGTAAACTTAAAAGTCCAGTAAGTCTTATATTACTGCCCATTGAAGTCCAACATCCCTTGTTCCTTTGTCAAATGCCAAATAAACCGTCCCATATATTGCCATCAGTTTCCTCTTTTGGAGAAGTTTCACAGGATTTTAGTGATATGCCAAGCGTTCGAGTGGATATTGTTTCTTATTTTGGCATCAAGATGTATCCTGCAAACCTGACTATGGCCCGTCAATATTGGTTTACGAACTTTATCTTGTGCGATTATTGCGTCTTCTATACTCGTTGGGGTTTTGAATATAAGATCTCTCACCAATCTGATTACCATTTCTGTTATTGTATTCAGAAGAAGTTCGATCTCGCCCAACTCAAGTAATATAATTCTTCTTACTGAACCGCGATTCTCTAGGTTAGTTTTTTTTTAATTATTTTAACTCCAAATTTAAAATTATCTTCTGTAACTTCTTAAATTTTTAAAATACATTGTAGATTGGTTCTCCTTAAATTTTTGAAAAAAAAGTGTGTATACAGAAGAATTAAAAAAAAAAAAGTATTTAAAAGAAATTTTGTACTAGGATTGGGATGTATGAAATATAAATCCACGTATAATTAATTGGTTAGTCAATCAAAACATGGAATTAAATCTGGTATATTATCTCCACGTGGCACCTACTTGCTCGATCCAATATATGGGGTTTACTTTTTCTAACCCATGTGCTAATTTATTCAACTAAGTTAAATATACATATGTTATAAACTAAAAGGTAAATACGAGTAAACGTCACGTACTAATTAAGTAGCCACTTGTATCAATGGGAAATAATTAAAGCCGACATGATCAGAAAAACATGTTTTATGATCTAAAGTTGATGGGGGAACTAATAGTTTGTTATGCATTTAATAACAAATTAAAGTCATCTTTTGCAAGCAAACTATTGAAAAAGACTGCTCCATGCGATCATATCCTTAAACTTAGGCTACTTTGTCGATAGATGTGTCGAGCCAGTCTATAACAGAGCCGGCTCTGAAGATTTTAATGAACAGGACAAAATTTTAATGGTGTCCTTTTCTTCTTCTTCTAGACATAAATTGAAAACAAAAGGTTTTACTGTCCTTTTCTCAAATCAAACATGATATATATATATATATATATATATATATATATATATATATATTTTGTGATCTGGTTAAAGTTTTCTATGTACAGTTTGGGTTGAACGGTGAAAAACAACAAATATATTCAACACAAATATATTCAACATCCGCATCGCACAAATTCAAGTGGCCAACTAAGAAGCTTCGAAAGCTTAGCTTCCTACACAAATTTGCAATTAACCGATTGAAAACAAAACTGTGTCAACAATTGAGGAAGAACATTCCGAGATTTAAAAAATTATATGTGGTTGACAAAAGTCAGAAATTGTGTTAACAATTGAGGAAGAACGTTCCTAAATTTTACAAATAAAATATCAATAAAATATGTTAATCTTGGTTGTTCAAGATCAAAACGGGGGAAGAGAACCCAGGCAGAAGAGGTGAAAACTGAGAAGAAAGAGTGAAGATGAATTTTTTTTTTAGCTAAGCTTTAATTAAAGAAATCACATTTGGGAAGAAGAACCGCGCGCCACCATTTGCACACACAAATTTAAATTTTAAGTATTCGAGGAGCCCCTTCTTTCTCGGACGAGGAGGAGAAGATGAGAAGACACATGAATTAGTTACGGGAGATTTTATTTAATTGTTGCGGCTGATTTTTATTCGGCTGTAACTTAGGTTATACATTTAGTAATATATAATACCAAAATCGACTTTTGGCCCAGGCCCATAAAAGAACTTGAGCCTCAAATAATATATACTACACAAAAATAATTTTGGTGTCCCCAACCAAATGGTGCTCTGGGCTTGGGCCCTGTTTGCCCTGGGCCTGAACCGGCTCTGGTCTATAATGCAGATCTCATGAAGAATAAGTTGTCAAAAATAGTAAACAAAAATCGCATCACCTTGAGCAATTAACAACTGACAGCCTAAAAGCTAGTCTTTGCTTCAATTCAACTCCTCCTTTATGGTCTAATCTTCGCTTCAATTCAACCAAACCGGTTCAAAATATGTTAAATTCTGCACAAACCAACAAGAACCAACATACGTCGGCATACTGACGGTAATACCATCGGTATGCTTAGTGTGCAAAAATTTGTGCAAAAATTTAGTATAAATTTTAGAATCAACTCAAGATGTGTAATAGGTCGGACGGTCCAAAATTCGCTCCGGATAAATTCGGTTCAGTCAAATCCAGGTTTGATTGGCCCGAACCCGATCAATGGGTCGGGCCGAACCGACCTACTCTTATATTGGGTTCGGACTGAGGTGCCTCCCAGGCTTGCAGGTCCGAATTGACCCGACTACCAACCGACCTAGCCCTGTTACAAGCATGGTAACCCTTTATATATATATATATATATATATATATATATGTATATATATATAAAAACCATAAACCTCAAGAAAGTTTTAGGTTTTAGATTTAACCACTGTCTATATTACTTTGGTGTTATAAGTATATATATAAATATAGTATACATTAAACTTTAATATATATTTTTAAAATGAATGCTTGTGACCCAGTCCGGGTTAGCCCAGAACGGAGCTTCATATTTTAGGGATATTCGAAGATACTTATAAACGAAAATCTCGATCATATATATATATATATATATATATATATATATATATATATATATATATATATATATATATATATATATATATATATTTCAGAAGGAATAATCTATTTTTTCGTGGGATATCTTCCATCGCGGTCTCCACCTACTAACCAATGGGGGATGCGTTGTCTCCGCTTAGGCTTTCACATATACAGAGAGGAGTACTCCTAGCTTGAGTGGCTAGAGTGGGAGGGAGCATGCTAATTCTATGCGGTGGAAAATTTACATTAAAATTTTGTTAACATGTGCCATGTTAACATATTAATAAATATTTATTTTATATTAATATTTCTACCAGTATATTTATCAATGCATATTTTATATTTATCAATACACATTTTAAATAAAATGTACATCGATAAATGTGCTGATAAAAATATTCATCTAAAATGCACACTCATCAATGTATTAACACGTGCCATCTATGTTGAGTCTATTTTTGTTCATCCACAAAAACTAAAATATTTGTTCACCTTCTACTAAAAAATGAACACGCATCATTTTCATACAACACAAAACCACTCGGGAAGTGTTTTTGTGAACATACAAAGTGGTTAACACTTGTGAAAACAAGTAAAACAATGATATAAATTTTATCTTTTAATTTGTCCATAAAAATACTACAGGAAACACGCATGATGCATGCTGGCGCCGGGGAGTTTATATGATGCGCGCAGGAACTTGAATAATCAAGATGAATGTGTATACAAACCACCATCATACGTATAGTTCATGATCATGACTTGTTTAAATTCTTAAGAAATATCATATATATATATATATATATATATATATATATATATATATATATATATTCGATTTTTTTATCTCCAAATATTTTTATATTATTAATATATTAAATTTTATTTAAGTCATCTAATTTTAACTATTAATTTAAATAATTCAAATAAATATGTATGTCCTGCACGTACAATAACATTATCCATTTAAATGAATATGAGACATTACCTTGTTATTGCGGATTACCACATGATTAGCGCATGCTGAGGCCTTGTCAACTCTAATACATAAATATATATAACTAATAGAATATTAGAAGGGAAAAAAAAATCCCATTAATTCCTCAAACGAAATCCTCTTCTTCATATCGCTTTATCTAACGTTCGTTTCTGCTTGTTTGTTCATTTAGACTTTTAAAAAAATAAAAAACTATAGAACAAATGGGCCATGGGCCTTGCTTGGGTTACAAGTTTAGTTTTTCTTGCCTCTTGTGCCTGCAGACCACCATGAAACTTTGACTGGTACGCACTCTCGCTGGCTAAGATTGAATGTTTCGTAAATGAACCCATGTCATTGCGTGGTTGGACTAAATATTAGAATCGAAAATTTGGATAGATTCATGATGATGCGATGGGTGATGACGTATATATATAAGAACTCCAGATAAATTAAAATCCCTAATGTAAAAAATCTGATTGTTACTGATCAATTCTTCTTTTGATGGTCAACGTCGTGAGTATCCCTATTATATAAATCTGTAAATATTCCTTTTTAGGATTAATGGTTGTATGGAAAACTGATAAACAAACCTAACATTATAATAAAACTAAATTGATGATATACATACGGCTTGGACAACTCATTTTTAAACTGTTTCCAAGTCGCATAATAATATCAGAGATATATTTATATTAAAATTTATTATATATATATTTTTTTAATTAAAATTTGTTATAGATATATTAGTAGGTAGTTAGATAATATCATGCAGTTAAGCTACTAATTATGATATATTTTAATTTTTAATTATGACCACTCATTTATACTAACTAAAAATTAGTTTTAGAACTATTATTTTTTCTTAAGTAGTTGAGAATAAAGATACGATTTTGACACCTCATTTTTGAACCTTTTTGAAGCCACATTATAATAGTAGAGATGAGCATTGTCAACTTGCTAGTCATGCCGTTGCAAAAATTAGGAACTTATCCCTAAAGGAAATAATGGAAAAAATTCTTGATATTGGAATTCTCTGCAGGAGAGCTCAGACGTGGTTTGGAATTGCTTATGTTTTTTTAACAGCACGTAGCAAGGGCGGAATTAGAAATTCGAATTTGGGTGGGCTGGAATAGACTATATAGGGTGTGTCACGTCCCAATCTTCCGCAAGATCGATCGTCCCCACTAGACGTGAGATCACCACGCCAACGCTCCCGCAGAACAATCGTTCTTATCTGGACGTAATGCCGTACGAGCCTGGAGTTGCGCTCGCACAAAGCAATGACGTCAAACGTCATGGTTATCATCAAAACGACCATTTCGCACCGAAAGCCAAGTATTGTTACAAATAAGATCACATCAGAGTATACACAGCGAAGCTCTCAAAGGGTCCAAATAAAAATGCCACAAAGGAGAAGCCACAATGGCTTGTAACACTCTTACTCTTTCTCTTGCCCACAAATGTACTTACCGTTCCATACATCATGTCCTGTATATCCAAATTGAGCCACTACACATGCGTACATGAAAATAATGTCCACAAATGTGGGTCAGTACACAGCCGTACTGGTGAGTGGGGTAACCCACTCGTCTAAACCGACACTAAGTAAATATATGAAGCATTACAAGGTGATCTTGCTTGTTATTTACTTAGATCAATTTCATATCCTAGCATGCATTGAAAGCAATAAAGCATGTTCCTGAAAGCAACAAACACCCTAGCATGTTATATTCTATCACAAAGGTACTAAGCATGTAACAGGTTATACTCAAAATTGCGTGAGCCTACAAGTGTGATACAACAAAACGCTCCTAGTGAAACCAACGATAAACACCAACTCAAGTCCTACAAATCCAACATAAATAATGGTGTAGAAAACCATCTATGCCATCTTCGCCTACAACAACCAACCAAGATACTCTCCAAACCGATGCACTAATCTATATGAAAGTGGTCGCTGGTGGCACGCATGCCAACCATAGCGGACGATACATTGTATCTACGACGCTCCCTTTCAGCCTATTGGTTGTAACGCCTCAACTGAAGGCCCCGTAATGCCTTATGTACCTGGTATACAATGTCTCATCCCTCCGAAGGTTGTAATACCTCATTGGATACCTCGATACCTAATGTTCCTTCCCAGGTCGAGCGGTCCCTGTCACACCCCAGTACCAGAATATGGAGATGGACATGGCCAGCTACCTATACAAGGTGTTATACATCGTACGACAATCACGGCTGTCACTAGACAAGAGAGTGCATGCTACAATCAGGTCACTTAGGGTCACACGAACATCTATATCTCAATCAATCAAACAAGAAATAATAATCATAGAGCATATATGATAAAGTAATAAGGTGTCCCAAACGCTTTCTCAGGATATTCTGGAGACCAGCTGTACAAAATAAGAAGCTGGTGGAATAACAAAAGTACATGACAGTATTACAGCTGTAGTCTGATTTATATACAGTCATGAATAGGAAACTAAATGTCCAGACATGCCGGCTAACAAGTACCGGTGGCTAAACGCCCAAAAAGAGTAAAATGCACAAAATGAGTGGGGAATAAGGAAACCCACTAGTTATTCTCGGAGGCCATATTCCGGGTACACGCCATGAGTCAGAAAAAGTATGCTGGATTCTCGGGTGCTGGATTCTCGGGTGCTGGCTCAAAATCTGGCCATGCAAAACCAGTGGGGTTAGACCCTAAATGGCAAGTACTACAAAGAAAGCACAAAAATAGAGAAATAAAACCTAAAGCAATAAGTATAATATAATATAATATAATATATAGGTTCTGTGTCGTAACTTAGGTCCATGGCATATCCTAGCATAAAGGTCCAATCCTACAACCAAATAAGGACAATGGTTGAATCCATCACACTATGATAGTTCATTTTCTAGGCTACTAACAGAATAATACAATCACAACCAAGTCCATTTTAATAAAATCAACCAATCGTTTGTACGAGTTGCTAATTGTGGAGTTTGAGGCTATCTCAGAATAATGCTTAATAGGTATCCTCAGATCATGTCATTGTCGAACATGAGCTAACCGAACCAATAGATGAATATACAAGCACTTTATGAATTATACCAGTTTTTCGTAGGACCACTGCGCTAGATCACGGTATTAGCGGTTCCAATGTTCCTATAGTGAAACAATGGCTAAACATTATTTATAATAGGTCAGATACTGCACTCCACTAAGGCTGATAAAATACAGTATCTGTGGTGGCCAGTCCACAGCGCACTTAGAATGAATCTCTGTGGGAAGGTTCATCGGTATGATCTCGAGATACCGTTCCCTTCCAATGTCACTACCACTTTTAGTTGCTTAATTAATCCTATATTATGTTCGAAATCTCAAGGCATGGCCACATAAAATTTCTCTTAAGATGTCGTACAAAGTACGAGCACGCTAGATACGAATCCATGAAAGTTCAGTCTGGATTCACCCGAGCGTGTATGCAATAATCAATAAATCAATATCCTAGCCACGTGTCACGACCCGCACCCGGAAATTAGGGCACGAGTACGTGGGTACGTCCAGCCTACGCCGCAGAGTCGGCGGTAGTACGCTGTCTAGGTCATATCCACAGATAAATAAATCTAGCTCATTCACATCATAATGAAATAGGCAAAGGTAATAACAGGAAAAGGAAGGCTAAGATTTCAAATGAATAAATGTGACAACAGATCAAAATAGTTATTACAAAATCAGAAGTTAAATCGGGGACAAACCCGATTACTAAGATGAAAGAAAATAAATAAATAAATAGCTACTGTTAACTACTCCGCAGAAGTAGTCTCCTGGGTGGGAACTGGCTCCTCATATGTGTCATTTGTTCCCCCATAGGGGCCATAATAGGTAGGGGTAAGGTCCTCATCATCGCCTAAATCAACGGATCCAGTCAGGAAAGAAGCAAAGTACACAATGCACAACAAGATTAAACTAAATATTTATGACAATTAGAAAAGAAACTGACTAAGTATCATATTGAGAATATGCATAAAAGAAGCAACAATAACTAAGAGTTAATGCTATAAACAGGAATATGAGTAAACAGGAATAATATGAGACAGGAAATGAAACTACAATAAGACAACAGGAACTGCAACAAGACAAAAAGCTATGTGTGTGAACTTGTGTTTATATTAGAATACATAGTTGGCATGCAGGGTTTTATAAGGCTAATCCGGCCGTCATAGACGGCTATTAAACATGAATAATCGAGATTCGGCTGAGGGTACAGTCGCGTACCAACAGCTAATAGTCACGGCAGGGGGAAGGGTAAACTACATGCCTTCTAGTATTCTCCCACCCGACACGAAAAACAAGACATGAAGTATTCAAGACATGAAATCCAGTATTCAAGACATGAAATCCAGTATTCAAGACATGAAATCCAGTGTTCTAACACTACGTGTAACATCCAATGGTACTAGTAGAGCAAGGAACTAATTATCACAATATAAAGAATAAACTTGAAGTGCAGGTACTTGCCTGATGTTTGGATCCAACTACGGTTATGAGTCTCGAGAAAATTTCCAGAAATGTATCCAGATGCTGAAATAAATATTACCACCATGTTCAGAAGATATCAAATAGCTAGAAACGCCTGTCCTTGGGTCCAATTTGGAGACAAGGGCAAAAACGACAATTTCGGGCCAAAACGGGGTCCACCGATGGCCCGCTTTGCACCGAAAAACGTGTCAGGGTCAAAAGTCTCCAATTTCACCAAACTTAGTGTCAACAGGTCAGGAACGATGATACGAACCCAACGGAACTTCCAGAATTGGATTCCGATGCGCCGATCACAAAATCGCCAGTCGAACGGGGCCTGTGGGGCCCACGACACGCGATTTTATCAACGTTCTCAGAATCGAACCAAACTTGTGTTACAGGACCAGCGTATCGCTACGAGTCCGATGGCACAAGTTTCGTTTCGATCCGACGTGTGTACAGGAAGTTAGGACGAGAAACAGAAAAGGCGGATACGGGGCGGTGTCCGCGGATACGCGTTGATTCCGGTGTGCACGTACACCCGAATCGACTTCCGCGAAATCCCACACGTCCGTATCAACGCTGCGCACGTATCTGTGAAGACCGTGCGCGACCAAGTTGTCCCGTTTGGCGGGGCGTACCCAGTTCCAGGATAAATCGGGTCGGTATTTTTTCTGATTTTGGATCGCGGTGTGCGATCACCACAGGACACGATGCCCCGAGCGGTTTGTCCGGGCACCGAGAGGGTCATACAGGCTTCATAACGCAATTTACGAAATTGAAAATGGGGCAGCGAGAAGAAAGATATCAGTACCTGAACAGGGCTCTGAAACCCGGAAATTTTCGTGTCCGTGTCGTGTCTGACACGCCGACACAAGAATTGGGATTTAGGGTTTAGGGTTTTTCTCCGGCGAGGACGGCGGCTTGGGCGGCGGAGGAGGCCGGCCGGGCTAGGGCAGGGCAGGGCGGCGCTCGCTGGTGGAGGCGGAGAAGGGAGCGCGCTCGCTGGTGGAGGCGGAGAAGGCGGAAATTTTCGTGTCCGTGTCGTGTCTGACACGCCGTTCGGGCTGACGGCGGCGGCGCCGGAGCGAGCTCGAACAGCTGCGGCTGCTGTGCCGTTCGTCCGGGAGCCGGAGGCGGTGCTCGAGGAGGGGAGAAGGGAGGAGGACGGTGGCGCTGGAGGCTGGCCGGGGCTGCGGGCTCAGGCGGGCGGCACGGTGGCGAGGGTGGCGGTTCTGGGGAGATGGTGGCCGGAGGGGAGAGGGGCTCGGCTTTTATAGGGGAGGGAACCACCGGAAGAGGCGGAGTCGAAGTGGGGAAGGCGGAGGCGAGGCCGGGGAAGACGGAGCGGAGCGAGGACGTAGGGCTGCCCGCCGGAGGCGGCGACAAACTCGCACTACCAGAAAAAGTCAAATTAGCGACGTCTAAAAACGTCGCTAAATAACCAAAAATCGTCGCTAATTAGGTTTAGCGACGTAATTAGCGACGTTTCAAAGCAGTCAGAAAATACCAAGTCGCTAAAACAAAAAACGTCGCTAAACGTCGCTATGCCGACGTTTTTTAGCGACTTTAATGTGTCGCTAAATTTAGCGACGTTTTGCGACGCCAAGTCACTAAAAAGCGACGTTTAGAAAAGTCGCTAAACGTCGCTGATTAGCGACATCTATCGCGACGTTACACCGACGTCTTTAATGACCTGGCTATACTGCCATGTTAGCAATTGGCGACGTTTAGCGACGTAATTAGCGACGTAATTAGCGACGTCATTAGCGACATCATTAGCGACATTTTACAGCGTCGCTTAGTAGCGACGTAATTAGCGACGTAAATTAACGTCGCTAATAACGTCGCTAATTTTTAAAAAAAATAAAAAAAAATAATGTGCAGAAGCAAACATTGGTGATTCCCTGCAGTTTTACATCATCTTCATCATAAACACCAACATGATTCAATCTAGTTAACTATATAATCCAATTAAATTAAAGACCACAAGAAGTATCAATCCAATTAAATGTGGATAACTATATAATCCAATTAAATTAACTAAAAAATTAAAGACCACAAGAAGCATCATACATCATGTCTATTGTTGAAGTATCAATAATTCATAAATAATAATAAAAATAACTATACTACTACGGATCTGCAGGAGGCTGACCAGCGGCGCGCTTGAAGGATAACAACTCCTCATACTCGTCCCGTGGAATCGACACCGATGTCGATGGAGAAGGCAGTGACGTCGGTGGAGGCCGTGCCCGCTCCAAGTCTGCGAGTCGCTGGTTGTAAGAATCCAGGGTAGATAACAGCCTCGTACTGCTATCACCCATTGAATCCCGCATCCTCGTCAGGTTCTCGCCCATCGATAGCTGTGACGCCTGCATCCTCGTCAGCTTCTCGCCCATCGATAGCTGTGACGCCTGCAGCTCCATGATGTTGCGATCATTGGAGGCTCTAATATCATTTGTCAATTCTCGTAGCTCCGTCATGCTGCGGTCGAGCATATCCAATCGTGCGATGAGCATCGGATCGTCCGCCTGCGGCTGGGACCGGGACTGGTCCTCCATACTTCGCAGCAAGTCGTCACGGAGAGACGCAATCTGACGGTCAACGGCCTCCTGGACGGCCTCCTGGACTCTGGCCGACGACTGCGAGGGGTGTGTGGAATGCACAGCTGTCGGGGAGGCCCTAGATGACTGCGTCGCAACCAGGGCGCCATAGGAGCCCGTACCGTAGTACGTACCCCTCTGGAGACCACCAGCTGTGGTCACCCACAGGTCGTCCGCCGACGGAGATGGACCGGGCTGCGACGAAGCACCAGCCTCTCCAGGTGTAGGTGCACTAGCAGTCGCCCGCTCACGAAGCATAAGATACTCGGCCTAGAAAAGGTTTGGAAACTCAATAATTGCCTAAGTTATATTAAAATAAACACAAAGTAAAGTAATACTTACATAGGTCTGTGAGGCCCTCTCATCAATGAGATTTCCGTCCTTGCGATGGGTGGCCAAGAAGACGGTCACCATGTTTGCATCCTCACCCCTCTGTACCTGTTAAAAATATATTTTTTATTACTAAACTTAAATATTTTTTCCAAGTACCATTTTATGGTACTTATATTAAAATAATATATTTTAAAAGAAAAAACATACCAAACGACGGAAATGTTCCGTCATCGGAATCGAGCCACCACACCACTTGGCAGCATTCTGCCTAGCCGCCTTGGCCTTCTTAGACCTTTCCTTGTAGCTCGGATCGTCGAATCTAGCCCTCATCGCAGTCCACTGCTCAGGCGTGATCCAACCTTGGATCGGTTTTCCAGCACGATCACGAGCCTTCTGGTCATCCAGAGCATCTCGGATAAGCTTGGCGGCAACGGTAGGAAAGAGCCGCTCGATCAACTCGGCCCGGTGCGGAGGATAAAAATACGTTTGCTACAATAAATAATTCATTAAGTTAGCATCACGAATATGCATAAATTAGAGGATTTATTTAATATACTTTTACCTGGAAGTGCGCAAACCAGAACGCCTTCCTCTTCTCCGGAGCCTCAGAGTAGTTGATCCAAGGGCCACCGTAGTTGTTCCTCAGAAATTGGCCCAGGCGTCTCTGAACCGACGATGGACGATATCTATACAGAAATAATAATTTAGATTACTGAAAAAGTCAATATACGATGAATAAAGAGAAACACAAATATATACTAAACCATCTAATTGACTTACTTTGTACCGTCGGCCCAAATCTCTGTCCTCGTCTCCTCCGGTGGTGCGCATGGAGGATCTTGCTGATGCTGGGACAACGTCGGCACGACCTCCTCTACATGCTCATCTGTCTCCATGGTTCCGTCAGCAGGAGGAACGCTGGACGAGGGAGTACTATCACGCCTGGAACTACTCGTCCCAGGAGTGATGCCACGCAACGTCGTCGCAGTCGGAGATGTGACTGATCGATATACTGGAGTACTGGGCGACGATGATCCGGAACCAACAGTAGGCAGTACCGGAGTGGCACTCTGTCTACCTCGGGACCTGCCGAATCCTCCGCATCGTCCTGTCATATCAGATAACAACATATGATGAATATAGAGAAACACAAATATATACTACATTCTACAGTCGAAATGTGATACATATCTCAAAGCATTATACAGTCAAAATATAATACATATATTCGTTAATGTCAACATCTACTTCTACATGCAATATTTACAGTCCAAATACAGTTACATTCTACATGGAATATTTTATATTTTCAATCATCTTCAGAAAATTTATCTTGTTCGCCTTCCTCGTCCTGCTCTTCCTCTTCCTCGTCTTCACTTTCATCTACTTCGTCGTCCTCTTCGGATAATTCTACATCTTCTACATTATTACTCGTGTAATGAGTAACTTCCGTTGAGTCCACATCTACAATATTTGTTACAAGAGGTAGATCGTCCTCCTGATAAGCTATTTCGTCAATGTCAAAGGTATTTCTAGCTTTAGTCTTGCATACTGCCCACCAATCCGACTTCGCTGTCCCCCGTCTAGGATAAGTTGTGAAGTACACGAGCTGAGCCTGACTTGATAGGACAAATGGTTCGTAGCCTTGATATCTACGCTTGTAGTTTATATCCACAAGGCCATGCTTGTCAATTTTTCAACCTTGATCTTGAATCGGATCGAACCATTCACACCTGAATAGCACGATATTAGCAGGTTCTGGGCCATAATTATATGTCAACTCCACAATCTCTCGTAAGATGCCAAAAAAATCATTGCCCGGATTGACGTCTTTGTAGTTTGTAGATTTGATACACAAACCACTGTTTTTCGTGGAATCAAGATCCAGAAAGCTGTCTCTGATAGGAGCATTTGTTGACTTGAACCTGAACCCATTCACACAGAAACTTGGCCATATTTTTACGGCAGTAATTGGTCCCTTGGCTAGAGTCCTAATAGATTCAGTCTCGGGTGATATTAGACGATCGACCTAAATACCAAAGTAGCGATAGTAAGTTATTTGTTTTGCAAGTGCAGAAATAAAAAGTAATTACCAAGCATCTTACATATGCGCTCAACCAAGAAGAAAAATGGCATCTCATATCTTGTTCTACTTCTTCGTCTGTTATGTAGGGTCTAACCGACCTCAACTCATCATTATATGTGCTGAAAAATAATGAAGCAACTGCTGATTAGTAGCATAATAGTATCTTATACTATTACATTGAGATGATGTAAACGTAGACGTATTAATTACTTACCCCTCTAGCTTCTCCACTTCATCCTCGTCGCAATTGAGTAATATATACAATTGAGCAGCCCTTAGCTCATCGTCATTCAAATATCTCTTCTTCATTTTTCCCGAGGGCTTTCCGGATGCATTGAATACTTTGAGTATTACATCATTAGATTCCTGATATGCGTCGTCGTTTCTGGGAGCTTTCGTCCTATTAGTAGCAACATGCGATTTGAAATTACTTAAGAAACAGCTGGCCACGTGACGCGTGGTGATTGGTCGATTTTTTTTTGACCTACATTAGCGAGCTGAGGCCATCGATTTTGCTTTGGCCAATCAATGCTTGACACCTGATAATTCAGTTTTTTTTCCGTCTATCTAGAGATTTTCCTTTCGCGCTCCTTTGAATTGTGTTGCCCCTGCTGCTTCTAGAATTTGGTATTTCCTTTAGTAATCATGTAATTTTACGGCTAATTAGTTTGGATTAACAAAACAAATAGCCCAAAAATTATTGCTAACAAATCAAGTAGTTAACAGCGTTTCAAATTAACAAGCAACATGCTGACTGGATGTGGCCGGAGTACTCCGCCGGAGCCCTCATCCCCTTCCACTTGTCGTCCTCCTCCTGCCGAAGATAGCACACCTGGGCCCCACCGTCCTTCGCCGGCCCTATAACCATCAGACAACCACTTCCTCCTCCTCCGGAGGAGGAAAGAGCCACCAACTGCGACACGTCCCCCACATCTTCTGGCAATGTCGTCGACGACTTACGCCGCACAAAACCGTCGACTTCACCGTGTCCTCCTCCTACCACGTGGTCTTCCTCCACTGGGCCCCACTCCCAGGAGTCAAAATCAAACGCCTCTGCTGAGCTGGAGAAGCACCCCTGCATCTCCGTGCAGTACCCCCCCGCGGCGTAGAACCTGCTCCCGACGAAAACGCCCCTGCACTCGTCCCTCTCCCTCGCCATGTCCGGGAGCGGGACCCACCGGTCCCCCGCCACGTCGTACGCCAGCGCCGACCTCAGCGCGTTCTTCCCGCCGTCGTGTCCGCCGGCAACCACAACCTTACTCGCGGAGCTAGCGCAGGCGAAGAAGGACCTCGGTGGGCCCGGCATGGGGGCCCCACGCCGCCACGTGGCGGACACGAAGTCGTACACGTGGACGCCGTCGCTGACGGCCCACGTTGCCGGGTCCCACCCGCCGACGGCCAGCAGCTGCCTCCCGACCGCGACGATCCGGCAGAAGAGGGGGAGGCCGTGGGGGTGGCAGGGGATAGGCGGCAGCGAATGCCACGTGTCAGCCGACGACGGGTCGAAGATGGCTAGACGGTAGTAATTAGCTGGAGGAGAGGAGAGAGTGGTACTCTTGCTGCCAGTGCCATCAGCGTCAACGATATTAATATTGTTGGGCGTGTCGGCTTGGGCAAGCGCGACAATCGAGCGAGCCTGACCGTTGGATCTTCGCATGAGGTGGAAGGAGGGAGAGTCCATCTCCCGCTTCCACTGCTTGCAGACGGAACTGGCCGCAGCGAAATGGGGGAACGGGACTCGGGTGAGGCACTCCCGTGCCATATCGTCCGGTAATCCCGGTATCAGTTCTTGTTCCATCGTTCACAACAACAGAGAGAATTTTTTCAAGAACCAAATGGATGATGGATGTATATATTGACTGGTTAGAGATCGACTGACAAGTATTTATAGCAAAAGATGGCTATGGGTTGCTGTGATGACGGTGTATTGACTGTTCCAGAATCATTTGAATGGTGGAATGGAATCGGTGTCGTACACGTATTTTATATTTCATTAATGGAAAGACGGAAAGAAGATAGCTGCTTTGAATATTTTAATTTTTATTCCTTAGTTTCATTAATTATTCGAAAATTTTGCTATAGAAAATTAAACTATTATTAAATTCGCAAATTAAGTTTAGCAAACTTTACTAGAAAGAATAGAAACGATCTCGTTTTGGTTGGAAAAAAAATAATCACACTGAAAATGTCCTTAACAACTTTTTCAAAATTTATCAATTGTTTAATATTTTTTGCTAATTTTTTTTTAATTTGAGAAATTAAAAAAAATAAAAAGGACGTTTTCAAAAAAAAAATTATTATATTTTTAAACTTTTGTGTCAAAGAAATAAAAAACGAAAAATTTCGTTCAGAGCAACGAAACTGAAAAAAACTCCACTCAAATCATATAATTTTACAAATTTGTAAAGAAAGCATCAAAACACCCTTTATAAGGACATTTTACGCTTTTCAATAACATTTTCGTCAAACTCCGTTACTCCGTTAAAAAAAATAAAATAAATAGAAAAACGCCCTTTGGAAGGACATTTTTTCTAGGAAAAATGTCCTTCCTAGGAACGTTTTTCTTTCTTTATATTTTACGTCCACTCAATGCTCTCTCTCTCTGTCTCTCACTCACACTCTCTCTCTTCTCTCTTCTCTCTCTGTTGACTCTCTCACTCACTCACTCACCCTCTCTCTAATCTCGGACTGTGAGAGCGCGACGAGCGGCGATATCGCCCCCTCGCGCACGAGCAGGCCGCGGTTGCACGGGCTGTCCGCGCACAGCTGCAGCAGCGTCGTCACCGCGAACTCCCTCCACCAGACGGGTCCTCCTGGACGACCTCCACCAGCGCCGCAATCCCGCCTTCCCCCACGATCGCCTCCCGCCCTCCTCCGCCGCCCCGAGGCTGCTCAGCACCACCATCGCCTTCTCCGCCACCCCTCCCCCCCTCTCCCCCACCAGCGCCACCAGCGGGCCCACCGCCCCCGCGCTCACCGCCCGCCCCTTGTTCCGCGGCGCCGAGCACAGCTTGTACAGCGTCGCCAGCACGTCCTTCTTCCCCCTCGCCGAGCCACGGACGAGCATGGACACCAGTGGCGGGATCGCGCCGAGGGCTCCGATCGTCGTCCAGTTGTCCTTGACCATCGACAGGCTCAGCAGCGCGCACACCGCGTTCTGCTTCGCCGCCGCGGTCCCCGTGCGCATGGCGTAGACGAGGGGCTTGATCGCACCGGCGGCGGTGACCGGACCCTTGTTGGACTCCTCCAGGGACATGTTGAGAGTGAGGGTGAGAGAGAGAGAGAGAGAGAGAGAGAGAGAGAGAGAGAGGGTGAGTGAGTGAGAGAGTCAACAGAGAGAGAGTGTGAGTGAGAGACAGAGAGAGAGAGAGAGAGAGAGCATTGAGTGGACGTAAAATATAAAAAAAGAAAAACGTCCCTAGGATCGAAAGGACGTTTTCCTATATATATATATATATATATATATATATATATATATATATATAACGGAGTTGTACGAAAATGTTATTGCAAAGCGTAAAACGTCCTTGTAAAGGGCGTTCTGATGCTTTCTTTGCAAATTTGCAAAATTATATGCTTTTAGTGGAATTTTTTTTAGTTTCGTTGCTCTGAACGAAATTTTTCGAATTAAAAATAAGTTAAAATCTTCCTTACTAAGGACGTATTATATATATATATATATATATATATATATATATATATATATATATATATATATATATATTTACATAATAATCCCTCCAAGGTCCCACTTAATGTAAAAATAGGACTATTTGATTTTACCCCCTTGTTAGATTGGGTATATTGATATTACCCATGTTAGATCAAAAGTTGAGTTTACCTTTTTGAAAGTGTCGTTAAAAACTTATTAACGACACTTTCAAAACTTTTAATGACACTTTAAAAACTTTTAAAGACACCTTCAAGGAGGTAAACTCAACTTTTGATCTAACATGGAGGTAATATCAATATACCTAATCTAATAGGGGCAGTAAAAATATCCTAAATATTTTTTTTTTGTTGCATAATGGTAGTTTCAAACAAAATAAGAAAATAGAATTTTTTTTGAAAAAATTGGAAAAATATTGAAAACTTAGTGCAAATGATATTTCCGTTAATATGTCGTTTAAATTCTTTTTTACCACTTTAATAAAGTACCATAATGCAAATAATAAATTATAGTGGATCATTAAATTTGTAATAATTTGATTAAAAGACCATATTGTAAATAATAGATTATAGGGGACAGTGTAAAAACAAAATCAAAACGCACAACATTTCCAACTTTATTTATTTTTATTTTTAAATTTTATGGGAAACACTTGTGTCTCGACCCAAAAATTTTAAAAAATATAAGAAAAAGCAAAGTTGAAAACACCCTTACTAGGAACGTTTTCATTTTTTTAAATTTTTGTTAAGAGATAAAATAAAAAATTAATAAATTTGAAAACACTACAACAAATTTAATAATAGTTTAATTCTCTATAGAATAATTGTTAAAAAAAAGTAATCATTTTTTGCTCAAAAAGAACGCTAAAAATGTGTAAATAAGCCAAATAGTTTGATATATAGCATTAGACATCATGGTAGCATGATACATATAAGAACGATTTTTTCAAAAAAAATTATTACGTATCAGTATATTTTCAAATTTTTTACTTTTTATTTTGTCTGAAACTACCAATATATAACAAAAAAAAAATTATATGGAATATTTTTACATTAAGAGGGACCTATATGCAATAACCATTGTTTGGAGGGGCTAATATGTAAAAAATGGAATACATCAACTTATTTTAATTTATTTTTTATTCGGCCATCTAACAAAAAGTTAAAAATATATTAAAATATTTTTACACACGACTTTACTTATTTTAATTTTTCTTAGATTTTTTGTTTTTTTTCAGAAAAAATTATTAAAATTTGAAAAAGCTGAATTCTTTTTTTTTAACCAAAACGTTCTTGGCAAAGACGTTTCTATTATTTCCAACAAAATTTACAAAACTTAATTCTCTACCGCAAATTTAATAATAGTTTAATTCTCTATAGAAAAATTTTCGTTAATTATTGTATCATAATTGTCTTAGTCTGAAGCTAAAAGGCTATGATATGACTACAACCAAATACCAACAACTTTCTTACAACCGTCGTCTATTGGAGGACAGAGGAGAGATGGCATGGTCGCTACGTGACAGAAACGTCACGTGGTAGTTATTCAATTGAAGAAGAGGTGAGGTCGGATGTGACCCACACGGGGGTGGGAGAGGGTTGTAAGAAGGTGGTAAGCATTTGGTAATAAACTTAGCATTATTGGGATCTAAATTGTATCAGCTGCCCCCAATCTCTATTTGTCCCCTCCTATGCATACGTGTAAGAATAGAAGACGAGGAAAACAACAGATCCGGACTCTAATTTCTGATCCTATTAATTTTAATAAAAACAATTTAGTTAATTAATAAATACAAGAATATATTTGAAAAAATAAATTAAGGTTATTTAGAAAGACAGAAAGACAGTTGCTCTCGTAATTATCTAATTTTTACTATTAAATTTAATGATTTATCTTTTATGGTGAAGCTAAAATTTTTTCGTTATATAGTAGTATAGATAGTTGTAATACATATAAAGTTGACATTTGTCTCATACTTAGTTATCTTATCCTGTTAATTTTGGAATTATTTATCACTAGTATATATCCACGTGTATTAAATGTATTTCATATTACTTAAGAACAACAAACAATAATATTTAAAAAAAAATATTATTTGAGAGGGACAGTTTTTTTAAATTTTGACTTACTCCCACTTAATTTACCATATTTAAGGGTGCACCCCACATTTTTTTACATAATGTACAAGACCTTCCACTTTTGACGAAAATTGTATAGGACTAACGGTCAACTACTTTGACCAAAAGAATATGACCAAAATGTCATTTTTCATTGTCTTCTTCCGCTTACCACACACCCATCCACCCACCCTCCTCCCGCAGTAAGGCTGTCGCTGCTCCCCACCCACAACCACCGCCACCACCTCCCCGCAACAAACTCCCCACCCGCCACCGCCCCAACTTCCCAACGCTCGACCCCACCTCCCCGCCGCTCCCCCCGCCACCTCCCCGCCGCTCCCCCCGCCACCTCACCGCGCTCGACCCCCCTCCCCGACACCGAACCTCCCTCCCTCCACCGCCGTCGATCCCCCCTCCCCTAAACAGCCCCCCATCCCTCCCCCGTCGTCGACCCCCACTCCCCGCCACTGCCCACCCTCCCCGCGCTCGCCCCCCTCCTCTTCCTCCTCTACGCAAAGCTTGTACACGCCCCCGCCGCCGTTGTTATTGCTGCAGCTGCTGCTACCCGTGGGGGCGGAGAAGGGGGGGTCGATTACGGTGAAGGGGTGGTCGACGGCCGGGGGGGGGGGGAGAGGAGGGGGCGAGTGTCGCGCCCTAGTTCCAAAATACCGAGGGACTAACCACATGAAAGTGGCCAGCAGCACAATTCCATTGGACAAACCCAATTTAATGGACCCGTTAGACTGCACTTAAGCTGTAATAAAAATAAATGCAGTCTACAACATCTACCACAGTATAATTCTAATCTCATCCACAGAAAGTAAACACAAGTCAATATGATAAATCAGTCAAGATAATAGATAAAGAAAATAGTCCATCAACAAGTCCAAGTAAATAGTGTCTTGGGAAACAACCCGACAAAATAAAGGAAAGAGAATATCACCAATACATATGTCCATGAGTCCAAATATGAAATAACAATGAGCATAAATAACTTAGTATGAAACTGAAATACTCAGGAGAAATCCTACGACACAACATCGTCCTCTGGTGCTAGTACTTCTCCAGCGTCAGCTCATGTCTCGTATTTCTCGGAATAAACCTCCTCTGTTGTACCTAGGGACATAATCCGGATCCAGGTCCTCATGGGACATAGCAAGGTACAAGAAACACTCAAGTCAAATAAAATGCATTAGATAAAAATAGATACTCAGGACAAGCTATGTAACCATTTATGTAAAATGCAAATGAGAGCATCACTAGTACTCAGGCTGAGACCAATACAAGCTCTGTGTCGGGGAGCCTGTAGCAGCAAGAATATCACGTAATGGGCCAAGCTCTGGTACAGAGACTAAAGCACCTCCAATAATAAAATATATATGTATATAATCAGCCTGTAGCCTGTGTGTCTATCCCCACCCAATGTAACCTCATGTCTCATGTCCACAATGTCTCATGTCCATAACACGCAAGATCATGACCTCTAGCTAGTACAGCGAGTAATAATGATATCTATGTATATGCAAGTCTCATGTCACGAATCCTGTAAGCCTATACAGAATCACCATGAATAACTCAGGAAAGATTCTATCACATGAATAGTGTCAAGTGTCCTACGGTATGACGTACTTGGTAAAGAAAGCACGTAAAGATAGGATCGTAGAATCAAATCTCTAAATGACGTTACACGACTCTGCGTACGACGTCGACACCCGAATATTGTTCGAACATTAAGCAACATCTCACGGTCCTACTTTGAACAGGTATATCACAGAAGTATATGGAAAGAATACAAGCAAATAATAGCCATGATCTTTTGCAAGTTGGCAAGATACACTTGCATGTGTTTTGTGCTCCGTCAGTTGCTCCGATATAAGTGGAATCTCCAGGTACGCCTCCGGATGCTGAAACAAACATCACCATTGTTCTCAGAATACTTGAAATAGCTAGGATTGACTACCCATAAGTCCAATTTGGACACATTGGCAGAATTGAAAGTTTTTTGTCAAAGCGGGATCCACATGTGGCCCACTTCGCACCAAAAATGTGCCAGAGATAAAGTTCTCCAAATTCGTCAAACTTAGTATTTACGAGTCCAGAACGATGATACGAACCCAACGGAATATTCAGAATTGGATTCCGATGAGCCGGTCACGAAATCGTCCGTCAAGTGGAACCGTTGGGCCCACGAAACGGTATTTCATCAACGTTCTCAGAATTGAACCAAACTTGGGTCACAGGACTAGTGTAACTCTGCGAATTCGATAGTGCAAGTTTTGTTGTGAAACGACAAGCACACACGAAATTATGACGAGTGTCAGAACAGGCCTATACGGGACTTTTCGACGGATACGCGTTGATTTCAGTATGCACGCACATCCAATTCAACTTTCGTAAAATCTCACACGTCCGCGATGACGATACGCGCCTTTCGGTACAATTTTCACACGACAAAGTCGCCTCGTTTAGCAGGACATACCCCTTTTCGAGAAAATTTGGATTTAAGAAACCAAGTTTTCGGAAAAATTCAACAACAAATAAATCACAGCATAATCAACAATAAAATAAACTAATTGAAGAGATTAAAACTTGTTTATGTTGTCTAAATTACTGTTCAAGCAGAATTTCAGTATCCCGTGCCGTTATGAAGATAACATGACTCAAATACGCGTACATGGAACATTTTTTGTTCCTAAAAATAAGTTATTTTTTTCTTGTTTTGCGTTACAATTTGTGATCGACACAGGACACGATACACTAAACTAATTACACAGTGTTCAAGGGCGTCATGTGGTCTTCTCATAGGACTCAACGGTTCAATATTAGGTCTACTATGCAGGAAGATATAGGGAAAAGAAGATAGATACCTCGTTGTGTGCTGCTGATCGTGAAGTCGGGCCGGCTGTTGATACGGCTTGCGATGGCGGTCAGACGGTCGTCAGCGGTGGCGGCTTATCGGAAACGGAAGGGGAGATGATGGTGGTGGTGGTCGGTTAGGCTGGAATTTATATAGGGTGAATGGGGGGAGATTACAGGATGGGAAAGGAGGGGTTCCATCGTAAGTTGGGAAGGGGAATCAGTGGGGACGCGGTCGGGCTGCGGGGGTTACTATAGAGGGGCTACAGTAACGGGTTCGGGTAGGTTTAGGGTTTCGGGTTTAGTTGCGGGTTCGGGTCTAGGTCTGGTTGGTTTGGGTTGGTTTAATTTAATCAATATATATATATATATATATGGCCATCTAAAAATAGTTTTGGACTTTAATAAATTCCAAAAATATATATAATACTCTATTAATAGTTGTACACCCAAAAATATATTTTCTGCATTATATTAATAATTAATTAAATACACATAATTATTAATCTATGAATAACATTTATTCCAATTAGCTAAAATACAGGAAAAAAATCTCTCTTAATCTCATAATTAAAAATAATAAAATCAGGGTGTTTATAATCTACCAAACTTAAAAGAATTGCGTTCTCACAATTAAGAAAACAAAACATAACTGGTCAGAAAATGTTTGCTCCAGAAGAGATGACGAAGTTGCAAGACATGTTTGTTGAAGCACGACACAAAGGATAAGGGACAATGAACAAGGAAAAATTGAGAGGAAGGGTGAGGGTTTTGTTCAAGCAGAACACGTAGGAAAGAAATGAGAACTTTTTCCTAGGCAATGAGAGATAAGTAACTCAAGAGTAAATGAGTCTAGTTAGAGCGAGGATTAACTACAGCTTCTAAAAACTTGGGTACCACTTACATATTACTACACTAGACCAACATGTTCATGCTAACATAATACTAAGTATAGGCTAGGGAATGGAACTAACATGCACATGCTAAAGTATTACTAGGAATATTTGCTATTATAGCTAGCTATGATAAAACTAAATCTTACTCATATTCGCTACTCCTCGAGTCTATACCTCATCCACTGTCATCGTAAAAGCCTGTCCACTTTCCTATGGTGGTGCCCTGTGCTGTTGTTGGGCCTGCTGGAAGAGTGCTGCTTGTGGTGCCAAGGATGGCCTTGGCTGATATCCTCCCGGTACTGGTAAAGCTTGTTGGTTTACCATCGGTGCTCCCTCTCGACGCTTAGGACAATTCTTGGCTAAATGTTGGTTGGATCCGCAAATTAAGCATAATCCTAACTTGCGTCTGCACTCGCTCTCGTCATGACCTCGCTTTCCACAATATTGACATGTTGGCAGTGTCTACGGAGTTGCTTTAGGTAGCTGGTGCATATGAGGTCTCTTTGCAGCTTTTTCCTGTGGTGCTCTGACTGGTGCTGATGTTAACGGCCGTTTCTGGCTGGACTCTCTCCTGGTAACGCGCTCCATGCGTCGGGCTGCGGCAAGGACGTCCGTGTATGAAGTAGATACAACGGAGTCGATTAATCTTTGTAGCTCAAAGGTAAGTCCGTCGAAGAACTTCTCCGCCTTCTCCTCTTCTATCAGAATCAGAGTAGGGGCAAAGCGACTCAAACGGATGAACTCTGCATTGTACTCTTCTACCATCATGTTGCCTTGAGTAAGGTGGTTAAACTTATCCCTAAGTTTCGCTCTGGCAATGGCTAGAATGTACATCTCCTAGAAGAGTCTAGAGAACTCCTCCCAAGTGACTCGGTCTGGTCCAAACCATCTCTCCTCAGATAGCCACCAGTGATGTGCATTGCCCATCAACTACATTCTGACGGCAGTCATCCAACGCTCCCTCGGAAGCTCAGCTGCTTCTAATTAGTGTTGAGTGTTTGTGAGCCACTCATGAACTTCACTAGGATCCTCCTTGTCAGAAAATATACGGGACTTCAGCTGGCAAAAATCAGTGATAGATCCGTCGATGGCCGTCTAGCTGGTGGGTTCGCCTGCTCCAGTGTTATCACTAGGCTGTTCCTCAAGTCCTCCGCCTGGCATTGCTGAGCCTCTTGATGAACCTGCTGTTTTTCTTGCATCATTGCGTAGAACATTTGGAACATCTGATGTCCATCCATAGGCTGTCCTGGTGGAAAAATGGGCATCGGTGGAGTAAACTACGGCAGTGGTGGAATATCGTCTCGCCGAAACCTCGAGGCGTGCTGATCTGCTTGATTACTTTGTTGAGTGGAGGGATCTCCACTTAATGGCGTCACCCCATCGTCGTAATTGACAACAACACCTTGTGGTATTTCCGCGGGAGTCTCATCGCTGGCTTATGGATCTATTACTTTGCATATAAAGTAAACTATAAGAGGCGCACAGAGGAATCAAGGCAGGATGCAAGTCAAAAAATTATTTTGAAGTCGATATAGAGGTCAAGAACGTGTCAATATATGGATGAGATCCTATAATTTATCTTATCCTAATTGCAGGCTTGCTCGGTTCCTTAGTTGAAATAGAAGCAATATAGTCGTAGACCTGCATGGGCCACAACAAAAATCATGTCGCACCCCAGTCCCAAAATACCGAGGGACTAGCCATGTGGCAATGGCCAGCAGCACAACTCCAATGGACAAACCCAATTTAATGGACCCGTTAGAGTACACTTAAGTTGTAATAAATATAAATACAGTGTACAACATCTATCATAGTATAATTCTAATCTCATCCATAGAAAGTAAATACAAGTCAATATGATAAATCAGTCAAGATAATAGATAAAGGAAATAGTCCATCAACAAGTCCAAGTAAATAGTGTCTCGGAGAATAACTTGACACAATAAAGTAAAGAGAATATCACCAATACATATGTCCATGAGTCCAAATATGAAATAACAATGAGCATAAATAACTGAGTATGAAACTGAAATACTCAGGAGAAATCCTCCAGGACAACCTCGTCCTCTGGTGCTAGTACTGCTCCAGCGCCATCTTCTGTCCCGTATATCTCAGGGTAAATCTCCTCTGTTGTACCTGGGGACATAGTCCGGATCCAGGTCCTCAGGGGACATAGAAAGGTACAAGAAATACTCAAGCCAAATGAAATACATTAAATAAACTAGATACTCAGGACAAGCTATGTAACCATCTATGTAAAATATAAATGAGAGCATCACTAGTACTCAGGCTGAGACCACTACAAGCTCTGTGTCGGGGAGCCCGTAGTAGCATAAATATTACGTAATGAGCCAAGCTCTGGTACAGAGACTAAAGTACCTCCAATAATAAAGTATATATTTATATAACCGGTCTATAGCCTGTGTGCCTCTTTCCCACCAATGTAATTGTCACGCCCCAGTCCCAAAATACGTAGAACTAGGAACACGTAAGCATGCCAGCCGCATGTATATGGCAACTCCAATATATGGAAACCATAACACATGCGTATGCTGTATCATGAACAATAATTCACAAGTGGTATATAACTGTCACAAGTCACATGGCATAACTAAACCCCATCCACAGAATCAAATATAAATGAAAAACCAATAACTATGTAACTAAATCTCAATATGAAGTATCAAAAGATGATAGTCGGGTGGAAACAAATCCACTACCAAACTAGAATATAAAAGCAAACACAATATAAGTATATCAACCAACAATCACTGAGACTCGAAGAGAAGACCTCCTCGAAATATAAGTAGCAAGTCCGGATCTGCGCATCCTGCGAATACTCATGAACATCTACACCTGGAAAGGGACCAGGTCCTCAGAGGGACATAACAAGATACATAGAAGCATGTCATAAAGTAAATACTGAATAAATAAAGGGGGTGTGCTAACCATCTAAGTGAATGCAATTTTAGGACAACCTTGTGCGTATGGAAAAGTGTAGGCTAGACATATGCTGACGTAATTCACCAATCGCCGTGACAGGCTAGTATATGCCACATATGCCCCCATAACAAGGGCACTCTACAATATAATAACGTCCAGCTCTGAGGAGCGTGGTATCTGTATAAATAATAACGTCCAACGTTCTATAGAGTGTGGTATCTGCAAAACCATAAGTAACGTCCAACACTCTAAAGAACGTGGTATCTGCATAAATATATACGTCCGTATCGCTCCAAAGAACGCGATATCTGTATAAAGGAGGTGGGTGTCCCATACGCCTACTAGTCGTCCTCCTCGTCCAATGATCTATATATGTTGTATCCACAACACGCTTTAGCTACTACGTCGAGACGGAGTACAAGTATCGGCATCGTAACTCTGGCTTATAGTCTATCGTTAGAATAATAGCCCAACCTTGCAACCAAACAAGGACAATGATTGGACCACAATACTATAATAGTCTATGCTCCTAGACTACTAATAACTGCTAAATTTTCTAACATGCATCACTAATAGCAGTTATTCCCTATCCGTCGTACGACCTACACGTATAGGTGGCCAACCGAATAAGCAAGTTTGTGCCCTACATGAGACTCACAACACGTGTAAGAAATGTGTCAAGGCCTGGGGAGTCATACTGATAACTCCACGACTTTAGGTGGGTCCACTAGACACTAGGTCAGACACAAGTTCTAACGTCAACGCCTTCGTTGACTGCACCCGAGTCTTTCTCGGACGCGCACAATTATATAATATAAAAACAATAAACATGCAACTAAAATAATAACCGAATTTAAACAGTAAAACAAGGCAAGGTATACTTGCCTGGCAAGGAAGCTGCGTAGTACCAATAACCTGCTCCTGAAGTCTCGCAGAACAATCCGATAGGTCCTATATACATATAATATATTACAATACAACATCAGCCATTACACTAACACATACACAACCATAATTACATTGAACTCAGAGGGTACGCTAGGGGTGACACTGGTCAACTAGCAGGGTCAAATACGCGTCTAATTACACGTGTGTCACGTCTACAAATGATGTACACAATCAGACAGTCAACTAACACATGTCTCGCCAGTACGTCAGTGTACACAAGGCAGACATATCACTAATACTCAGGGTTAATTGTATAAGCAATTATGCGAGAAAATCTACGGTGTCCTAGGGTCGTACAACATAAATACATATATAGTCATAATTAGGTATAACATTATCATTTAATTACTTATACAATATATATATATATATATATATATATATATATATATATATATATATATATATATATATATACCAATCTGAATATTATATACATACGTGTACGGTATACGCATACGGGTCATACGGTCAAATATCAATACATGGTATCCACTACTAACACTTATGGTCACTCAACATCTATAACACAGTCATACCTAGTACTAGCATTAATTACCACACAATGTATATGCACCAATTAATTATCCTACACACACACACACTAGTCTTTAGGTGAACCAACACGGTCTGAACTAAACTGAACCATGAAGCAATACTAATCACAAGCACACATAAAATAAAAGGAGAGGGACAAGTTCAAATCTTGGGTTTAGCGTGCACGGTACGAGGATCGGGGGGATTACTGCAGGTCGTCTTTGGCGAGGGTGACGGGTTCACGATGACGACGATGATTTCGATGTTGATGATGAGGATGAGGGTAATGATGATTGGGTTAATGATGATGATGATGATAAGGATGATGATGATGATGGTGATGATGAGGGTAATGATGATGGTGATGATTATGATGTTGATTAAGGTAATGATGATGATGATGATGATGATGGGAATGATGATGGTGTTAATGATGGTTAAGGTGAGGATGATGGTGATGTTGAAAACCAGGGATGCCCGGAGGAGCTCAGGCGAGGAGGAGGGGGTGGTTCAGTCATGGTGTCGTGTTTAGGGAAGAGGTGGTCGTGCTCGGCTGTCAATGGCGGTTTAGGCGAGATGTGGCTGAAAAGAGGAGGAAGAAGAAGAGGGTGGTGAGGTGGTGGTCGGTCCAAGCGAGGGGGTTGGCTGTGCTCAGGGTGTCGAGGAGGAGGAGAAGAGGCGGGGCTCGATGGTCGTCCGGGGAAGATGAGGAGGAGGAGACGAAGTCGGTCGTGGGCGGACAGCGGGGGCGTAGCTGCTGTGTCGACTCCGATGGAAGGAGGATGGCCGGAGTGGAGAGGGAAAGATGGCTACGGGTTGGGAAGTGAACGTTCAGGCGAGGGGGTCGTGCCATCACGGCGGAGGTCCGGCGATGGTTGGGGGAGTCGTCGCAGCGGTGATGGGGCGACTATGGTCGAGAGGACTCGACGACGGCTCTGGTGGATGGCAGTCGGGTTTAGTCGATAGAGGGAAGTGCTCGGTCGAGGCGTTTAGCGGGGTCGAGCACATCGGCTCAGGCGAGGATGGAAAGGAGGGAGACGATTGCTCGGAACAGGCGGAGGTGAAGGGAGGTGGAAGAGAACGGCGATGATCAGGCAGAGGAAGGAGGACAGGGAGCAGGGAGGAGATGGGTGGATGGTGCAGTCGACCAGAGGTGGGAAGACTATGGAGGGATCGGGGTGATTGGCCGGAGTTGGCCGTGCTGTCGTCGGCTCGGTGCAGTTGAGCGGGGTCGGGTGTCCGCGGGTCTCAGGCTAGGATGGCGGGCTGGGGTGGCGTGCTTAGGCACGTTGAAGGGAAGGGGGTTGGCAAGGTGGTCGAGTGCTGGTGGTGACGGGGCTGCTCCGGCGAGGGGTCCGGTCGGGGTTGCTCCGGCCGGTGGGGGAAGAGGAGGGAGGAGATGAAGAGGAAGAGGGAAGGGGTCAGCTAGGGTTGGTTTGGGGGATGTGTGTTGAATGAATAAAAGGAAAGTTGTATTTATATATTTATATATAGAATTTGGGTTTGGGTGTTGACCTAGGAAGTTGGGTTGGTCAACATCCTATTTGGAGTGGGCTTGGCTTCACATGGGGATGTTTGAAGGGCTAGGATTTGTATTGTTTGAAATGCCTGGCTTAAAATTGATGAGGGGGTGATGTTGAGTGCTACACACTCCAAACATCATGGAGAAAATTCCCATGAACAAATAATGAAGGGAAAATAGTTTTTTCATGTATTGTGTCCAATGGGGTGGACACCTAAATGTACTTTTGCATAAAAGTGCCCAACAATTGGGAAATTGCACAAAGTTAGATTTTTGGTTTAATTAAATTAAAATTAATACCATTGGTGTTCTAAAATTAATTGAAAGTACATGAGATTAAAATTAGGTGGGACACAAGTATCATTCTTGTAGTAGGCTCAGAATAGAATAATTTCATAATTTATGTTGGACAAAATGGGTTGAGGTGGAGTCTCCAATTTCAATTGGAACGGACAACGATACAAAGTTGGATTTATTTAGAATTAAATATAAACGTCTACGACAAATATTGTGCGACTAAAATATAGCAGAATAGAGCATAATTATAAGTTATACAAAGGTCAGAATAGATGACTGACACGTTTAGGACAATGGTGTAAAATTTGTTGGAAAACAAGTGCTAGTGTAGCGCTCCAAATATCGAAGCAACGGTAAGGTGCACAAAGTGTTACGGATATTGTAAAATCATTCTAAAACACCGTGTTCTATTTCTATTTGGATTCAAACTAGCCCCATTCTCTCTATCCAAGCCAAGTAGGCCTAATTTTGGGTGAGGGAGTTTACAGTAACCTCACATCTCTTGTCCACAATATCTCATGTCCATAACATGCAAGATCATAACCTCTAGCTAGTACAACGAGTCATAATGATATCAATGTATATGCAAGTCTATGCCATGAATCCTGTAAGCATATACAGAATCACCATGAATAACTCAAAAAAGATTATTGTACATAAATAGTGTCAAGTGTCCTATGGTATAACGTACTTGGTAAAGAAAGCACGTAAAGATAGGATCGTAGAATCAAATCTCTAATTGACGTTACACGACTCCGCGTACGTCGTCGATACCCGAATCTTGTTCGGACATTAAGCAACGTCTCATGGTCTTAGGTTGAACAGATACATTACAGAAGTATATGGAAAAAATACAAGTAAATAATAGCACAGGATCTTCTGCAAGTTGGCAAGGTACACTTGTCTGTGTTTTAAGCTCCGTTAGTTGCTCCGATATAAGTGAAATCTCTAGGTACGCGTCCGGATGCTAAAACAAATATCACCATTGTTCTCAGAATACTTGAAATAGCTAGGATTGACTATCCATAAGTTTAATTTGGATACATGGGCAGAATTGACAATTTCTCGTAAAAGCGGAGTCCACATGTGGCCCACTTCGCACCGAAAAATGTGCCAAAGATAAAGTTCTCCAAATTTGTCAAATATAGTGTCTATGAGTCTAAAATGATGATACGAACCAAAAAAATATTCAAAATTGGATTTCGATGAGCCGGTCACAAAATCGCCTGTCAAGTGGAACCGTGGGGCCCACAAAATGGTGTTTTGTCAATGTTCTCATAATCGAACCAAACTTGGGTCATGGGACCAGCATAATGCCACGAATCTGATAGTGTAAGTTTTGTTGTGAAACGACAGGCATACACGAAATTTAAGACGAGTGTCAAAACAGGCTGATACGAGACTTTACGACGGATACGCGTTGATTCCGGTATTCACGCACATCCAATTAAACTTTTGAGAAATCACACATGTTCGCGTTGCAGATATGCGCCTTTCGGTACAATTTGCACACGACAAAGTCACCTCGTTTAGCGGAACATACCCCGTTTTAGGAAAATTTGGGTTTAAGATATCAAGTTTTTGGACAAATTCAACAGCAAATAAATCACAGCATAATCAACAATAAAATAAACTAATTGAAGAAATTAAAACTTTTTTATGTTGTCTAAATTATTGTTTAAGCAGAATTTTAGTATCACGTGCCGTTATGAAGATAACGGGACTCAAACACGCTTACATGGAATAGTTTATGTTCCTAAAAATAAGTTATTTTTTTTCTGTTTTGCGTTGCGATTTACGATTGACACATGACACAATATACTAACCTAATTACACAGGGTTCAAGGGGGTCATGTGATCTTCGCATAGGACTCGACGGTTCACTATTAGGTCTAATGTGTAGGAAGATATAGGAGAGAGAATATGGGTACCTTGTTGTGTGTTGCTGATCGTGAAGACGTAGCGGCTGTTCGCGCGTCTTGTGGCGATCATCGGTGGCGGCGGCTCATCGAAAATGGAAGAGGAGATGATGGTGGTGGTGGTCGGCTAGGCTGGGGTTTATATAGGGTGAGGGAGGGGGGAGGTTACAGGATGGGAAATGAGGGGTTCCGTCGTCGGTTGGGGAGGGGACGCGATCGGGCTGCGGGGGCTACTGTAACGGGGCTACAGTAACATGTTCGGGTAGGTTTAGGGTTTCACTACTAAAAATTGCGGAATTAGCGACGTTTTAGCGACGTCCAAATAAAACATCACTAAATTATAGGTATTTAGCGACGTCCATATAAAATATCGTAACACGTCGGTGATAGCGACGTGGAGCGACGTTTAGCGACTATAATTATTATAAATATATAATATGTCGTTAGGTAGTCATTAAACGTTGCTAACTTTTTAATTTTAGCGATGTTTAGCGACGTTTATATATTTAAGTCGCAGTATATTATTATATCCGCGACGTTTAGCGACGTATAGACCGACGTCGCTAAATTATTTCATATAGGGTTTGACGAATTTCTCTTCCCCCCATTTCCTTCAAAATCTGGAAAATTTTAAACGCCCCCCTCCGGCCGCGTCCTTCCCCCTCCGGGGTGCTCCTCCCTCCGTCAGCTCCTCCTTTCTCTGGCTCCCTTCCTCCCTCTGTCGTCCTCCCCCCTCCAGCGGTTCCTCCTTCCTCCGGCTCCCCTCCTCCCTCCGGCGTCCTCCCCCTCTGGCGTCTCCTCCTCCCTTCGACGTTCTCCTCTCTCCAGCTCCCCTCATCCTCACTCGGTGAGCTCCCCTCTCTGTCTTCTTTCTCTGTCTTTCTTTCTCTCTAACACGACACAACACAACACGATACGACACAACATGACACACACTAACCCTAACCCTAACTCGGACACATACACACGCACGCGGACACACTAACACATACGGACACTAACCCTAATACTGACACGGACACACACAAATATAGATAAGACATGACATGCCACGGACACACAGACACAACACATATATAGACATAACATGGGATACTACACAGACACATACACATACACATACACTGGGCTCCCATCTATATGGCATTTAGGCCCATATGTCATAGAGGTATTTATAATGGGTGGCCCAAAATGAATAAATTCTACTTTATTACCAGAGATTTTAACCAAGTAGAAAGAGTAGAACCTGTCCACATATTTTGAGCTCTATGCGACTGCGAGTACCATCCTTTTTGTCATGATCAGCCAACTTCATGCCTTCCTTGTGAACAACTGACATAAGTTCTACTCTCTCCTGATCTCTCCTGCAACAAGATAAGTAACCCTAGTCAAGTTGAGTATAGAAGAAGAGAGAGTAGCTTGCTAGCTAGTAGTGTCTCGCCAATAATAATGAAAAAAATAACAACAAACTATATAATTCAAGAAATTACCTAAACCTAACCTCAAAAAAAAATTTCAAAATCCAGAACAAGAACACACACACACATGCAGAAGAGACGTGTACAAGGAGGGAGGGGAAAAGATTTGAAAACAGTCAATGGTCTTGCATGTGTATAATGGGAACAAGTGCAGTAATTAACTAAGGGCTTTTTTGGGAAGAAAAACCCTGAAATGAGACTCCGCAGCTTCCACTAGGAAGTCGCCAGCATTCAATAATTTCGTCCAAAAATATGGAAGCAATAAATTGCTTTCACCTAATCTGCAGCTAGGAAAACTCAAAAGTCAGGAAAGATAGACATCACTGTTTTGACTTATTTTTCACTTTATTTTTTATATTTAAGGGTGCACTCCATTGGTGCACTCCATTATTTTAGACAGACCCTAACCCTATCTCTCTTCTAATTGGTTGTCTGAGTTTATATGCAACCTTGTGTATCTGCAGCGTATATAATACGATGTGAAGATCATTATATCCTGGTTGTGAAGATCATTCACCGTTGGAGGCTGTTACAAGATTGTTGAGCATCAAGTTCGATTTTAATATGTCACAAAAATGCTATAACCGACTGATGGATTTGATTATAGAGATCTTACCAGAGGATGCAAAGTTGCCTAAAGACTTCTACCGATCTAAGAGAATGGTGAGATCGCTCTGGATGGGATATGAGAAAATTGATGCATGTCTCAACGGGTGTATGTTATACTACAAAGACGACAAGGATGAAGATGCATGCAGATTCTGTGGTACTGATCGCTACAAAGCTACTGGAAGAGGAAAGTCTGTCGGTGCAAAGAAGCCTACCGATTTGATGCACTACTTGCCTTTGACGTCGCGGTTGCAGATGTTGTTTATGGTGAATGAGACTGCAGAAAACATGAGTTGGCACAGGCAAAAATAGATCGAAGGAGTATTGGATCATCCATCCGATGGAGAAGCATAGAAGCACTTTGATCGAGAGTATCCAAATTTTGCTTCGGATTCGCGTAATGTCAGATTGGGGATCTCCTCCGACGGTTTTATCCCATTTGGACTTTCAGGCTTCCAGTATTCGTGTTGGCCTGTGATCGTCATTCCATACAATCTACCGCCTTGGATGTGCATAAAAACTCTATATATATTCCTAACCGTTATTATCCCGGGTCCGAACAATCCGAAGAGGAACATCGATGTATATTGACAGTCTTTGATAGATGAGTTGAATCAGCTGTGGGAAGTAGGTGCCAACACGTACGATGTTTCCAGAAAGCAGAATTTTCAGATAAGGGCAACACTTATGTGGACCATCAACGACTTTCCGGCATATGAAATATTATCGGAATGGAGCACTCATGGTCGCCTCTATTGTCTGTATTGCATGGACCGTACTAAGGCTTTTCATTTGAAATACGGAGGCAAACCGTGCTTCTTCGATTGTCATCGACAATTTCTGCCGAAGGATCATTCGTACCGGGCAATGATTTCTTCGATTGTCATCAAATCTTCGAACTACAAAGACGTCGATCCAGGCAATGATTTCTTTGGCATCTTATGAGAGATTGTGGAGTTGACATATAATTATGGTACAGAACCTGCTAAGATCATGCTATTCAAGTATGAATGGTTTGATCCGATTCAAGATCAAGGTTGGAAAATTGACAAACATGGCCTTGTGGATATAAACTACAAGCGTAGATATCAAGGCTACGAACCATTTGTCCTATCAAGTCAGGCTCAGCTCGTGTACTTCACAACTTATCCTAGACGGGGTACATCGAGGTCGGATTGGTGGGTAGTATGCAATACTAAAGCTAAAATACCTTTGACATTGACAAAATAGCTTATCAGGAGGACGAGCTACCTCTTGTAACAAATATTGTAGATGTGGACTCAACGGATGTTACTCATTACACGAGTAATAATGTAGAAGATGTAGAATTATCTGAAGAGGAAGAGGAAGACAAAGACGAAGTAGATAAAAGTGAAGATGAGGAGGAAGAGGAAGAGGAGGACGAGGAAGGCAAACAAGATAAATTTTTTGAAGATGATTGAAAATAAAATATTTTGCCTCTAGAATGTATGTAGAATATACTATTTTGATGAAGATATGTATTATATTTTGACTGTAGAATGTACTATCCATTTAGACTTGTGACACCACTAGTTATTTACTGTACAATTCTATGAATGCTGTGAGATATGCATAACATTTTGACTGTAGAATGTACTATATATTTGTGTATTTCTTTATTCATCATATGTTGTTATCAGGTATGACATGACGATGCGGAGGGTTCGGCAGGTCCCGAGGTAGACGGAGTTCTCCTTCGGTACTACCTACTATTGGTTCTGGATCCTCATCGCCTAGTACTCCAGTATATCGATCAGTCACATCTTCGATTGCGACGACGTTACGTGGCATCACTCCTGGGGCGAGTAGTTCCAGGTCTGATAGTACTCCCTCGTCCAGCATTCCTCCTGCTGACGAAACCATGGAGACAGATGAGCATATGGAGGAGGTCGAGCCGACGTTGTCCTAACATCAGCTAGATCCTCCATGCACACCTCCGGAGGAGACGAGGACAGAGATTTGGACCGACGGTACAAAGTAAGTCAATTAGATGGTTTAGCATCATATATTCGTATATTTATTTATTCATCATATATTAACTTTTTTGATCAAAATAATTATCTCTTTATAGATATCGTCCCTCGTCGGTACAGAGATGCCTGGGCCTCTTTCTGAGGAACAACTGTGGTGGCCCTTGGATCAACTACTCTGAAGCTCCGGAGGAGAAAAAGACATTCTGGTTTGCACACTTCAAGGTAAAAGTATATTATAAAAATCCTCTAATTTATGCATATTATATAAATTACTGAATTATTTATTGTAGCAAACATATTTCTATCCTCCGCACCGGGCCGAGTTGATCGAGCAGATATTTCCTGCCGTTGCCGCCAAGCTTATCCGTGATGCTCTGGATGACTAGATGGCTATGGACTGCGATGAGGGCTAGATTCGACGATCCAAGGTACAAGGAAAGGTCTGAGAAGGCCAATGCGGCTAGGCGAAAGGCAACAAAGTGGTGTGGTGGCTCGATTCCGATGACGAAATATTTTTGTCATTTGGTATTTTTTTTCCAGATATATTATTTTAATGCAAGTACGATAACATGGTAGTAGGAAAAAATGTTTAATGTTAGTACTAAATAATATATTTTTAACAGGTACAGAGGGGTGAGGATGCAAACATGGTGACCGTCTTCCTGGCCACCCATCGAACGGGCAAAAATCTCATTGATGAGAGGGCCTCGTAGACCTATGTAAGTATTACTTTACTTTGTGTTAATTTTAATATAACTTAGGCAATTATCGAGTATCCAAACTTTTCTAGGTCGAGTATCTTAGGCTATCTTAGGCTGCGTGAGCGGGCGACTGCTAGTGCACCTACAGCGGGAGAGGCTGGTACTTCCTCGCAGCCCTCTCCAGCTCAGTCGGTGGATGAGCTGTAGGTGACCGCCGCTGGTGGTCTCCAGTGGGGTACGTACTACGGTACGGGATCCTATGGCGTCGTTGTTGTGACGCAGTCATCTAGGGCCTCCCCGACAAGTGCGCATACCCTACAGCCCTCGTAGCTGACGGTCCAAGTCCAGGAGGCCGTTGACCGTCTGATTGCGTCTCTCCATGACGAGTTGCTGTGAAGGATAGAGGAGCAGCCCCTGTCCCAGCCACAGGTAGACGATGCGACGCTCATCGTATGATTTGATATGCTCGAGCGCAGTATCATGGAGCTCCAAGATTTGAGAGCTGATCTTAGAGGGCAGCATGACGGAGCTGCATGCATCACAGCTGTCCATGGGCGAGAGGCTGACGATGATGCAGGATTCAATGGTTCATAGCTGTACGAGGCTGTTATCTACCATGGATTCATACAACCAGCGACTAGCAGAGTTGGAGCGGATACGTCCTCCTGGTGCGCCTACATCGACATAGACTCCACCGACGTCACTGCCTTCTCCATCGGTATCGGTGTCGATTTCATGGAAGCAGTATGATATATTCTTATCCTTCATGCGCGCCGGTGGTCATCCTCCTGCAGCTCCGCAGTAGTCCTAGTTAGGACCGTTTATTGATTGTTTGTGTTTCAGACCTATGATATCTGGTCATTTATGAATATTTTTTATTTTTGAGGCATTCAGACATTATATCTTGTATTCTTTAGGACGAGGCTTTCAGACTCAGTTGTATGGATATTTGCTGTATTATTTACGATAATATTTTCTCCTGATTCGGGTTGTAATCTCAATATTTTGTTTTCTTCAAATTTTATTATATTATTCATATTAAATATATGTTAATTTATCGGTGTTGAGTGTTCAACTGAAGGGGATTGACGAACCCAGCAAATTTAACGGAGGGTTGCTCCGGGTCTATTTGTACAAATTATGAATTCATAAACTGCAGGAAGAATAGTTTGGAAACAATTCAGTATTCATTTTTTTTAGTATTTTTAGCGACGTTTTTAGAGACATTTTGCAATGTTTAGCGACGTATACTCACGTCGCTAATTACGTCGCTGAATACGTCGCTATATACGTCACTAAATCCGTCGCTACACACGTCGCTAAACAAGTCGCTATCCGTCGCAAATTGCTGACATGGCAGTATTGCTAGGTCATAATAACGTGGCTAAACTAGTCACACAACGTCGCTAAATGAGTCGCACATACGTCGCTATAAAAGTCGATATTTACGTCGCTATAAACGTCGCTATCTACGTCGCTAATTTAGCGACAAATAGCGACAAAAATACACGTCGCTAATTTAGCAACGTTGTATCGCTAAACATCGCTAATATAGCGACGCATATACGTCGCTAGAAAACATCGGAATAACGACGTTTGGCGACATTTTTTCTGTCAGCGACTAGTTTAAAGGCGACTTCAACAAAACGTTGCTAAAATTATTTAGCGACATTTTTTTGGCCATTTAGCGACGTTTCTTTACGTCGCTAATTTGACTTATTCTGGTAGTAGTGTTTTGGGTTTAGTTGCGGGTTCGGGTCTAGGTCTGGTTGGTTTGGTTTGGTTTGGGTTGGGTTAGTTTGGGTTGGTTTAATTTAATCAATATATATATATTTATATATATAAATAGTTTTGGACTTCAATAAATTCCAAAAAAAATCAATAATACTCCATTAATAGTTGTACACCTAAAAATATATTTTATGCACTATATTAATAATTAATTAAATATACATAATTATTAATCTATGAATAACATTTATTCTAATAGCTAAAATACAGAAAAAAATTCTCTCTTAATCTCAAAATTAAAAATAATAAAATTAGGGTGTTACAGCGAACGTGGGGAGGTGGGGGCGATGGTAGGGAGGGTGGGGGTCGAACGCGGGGGAGGGAGAGGGGCGAGCGCAGGGAGATTGGGGCGAGAGCGAGGAGGGGGTTCGACGGTGGTGGAGGGGGGGGGGTTGACGGCGGTAGAGGGAGGAGGGAGGGCGAGCGCGGGGAGGGGATGCGGAGGCGTGCAGCGGGGGCGAGCGGTGGAGGGCATCAATAGGTGGTGGGGGGCGAAAAGACGGTATATGGGGGAGGGTATGTTTGTCCAATTTTTTTTGATAAATTGGTTGACCGTCATTTTTGGACGAATTCTGTCAAATGTGGAAGAATTTATACATTATGTAAAAAAAATTGGGTTGCACCCTTAAATATGGTAAATAAAGTAGAGTAACTCAAAATTTCTCTTAAATATTTTACTACTTTGGAGAAACAAATGTGTCCCTTAATTTTTTTTACATGTAATTACGTACTCATATCAAATTTTATGAACAATTTTAATTAGTAAACATAGATAATAACATTTTTTGAACAAATATTTTCAGTAAAACCTTAAATTTTATTATTATATAGTAAAATAGATTTATATGATATTTTAAATAATATTATTATTAGTTTTAGAAAAAATATTATTGACATATACTCGTAGGCATTTGATATAAATTATCTTTTAGTCTTGATTTTTTTTATCCACTTATATTTATTTTATTGGGAACATTAGGTCGCTTTATTATATAGATGATAATTCATATTGACTTTCACCTATTTATGATTTGGTAATGGTTGGATAAGTGTCAGTCATTAAATCCAAATATATTTTAATAAAATTCATCAAATATTATGAATTGTTAACAAGTTTCTCAATTTTGCATAAAATAGAATTGTGAGTCATGTTGGGAATCAGACACACCCTGCAAGCGTTCTGACGTTGTGTCTGAGAGTGTCCGCTGCGAAAACTTTAGCCCAACCCACCTGAGATAACCAACACATGTCTAACGAACACCAAACAAAGATAAAGACAAGTATATGGCGGTGACTACGTCTGTAAATCCCCTGACCCAAATCTAGGATTATGATTCATTTAGGATTATTTTGAATTAGTTAATAGAGTTATTAGTTTGCCTCTTTTAATTTAATTCACTTAGTGTACCATACCGTTGCTTCGATATTTAGATCGCTACTCTAGCTTCTGCCTTTAAACAAATTTTCCACCCTTGCCCTAGATGTGCCAGTCTTCCATTCCGACCTTTATGTAACTCATGTACACCCTCTCTTGTGCTTCATTTTTAGTCGCACAATATTCGTCCTAAATATCAAATTTTAAATCCAAATTTGCATCTTTGCCCGTTCCAATCAAAATTGGAGACACAACATCGACCCTTTTCTCGCAACCAAATTTATGACAATAATCTATTCTGAGTCTACTACGTCCATAACACTTGTGTCCTACCCAATTTAAATCCTATGCACTTTCAATTAATTAAAGAATATCATTCACAGTAATTTTAACTAAATTGGTGCAATGACTCAACCTAACCCAAAACTAGACCCAATACCAACCCAAATCCTCCACTCACACCCTCATAGTTCATACAAAATATCACACACCAATTTTTCCCTCTATATCACACCAAACATGGATTCCACCCTCATCCAACCTTTTTCCTATTTTGTAAACACCCAAACATTAGGGACCTAAGTGTAAATATAATGATAGGTGGCAATCCTCTATAGGAGCAAACCAAATGAAAGAAACCCCATGGCATGTTTGACCGGTCATGTGCCCCACTTTTTTCTCCTTTGTTTGCATATGACTATTCACTATAAACTACAATCAATCTTCAAACTCCATTCATATTCCAATACATCACCTCAACCCATTCCTTCATGAAAAACTACCTTCTCCTTGGGAACCAAGCCGGCCCTAATCCCAATGCTCCCCCTCTTCATTAAATACACTATTTCCTCTCTCCTCACTTATCATTCTTCTTCTCCTTCCCTTCTACATTATTTTTAGCTACCACCATCTCCACCCGCAGGAGCACACCCCCCTCGGCCGGAGCTCCGCCACCTCACAGCCACCACCGACCTCCTCTTCCGCTCCACCACGACCGCCACCATCCCAACTGTCATGCCCCAGTCCCAAAATACGTAGGACCAGGAATACGTAATATGCCCAGCCGTATGTATATAAATTCCAGTATATGGAAAACCATATACATACGTATGTTGTAAATGAATATGCAATCCATCAGTGGTAATATACTGCCATAACAAGTCACACACCATCTATATCTCATCCACAGCACCAAAATACTCAGTGGGAACAAAACTGACATATAACTGGATATCAAAGTGTATAGAGTCTATAGTCTGGTGGAAACAAATCCACTACAAAACGACTATACTAAAGTAGACACAAAAATCCCTAAAACAGTGATCATAATCACAGAAACTTTGTTGGTAGGAGCTTCTCAGTCTCGTAAGTAGCATCCGGTCCAGGTCCATACTCTTGTGGAAACTCCTGATCGTCCATATCTGGAAAGGGACCAGGTCCTCAGAGGGACATAACAAGATACATAAAAGCATGTCAATAATTACTGAAATATAAACATCCATCGGGTCGCCTAACCATCTAAGTGAATGCAGTTTGAGGACAACTTTGAGTGTAAGAGAAAGTGTAGGCTAGACATATGCTGACGTAATTCACCAATCGTGACAACTGGCTAGTATATGCCACATATGCCCCCCATCCCAGGGGCGCACGGTAAACAAGATTAATAACTACATAAGAAAGTGGGTGTCCCGTACACTTATGAGTTGTCCTCCCTGTGCCAATGATCTATGCATGTTGCCTCCACCACATGCTAATAGGTCTACTAGCATACAAAGTTTCTATCAGCAGTCATTCTTAACGCACGGCCATGCGTACAGGAGGCCATCTCTGTCACGCCGTCCGTGATCTATATGAGACACACACCCGTGTAAACCACTGTGTCATGGTTAATGAACCTAATGCTGCTCTTTAATACTGGGTGGTCTCATAATTAGGTCATAAATCTACAAAATATACATCTATATAGGCAGAATAAAATATGCATGTACCAATTTGAAAGGTAAAATAACAGTATTATGGCAAGGTATACTTGCCAAGTAAAGTGCACGTCCAAAGTTGTTGCTGTGATCAGAGGAAGGAGTTATTGCTTTGTAATTAATTATATATAGGAATAGGGGGCGGTGAAATTTACTTAATGGTTAAGAAAACTCTTGCTGTTGTTCTCTTCTTATTGGTTTAGGTGTGCGGCTGTAGATATTTTCTAAAGAGTGGTGGAATGAGAAACTTACACGTGTAAAAGAACAAAGCAAAGCAAAGTTGAGTTTTGCTTCTGATACAGATATTTCTTTCTTAATGATTTGTGATTGGATTCTACGCAGAGGAAAGAAAAGAAGAGTTTATGCTGGATAAATAAGCGATGGTTTAGTTACTGCTGCTGCGACAGTGTTTTATGCTGGGTAGTTTGCTATTGCTTTTGATATTTACGCACAGAGAAAATATACGCGGTATGGTGATGAGTTTGCTATTTGACTGTTTTACCCGAGGTGAACTGTTGATGTTAATTCCTTACTTTACGTGCGGAATTGGTTTTGTACGTAGAGAAAGGGATTTGGACATGTTGGGTTTTTATGCATGAAAGAGTTTCGTAGGGTTTTCGCTAAGTGAGGTTTACGCTGGGATGATTAACGGGTTGCGGGTTTGGTATAATAGGAATTATACTTTAATAAATAGTTTAAATAATTAATTAAATAATAAGTAATACGGTTTTCAGGAATGGGGGTATATATTCTACCCAACTTATAAAAATTTCGTCCTCGAAATTAGAACTAAGCCAGGGTAGAAAGTCAAGAATGGTACAAGATATAAATTAACAAAGTAATTCATACCTTGGTCTAAAAATAGGTTCGAGAAACGTTCTCGCATGTCATCCTCGCGTTCCCAAGTAGATTCTCCTGGCCAGCCATGTTTTCATGCCACACGGACTAAGGGAATAGACTGGTTTCTCAATACCTTCTCTCGACGATTAAGGATTCCGACGGGTTGCTCTTGATATGTCAAGCTTGGTCCAACATTGATCTCCGAGTGGTCAAGAATATGACTGCTATCTGCCACATATCGCCTGAGCTGTGATACATGGAATACATTATGCACTCCCTCAAGTGAAGGTGGTAGCGCAAGTCGATATGCCACTTCTCCCACTCTTTCTAGTACATCAAATGGTCCAATATACCTTGGACTCAATTTGCCGCGTCCTCCAAACCGGATGATGCCCCTGGTAGGTGATATCCTTAAGAAGACATGATCGCCCTCTTTAAATTCTAAGGGACGACGATGAAGGTCTGCCCATTGCTTCTGTCTATCTTGCGTTGCTCGCAAGTGTCCTTGTATTTTCTTGACTGTCTCAATAGTATTAACTACTAACTCTGGTCCCAGAAGTTGACGTTCTCCTACGTCACTCCAATATACAGGAGATCTACATTTCCTTCCATACAATGCTTTAAATGGAGCCATCTGGATGCTTGCCTGATAACTATTATTGTAAGAAAATTCCATAAGATGTAGGTGGTCCTCCCATGATCCTCCAAAGTCTAACATACAGGCCCTCAACATATCTTCCAATGTCTGAATAGTGCGTTCTGACTGCCCATCTGTTTGCAGGTAATAAGACGTACTAAATTTTAGACGAGTTCCAAGACTTTCTTGCATGCTCCTCCAGAAATGTGATATAAAATGCGAATCCCTGTCGGATCCAATGCTGACTGGTACGCCATGCAATCTCACGATCTGCCTCATGTATAAGTCATCCAAAGCTTCTGTAGTTTGGCCAACTCTAAAAGGCAAGAAATGGGCTGACTTGGTGAGTCGATCCACTATTACCCATACTGCATCTCTTCCACTTGGACTTTTGGGAAAACCCGTGACGAAGTCTATAGTGATATGTTCCCACTTCCACTCTGGAATCGGAAGTGATTGCAATAAACCTGCTGTCCTCTGGTGCTCTGCCTTTACTTATTGACATACCAGACATTTAGCTATAAAGCGAGCTATCTCTCTTTTCATTCCATACCACCAAAAGTGCTGTCGTAAATCACGATACATTTTGGTGCCTCCAGGATGAATAGAATATATCGAACTATGAGCTTCTGTCATCAGCTCCTGTCGAATCTTTCCATTGGGAACATAAAGACGATTACCACATCGTAGTGTCCTGTCATCATGAATGTGCAGTCCGATCTGTTCTCCGGCCTCTGTCCTTTCCTTTAATCTTCTGAATCTGGCGTCTGTAGGCAAAGCCGCCTTGATCCTCTCTACTAGTGATGATTGTACTTATAAATTGTCTAGTATCCCATCTGCTCCGGGTAATATCACTTTAATGCCAAGATTTTGCAAGTCTTCTAATAATTCTCTCTGCGTTGTTAAGAAGTAAGCTGCTGGCTTTCGGCTTAACGCGTCTGCTACGACGTTAGCCTTGCCTGGATGATAATGTAGCTCTATCTCAAAATCTTTCATCAATTCGGGCCATCTACGTTGCCTCATATTTAACTCTTTTTGTGTGAAGACATACTTGAGGTTTTTGTGGTCTGTATAGATTTCCACTCGTTTCCCATATAAGTAATGTCTCCATAGCTTCAAAGCAAATACAACTGCTGCAAGTTCCAAGTCATGAGTTGGATAATTCTTCTCATGTACTCGTAATTGCCTAGATGCATATGCAATTATCTTGCCATGCTGCATCAATACGCATCCCAAACCTTTCCCTGATGCGTCATTGTAGATCACATAGCCTCCTGATCCTGATGGAATAGCCAATATTGGTGCTGAAGTCAGTCGCTTCTTTAACTCCTCAAAAGCGGCTTGACACTCATTGGTCCATATGAACTCTTGATCTTTACAAGTCAACCGAGTCATAGGTGTTGCTATCTTTGAGAAATTCTCCACAAACCATCGGTAATATCCCGCAAGTCCAAGAAAAATTCTCACCTCTGTTGCTGATTTAGGAACAGGCCATGTCTCGACTGTCGAGATCTTCCCTGGATCAACAGAAATACTATCTTCCGTGATAACATGTCCAAGAAATGAGACTCTGTCCAAAAAGAACTCGTATTTACTGAGCTTCGCAAATAATTGCTCTCTTCTTAATGTCTCTAGAATAATCCGCAGGTGTTTCTCGTGCTCCTTGTGGTTCTTCGAATAGATAAGTATATCATCTATGAAGACAACCACGAATTGGTCCAAATACTGGTGGAAGACTCGATACATTAAGTCCATAAAGATAGCTAGAGCATTGGTCAATCCAAATGGCATGACCAAAAACTCGTAATGCCCGTATCTTGTCCGGAATGCGGTCTTAAGAATGTCCTCCTTTTGTACCTTCACCTAGTGATATCCTGATCTCAAATCTATCTTTGAGAATACCTTGGCTCCACTAAGCTGATCAAATAGGTCATCAATGCATGGTAATAGATATTTATTCTTTACTGTTATGGCATTCAAGGCTCTATAGTCAATGCACATACGTACTGACCCATCCTTCTTTGGTACAAACAACACTGGTGCTCCCCAGGGTGATGCACTTGGTCGGATGTAACCTTTCTCTTCTAGTTCCTTCAATTGTGTCTTTAATTCATCCATCTCCTTCTTTGCCAGTCTATAAACATGTGATGCAATAGGTGCTGCTCCTGGTGTTAATTCAATTGAGAATTCTACGTCTCTATCTGGGGGTAGTCCTGGTAATTCCTCTGGAAAAACGTCTTAAAATTCTGAAATAATGGAATGATAGACAACGTCATCCATTGCGAGCTGCATACCATCAAGGATTTCTGTGGATCCTCGTGCAAACTCAAGTTCAGGCTGGCTTGGTAGCTTAAAAAGAATGCTTCCTCCAAAGCAATCGAAGAAAGCGTGGTACTTGCTTAGCCAGTCCATCCCAAGTACAATATCAAAAGTAGGCATAGGAAGAACTAAGAGTCGGGTATTCATCTCTCTGCCACGTATTGCTATAGGACACGATCTACAAATTCTACTAATAGGTACTACTCCTCCTCCGGTAAGAATTCTAACACAACTAGGTAAAGGTGTAGTGGTAATGTTGTGTTTGGCAGTAAAACTAGATGATATGAATGAGTGAGTGGCTCCCGTATCAAATAATGTCACATCAGAAAAGGTAAAAGCAATAGTGATACCTGCTATAACATCAATTTCCTGATCCATGTTGTCTATTTCTATAGCAAAAGCTTGCCCATTCCTCTGTGGCTGTCCATGATTAGCTCTCAGGTACTGATCTTCCTGGGTAGGTAGCGGTGGCCTTTGCTAAAATCCTCCTGCTGCTGGAGGTCGAGGTGCTCCTGGTCTAGCCATCTGTTGAACTGGTCTTGGTGCTGGAAGTGCTAGCCTTTGTGCTGGTGGTGGAAGTGTTGATGCTTGTTGCATAGGACAATCTTTCAAGATATGCTGTCCAGAACCACATCTCATACACTGTCCGAGGCGAGCTCGACAGTCTCTTCTGATATGTCCATGTTTGCCACAATGATAGCAGAGGGGCTTCTCTAGGATCTGGTATGGTCCCGCTCTTTGCTGGTACTGCTGTTGCTGAGCTAAAGGACGTCTGATAGGTCCTCCTTGTTGTGTCCTGACCGGTCCTGGCTGTATTCTTGCTGGTCCTTGTTGTGTTCTCAATTGTCCTTTCTTTCCTCTGCTGATAATTTCTTGCACTCTGGCTTCGTTTAGTAGTTCAGTGTAAGAGATTCGGGACTGGGAGCTTGTATAGTGTTGGAGCTCCTGAGTCAGTCCACGATAAAACCTCTTAGCTTTGGCTAAGTCATCTGGTATCAAAGCAACGCCATATTTGCTAAGGCGGCTAAATTTAGCATCATACTCGTCTACTATTCGGTTTCCCTGCTCTATATAGAGAAATTTATCGTATAATGCATCTCTGACAGTGTCCGGAAAATACTTTCTTTCAAAGCATTCCAGTAATTGCTCCCATGTCTGGTATGTACCCAGCTGGCGCTCCATGGATTCCCACCAGTGATGGGCATTATCATCTAGAAGCGTTCTTATACCCGTCATCCACAGCTCTGTAGGTAGCTGTGATGCTTCTAATAACTTCCGAGTGTGAGTAATCCAATTGGTAGTTTCTTCTAGATTCTCAGTACCTTTGTACGTCCTTGGACTCATTTGTACAAAGTCCTTTACTGAACCAACTCTAGCTTGAGGTTCTGATGCTAGTGCTTGAGCTGGTACAGTAGCCTGAGCAGCCATCCTTTCAAGTGCTGCCAGAAATTCTTGTCGTTGCTCGGCTGCCTGTTGCCTCCGTTCCTGCATTATTATCTGGAAGAATTGGAACAATTGGGCCTGGCCGTCCTGCGGTATTGATGAGACTGGAAGGGTCCCATTAGGTGGAATGGGAAAGTCAGATGGAGCTGGATTATGAGTCTGTCTATCTGATCCGGAAAGTCTAGGGTTTGTTGAAGCCCCCCTTGAGTCTGACCATTGACTCTAGGAGTTGTGTCATTATTAGTGATAGTACATTCTTTCTGCATATCCATCTTTCTGCAGTTAATGTATACAATCGTTTAGGCAAAGTATAGGAATCAAACAGGGTATGAGTTTGTATTACGCTAGAGAGTTATCTGCGTAAAACGTAACTTCTGAGCTAGCTGCGTAGAGCAGGGCTCCAAGAAAGTTTTTGGAGTAAAGTAAAGATTTCAATTCGCCAGCGTAAAACATAGTTCAAAACTTATCTGTATAAAGGTCTATGCGTAAAATCTGCATATAATATGCGTAAAAGATCTGCGCATAATTCTGAGCTCGAAATATGTCTGCGTAAAGTATAGCATACTTGGCAGCGTAAAGTCGTATGAAAAACTTTTCATTTTCCTTGGATGGATTTGTCAGAAAACCTGACATCTGACAAAAGTACCGCATGATAATCGAGAGGACGGTTGTGATGATGATTTGCACAGAAACCTGAGTTTGTTGTTTATTGACAGAGTCAGACGCCATGCCAAAGACTGCTACTACACAGGGCTCGGAGCATATCTCTGTATTTAATGCAAAGATTAATTTCTTAATGGCTAAGATAATGACAAATATGCTTATCCTCCTGATCAACTAGTACGCTGGGTTTAGGGATCATCAGGTTATACTGGCTATTTACCTATGTCATGGTGTACGCAGATTTTTAGAAAGACTAAGGGATCGTGGGAAAACAGTTTGTTATAACTGCAGCGTAGAGTGAACCTAACTATGGCGTAAAAATAGGTAATCTCCTGGAGCATAAAATATACGCTAACAAGAGTAAAGGGTTGATGGCATAAAATAAAATATAGGATAGGTGGAAGGATGAATGAGGTTTTAGTCAAGTGTGGATGAGATCCTTAAAATCTTTTCCTATATGCAGGCTTGTTTGGCACAGTTACGTAATCAAGACAATATATTCTGACCTGCATGGGCCACCACCAAAAACGTGTCACGCCCCAGTCCTAAAATATGTAGGACCAGGAATACGTAATACGCCCAGCCGTATGTATATGAATTCCAGTATATGGAAAACCATATACATACGTACGCTGTAAATGAATATGCAATCCATCAGTGGTAATATACTGTCATAACAAGTCACACACCATCTATATCTCATCCACAGCACCAAAATACTCAGTGGAAACACAACTGACATATAACTGGATATCAAAGTGTATAGAGTCTATAGTCTGGTGGAAACAAATCCACTACAAAACGACTATACTAAAGTAGACACAAAAATCCCTAAAACAGTGATCATAATCACAGAAACTCTGTTGGTAGGAGCTCCTCAGTCTCGTAAGTAGCATCCGGTCCAGGTCCATACTCTTGTGGAAACTCCTGATCGTCCATATCTGGAAAGGGACCAGGTCCTCAGAGGGACATAACAAGATACATAGAAGCATGCCAATAATTACTGAAATAAAAACATCCATCGGGTCGCCTAACCATCTAAGTGAATGCAGTTTGAGGACAACTTTGAGTGTAAGAGAAACTGTAGGCTAGACATATGCTGACGTAATTCACCAATCGTGACAACTGGCTAGTATATGCCACATATGCCCCCCATCCCAGGGGCGCACGATAAACAAGATTAATAACTACATAAGAAAGTGGGTGTACCGTACACTTATGAGTTGTCCTCACTGTCCCAATGATCTATGCATGTTGCCTCCACCACATGCTAATACCCTAAATAACTGTCAGGTCTACTAGCATACAAAGTTTCTATCAGCAGTCATTCTTAACGCACGGTCATGCGTACAGGAGGCCATCCCTGTCACGCCGTTCGTGATCTATATGAGATACACACCCGTGTAAACCACTGTGTCATGGTTAATGAACCTAATGATGCTCTTTAATACTGTGTGGTCTCATAATTAGGTCATAAATCAACAAAATATATATTTATATAGGCAGAATAAAATATGCATGTACCAATTTGAAAGGTAAAATAACAGTATTATGGCAAGGTATACTTGCCAAGTAAAGTGCAGTCCAAAGTTATTGCTGTGATCAGAGGAAGGAGTTATTGCTTTGTAATTAATTATATATAGGAATAGGGGACGGTGGAATTTACTTAATGGTTAAGAAAACTCTTGCTGTTGTTCTCTTCTTATTGGTTTAGGTGTGCGGCTGTAGATATTTTCTAAATAGTGGTGGAATGAGAAACTTACACGTGTCAAAGAACAAAGCAAAGCAAAGTTGAGTTTTGCTTCTGATACAGATATTTCTTTCTTAATGATTTGTGGTTGGATTCTACGCAGAGGAAAGAAAAGAAGAGTTTACGCTGGGTAAATAAGTGATGGTTTAGTTACTGCTGCTGCGGCAGTGGTTTATGCTGGGTAGTTTGCTATTGCTTTTGATATTTACGCACAGAGAAAATATACGCGGTATGGTGAGGAGTTTGCTATTTGACTATTTTACACGAGGTGAACTGCTGATGTTAATTCCTTACTTTACTTGCGGAATTAGTTTTGTGCGTAGAGAAAGGGATTTGGGCAGGTTGGTTTTTTATGCATGAAAGAGTTCCGTAGGGTTTTCGCTAAGTGAGGTTTACGCTGGGATGATTAACGGGTTACGGGTTTGGTATAATAGGAATTATACTTTAATAAATAGTTTAAATAATAACTAATACGGTTTTCAGGAATGGGGGTTTACACCAACCATCACCTCTAACACATCCACCGCCAACCACCTCCCCAACCTCCTCTTCCACTCCACCACGACAACCACCCTCACCACCCTCACCTCCAACGCAGCCACCGCCAACCACCTCCCCGACAATCTCTTCCACTCCACTACGGCAGCCACCCTCACAACCATCACCTCCAACACAGCCACCGCCAACCACCATTCCCATCTCTTCTACTCCACCACGACCGCCACCCTCACCACCATCACCTCCAACCTAACCATCATAAACTACCTCCCCAACCTCCTCTTCCACCCCACCACGACCGCCATACTCACCACCATTACCTCCAACACAGCCACCGCCAACCACCTCCCCGACCTCCTCTTCCACTCCACCATGACCACCACTAGCTTCACTACCATCACCACCTGCCGGAGTACTCGCCACTACCACCAGCAAGCTGCTGGTGCTACTGCGACTGCATACATTGCTGCTACACCAGACCAGAGCACAGTCCCCCTCCTAGCCAAGCACCTCAATCCCTCCATCCGAGATCCTCCTTCCCACTCTAGGTAACTACTTAATCATCATCATCTCTTTCTACTCCATCTAATTCTATATCAACTTCTTCATCTTCTTTATAATGAAAGTACTTAATCTTCTTGTAATATAACCTCCATTATATGTCCAGAAATTTTAGATTAGATTAGGTGTTGAAAATAGGTGAAACACCATGCTAGAGAGTATATTCATACCATGCAAGGATGGTATACATGTTTAGGAGATGCATGCATGTTTGTATGATGGGAAATACAAGTTGGAATGAGGTTTATGCCATATTTAGTATATAATTTAATACTTGGTTATTCATTTGTGAAGGCTTGATTATTATAGTTCAAGCATAATTTGTAAGGGGTTAGTGATTGTAAGTTTAAGAGAATGATAAAGTGATATTTACGTGTTAAGTGATGGAACCTAACTTATTTATGATATGCACATATTTATGATAATAGAGAATGAGGATGAACACTAGAAAGTACTTGATTTAATTTGATACTTGATAAATACAAAGGTTGGGGATATTGATGACATACTTTGTGTATGAAAACCCTAATATGAGAACACCAAGTACACATGTATTTGAGGAACAACTTAGCACGTACACAAATCCTAGTTATGACCTTGGTTGTAATATTTGAGAAAATGTACATTTAGAGGGACTTGACACTTGTGCATTTTTAGACTCTTGCACACTCAACCCTTCTAGTTGACCTGGTTAGAACCCCTACTTGAGTTAGCTTCTAGGTATAATGTAGATGTACTTTTTTATGTATACTAGTATAATGACTGATTGTTATTATATTATATTATATTATATATAGGCTCGTTGGATCGTTTGGGCGAGGCTTCGGGAGCAAAAAATTGGCATTCGCAGCTTGAGGATTCAGGCAAGTATACCTTGCCTTGTTGTACTGTTTAAATTCAGTTATTATAGTTCGTATATTTTATTTTTTTAATATTATATAACTATGTGCGTCTGAGAATGACTCGGGTGCAGTTGACGAAGGCGTTGACGTTTGGACATGTGTTTGACCTAGTGTCTAGGGGACGCACCTAAAGTTGAGGAGTTATCATTATGACTCCCTGGGCCTTGTCACGTATCATTGCACGTCACAGAGTGAGTTCATGTAGGGATACGAGCTTTATACTTGACTGGACATCGGTGTGAACAGCACGTGTGACGGTATTTAGCATAGTTGTATATTTCTTTAGTGACTTGCATTATAGTACGAGATGTCCAAGTCGTATTCGTGACTTTTATATTGGAATTGGACAGGGAAGAGAATTAGTAGGTGTATGGGATAGACATTTGGCTACCGTAGTTTTAGAGTAAACTACGGGATCGTGAGCCTCAGTGTTACTTGGTTATGGGCTATGTGTTATCCGGTTATGGGCTATGTGCTACTCGGTTATGGGCGTATATGCTTGTCGATACATCTGATAGAGTTTACTAGCTGTGCGCTATCATGATCGGTGATATAGTCAGCATATACTTCTGGCATCCGGTTTACAGCTAATTCCAGATACATAGCCTCTGGCTTGACTCTACGCTTTATACCTTTTACCTACCCATACGTACCAAGGTTGTCTTCAAGTGTATTTCACATAGCTGGTTAGTTCACCCTCGAGTTTACCAAGGAATTACTTTATGGCATGTACTTTTTGTATCTTGTTACATCCCTCTGAGGACCTGGTTCATTTTCAGATCCGGATGAGCACTTATACCAAACCATCTACGGAGCAGAAGTGGAGACCGGATTCGTGGCTGAGGAATTTGAGGCATTTCCAGAGGAGTTCCCGTGATTTGGGGTACACTGCTGTCACGCCCCGATCCCGAAAGGGTCAATCGTCCTCGCTGGATCCTTCACGGAACCGATTCGTCCTCGCTGGGGCGTGATGCCGTACGAGCCTGGGGTTGCGCTCGTACAAGGCAAGAACTTACAGTTATAGGAACCCACTTTGAAACACAATTTAGAAAACACATTCACAGATAATTGAACACAAGTGCAGGAAGAAAATATGCTTTTTCATTGATAATTCAGAGTAATTTATATAGAGTCTACATTGATGCTCCTTCTCGGCTACTTGAATTACATTAGAAAAGATAACTCAAAATGCAGGGCGCGCTCCATCAGATAGTCCCCGTCGTCCATACATTACGCCCTTGTATAGGTTGAAAGTCCAAGCCTCCAAAATGATCTGACTTCAACTATAGTTCAAAATAGAGGTGCTCCTAACGTCTCTTCGTCTATCCACTAGCGTTGCACCGTCTGAGTGCCTGAAATAGTTGTCCACAACATGGGTCAGTACTCAACTTGTACTGGTGCGCGGGATGAATCCCACTCGACTAAATCGACACTAGCTTATTAGGGGCGAGCATGCATTAAGATTACTTCTATAAAGAAGCAAGTGAATTCAATTCATATCAGTTGCATGTTTTGATATAAATGAAAATAGCATTGAATCCAACCAGTGCATCGATTGCTTACTCAACCGATGCACACCTTCCCTGCAACGAAACACAAGTATACTTACATCTGCACAAGACAATAAATTAGCATGTGTTCTATTCTATGCGGTCATTGGTGTGATCGACACCTTAGGAACATATTCCAAGCATTAACGGCGCGCCCTATCAGCCCGGGTAGCAAGCCCCGCTGGAGGTCCCGCAATGCATCGTGACGAACACGAATCAATATTTTCCTCCGGATCGATACGGTTCCAGTGCCCCGGAAAGCCGTTTCGAGGAAATGATAAACCTTGTGCACAAGTTGTCCCAGACCATGCAAATGCATGAACATTTTATATCTCACACAATGCATCGAATTAAACAGATGAAGTAAAGCAGCAATATATATATCTTATACAACAGTTCATATTTTCTCAATGCGGTGTTCCGATTTTGATATCTCATGGGTCCAAACTCTACCCGAGGCACCAGGCCGTAACCAACAACCAAATTCCCATTCCAACCAACTGAATTTATAAGGTGTGCAAGCATATAGTAAAATTAGTCTACAATTCCCATGTTCCTTTCTTAGTGGCTGGCATGCATTGTGGCTAAGCATTTCCTAGGCGTCCAACCGGGCATCATCGAGTGAACGTTTGAAACATTAGAGATGTTGGCGTGAAGAAGTAGGAAAGAAGGGACCAAACCACTCACTGGTTAAGGGAAAAGTTGCTGAAACAAGGAATCCCGCCTAGCGACGATCAAACGTCAGTTACGCGGACCTGCAACAGCACGAGCACCGAGTTAGAATTCTTGCCTATCCTTCCTTGTCGAACTCCCCAAAATTCAAGCTCCAATCAATAAAACCAACAGTGAAAACCAAGCAACTCGAAAGCAACACCAAATCAAATCCCAAAGCGGCAATCAAGAAAACCAAGCAACCAAACACGAAAACTATTGGACTCGTTTCAATAGAGGCCTTTCCATAAGTTGGAAAGGATCATCGCATTTCGTCCGTGGCAATAAGATGCCGAAGATCTAAGCATACTCTGACGGACTAGCCACAAGCCCAATTAAATAGTGCACATCCCGGTCGGATCAGGATTTGAGGCACTACATAATATACCACTAAGAAAAAGTTTTGTCCCAAAACTTAAGAACAAGGCCCTACCTCCGACTGAGTGAACAACGAAGGATATTTCTCCTTCATCTCCGATTCCATCTCCCAGGTTGATTCCCCAACTGAATGGTTCCGCCACAGCACGCGAACCAAGGACATCATACGGTTGCGAAGTACTTTTTTCTTACGATCCAGAATCTGCACCGGTTCTTCTGAGTATGATAAATCTGTGCGCAGTTCCAATTATTCGAAGCTAACCATATGACTCGGGTCATGCACATACTTCGCAGTTGAGAAACATGGAATACGTCATGCACTTCAGCCAAGGCGGGAGGTAGTGCAATCCGGTATGCCACAGCTGCCACTCGTTCCAGAATCTCGAAGGGGCCGACAAACCTGGGACTTAGTTTGCCCTTCACGCCGAAACGCATCACCCCACGCATCGGCGTCACTTTTAAGAATACATGATCCCCGACCACGAACTCCAAAGGTCTACGATGAGCATCGGCATAACTTTTCTGTCGGCTCTGCGCCGTGCGGAGTCTTTCCCGAATCAAGCGAACTTTCTCAACTGCCTGTTCTACCAGCTCTGGCCCGAGTACTTGCCGCTCGCCGACTTCGTCCCAACAAATTGGAGATCGACACTTACGCCCATAAAGTGCTTTGTACGGTGCCATCTGGATGCTCGATTGGTAGCTGTTGTTGTACGCAAACTCTGCCAACGTGAGATGCGTGTCCCAACTAGTCTTCAAATCGATTGCACACAGCCGTAACATATCTTCAAGTATCTGATTTGTCCTTTCCGTCTGTCCATCAGTCTGGGGGTGGTATGCAGTACTGAACTGTAGCTTGGTTCCCAAAGCAGACTGTAGACTTGTCCAAAAACGAGATAAGAAGCGTCCGTCACGGTCAGAGATGATTGAGGCAGGTACTCCGTGTAATCGAACAATCTCGTCTATGTAAATCTGTGCTAACCGATCGACGCTCCAAGTAATTTTTATAGGAAGGAAGTGGGCTGATTTGGTCAAACGATCAACTATGACCCAAATCGCATCATGTCCCCGCGGCGTCTTCGGAAATCCCACAATAAAATCCATAGTGATTTTGTTCCATTTCCACTCAGGAATAGCGAGGTTCTGCAGCTCCCCGCCGGGCCTCTGATGTTCAGCTTTCACCTGTTGACATGCCATGCACTGTGACACAAAGGTCGCCACATCCCGCTTCATACCTTGCCACCAGAAGGTTCTGTGTAAGTCCATATACATCTTAGTGCTCCCCGGATGCAAGGAATACTTCGCATAGTGTGCTTCCGCCATAATTTCCCTTCGGAGTTCTGGGTCGCTAGGAACATATATCCTTCCTTTCATTTGTAAGGTCCCATCTTCGCCTGCCACAAAGTCAGACGTCTTCCCCGCCGAAATCAGTCTGCGTGCCTTCGCTAGGAACTGATCGCCCTCCTGAGCTGATTTGATTCTATCACGCAGACTTGGTTCAAGATGGAGTGATGCCAGCTGCACTCCTTGATGTTGAACACGGAGCTCGATGCCCATCGCCTCAAGATCTCGAAGTAAATGGTTATTTATGGATAACGAGCCCACATACTTCCGACTCAGAGCATCAGCAACGACGTTTCCCTTGCCCGGTGTGTAAGCGATCTTCAAATCATAGTCCTTAATCAGTTCTAGCCAACGCCGCTGTCGGAGGTTCAGTTCTCGTTGTATGAATAGATACTTGAGGCTCTTGTGATCTGTGAAGATTTTGCAAGTAACACCATAAAGATAATGCCTCCACAACTTCAGTGCAAATACAATTGCCGCCAATTCCAAGTCGTGCGTCGGGTAGTTTTTCTCGTGCGGCTTCAGTTGCCTGGAGACGTACGATATTACCTTATCCCTCTGCATGAGCACACATCCCAAACCAAGTCCCGAGGCGTCACTGTATATCTGAAACTCCTCTACCCCATCTGGAAGAGCAAGGATCGGAGCTGAAACAAGACGCTGCTTAAGTTCTTGAAAGCTGGCTTCGCAGTCATCACTCCATTTGTATACAATCCCTTTTTAAGTGAGGCGAGTCAAAGGCGAAGCCAGTTTAGAAAAATCCTTCACGAACCTATGGTAGTATCCCGCTAGGCCCAGAAAGCTTCGTACTTCGCTGGCTGATGTAGGTTGCTTCCAATCCACCACTGCCTCTATTTTCTTCGAGTCTACGGCGATGCCCTCTGCCAAGACAACATGACCCAAAAATGCCACGCTGTTCAACCAGAACTCACACTTGCTGAGCTTAGCATACAACTGATGCTCTCGTAATGTCTGCAGCACGATCTTTAGGTGTTCCTTGTGTTCTGCCTCGTTCTTGGAATATATTAGAATGTCGTCGATGAACACGACCACAAACTTGCCTACGTATGGCCGAAACACGCGGTTCATCAGATCCATGAAAGCTGCAGGGGCGTTCGTCAAACCGAACGACATCACAAGAAATTCGTAGTGTCCGTATCGGGTCCTGAATGCAGATTTTTGAACATCATCTGGTTTGATTATCAACTGGTGGTACCCTGACCTGAGATCAATTTTAGAGAAAACTGTTGCACCTTGCAGCTGATCAAACAAGTCATCTATCCTTGGCAATGGGTACTGGTTCCGCACGGTCGCCTTATTTAGTTCTCGGTAGTCAATACATAGCCGCATGGATCCATCCTTTTTCTTCACGAACAGCACCGGAGCGTCCCACGGAGAAATGCTTGGACGAATGTATCCTCGGTCCAACAGATCTTGTAACTGAATCTTAAGTTCCTTCAGCTCTGCTGGGGCCATTCGATAAGGTGCCTTCGATATCGGTCGCGTATCCGGAAATGTGTCGATGCTGAATTCGATCTCACGATCAGGAGGCATTCCAGGCAGCTCGTCCGGGAATACGTTGAGGAAATCTGCTATAACATCAGCCTGAGCTGCATTTGCACTTTCCTGTCGGGTGTCTCGAACTGAAGCTAAGTACCCTTCACAACCCGAATGCAGCATACGCCTAGCCGAAATTGCTGATATCATCATTGCCGTCTTGGGTGCAGCGCTGCACGAATAGTAAAAGTCTGCCTCGCCGGGTAGACGGAATACGACTCGCTTCTCCGCGCACTCAATTGTTGTATGACAAGCACCCAACCAATCCATCCCGAGAATAATATCGTAATCCTTAATGTCTAATACAATGACATCTAAGGAAAGCTTCCTGCCTCCGATGCAAATATAACCATCCTTACAGATCGCATGGGCGGGCATGTCGACTCCCGAAGGTGTGCTCACGCAAAGATTCATATTTAAGGGAGTAGAAGCTAATTTATGCTCAATAGTAAAATCAGCAGATATGAAACTATGCGTAGCACCTGAATCGAATAAGACTCTAGCGGGCAAATCTCTGAAAAGTAATGCACCTGTCACGACAGTTTCAGAGACGGATGCTTCATCCCGAGTCAGTGCATAGACTCGTCCTTGAGCACCCTGGCGTCGTGGGTTCAACGCCACAGCATTGGCATCACTTGCTGGAGGCCCCCTGTTGTGATTCCCGTGGTTCTGATTCCCGTGGTGCTGATTTCCATTGTTATGATTCCCATTGTTGTGATTCTCCTTGTGCTGATTCGGTTTTGCCTCACGGCAGTTGAAATGCTTGTGGTCCAGACGACCACATTTAAAACACCCAGTAACTCGGCATTCCTCCACTCGATGCCCTAATCTGCCGCACCTGTTGCAGTATGGTGCACGGGACGGGCCCCTATGCTCAGATGTGTGCAGACGCTTTTGTGCTCCAGACCCTCCCATTTTCTGAGGCCGCTTATTATTGTTGGTACGGGAGGTTTGCACATCGGCCTTTGGTGGACAGCGCCCAAAGATCCGCTCGCTGTTCAGGGCAGCTTCATAACATTCCCTGTATGTCTGACACTTCTGGTTGATGACGTCCCTACGCAAATCGTCATTCAAACCCTTCTGGAAGCGGTAGCACCACGCCTGCTGGTTAGGCAAGAAGTGCCCAGCAAATTTAGCCAGCTTAGCGAACGCCGAGTCATAATCATCGACAGACATACTTCCTTGCACCAGATTGCTGAAGTCGTCTTCTTTTTGTTGCCGCACAGCCCGGAGAATATATTGTTCAATGAAGGCAGATTTGAATATTTCCCAGGTAATTTTGCAGTTGGGATTGGCATCATAAATTCCCTGCTTAGTGGCTTCCCACCAATCATGCGCACGCAGCTCCAGTTGAACTGATGCACAGGCCACTCTTTTGGATCCCCTAATGCCGACTAGATTGAAGAGTCCCTCCATCTTTGCAATCCATCCCATCACCACGTCCGGTTCTGCTCGTCCGTTGAACGTTGGTGGATGCATCTTAGTGAATTCTGCCGTACGGCAGGTGTTCCTTGCTGGATGCTGTGTTTCTTCGGACTCATCCTCTACCGCCATAGCCGGCGGTGCAGCAGGCGTCACCGTGGCTCCCCCGTTGTTGGGTACCAAGGATGCAATCAGTTGCATCATGGTATCCATCTGCTTTTGTTGAGCAGCCAACTGTGCCTGTTGAGAAATGGCTTGTTGTTGCTGCACCTCCATGAGATGCATAAGTCGTTCGGACATATCCATTGAACCCGCTCCTCCGGATTCTCCAGAACTTGCCGGATCGTTCTGGACGGGCTGAGCACTGCTTGCAGCGGCAGTATTTTTCTTAGCCATTGCTACAAAAGAGAGTAGCTTGTTAACACCTCAAAAACGATAGATTTTTATATCTATGGGCTCATTGTATAGGCGACTCATCTCATGCAGCGGACACCGAATGCAACTCAACCGAGAGGCGCATCAAACTCCTTTATAATCTTTTTAAAATCCCAAGGATGTAAAGCCTAAGCTCTGATACCAATATGTCACGCCCCGATCCCGAAAGGGTCAATCGTCCTCGCTGGATCCTTCACAGAACCGATTCGTCCTCGCTGGGGCGTGATGCCGTACGAGCCTGGGGTTGCGCTCGTACAAGGCAAGAACTTACAGTTATAGGAACCCACTTTGAAACACAATTTAGAAAACACATTCACAGATAATTGAACACAAGTGCAGGAAGAAAATATGCTTTTTCATTGATAATTCAGAGTAATTTACATAGAGTCTACATTGATGCGCCTTCTCGGCTACTTGAATTACATTAGAAAAGATAACTCAAAATGCAGGGCGCGCTCCATCAGATAGTCCCCGTCGTCCATACATTACGCCCTTGTATAGGTTGAAAGTCCAAGCCTCCAAAATGATCTGACTTCAACTATACTTCAAAATAGAGGTGCTCCTAACGCCTCTTCGTCTATCCACTAGCGTTGCACCGTCTGAGTGCCTGAAATAGTTGCCCACAACGTGGGTCAGTACTCAACTTGTACTGGTGAGCGGGATGAATTCCACTCGACTAAATCGACACTAGCTTATTAGGGGCGAGCATGCATTAAGATTACTTCTATAAAGAAGCAAGTGAATTCAATTCATATCAGTTGCATGTTTTGATATAAATAAAAATAGCATTGAATCCAACCAGTGCATCGATTGCTTACTCAACCGATGCACACCTTCCCTGCAACGAAATACAAGTATACTTACCATCTGCACAAGACAATAAATTAGCATGTGTTCTATTCTATGCGGTCATTGGTGTGATCGACACCTTAGGGACATATTCCAAGCATTAACGGTGCGCCCTATCAGCCCGGGTAGCAAGCCCCGCTGGAGGTCCCGCAATGCATCGTGACAAACACGAATCAATATTTCCCTCCGGATCGATACGGTTCCAGTGCCCCGGAAAGCCGTTTCGAGGAAATGATAAACCTTGTGCACAAGTTATCCCAGACCATGCAAATGCATGAACATTTTATATCTCACACAATGCATCGAATTAAACAGATGAAGTAAAGCAGCAATATATATATCTTATACAACAGTTCATATTTTCTCAATGCGGTGTTCCGATTTTGATATCTCATGGGTCCAAACTCTACCCGAGGCACCAGGCCGTAACCAACAACCAATTTCCCATTCCAACCAACTGAATTTATAAGGTGTGCAAGCATATAGTAAAATTAGTCTACAATTCCCATGTTCCTTTCTTAGTGGCTGGCATGCATTGTGGCTAAGCATTTCCTAGGCGTCCAACCGGGCATCATCGAGTGAACGTTTGAAACATTAGAGATGTTGGCGTGAAGAAGTAGGAAAGAAGGGACCAAACCACTCACTGGTTAAGGGAAAAGTTGCTGAAACAAGGAATCCCGCCTAGCGACGATCAAACGTCAGTTACGCGGACCTGCAACAGCACGAGCACCGAGTTAGAATTCTTGCCTATCCTTCCTTGCCGAACTCCCCAAAATTCAAGCTCCAATCAATAAAACCAACAGCGAAAACCAAGCAACTCGAAAGCAACAACAAATCAAATCCCAAAGCGGCAATCAAGAAAACCAAGCAACCAAACACGAAAACTATTGGACTCGTTTCAATAGAGGCCTTTCCATAAGTTGGAAAGGATCATCGCATTTCGTCCGTGGCAATAAGATGCCGAAGATCTAAGCATACTCTGACGGACTAGCCACAAGCCCAATTATATAGTGCACATCCCGGTCGGATCGGGATTTGAGGCACTACATAATATACCACTAAGAAAAAGTTTCGTCCCAAAACTTAAGAACAAGGCCCTACCTCCGACTGAGTGAACAACGAAGGATATTTCTCCTTCATCTCCGATTCCATCTCCCAGGTTGATTTCCCAACTGAATGGTTCCGCCACAGCACGCGAACCAAGGACATCGTACGGTTGCGAAGTACTTTTTCCTTACGATCCAGAATCTGCACCGGTTCTTCTGAGTATGATAAATCTGTGCGCAGTTCCAATTATTCGAAGATAACCACATAACTCGGGTCATGCACATACTTCACAGTTGAGAAACATGGAATACGTCATGCACTTCAGCCAAGGCGGGAGGTAGTGCAATCCGGTATGCCACAGCTGCCACTTGTTCCAGAATCTCGAAGGGGCCGACAAACCTGGGACTTAGTTTGCCCTTCACGCCGAAACGCATCACCCCACGCATCGGCGTCACTTTTAAGAATACATGATCCCCGACCACGAACTCCAAAGGTCTACGATGAGCATCGGCATAACTTTTCTGTCGGCTCTGCGCCGTGCGGAGTCTTTCCCGAATCAAGCGAACTTTCTCAACTGCCTGTTCTACCAGCTCTGGCCCGAGTACTTGCCGCTCGCCGACTTTGTCCCAACAAATTGGAGATCGACACTTACGTCCATAAAGTGCTTCATACGGTGCCATCTGGATGCTCGATTGGTAGCTGTTATTGTACGCAAACTCTGTCAACGTGAGATGCGTGTCCCAACTAGTCTTCAAATCGATTGCACACAGCCGTAACATATCTTCAAGTATCTGATTTATCCTTTCCGTCTGTCCATCAGTCTGGGGGTGGTATGCAGTACTGAACTGTAGCTTGGTTCCCAAAGCAGACTGTAGACTTGTCCAAAAACGAGATAAGAAGCGTCCGTCACGGTCAGAGATGATTGAGGCAGGTACTCCGTGTAATCGAACAATCTCGTCTATGTAAATCTGTGCTAACCGATCGACGCTCCAAGTAATTTTTATAGGAAGGAAGTGGGCTGATTTGGTCAAACGATCAACTATGACCCAAATCGCATCATGCCCCCGCGGCGTCTTCGGAAATCCCATAATAAAATCCATAGTGATTTTGTCCCATTTCCACTCAGGAATAGCGAGGTTCTGCAGCTCCCCGCCGGGCCTCTGATGTTCAGCTTTCACCTGTTGACAGGCCATGCACTGTGACACAAAGGTCGCCACATCCCGCTTCATACCTTGCCATCAGAAGGTTCTGTGTAAGTCCATATACATCTTAGTGCTCCCCGGATGCAAGGAATACTTCGCATAGTGTGCTTCCGCCATAATTTTCCTTCGGAGTTCTGGGTCGCTAGGAACACATATCCTTCCTTTCATTTGTAAGGTCCCATCTTCGCCTGCCACAAAGTCAGACGTCTTCCCCGCCGAAATCAGTCTGCGTGCCTTCGCTAGGAACTGATCGCCCTCCTGAGCTGATTTGATTCTATCACGCAGACTTGGTTCAAGATGGAGTGATGCCAGCTGCACTCCTTGATGTTGAACACGGAGCTCGATGCCCATCGCCTCAAGATCTTGAAGTAAATGGTTGTTTATGGCTAACGAGCCCACATACTTCCGACTCAGAGCATCAGCAACGACGTTTCCCTTGCCCGGTGTGTAAGCGATCGTCAAATCATAGTCCTTAATCAGTTCTAGCCAACGCCGCTGTCGGAGGTTCAGTTCTCGTTGTGTGAATAGATACTTGAGGCTCTTGTGATCTGTGAAGATTTTGCAAGTAACACCATAAAGATAATGCCTCCACAACTTCAGTGCAAATACAATTGCCGCCAATTCCAAGTCGTGCGTCGGGTAGTTTTTCTCGTGCGGCTTCAGTTGCCTGGAGACGTACGATATTACCTTATCCCTCTGCATGAGCACACATCCCAAACCAAGTCCCGAGGCATCACTGTATATCTAAAACTCCTCTACCCCATCTGGAAGAGCAAGGATCGGAGCTGAAACAAGACGCTGCTTAAGTTATATAGTGCACATCCCGGTCGGATCGGGATTTGAGGCACTACAACTGCTGCTTTGGACTAGAGCATCTTTATCTAGCTAGTCGATGTTCTAGTCTAGTATTCTTATCTTTCCTTTCGACTTTTATTTCAGCATTATATTCAGTAGGTTTGTTCCCATCAGACTTATTTGTGTTGTATTATGACATCCAGATTTCGTACTTATTTTCAGTATTTATTTTAGCACTTCTTATTTATATTATGTGGATGAGATTAGATATTTACCTGCTGCATGTTAGCATATTGGACTTGATAGTATTTTAGAACAGCGTAGTACGCTTCTTTGAGTCCATTAAATTAGAAAATCCTTCGGAGTATAGGATCGAGCCAATATCCGGCTCAGGAGTGTTCCTAGTGTGTCAATAGAGGCCAACAGATAGTCCAAAGGCCAGTTCCACCGATCCTAGGTATGTCCGTAGCATTGCTTGATAATTTATAGCTTATTATGTGTTTGTTTTAATTTTGAGGACAAAATTCTTATAAGTTGGGTAGGTTGTAAACCTCCTAACCCAAATCTATGATTATAATTCATTTAAGGTTATTTTGAATAAGTTAATAGAGTTATTAGTTTGCCTCTTTTAATTTAATTTACTTGGTGTACCTTACAGTTGCTTCGATGATTGGAGTGCTACTCTAGCTTTTACCTTCAAACAAAATTTTCATCCTTGCCCTAGACGTGCCAGTCTTTCATTCTGACCTTTGTGTAACTCATATATACCCTCTCTTGTGCTTCATTTAAGTCGCACAATATTCATGACAAATATCAAATTTTAAATCTAAATAAATCTAACTTTGCATCTTTGTCCATTCCAATCGAAATTGAAGACACAACCTCGACCATTTTCTCGCAACCAAATTTATGACAATAATCTATTCTGAGTCTACTACGTCCATGAAACTTGTGTCACATCTAATTTAAATCATATGCACTTCCAATTAATTAAAGAACACCATTGACACTAATTTTAACTAAATTGGTGTAATGACTCAACCTAACCCAAAACTAGACCCAACACCAATCCAAACCCCCACTCACACCCTCGTGGTTCATACAAAATATCACATACCAATTTTCTTCTCTACGTCACACCAAACATGGATTACACCCTCATCCAATCCTTTTTTTTCTATTTTATAAATACCCAAACATTAGGGACCTAAGTGTAAATATAATGCTAAGTGGAAATCCCCGATAGGAGCAAACCAAATGAAAGAAATTCTATGGCATGCTTGATCAGTCATGTGCCCCACTTTTTTTTCCTTTGTTTGCATGTGACTATTCACCATAACCTACAATCAATCTCCACCCTCCATTCAAATTCCAATACATTAACTCCACCCACTCCTTCATGAAAAACCACCCTCTCCCTGGGAACCTAGCCGGCCCCAATCCCAATGCCCCCCCTCTTTATTAAATACACCATTCCCTCTCTCCTCACTTATCATTCTTCTTCTCCTTTCCTTCTACATCATTTTTAGCTACCACCATCTCTACCCGTCGGAGCACACCCCCCCTCGGTTGGAGCTCCGCCACCTCACAACCACCATCGACCTCCTTTTCCACTCCACCATGATCGCCACCCTCACCACCATCACCTCCAACACAGCCACCGCCAACCACCTCCCCGACCTTCTCTTCCACTCCACCACGACCAACACTTGCTTCACCACCAACACCACCTATCGGAGCACCCTCCACCACCACCAGTAAGCTGCTGTCGCTGCTGCGACTGCGTACGCTGCTACTGCACCAGACCGGAGCACGTTCCCCCCTCCTAGCCGAGCACCTCCATCCTGAGTTCCTCCCTCTCTCTATCCGAGCTCCTCCTTCCCACTCTAGGTAACTACTTAATCATCATCATCTCTTTCTACTCCATCTACTTCTATATCAACTTCTTCATCTTCTTTGTAATGAAAGTACTTGATCTTCTTGCAATATAACCTTCATTATATGTCCAAAAATTTGAGATTAAATTAGGTATTGAAAATAGGTGAAACACCATGCTAGATAGTATATTCATACCATGCTAGGATGGTATACATATTTAGGAGATGCATGCATGTGTGTATGATGGGCAATACAAGTCGGAATGAGGCTTATGCCATATTTAGTGTATAATTTAATACTTGGTTATTCATTTGTGTAGGCTTGATTATTATATTTCAAGCATAATTTGTAAGGGGTTAGTGATTGTAAGTTTAAGAGAATGATACAGTGACATTTACGTGTTAAGTGATGGAACCTAACTTATTTATGATATGCACATATTTATCATAATAGGGAATGAGGATGAACACTAGAAAGTACTTGATTTAATTTGACACTTGATAAATACAAAGGTTGTGGATATTGATGGCATACTTTGTGTACAAAAACCCTAGTGTGAGAATACCTAGTACACATGTATTTGAGGAGAAACTTAGCACGTATACAAACCCTAGTTATGACCTTGGTTGTAATAGTTGAGAAAATATACATTTAGAGAGACTTGACACTTGTGCATTTTTAGACTCTTGCACACTCAACCCTTCTAGTTGACCTGGTTAGAACCCCTACTTGCGTTAGCTTCTAGGTACATTATAGATGTACTTTTGTGCATATACTAGTTTAATGACTAATTGTTATTATATTATATATAGACTCGTTGGAACGTTCGAGCGAGGCTTCGGGAGCAGGACTTTGGCATTCGCAGCTTGAGGATTCAGGCAAGTATACCTGGTCTTGTTGTACTGTTTAAATTTAGTTATTATAGTTCATATATTTTATTACTTTAATATTATATAACTGTGCTCTTCTGAGAATGACTCGGGTGCAGTCGACGAAGACGTTGACGTTAGGACCTGTATTTGACCTAGTATCTAGTGGATACATCTAAAGTTGAGAAGTAATCATTATGACTCCCTGGGCCTTGTCACATATCATTGCACGTTACAGAGTGAGTTCATGTAGGGACGCGAGCTTCATACTTGACTGGCCATCGATGTGAACAGCACGCGTGACGGTATTTAGCATAGTTACATATTTCTTTAGTGACTTGCATTATAGTACGAGATGTCCACGTCGTATTCGTGACTTGTACATTGGCATTGGACGAAGAAGACAATTAGTAGGCGTATAGGACAAATATTTAGCTACCGTAGTTTCAGAGTAAACTACGGGGTCATGAGCCTCAGTGTTACCCGGTTATGGACTATGTGTTACCCGGTTATGGGCTATGTGCTACCCGGTTATGGGCGTATATGCATGTCGATACATCCGGCAGAGGTTACTAGCTCCGTGCTATCATGATCGGTGATGTAGTCAGCATATACTTCTGGCATCCAGTTTACAGATAATGCTAGATACATAGCCTTTGGCTTGACGCTACGCTTTGTACCTTTTACCTACCCATACGTACCAAGGTTGTCTTTAAGTGCATTTCACTTAGCTGGTTAGTTCACCTTCGAGTTTACATAGTATCTACTTTATGGCATATACTTTTTGTATCTTATTACGTCTCTCTGAGGACCTGGTTCCTTTCTAGATCCGGACGAGCACTTATACCCGACCATCTACAAAGCAGGAGTGGAGACCGGATTCGTGGCTGAGGACTTTAAGGCATTTTTAGAGGAGTTCCCATGATTTGGGGTACACTGTTGCTTTGGGCTAGAGCATCTTTATCTAGCTACTCGATGTTATAGTCTAGTATTCTTATCTGTCCTTCCGTACTTTTATTTTAGCATTGTATTCAGTGGGTTTGTTCCCATCAGACTTATTTGTGTTGTATTATGACATCCAGACTCCGTACTTATTTTCAGTATTTATTTTAGCACTTTTTATTTATATTATGTGATGAGATTAGATACCTGCTGCATGTTAGCATATTGGACTTGATAGTATTTTAGGACAACGTAGTACGCTTCGTCTGGGCCATTAAATTAGAAAATACTTTGGAGTCGTATTAGCTGGCCATTGCCACGTGGCCTGGTCCCGTGTATTTTAGGACTGGGGCGTGACAACGTCACCTGGACAAATCCCAACCTTTATAACTCAGGTAAAATTACATGATTGACAAAATTATGTTGAACCCTTTGCCCTAATAGATTCAACCCCCTTACCACACTCAAGAAGAAAAGAAAGATATTATAATTGAAATCACTTACCAACCCGTAGAAATCTTCCTGAACGAATGTGACGACTCCTCGATCAGATCTCTTTCTTTCTTCTATCTTGGATGGCGAAGTCCTAAGAGCAAAGCACAGACTTTCTCTTAGATTTTCTGTGGATAAGCACCATGAATCTCCAACTTATGCTATGCTTTGTGCCTCCACCCTTCTCCAATATTTATAGGATGAGAAATCCTATTTTAGGTCATAATAGAATTTCTTAAATAGAAAACCTTAAAATAAGAATCATATTTCACCTAAAATAGTCCAACACCGATTATGAACATCCAAATATGGTCAATTTAAATATTTGATATAAATTTGAAATCTAAATCAAATCTTACATTTAATGTAGATTTCCAAATTATATAAAATAAAATCTTTGACCATATTTGGGCTCCAAAATTCACCAAATTCAGACAGGAACCCAATAATCCCCCCTCCAGCCTGATGAGAGTGTGTTGATGTAACGCCCCACAACCGCTCGGAGCGTTACGCTGAGTCGGATTGAATAAATCAAATGCTGGTTACATTTGAAATATTGGATTTTTGGGAAGAAAGATTAATCGAGTTGGTTTCAATGTGCAGATGGCTAGCGGGTTAGATGGAAATCAGGTGTTCGTTCAGAACATTTCTGAATAGCTGGATGGAAGCGATAATGCCGTCTTCCTTAATCCGATCGGTCGGATGATTTGGAGAGCACGGCCTGCTTGTACGGTCATACCAGTTGAGTAGATCGCGCTTGCATCGGACCACGGGTTCAAGGGATTGACCGTATCGGCAGGACAGGATGCCTAACGGGATCAAACATTGTGAGTGGGCTCTTTCCCTTCTCCTCTACTCCTTCATGCCTAATAATATAGAAAACACGATAAAGACTTGAACACTTGGGCTGAAACATGCGAAAATACTACACTGAGGCGTGCATAGAGTGTACGTCGTTGGCTTGGTAGGATTGTGGCTTGAAATGATTTACGCGTTGGATAGTTGGAGCGATAGTTGGATTATACATTCGAGGCAGTCGGTTGGATAATTGGGATTATGCTTGGGCGGTTGGAATTATACAAGTTGGAATGATACAATAAGGCAATCGGGAATATCGGGAATGTGGGGCGAGCGAGCGTGCATCCGTGCACGAGTATCACTTGGTCGCTTTGTCTTGCAAAGCGAGCAGTTGTGGTTCAAAACCGAATAACTGCATCGGCGAGGGTGTTGTGCCGCTTGATGGGGCATCGTGCCTCGAATGGGGCATTGTGCCACTGAAACGGCATTGGTCCATGGGATTTCTTTGAGCATGGGTGTTGCACCAAGTTTATAAATACATTGATGTAAAGCGGCAATGTGAATATGGGCATAACTTGGGCACAACTTGAGAGATTGTGCTTATGGGTATTTTGGTGCCTTGGGCTGTATATGTTGAGGTCGAGATTTGGACTCCTTGGTTGGATATGTTGGAAGAATGGTTATGGATGCTTTGGTTGGATATTCGGTTGAATGAGTCTAGGATCGCTTGGTGGGGCGAGAATGTTCGATCCTCTCGTCATACCTACTTTCTGCATGTCACGGACAACCTGTGTACACAGGGTTTGATATTTCCTCGAAACGGCATTTCGGGTCACTGGGACCGTATCGATCCGGAGGGAAATATTGATTCGTGCTAGTCACGATGCATTGCGGGACCTCCAGCGGGGCTTGCATCCCGGGCTGATAGGGCACGCCGTTAATGCTTGGAATATGTCCTTTATGGCTTTGCCAGTGACTTCATATAGATAAGAGTTGGCTTGTTTTTCTTTTGTTGGTTTGGCTTTCGTGTAGGCGCGGCCACCTTGCCTCGGCAAGAGTGTGCACTCGAGATTGGGATATAAACTTTGGTTGAGGATGGATATTGAGGCGAGAATGATGGTTCGATATGTTATCGTGCAAGCGATGGCATTGAGTAGGACGGGTTGCATGCTAGTTTACTTCGGGTTGGATATATATAAATGATTGTCGATTGGTTCGAGTTGAATGCTTGCATGCTTAAACTGCTTTACAGCTTTTCTTAACATGTCATCCATATGCCATGAAACAAATCTAGGATTCAAACTAGAAAGATCACCATATAACTGGTTGCATTCACTATTTTTACTTAGTGTCGGTTTAGACGAGTGGGTTACCCCGCTCACCAGTACGGTTGTGTACTGACCCACGTTTGTGGGCATTATTTTAGGTACGCAGGCGTAGTGGCGCTGCTTGGATATACGGGACAAGATGTATAAACTGTAAGTACCTTTGTGGGGTAGAGAAAAGAGCAAGAGCATTTCATCGTCTTCGTGGCATCGCCTTTGTGGCATTGCCTCGGGGCATTTTATTTGGACCCTATCGTGAGCTTCGCTGCGTATTACTCTGATGTGTGCTTGGTACACAATACTTGACTTCCACTGCAACTTGGTTGATTCAATGATAACATTTGATGTTTGACAACATCGCCTTGTACGAGCGCAACTCCAGGCTCGTACGGCATCACGTCCCCATTAGAACGATTGTCCCGCGGGAGAGCTGCAACGTGGTGATTTACGTTCAGCGGGGACTATTGAGCTTGCGGGAGATTGGGGCGTGACAGTTGACCCCATGGCTTCTCAACTGGACTCCATGTATGTCGCCCCACAACAAAGTTCCTGCCCCCCCCAAGCCACCGATCTCCAATCCCCCGAGTTGCTTTGCATCTTCCTTCGCCTCCAGCTCTTCGACCGTCACGTCGACGCTAGCTGCCATGCGTAGCTTCTTCTGTACCACTGGGATCCTACCGACATCAATGACACGGCTGAGACCAAAGTCCTTGACTATCAGCCTCACCGTGAGTGTTGGCTGCCTGTCCCCGACTTTCGTCTTCCACCAAAATGTGTTAACGTTCCGACGAGATTCTTCACCCTTGGCTGGCCCAACCAAGTGGACGGTGTGATTCTTCCGAGATTCGAACTCCTGAATCTTTCCACCTTCATGTATGAACTTGAAGGTTCCCCATACGCATGCATCCTCAAGCAAAATATCATGCACTGTGCAAGTCGCCGATGACCCACAGCTCCCCCGGAACTGTGTGAATGGTGACGCTCCCGCCTCAGATTGAATTTGCTTCAAACCTTAATCTCCTTCCTGGCCTCGAACTGCTGAAACCAATGTCGCTCCGTGAAGCTTTGGCAAACCATCCATATCCAAAATCGGATATATGAAGCAAGCCCCACCTGGAGACCGACCAGCTGTCATGGGACCGACATACTGACCCTCAATCTTTGGGTCATCACTGTTCGTCGCTTTGTCTCGATGAACCAAAATCTCCGTAATCCTCAAAGTATCTCGAAGCCCCTCCTCAAAGATCGACCAGCTTTGTCTCGACGAACCGAAACCAATGCGCTACATGATACGACTGCAAAGAATGGTAACCCTGAAAGAATAATTACACAAACATTTAGATATTACAAAGAATAGTAATTACAGAAAATCATGTAAATATGACATTTTTAATCAAGTAAACAACTTGAGAAGCATAAACTATCCTGAAACTGAATAACTAGACCAAGATAATATATTATATACACTATGATCTTATGTCTTACATAAGAACAAGAAGTCATAGAGAACGGACCTAGAAATAATTCAAAAGAGTAGAGCATACCTTAAGGTACAATAGTGCCCAACTATATGATGAACAACAAGGATCCCTATCTTTAAATGCCTGCACAAGAAATTAAGACATACTAGTTAATGGCAGTGTGATATAGTACTTAATATCATAAAGAATGGACCTGAAAATACTTCTTTAAGGTCTACATTGCTTCTTTTTTTGTAGATTATGCAGACCTCTAACATTCTACAACACTAAAGAGTTTGTTTGGATGGAGATTCTCTAAGCTAACCTACCAGTGGAACCACTAACAGCCCAAAGCACAGATAAAAAAGAAGTAACATAATTATTTTTACAAGAATCCAAAATTCAAATGAAAACAAGAATCAAATATTTATATCTGAACTACTTCCTTATAGAGTTTAGAGTATATCATTCATTATACTGAGGCTACAAAGAAATTCTTTAAAATGTTTTAACTGGTCTATCTAGAAGATTAAATGACTCTTGCTGAATCCAGTATACCTATGAAAAAAATGGCTCGTGGTTTACATAGCCACCTTCTATATTTGCCAAATCATGGCTCATTGATGAGTGCACTCTAAGAGGGACTTCCTTAGCTGGTAGGCTAACTTCCCAGGTTTCATTTGGAAGTCCATACAAGCATAGGTTTTCTTTCTCTGCAAAGATATTTCACAGAGAGTGTATTATCACAGAGAGTGCATTTAAAATTCAATTTCTGAAATTAGGATAATATCTAAAGAATTAAGAAAGTGGCCCTTAATTGGTTTGATGTACTCGATTCAGTGATTTAAGGATCAGCTCATCAGGAGGCCCAAAATTATATAGGAATCAACCAAGATACAGAAAAATCCATTAAAAGTGTATAGAAATCAACCAACAACATTCTGATCCAGTCGTTTCCAGTCTTTTACAGCTTTGTCCTATGTCTTAGCGTTGTCGTCCTACAACGGACCCTGCAAGTCCTTGCACTAGAGTAGATTCTCCATCCTTGGCTTCCAAATCGCCCAATTTCCTCCTGTGAGGGTGATCATACGAGTATTCACCTGCTCCATAGACATAGTTTCCAGAACCAAAACCAGTAGCTCTGATACCAGATGTGAGGAATCAGACATGTCATGCAAGCGATCCGACACTATGTCTGAGAGTGCCAGCAGCAGAAACTTTAGGCCAACCCACCTGTAATAACCAACCCCTGTCTAACGAACACCAAGCACAACTACGTCACATGGACAAATTCTAACATTTATAACCCAGGTAAAATTACAAGATTGACAAAATCAATGTTGAACTCTTTTTCCTAATAGATTCAACCCCCTCACCACACTCAAGAAGAAAAGAAAGAGATTACAATTGAAATCACTCACCAACCCGTAGCAATCTCTCTGAACGAAGGCGACGACTCTTCGATCAGATCTTTTTCTTCTTTCTGTCTTTGATGACGAAGTCCTAAGCGCAAAGCATGGACTTTCTCTTAGATTTTCTGTAGACGAGCACCCCGAATCTCCAACGTGTGCTATGCTTTGTGCCTCCACCCTCCTCCTATATTTATAGGATAAGAAATAATATTTTAGGTCATAATATGATTTCCTAAATAGAAAACCTTAAAATAAGAATTATATTCCACCTAAAATAGCCCAACACCAATTATGGACGTCCAAATATGATCAAATTAAATATTTGATACAAATTTGAAATCTAATCAAATCTTACATTTAATGTATATTTTTAAATTATATCAAATCAAATCTTTGACTATATTTGAGCTCCAAAATTTACCAAATCCAGACTGAACTCCAACAAGTCACTATATTTAAGTTAACTCAGATAAAATAGAATATTTCTTTGTACATAATGGTTTTGTGTTCATTGACTATTTTGTCCTCAAAAATTATCATCATTTTTCAAACCTTCTTTCTTCTCCGTTATCATCTTTCACATGTCTCCGTTGTAAATGTGTTCTCCAAGACTATCTCAAGATACAAACTCTCATTTCTTTGTCTTTATTCTTTTCTCAGTCTCAAACTTTTACTCCTTTTTTTTTTTCTACAATCTCATTTATCTTCCTCTTTTAAAATCCATAAAACCACCATTTTCAATCATATTATATTCAAAAAGAATATTAAATTTGTTTAGAGATCATGTAATATATTTCAATAGAACATGTACATAAGTGAAAAAAAAATCAATGTTAAATGGTACAAAGTAAAATAAAATAAAATTGGTGATCTTTTCGTTTCCCAAATTAACAACTAAAATTAATTCCAAATTAATAAGTACACAAATATTGTTGATGTAATGATTAAGACCCTATTCTAAACCAATCGAAGAGCTTAATTTTGGGATGAGAAGAATATACCATTTTTTTTAACAAAATATTTAAAATAATAAAAAGAAAAAATAAACTAATTGAAGGTCAAATATAAATTAAGGCTAAAATCGTCTATTAACTAGCTTAATCCTTATGTTGGGTTAAAAAAAAATTTCATTAATAATATATTTAGATTTGGGGATTTATATGCAAAATACATTTTTTATTTTTAATCAAATGGCATGTGGAATATTTAAGTTAACACATATTAACAAAAAATATTTGCGTACTGAAAAAATAATGGGGACCAAATGAGAACACTAGAAATTAGTTGAAAATAAGAAAACCTGGTCCCCCCCACTTTGCCTTAGAAAAAAAAAAGCGTGAAAATTATGAGTTGGTCTTGAAACGTATACATCACGAGTGATGCAAATGTACAAAGGTTGTGCCAATAATCTCAAGGAACCTTGAGTTTGACATGGCAACTAAGATGCAAAGTCATATGCTTCTTTTTCCCATTTTCCTCTTCTGGAAGCAAAACATACGCATATCGGGTTCTAGAACTTGCTTGTTACAAGCTAGAGTGTCTGCTCCTCTCACTTCCCCGGTCGACGTTTACAAGTAACGGCATGAAAGGTCACTTTCACAACATACAAACTATTTTGAGGGAAGAAGATCCATTAATCTTTATGAGCTTAACTAAACTATCATTTATGTCAGCAGAATATTCCATTCGACCGGACAAAACAAAATTTTAAGAGGAAGAATTTAAAAACAAAATTACAATTAAAGGGAAGTGAAACGCCAGGGGCACCATTATAGCTACTATATTCCACTGAAGCCCATATATAAATAAAATAATTTAGTAAATATCTTCATTTAAATTATAAAATTAGTATATACTTTCATTTTTTTTTTAAATCAATCAAATGTTTCTATTTTTTGCAAAACAGTAAAAAATTCGGTTGAAATAGTAATGGTATACCTTAAATATTTTTAATTGTTCCATACAAAGGACTGATGACATTTGGTAGTTCAAAAAAAATGTAAGATCATATGCTAGTTTCTATAATTCTTAACTTGGCGTATTCATAAATTTTTTTGTAAGATGTATTAGTTGCTTATCTTTGAGTACTAAGTTGGTGTATTCAATTTTTTTTTAAGATGCATTAGTTGTTTACCTTTTATAGTTTTTATAATCTCATATTCTACTTAAATTTAATTCATTATAGTTATTAATTTTTATATTTTAGTTTATTTTTCAAATTTAATTTCAAACTTAACTAAGCGAGATTTTTTTTTTAAATTTGAAATCTTTGATTTATTTTTTTATATCTTAGATTTTTTTAAAAATCTAATATTAAAATCTAATATCTTAGCAATAAGTTTTAAAAAATAACTTAAAATCTAAGATATTTTTCTCAAATCTTAGAACTAATTTGAAGTCGTAGATAATTTTTCAAATATAATTTAAAAAAAGCTTAGAGATAAGTACTTAGATTTTTTTTAGATTTTTTTTAGAACTAATATTAGAAAAGAAAAATATCTTAGCAATAATTTTCAAAAATGATTTAATTTTTTTTAGAAAAAATATCTAGAGATAAAGTTTGGCAAGATTAAATATTTTTAAATAACATAAATAATTTTTTTTAATATTTATAGGTTAAAAATATTTAGATAAAGTTAGGTATTGAAATAATTAAAATAATTTAAATTAGATAAAGATAGTAAAAAATATGTGGAAATAATTTAAATAAAAGATTTTAAAAAAACTTTTAGTATATATTAAAGATGTATTCTAACAAACGCATTCCAAATTTTTTTTTGAAGATGTATTCTTATCTATCTTTTAATTTTTATATTCTTATCCTATGTAAATTTAACTTGTTAGATATAAATGGTTACTCATTTTTATCTTTTAGTTTATTCTTTCAAATCTAATTTTTTATTTTACTACGGTTAATATTTTAAAGATTACTGAATTTATCTTATAATTTATCATATCAATTATATTCTTTTATGTTTAATTTCATATCTTTAGTTTCTTGTCTTTGAAAATTATATCCATCTAACCTAAATTTAACTCGATATAATTTCAAATAGTTACCAATTTTATCAAACTTTTATCTTCAACTTATTTTTCAAATTTCTTATTGTTGAAATTTTAAACTACTAGCATGTACATCTTTAAAAGGATAAATTTACTCAGTTAGCGCATTCCAAATTTTTTTTAAAAAAGAAAAAATTTCTAATAACAATTTGAAATTATTTTTTCAAAACTTATCTCTAAGATATTTTTCTACTATTAGATATGAAAAAATTAAACTTACTCTAAAATATTATTAATTAGATTTGAAAAAATATTCAAGATTTTAAATTATATATAAGATTTGAGAAAAATATCTAAGATTTTAAATTATTTTTTCAAACTTATCTCTAACATATTTTTTTCAATCTTATCTCTAACATATTTTTTCTAATATCGAATTTGGAAAAATATCAATGATTTTAAATTATTTTTAAAAAACTTATATCATAGATAAGTTTGAAATTAGATTTAAAAAGTATATGTCTAACATTTGAAAAAATAAACTAAATGGTAAAATTTAGTGACCATTTAAAATTATAACTAACGAACAATAAAAAGATAAACCATTATAAAAGATAATACAATAAATTGAATAGACTAAGAATCTAATCTAAAGGTAAAAAAAGATAATCTAACATATACTATTCCGGAAAAAAAAAATGTTCGAAATATTTAAGAGCAGATATTTCAATCCCTCCTCTTATATATAAGAGGTATTTGTTTGGTTTTTTAAGGGACGGTTTGATATATTGAAAGTGGAGGTGAAAGTCATGGATTGTTTGTATTGAGTTTTGTGATGGCGATAATTGTTGTTTGGTTGAGTGTGAAACTGTCGACCGAAATTGAGCTGAAAAAAAATAATGAATTAGCAATCGCAGTTCTTGTCGGCTGACGTGGTAAGAGAAAATGGTCATTCTCACATCCATTTTTTTTCGTGGATGTGGACTGCAACTGTGTTATTTTATTTTATTTTATTTTAATCCCATATGACATTATTTGATATATATAAATAACTTTTGTTTTACCACTTTAGTACTTTTAGTTCATTGTTTAATTTATTTTTCTTATAATATAATTTTTTATCCATTTACATAGTCATTAAAATACTGAAAAGTATAATTGGACAATTTTTAAGTTACAAAATAATATCTATCTAAAGATAAAAAGTCACATTTACCGAATAAGAACGGACATAAAATTCAAAAACATATGAATTTTACTTTTACCGAACAAAAAATAAAAAATGAATTGAAATACAGAAAATTTACTGTAGCGAAATAAATTTATATTAAATTCATGCAAACGAAACAAGTTTGGATAATTTTGAAATAGAGACAGCTTCCGCCAACGATGTTGGCGGAAAACAAAAAAAAATGAACACGTAGACAAAAAAACCAAAAATGGACCCCACAAGGCCAAATTCTGCCAACACTGTTAGCTGAATTTGTGATAGTGTTGGCAAAATTTGGCCTTGTGGGGCCCGCGGATTGGTTTGAGTGGTTGGGTTTGGTTTGGTTTGGTTTGTTTGGTTTATTTTATTAGTTTGTTTTAATTAGTTATATTTTGGTTTTTTTTATTTAGTTTAGTTTTGAAATTTGATTTAAGAAAATATATTTTAACAAAATAAAATTAAAATAAACCGATTGTAAAGAAAAATTTAGAAATATTTTTTTCGAAAATTTGTATCCAGAGCATCAAAATTTGTATAAATTTCATCTAATGCATCAAAGTTTAAAAAATTATGAAAAAAAATCAAAACGTCCTTTGGACGTTTATATTTTTTAATATTATATTTCTATCGTTAATTTTTTTGTCGTTAACAGACGTTAAAAAAAATAATAATAAAAATCTGCCGTAAGAATATTACGTCTGCCGTCGAGCAGATTTCGAACGACCATAACTATTTGTTTTGAAATCGTTTTTCGTTAAACAATAAGTCGATTTGTTTGTTTTCGACGAGAGTAACACAAATCGTGTAGAAATTTTTTTTATCCGAAGCAAGACGCACATGTTACCGACAAAAATATAAAATTTAAAACTTTAAAATATCATAACTTTTGACCGAGAGATCGAAACAAGGTCTAGTTTGTGCCAAAATGACCGTATTGAAAAGTACTACGGGATAAACCGTTTAACCGTTTGCCGGACTTCTAAAAATTTTAGAATCGCAAAAAAATGATGTTTCGACCTCCAAATTTTACTTTCGGTCATTTTATTTTTGAATATTTAAAATTTACTGTAGCGAAATAAATTTATATTGGGTGTGGGAGGGGGGCCACGGATTTAAAACGATGTTTCGACCTCCAAAAAAAATTAGGAAAAATTTTTAAAAAAAATTTAAATTAATTGTTTTATATCCACTATCAAAAAAATTAATAAAATAAACCAAATAATCAAACCAAACCAATCAAAACAAACCAACCAAAACTGCACAACCGAACTCGTGGGCCCCAACATTCAATTTCTGCCAACACAATTGGCTCCCCACCAATTTCAGCCAACAGTGTTGGCAGAAATTGGCTTTTGGGATCCACTTTAATTTAATTTTAATTTTTTTTTCTGACTACGTGTATGTCTGTTGTATTTTTCGCCAACATTGTTGACAGATTCTCTCTCCATTTCAAAATTTTACAAACTTATTTCGTTTGTATTAATTTAATATAAATCTATTTTACTACAGTAAACTTTTTGATTGAAATATGACCAAGTAAACGGTAAAAGTTTAAGCTCTGTACGAATTGTAACTGACCCAGCTGTCGAGACAGTGGTAGACACGACATGTGCAACATGTCTAGAAAGCTATATGTAGCTAGAGCTTCTAGAAGAACAAGGGAAGGGAAGATTGGTGATAAAGCTTGTAGATGAACAAACTTTTATCATTGTCTGCTACAAAATGATGTACGTCTGCTAAGATATTTATGTCCAACGTGGGGCTGCAATGACAAACTTCGGCGTCACTCCTAGGCACTTGCTACTGCTTTTGCCAGTGCACATCTCAATCATTCAAACCACTGAAACCACTCGGTGAATGCTACTTTCCTCTCCACTTTTATCACGTCTTTCTTCTAGAAGGAATGTTAGCAGCACAAGAAAATACCAAGGAAGACTTCCAACATACACAGAGAGAGACGTTCTACCGATTTGAAGGCCAAATTAGAGCAACTATATAGTCCTAATTATTTAAGTACAATATAGGATATTGGAAAATTTCTATTTACTTAATTTAATTTCAGGGATAATAGCAATTATATAGACCTAATTATTTAAGTACAATATAGGATATTGGGAAATTCTATTTTACTTAATTTAATTTCAAGGATTATATATATATATATATATATATATATATATATATATATATATATATATATATATAGGATATTGGAAATTTTCTTTTCTACTTAATTTAATTTCAGGGATAATAGCAATTATATAGTCCTAATTATTTAAGTACAATATAGGATATTGGGAAATTCTATTTTACTTAATTTAATTTCAACGATTATATATATATATATATATATATATATATATATATATATATATATATATATATATATATATATTAAAGCAAGAAATAGCCATAAATAATAGTCCCAAAACAGGTGACCTCGCAGTTGGTGGGAATCGCCTACAAGTTACAAAAAGGTATACAAGGCAAAATGAAAAAGTATACCACCTATAATCAGACTATACAAACCAATTAGACTATGGGGGGCTCCCTGCTAAAAGCCTCCTGAATAGACCTTGGCAGTGTCGATAGCTCATCAAACGACTCGTCCCCCTCCAAAAGGGCCCTACGTTTGGCAAATGTCCTAGCCACCTGGTTTTTCTGCTTGGAGCACCAGGTCGACACCCCTCTTCCACACTTCTCTAGAAGTTGGGTAGCCGGCAGAGCAAGATCCCATCCCGTTGTCTTACTACCGAAAAGACTATCCACTACCACTCTGTCCGAAGACTGAATTTCGAAGAGTTAAAACCCTTGCGCTTGAGAAAACCTGAGGTCTTTCAAAACAAATCTCCCGAACACCGGGAGCGCGGAGACGTTCGAGCCTCAGATGACTTCTCTAAAAAGTAATGCCCCTATACTGTCTCTAATTGCCATGTTGTCGTCCCAAATACCCTCCGACCCCCTCTCTTCACCGCCAGGTTCCATGTGACCCTCCCTTATTCTGCCGCTCACCAATGTCTGATCTCCCGCGTCCTTCTCTCTTTGCTTCTCTTCTGGATGAAAGCTGAGATCACCCCGCAAAGGTGGTTGCAGTTTCAGAGTGCGTTACGCACTTGTTCCTCTATCTCTTCGATCAAAAGTTTGGTCGTAAAAATTTTACCGCCATATATCGCTCTATTTCTATTTTTCCACGAAACCCATATAGTCGCGGAGACAATCACCTTCTTCATGTGGGAAGCTCCCGAGTCCCACCATCTCCGACATCGTCCCAACAAATCGCTGCTTCCTCCGTCTACCGAGCAAACCTGGTGAAAGTAGAGCCAAACCTCTTTGGTCATTTTTCCCGTATGAAATAGGTGTTCCGACGATTCCGACTCAACGTTTCTACAGCAATGGCATTTCGATACCATGTCATACCCGATGTTGAAGATCTTATCATCCGTAGGAAGTTTGTCGAGAAGTAAACGCCACATCAAAATCGACCATTTTACCAGAATGCACGTCCCTGTAGAAGCATAAAAAATGTGCATCCATGCGACCGATGTCCATGCGTCCCAAAATAAAACTCAACATATGTTGGACCGCATGGACACCATACGGCCCAGAAAAGGGACACCCAGGCGGTCCAAACGAGCGTCCTGACAACTGGCCGCTGGTCGACCCGACACGACGTCCTGACAACAAAAATGACACCTAACACAGAATCCTGACAAAATTTTTTTTTTTCTGATCCCAGCGAGAATATCATCAGGAATCTGTCGTCCTCCTCGCTTCTCTGAAGTGGCAAGAATGGTATTAAAATTGCCACAAACAATGAGTGGCAGGCTATCATCAAACTCTGTCGTCACTCATATATATATATATATATATATATATATATATATATATATATATGTGTGTGTGTGTGTGTGTGTGTGTGTGTGTACAAATTGTCAAGGACCTCTAGCTGAAGTGGTTAGAGTGAGGACTGAATTCAGCTGGCTCTTACGGTCAGCGAGAAGAGGTATAACCTCCTTGGCTAGGCGGACGGTCTCGGGATCAAACCGACGGGGAGGTGTGTGCGTGTGTGTATGTAAAATTAGGAACAGTGGGCCCAAATAGCATGCAATACAGCGTGCACAAAGTCCCGTGCATATAGTCGAGCATCGCAAAAAAAAAGTCGTTAGAGTGAGGCATATCCCCCCTCAAGCGGTTGTAGGTTCGAGCAACGGAAAAAGCACATTTAATTCCATGTAGAGAAATTAATGTCAAGTGCGGTGCAGGTTCGGTACAGGTGCGGACCTTCGGACCTAGATGTGTAGCGCCTTCAGGCTGAGTTTGTAGGCTTCGGACCAGGAGTCTGTAACACAATTACCTCTTCCAAACACACACACACACACACACACACACACACACACACACACACGAAGTCAATATATATTTTATTTTATGAAAATTCCACTTGACTTTACTTCAGGATATGTTTGGTAAACCGTAAGTTTGAAAAAACTTGAAATTGCACTTTGAATGAGGAATTTATATAGGAATACATCTACTTTCTTGTCCTCCTGGTAGGAAAAAAAATGTGTTTCATTGATATAGGAAAGTAAAATGTGGGAAGTGTAAGATTAGACAAATGATTGGTTGAGATAGAAAAGTGGAAAGTAGAAACATATATTATAATAGTAGTCAATTAATTATTAGTTGTTTTAAAAATAATTAGATACTAAAATATTTAAAATAAAGTAGAAGAATGAAAATGTGATATTTAAAATATTAATTAATTTTTAATTAGTTACTAGTTAGTTTAATAAATAATTAGCAACATAAAATTTGTGTTACATGGATGTGACAGTCAAAATATTTATTAATTAATAAGTAATTAGAACCTAGTTTTAAAAATTAATTACAAAAATAAATAATTAGTATTATTTAACAAAAAAATATTAAATAATTAACATTATTCAGTTTGAATGGAAGATTTGGTTCGGTTTGAAAAAAAAATAGTACAAGTTCAATTATAAAAATACTACAAATTTTATTGGGTTTCCAATTCGATTTTTTGTTTGGATTTTTGTCCAAAATCAAAAATTGAATAAGACTTAAACAATTATTAAATACCCTCAATTTTATGTATATTTTATAACTAAAATATGTATATTTTAAAAACTACAATTATATATATATGATTTAAAGTTCAACTTTGATAATTTAATAGCTAGTTTCACTTTGAATCAAACTTTGAAATACAACAAACATATGTATAAAAATTATAAAATTATAAATATAATTTAACCAAAATCTCAACTTTGGGTACATGGTCGGCCCTAAGCTCATGGAAATCCGAAACGAACTTCCGAAATGAGATTCACACATAATGTGAAAAGATTAAGCAACTAAAATAAAAGTGAATATAACAAAACAAAATTGTTGCCACAAAAAATTGAAGGATCTTTAGTTTGTAAGTCTAACATGTTAATCACTACACCACAACTATTTTGAGTTAAAAATGGCCCATAGTACATACTGATTAGATACAATGCCGATCAAGGGGGTTGGATTGTCCTAGCCGAAGCTAAATTTTGTTGCCCCTTGCCCTTGACTCCAAAATAATATATCAAAAAAAAATTGATGGTGAGTAGGGTTGAAAGCAACATTGAAATCTCCGATTTTGACGGTCTCATGGAGCTCAAATTCCGAGTTCCTCTCTTTGAGCTACTCGAGGCCTTCCCAGAGGGAACTCAAAATATGAGCCTGGTGGATGCTAGTTCAACTGACATTTGGGTGGACCGCAGAGGCTCTAATGGCGTTGAGATGGGTACTTGGGGGTCTGAGAGGTATGTCCTGACCAGGGGGATTGTCTAAGTCCGATGTCTTGTCCGGCTTACCTAAGGCCGGCTCTGATTAGATACATCCATGTTGGTGCTCCTTTAGTCGTTGGACTCTAGGCCGTCGTCCAACCTGTTCTAGGCCAGGTCCACCCTTGCTTGGGTCTAGTCTATTAAACAATAAAATATCCAACCGATCAAACTGAATTGATTATTGGTTTGATTCAATTTTGGTTATAATTATTTCAGTTCAGTTTTTTTATTTTTTATTTTAATTTATTTGGATTTGTCTATTTCGATTTGATTGAAATCAAGTAAACAGAACAAATTGAGGCTGACCTCGTCCCTGTGCATGGGTTTATAATAATGCGGCGCAGATAACAATATCGATAGTATAACAGTTTTCATCTGGTACTAGAAATATAATTTTCCTGTGCGGAAACCGAAATTGCCGGAGCGAGAAGTTCTACCAATTTGATATCATTGTTTAAGAGCAAAGATGAGTTCAAGGGTGCTTACAGAACTCCAATGCTTACATACAAAAAGTGTACTGTAGAGTCAGAAGTTGAGGTGGGATTGTATTTGGGCTTAATTACAACTTGATATCCGCAACTATTCAAATTGTTCAACTTGACCCCATCAACTTTGTTAGTACTAACTTAGTATCCAATCTCAACTAATATTTTTAACTTGATAGCCAAATTTTTGTTTATTCCTAAACTACCCTCCTCACAATCCCCCTCCGGAATTCCCCCAGCGACACCCCCTACGCCGACGACACCCCCTCCCTGCCCCGGCGACCCCTCTCTACCCGCGCCACACGCCCTCTCGCGCGCTCGCTTGCGCGTCCCCCCCTCCGCGCTCGACCGCGCGTCCGTCGTGCCCCTGCCCGCGCACCCTCCAGCGCACCTGCCTCCGGCGGCTACCGCTATCGCTACCATCTTGTTGTTGTCGCAGCCGTTATGACCCCCCCTCCGGTCGCCGGCACCGGAGAGGGAGGGGGGTCGCCGTAGAGGGAGGGGGAGAGAGAGTAGAGAGGGACAATTTTGTCTTTTTAGGGTACTAAGTTAGCACCTATCAAAGTTGATGGGGCAAGTTGAACATTTTGGATAGTTGAGGGTATCAAGTTGTAATTAAGCCTTGTATTTGTGAAGTAATCATAACTTTTTTTACGGGCTGTTTGGGTTGGTGAAACTATATTAAAAGTACATTAAAATTTACACTTTTATTGTACCTATCGTTATGTGTTGGTGTTTTCCACTTTGCTTTGGGAGTTTTAGTCTCACATTGAAAAACCACCAATGTGTATATCTCAATATATAGTTTTGCTTAGTATTGGTATATGCACATGGGGTGATGCCCATCTGGGTTGACTTTCCTAGAGGGATTAAGTGTGAACCCCTTAATGATAATATTTATTTTGTCACTACCTTTGGGATGTTTCCCTTAGGAGCTAAGCGACTCAGACTCAGGCTCAAGGGCGCAAAGTGGCGCTTTGTTGGCGCACTTGAAATTAACATCATCGCATGGCGCTCATGCGCGAGGTGTTATGCGGCTAGGAGCTATACGGTTAGGCGTTATGCGTCCAGGTGCTATGCGGCCTGAAGCTATGCGTCCAGTGGATATGCGGCCTGGAGCTATGCGGCCTGGAGCTATGCGACCTGGAGCTATATGGCAAGGCGCTATATGACCAGCGAGTTAGCATGAGCGAGTCGAGTGTGGAGGGAAAATGATCTGCTGTTGATGGCGCATACGACGGATGGTTATCCGTACCTTCCGAAACATACGGCGCATGCGGCGCGGGGGTGTCTGAGCACAGTGGCAGCTGCTTTCGACGATTGGCGGCGGTTTATGGTGCTACTTTGTGCAGTGTGACTGGCGTCGGCGGCGACGACGCATGCAGATCCGGTTACGCATGCGGCTCCGGTGACGCATGCGGCTACGGCTATGCATGCGACTTGGTGTCTGGTCGATTGGCACATATGCGGCATAGGCTTTCTCAGACCGCATAGGTGCTGATTTTCTCTCTATATATATATGAGCTTCTCTTTCATTTGAGACGTGGAAAAAAACCAAGAGCACCAGTGCATATGTGGCCCAGAGGGCTTCCCTCTCAAATAGTAATTTTTGAGTGATCCGAAGGTGACTTAGAGCGTTCCAGAAGTTCTTGTGTGAACTTGTTGGATCCTGGGGGCAGATCATCGTGTAGGAAAAAATTTGCCTTGAGCACCGATGGTTTTGATTACCCCAGCAAGGAGTTTCTTTCTTTGTATTTCTCTTCTTGTGCCTGTTCTTTCTCATTGCATCATCTGCGAATGTAAAGAGAAGAACATTTTTCCTTTTCTTGTTGTATTTTTATTTTCTTGTTCAGTCAGTTTGTAACATGTTTTGGGTGTTGTGCTTCTTGAGGGTTGCGTGTCACTGTAGATGAACTCTTGTGTGAACCTCAATGCACAAACTTCTCTTCTGGAGATAGTAGAGACGAACTCTTATATGAGTCTCTACTTTGTGGACCATTTCTTCTCTGATCCTACTTTGGGACTAACAAGCTCAAGGCAAGAGCCGAGTTAGAATGGACAATCGCTCAAACCTTCTCAAAACTAGCTTTCACAAGCTTGAGAAGTTTGATAGCGAGCACTTTAACATTTGGAAGAGGAAGATCTTATTTAATCTTTAACTTGTCAATATTGCTTATGTGTTAGTTGATCCCGAACCTACCATCCCGAAGATGGAGGAGAGCTTGCAGTTAGAATGGCGCAGGATGCGCACATCCAAGTGGAAGAAAGATAACGACCTCTGCAGGTTGTTGATCCTAAATGTTATGGACGACTCGATGGCAGATTCATACATCAAGAAGGATAAGGCAAGAGATGCCTGAGAATATCTTGAGAAGCACTACAAAATTGACGAAAAAAATTCTAAAATTTATCTCGTTGAGAAATTCTTCACTCTGCAATTTGAAAATAAGAAGGTGATGCTACCATAAATCAAGGAACTTTTGAAGATGCTACAAAAACTAGAGGAAGAGGGAATAAAGCAGAAAGACAAGTTTATGGTAGGGGATATCGTCACCAAACTTCCTCCGGCTGGATCAAGTTCAAGACTAACATGTACCAAAAAAAGATGGAGACCCAGCTCGAAGATCTTCTTTAGTAGATTCACATTGAAGATGAAGCCGGAGGGAAACTGGAGTTGGACTCCTTGTCCAAGCAGTTGGCTAAGGCCAACATGGTACATGCTAGTGATTCTAAAGAAAAGCAAAAATTTTCCTACAAGAAGAAGAAAATGACTTCAACCAGCTGAAGGTAAAGTCAGCTCAATTTAAGCCAAAACCGAAGACTGATGTGACGTTCTACAACTGTGGCAAGAAGGGTCACTACAAGAGCGACTTCATGTCAAAGCCTAAACCGAAAGAGCAATGTGAGCTTAACCATGTTGCTATGATTGCGCAAGTTGAGTCACATGACATGGATATTGACTAATGGGTGGACACTGGTGCATCTTGCCACGTATGCTCTAAGAAGGAGCTGTTCACCAAGTATGAGCCAACCCATGAGAAGATCTCGATAGCGGACAAGTAACAAGCTGATGTTCAGGGGAATGGCACAGAAGTGCTGAAGTTGAATTCAAAAAAGTTAGTTACTCTGGAGAACGTGAAGCACGTACCAGTAATTGCCAAGTATCTGGTCTCTGGAAGTCTGTTGTGCAAATTGGACTTGCGGATGGATATCAATGCCGGTAAGATGGTGATATCCTACAAGGGAACATACTTTGGAAAAACTTTTTGTATCGAAGTGATGTTTAAACTGCAGCTTATAACTCCTTATGTTTGTATCAATGCAGTCTCTACCTCTGATTATTCTTTTGAGTTATGGCATAATAGACTAGGACATGTGCACTGTAAACGCATTAACAAGATGTCTAGTCTAGGCCTTATCTCTATATATGGGGGCAAGGAGGTGGAGAAATATGAATTTTGTATGCAGACAAAGATCATCAAGAAGCCGTACAGAAGGGTGAACCAAAGTACAGATCTTCTAGAGTTGGTACACTTAGATATCTGTGACTTCAAAAAATTCTCCATAAAGGCCGGAATAAAGTATTTTATTACCTTTATCGACGATTTCTTGAAGTACGCATTTGTATATCTTCTCAAGTCTAAAGATGAAGCGTTTGAGAAGTCCAAAGACTTCAAGGCTAAAGCAGAATGTCAGACCGGTCAACAACTCAAAAGACTCAGAAGCGATCGTGGCGGAGAGTATCGTTTCTTGAAATTTGTATCGTTCTGCAAAGAACATAGAATTGTCAACGAAACGACCGCTCCGTATTCTCTCCAATGTAATAGAGTGGCAGAAAGGAAGAACAGGACGCTGACATAGATGATGAACTCCATCTTGCTGACAGTAGGACTTCAAAGTGCTTCTGGAGAGAAGCTGCGGTTACGGCCATATTTATTCTGAATATAGTGGCGTTCGTGACATCTGACATTACTTCTCATGAACTCTGTTTCAAGGTCAGACCCAACTTGAATATCATTCGAGTGTGGGGGTATCTGGCATATGTGAAGCTTCCAGATCACAAGATACAGAAGCTAGGAATGATGACTACGAAGACCATATTTATGGACTCTGCTGATAAGAGTGATGCTAGAAGGTTCCTTGATATCGAATCTAATCATATCATAAAATCTCACGACGCAAAATACTTTGAAGACAAGTTTTCTAGGCACAAGAATATTATTCTCGCGGATGTTCCGAAGAATGCTGCTAGCACAGACGATACAAGTACCTCTCAGAGAGAAGTAGTCCAAAAAAAAGTTATCGTTGAAGAGACAACATTTGAACCAGAATTCGCTGAGCCAAGAGAAAAGCGAGTGAAGAGGCCGAAGAACTTCTGAAATACTTTGTTACCTATTATGTGAAAACTGGTCCGCTTACCTATGATGAGGCAATGAAGACCAGAGATGCTATTTTCTGGAAGGAGGCTGTCAATGACGAGTTTGACTCGATAACTTCTAATAATACTTGGAAGTTAGTCAATCTGCCTGAAGGAGCTAAAACCATCGAATGCAAGTGGATCTTCAAGAAGAAGATGAAGGCAGACAGAACTGTTGACAAGTTCAAGGTCAGGCTGGTAGCCAAGGGGTTTCTCAACAGCAGGGAATTGATTACTTTGACACCTATCCTCCCGGTGCACGGATGATGACTATCAGGATGCTGATTGCACTTAGTGCTATTCACATGTTGGTGATTCATCAGATGGATGTTAAGACATCATTTCTGAATGGTGAACTAAAAAAGGAGATCTACATGAAGCAGCCAAAAGATTTTGTCGTCAAGGGTCTTAAAGACAAAGTGTGCAAGCTGGTAAAATCTCTCTATGGTTTGAAGCAAGCTCTCAAATTATGTCACGAGAAGTTTGACAAAGTTATCAGGTCAAATGGCTACAAGGTCAGCGAGACTGATAAGTGTGTATATACGAAGTTCACTTGTGATAGAGATGTCATCGTTTGTCTCTATGTGGACGATATGCTAATCCTAGGTACAGATGTAGAAAGTGTCACCAGAACAAAGGTGTTTCTCTCATCCAAATTCAATATGAAGGACATGTGAGATGCAGATGTCATCCTTGGGATTAAGATAATCCGGACGTAAGTTGGGCTTGCTCTTTCACAAGCTCACTACGTGAAGAAGATACTCACATGCTACGGATACCAGGATCTTCCAAGGATCGATACTAGGGGTGAGCATTATTCGGTTTTGGACCAAAAATTGAACCGAACCGAATAAGAGATTCAGTTCGTTTAAAAAAAATCGGTTCGATTTCGGTTTTGAAAACTTGATAAATTCTTATTCGGTTTTGGTTTTGGTTTTATGTTTAGGTCTTACGTCTTTGTCCGACTGTCTACCTCTAAAATAGTATTTCCTAGACTATTCTAAAATAGTCTTCATATGCAAGTAAGCTTCACGTGGCATGACTCATGTGATTGCTACTCCATACCATCACTCCACTAAGTCCACTTTACTCCAATCTGGGCCCCACCCAATATGTCCATCAAGTCAAACTTCAAAGTGCTCCTACCTCTCTCTGACTCTCTCACCCTCTCTCATGGACTCTTTTATATTTTAGTCTTTTTTGTTCTGCTTCCTCTAGCTCTGTGCTAATCTAGAACTAACCCTAGACTTAAGACTCGTCCCTTGCCTCACTTCTCAATACACCTGTGATGTGATTCACAGGTTGTGAAGACTCGGGAGGCATGGATCGAGTCGAGCTCCGCTGACGCACTAAGCACAGGCGACTAGGCGAGTCGAGCGCCGGTGATGCAGACCTCGACTTCTTCACAGTCGACGCCTCCGCCGGAGATGCGCTCCTCCTTCGCTCGAAGCTCTCGAGTCGAACGCCGCTGACGCCGACCTCGACTTCTTCACGGCCGACACCTCCACACCGAGCATAGACGAGTCGAGCGTCGCTGACGCCGACCTTGACTTCTTCACGGCTGACACCTCCGTCGGAGACGCGCTCCTCCATCCCTCCCTCAGCTCCTCCCTCCCCTCCCTCTGCCTTATCGATCTCTCCTCCACCGCGTGGTCTCCAGCCCCATCGATCGGTTTGAACCGAATAAACCGAAAACCAAACTAATTATTTCGGTTCGGTTTAAGTTCATTTTTTTTGAATTCGGTTCGCTTTTGGTTTCTATTTTTGTACATTCGGTTTATTCAGTTTTTGATAATTCGGTTCGATTTGAACAGAATAAACCGAATGCTCACCCCTAATTGATACTCTGTACAGGTGTGACAAGAAGCTAAAGTCAAACCCTGGGAAAAGCTTCAAACAGTTAGAGTACTCTAGTATCATCAGGAGTTTGATGTATGCTACGAATGCTACTAGGCCTAATATTACTTTTGTTGTGGGGATGCAGAGTAGATTAACGAGTAACACATGTGTTGTACACTGGAAAGCTGAGAAGAGGGTGATGAGATATTTCAAGAAGACTCAGAAGTTTGCACAATACTACAGCGGAGATCCAACAGTGGTAGAAGGCTTCAATGATTCTAGCTGGTGCTCAGAAGAAAAGAGCGAGAGATCTACAAGAGGATATGTTTTCTCAATTGGTGGAGCTTCCATAATGTGGAAGTAAAAGAAGTAGACAATGCTCTCACACTCATCAATGGAGTCTAAGTTCTATGCACTTGCAGCTGTAGCAGATAAAGTATAATGCCTTTGGGAGCTCATGTACGATCTTCCAATGGTTGGTGCGTAGATTTCGGTTGTATCGATATACTGCGACAACCAGGCAACAACAGCAGTAGCATCTAACGATCTCTTCAAGGTCAAGAAGAGGACTATGCGGCTTCGGTAAAGATCAATGAACAATCTCATCAAGGCTGGTGGCATTATAGTAGTATATATTCGAAGTCAGAAGAACCTGGCGAATCTTTTCACTAAAGGCCTCAAGCGTCAGCTAATCGAAGACAACATGTAAAATGGGCTTGAAGGACCTCTAATATTGTAACTTTGTAATCCTACAGTTAAGTTTTATGCTATTAGTTCAAAGAGAAATCTACTAGGCATCTAGCTTTTGGTTCAAGGGAGGACCATTGACTAGAAAAATATCAGGCACAGTGGGTAGTCCCTTGGGACAGTAAGGGATACATACCCGGAACCACTGTAGTCTACTATTTGTTCTTTATAGAACAATTCCGGTGTAAGGATGGCTTCGATGCCTTAATGAGTTCTCTGGCAGAGTAAAATATCCAACGTACGTTACAGGAAGCACGGGTAGTTCAGCACTACAAGGGACGTGTATCCCATGCTACAGTGGTGTGATACCACGATGAGATAAAAGATGTAAAGCCTCGTTTGCGAGCCATGTCACGGCGACAGTAGCACCATAAATAGGCAGGTAGCCTAATGCTGAAAAGATAGAGAGTTGTAGTACAATACTACTAAGAGGCCGGTGACCTAATGCTACAGTGGGTGACACCACATGAGGTAGTTAACCTCGGTTGTGAGCCATATCATAGCGACATAGCACCTTACGGAAGTGCAAGGCTTCATGCTGGGATCTAGTACAATACTACTAAAAGGCTAGTGATATCATGCTACCGTGGGTGACACCACAAGAGGTAGTTAACCTCGGCTGCGAGCCATGTCACAGCGACGTAGCACCGTACTAAAGCGCAATACTTCATGCTGGAAAATATTAAACTCTCTTAAAAGGAACTCACCTAACTATATGGACAAAGATATAGGCCGTCTCTCGAGGGTAGACTTGTAGACACCCAAAATACATACACCGAAACCAGGTCAGCATAGGGCCTTTAATGTGCGACCGGAGGCATAGCTGATATCCTTGTGCGAGTGGAAAGAACAACAGCTACGGTTCAGAATTCAAGGCATAGTCCATTCTAGTATCGTACTGTTGTTTGACCCATGGGAAAAGATTCAAGTCGTGAGCGACATCTATCCTAATACATGATGGGCAGTCATTGTGAAGAACGTTCGACCATATATTATGATATATGTGGGGGATTGTTGATATTTTTTGCTTTTCTTTAGGAGTTTTAGTCCCACATTAGAAAACCACCAATGTGTATATCTCAATATATAGCTTTGCTTAGTATTGGTATATGCACATGAGGTGGTCGCCCATGTGGGTTGATGTAAACTCCCTCGACCAGATTTCAGTATTAGATAATAAATTAGGATTATTTATGCTGATTAGGATTTATTATAATTTTTTTTTATTTTGCTTACATATCCTATTGATTTGTGCACCTGACCATCACCTAATTATTTAGAGCATTACACAAACTGTTATTCCCAAACAAAGTTCACATACCTCTCATAGACATGCCAGTCTATTTTTTTGAACTTTGTGCAACTCTCAGATACTCTATTTTGTGCCTCGTTTTAGTCGCACAAATATCGTTACAAAAGTACGTATTAATTATTAATTAAATTCCCAGATCTGTACCCATCTCTGTTCCAATAGAGATTTGAGGCCCAACAGGCACCTGTTTTGCCCAAACAAAAATATGTTATCATTCTACTGAGAGTATACTATAATTAGTATATTTATACCGCACTAAAATTTTGGCCCTACCTATTTTTTAAATAATTAGTAAACACCGTGCGCATTAATTATTAATTAATTAATACGGTGACCCGTATCACCCAAAAACTAGGCCCAGCCCCTGCCTAGACTCACCCCCACCCCCTCAGGACCCTCACACAGCTTTCCCCTTCGGTTCTGTACATTTTAGCATTTTCAGGAATAGGGTATTTTTCCCATACAATTGCGTAATTGCGTAATTTCATAATTAATAAGGCTTTTACGCAATTTATGGAATTACAGGGATTTTTCTGTAAATTTCCAATATGAGGTGTCAATCTCCTATTGGAGGGTGAACCTACACCGTCCATTTGGAAGTGGGCCCCACCCAAAAATATCTACAAATATCTGAATAAATATATAAAGATATTTATTGCTTAAATACCTAAAATATGCCCCCTAATTTTCCTAATTATTAAATACCAAAAACCCAAAACCCTATATATACAGCCCCCCCATTCCCGAACACCCACACCACCCATCTCCGACCACCACCACCCCCGAACCTCCGCCACCGGCTTCGCCCCTCCCCCAGCTCCCTTCCGGCCGCCGCAGCTCCGACCTGGCCGCTGCCAGCGCCGCCGGCAGCCCCCGCAGTGCCCCACCCTCCTTACTGCACCACAGCACCCCGATGCCCTAAACCGCCACCACTCGCCACCTTGGACCACCGCCACCGCCCCCATCTGCTTCGCCTCACCATCCTCCGCCGACCCGTCACCTTTCCGCCGCCACACGGCCACCGCCCCGGCCGTCAGCTCCCCCGCAGCATCCTCCTCCGACTTTCCAGCCACTGCACCCCAGCCTCCCCCGACCACCCCTCACCGCCACCCCCGGCCACCACTGACCACCGCCACCACCCCCGACCCCTTCGTCCCGACCTCCTCCGCCGCCCTGACCACCTGCACCGCCGTCTCCGCCACCGCCTGCGCCGCTGCAGCTGCTGCAAGCTGCCGCTGCTGCTGTCGTTGCTGACTACAGTTGCTGCTGTGGCCGCCGTTCCGGCCAGCCATCGGCCGCTCCGCCGCCGTCCTCCCGCCGGCGATGAGGCGTGTGCCCCCCTGTCTGACAGGTATACCCCCCCACCCTCTCTCTACGTATATACCTATAAATATACATATATATGTATAAATACTTTTATTTATGTATAATTATATATATATTTATATATATTATAATATATATATTTATATATAGTATTTAATTATTATATATAAACTTAAATACAATATATATATATATATATACAATATAAAATATATGATTAATATATGTATATTTTTATTTCTTTATATATATATATATATATATATATATATATATATATATATATATATATGTTTATATATATTGTATTCTATAATTATATATAAATATTATTATTATATTATTTAGTATATCATTACAGTATATATATATATATATATATATATATATATATATATATATATATATATATATATTTATGTATATTGTAATATAAGTATAATTATATATATTATATATAATTATATTTATAATGTATTATATGTATGTATGTATGTATATATATATATATATATATATATATATATATATATATATATATATATATATATATATATATATATATATATATATATATATATATATATATATATAATATATATATACATACAGTATATATAGTATACTATTAAATATTATTATATGCTTTTAATTTTTTTTTATATATATAAGTATATACATATATTTATATATATATTACTTTATATATATTTTTATATATAAATATATTATATATACTCAGATTATAAATTATATATATAAATATATATATATGTACTTTATATATATGTACATAATATGTATTATATAATATACATTATTACATATATGTATGTACTTATATTAATTATGTACATATATTTCTATATATATATATATATATATATATATGTGTGTGTGTGTGTGTGTGTGTGTGTGTGTGTGTGTGTGCTTATATTTATTACTCTCTCTCTCTCTCTCTCTATATATATATATATATATATATATATATATATATATATATATATATATATATATATATATATATATATATATATATATATATATATATATATGTAATATTTATATATTATCATAGTACTATTATACATATATGTATATATATGTGTATTTCTTTTCACAAATAATATATGTAATATTATAAGTATAGGTATTATTATACCTATATACTATAACTATATGCTATAAATATGTATGTATATATTACTATATATATATTATGCCTTTTATATATATACATAAGTATACTATAATATTATGTACGCATTTATTTAAATATTAAATTCACGAACCATGTACGTCTTGAACAGAGTGCACCTACAGCGCAGTCAGTTACCCAGGTCACAGGACCCCTCGGACTTGACTACGAGAACAGGTTTTTGGTACTTCCAGCACAGAGGCGTAGGCAAGTATACCTTGCCAAGATTTACTGTTTAATTATATAAAATTGTTGTATGCTATTTCTCTTGAAAATACATATAACTGTGAAGTCCGAGATTGCCCCAGGTACCGTCAACAAGTACATTGACACGTAGTGTAACTGACTTAGACTTAGTAGACCTACCAAAAGCTGCTAGGGTATCCTAATATTCTCCTAGACCCTGACACGGGTACACGCAACTAGGTTGCAATACATATTGGGATACGAGTTTACGTACTCGATTAGCTACCGGTGCGTGTGACGTGCATCACGGCTTATCCCAAAATCAGGAATACTCAGGAAAGTTATGACTTGGCATATAGCACGTGATATATACGTCGTATATTCGACTTGTGTATCCGTATTGGGCGGGGAGAACAACTAATAGGCGTATGGGACACCCACCTCTTTTATGACAGATACCGCATTCGACGGAGTGATACAGACGTTATATATATATATATATATATATATATATATATATATATATATATATATATATATATATATATATATATATATATATATATATATATTACAAGATACCATGCTCCTCGGAGATGGACGATTGCAGAGTGCCCTCGAATGGGGGTATATGTGGCATATATTATCCAGTCACTACGGTTGGTGAATTACGTCAGCATATGTCTAGCCCACACTTTCCCATACGTACTAAGTTATCTCACATTGCATTCACTTAGATGGCTATTACACCCTCTATTTATTTATTCAGTATTTATATACATGGCATACTTTTATGTATCTTGTTATGTCCCACTGAGGACCTGGTTCCCTTCCAGATTTAGATGAGGCATTCCACACCACAGTGTATGGACCTGGGCATGAGACCATATATGCCACTGAGGAGGAGTTAGAGGAGCTGCCAGCAGAGTCGGCATGATCATTAGTTGTAAGTGCACTGGAGCTGTACTCTTCTCCTGATCTTGGTGCACCCGGAGCAGAAGCTTCTTTCCTACTGATCTCCAGTGGAATGTTCATCTGAAGACGGAGCTTCATTACCTAGCTAGACGATGCTCTAGCCTTATCTTATTTCTGCACTTTCATTATATTTGGTAGTAGATTTGTTTCCACCAGACTTATCTGAGGTGTACTATGACATTTCAGACTTAGTATCTATATATTCAGCACTTATTTCTTGATATATTTTGTGGATGAGATCAGATTTACCTGTATTAAACCTGTAGTATTTTAGGATAGCGTAGCACGTTCCTTTGGGTCCATTAAATTGGGTAATCCCTTAGTGACGTGTCAGCTGGCCAATGCCACGTGGCCTGGTTTCATATATTTTGGGACTGGGGCGTGACAGTTGACTTTCCTAGAAGAATTAGGTGTGAATCCCTTTATGACAATCTTTATTTATTTTTTTACCACCTTTGGGATATTTTTCTTAGGATCTAAGCTCTGAAGGAGCTTAGCGACTCAGACTCGGTTTCAAGGTCGCAAAGTGGCAGTTAGTGTTGGCCCATATTGTCATGGTCAAATCAATTTTAATAATTGATCCAAACTATAAGTCGATATATTACAACTCTAATGGATTTGAGAAGAAGACGTCACATCACTTCGCCACAAGCTACGACTATAAGATGATTGTGTTCAGGTTCTTTTTATATTTTGTTATATAATTTTTATTTTCTTGAGTCTAAGGACTTATGTGAGTCGGAACAAAAATTTGGCATTTAGACTGAACCTTTATCCAAAGCCCACTTAAACATAAGCCTACCCAAACCAGAAATTCGTTTGGATTCGAGCCTAAACCTAAACTCACTCAAACTCAAAGTCAAAATATCCTAAAAAAGACCAACCGAACTCGGGGCGAGTTTCAACCAAATTCAGTACGAGTTCTGCCCGAACTCGGACCAAACTCGGTTACTCAAAACCGATTTCCTAGTCAGACTCATATGTTGAAGACCAAGCTCCCAACGTTCAAAATTTTGAACGTTATGCATCCAAACTCGGCCCGAACTCTGTCTACTAAAATCCTATAAATAGAGAAGAATTTCCCTATTTCTAATCACTCAATCATTCTTCTTATTCTCTATTCCTAAAAAGAGCTTTATCCTTCTCAAATCTCAAGACAACTCTCTTTCCTTCTAAGTGCCCAAGTGTAGAAGTTGAGTCGAGTTATACAAGCTTGGTTAAAAAGCTAGTTTTTAATTCCTGTCTGAAGTCTTCAATCTCTTTGGATCAAAAGCTCGTGTTGTAAGAAGTTGGCGTGCTCTTCGGATCAAAGGTGCATGTGTACTCTATTTCACAAATAGTGGATTAACATCGAGCAAGAGTTCTCGGGCCTGGACTAGTCCTCCATGAGGGAAACCAGGATAAAATTCCATGTGTTTGAGTTTTCTATTCTAAACTTTACTTATACTCTGCTTATATATCTGTTACTGCAGTTTATAAGTTAGCCTAAAACTTAGAATTTTTAATTGGTGATTATTTTTTGCTGCACACGCACTTACTCTATAATGTCCCGCTCCACGTTGGCCTTATGTATCAAGGTGAGTGGGCAGAACTTCGTTCTCTGATTCTTGCACGCCTTAATAATAAATCTCAGTTTTTGTTTGCTTGTTTTCATAAGAGAATGATAGAACATGCCTTGCATGCTAATAAACTAACTCACCTAGCTTGTCTTTGTAACGAACATGTCTACTTAACTAAGAGACCCTAAAACGCTTGTCTAAAAGTATGTGTTTGCATGAACATATTCCACTATCGCCTATGCTCCGAGAGAACCATATCGTGTGCCTGAATATGTTCAAAGATAAGGCGGCTTGCCCCACAATAATGAAATATAGTCTGATGGTTCGTCTCGTCTGCATCCTAAAGTTTATTTGATAGTGTTTTCATGCATTCGCATCGGTCAGAAAATGACTATTGATGGAAAGCAACCATGCGTTACGGCTGCTACAGAGATAGTGGAAAGCAACCATGTGTTACAGCTGCCAATAGTATCAGATAAATGAGTCATTGGTTAGCTAGATCAACCGCTGCCGATCCTGAGTTACTCGGGGACCGCACTGCATATAAGATAGTTCATTGTGTTTGGCTTGGAGTTCGGAAGAATGATCTTGAAATCAAGTTTGAAACGGTAACTCTCGAAATCAGTCCCAATGAGAACGGTTATCCTGCGGGAGAGCCGGCGTGGTGATTTCACGTACAGCGGGGATGACCGAACTCACGGGAACATGTTCGGTGATTATTCCAAACGAACTCGATGAATGGAACGTATCAAAAGATAGAATAGACTGGAACTTGAATATTGAAACTTAGTTGATTGAGGAATGAAAGAAGTAGACTATAGATTTATCAAACGGTAACATTAAAGTTGGATAATTTGCAAGAAATATAAGGTATCTCGATCATGCCGAAGAAAATCATATTGTTCATCTCTTTCAGCGAAACACAATATTTATTTTGGGATAACTTCTATTCGAGCGATATTGTATTCAAGTTCAGTCCAGTTATTTCAATCCGAAATCGCTCGTACGATCCTCCAGTTTCCAACAAGTTTCCTTAACGAGATATCAATTTCTATTTCCAAGAATTTCAATTTGATATAAGCCTTATCATTTATTCAAGACATTCTGAAATCGTTTGATCCGATTATCGCACGAGACCTATGAATCCGTTTGAACATTTCTATGCGATCTATACACCACTCAAAATTGAGTCATCCAATTAAATCCATATTCGATTTGTATCTTCCGACACGAAATAATGTTCGAGCTATTTCCTAAAATCCAAGCACGATTCTCTATATTCGCCTAAACAATAAATCCGACAGTGTTTCTATCGGTTGGCATTCTAAGTCTGACTTGTCTTATTCCTAAACGATATCCCAATTCGTTACAACTTAGCTTGCACCAAAGGGTCTTGGCGCACGATATTTAACACAACTTAGCCGAAAGGCTGTGTGCATAGCTAACCGTTCGGGCAATATTTTGATTTCGTATTAATCAGTTAGGCAAACATGTACAGGCAATTTGGGTTTGCACATAAGTCACGATTCTAGCACGAGTTTATTCCCGAAGGGACTAGCACAGGTTGGCACAAGGCCAAACGCATTATAAGTCCATACAAGCAATCATATCATTCACATATACTTTTCAAAAGTATTTAGACTCATTGTTGGAATATTCTGTTTGGAATATTGAGAGAGAGTGTGCACATAATCCACGAACGAGCTTTCTAAACTGAGAAAAGTCCATACAAGTCAAGTCCACTCACCAAAAATTGAAATGAAGTCCAAAGGCGTATAGCCACGCTTGTAGAAGCATAAAAAAATACGCTGAATAGCTATACGCAGCATTTTAGTGCTGGGCAGCGTAAAAAGATAACTTCAGAGCCATTGGCGTACAACAGAGCTTTTCCGCTAAGTACAGCATAAAATATAAGCTCAAGGACTATCCGCGTAATGCAGTATGTCCAGGCTGCTTCAGCGTAAAAAGGGTGCTATATCGCCTTTATGGCGTAAAACTCATCCACTTTTAATACAGCATTGAAGTGTACGAGGAACACTTCGTATTCCTCGAAATGAACCTGTCAAATCATGCAGTGAACCTAACGTCTGACTCCTGACAAAGAGTACTGCACGACTACCTAGACGACGGCTATAATGATGGCGCGACACAGCGACCCAGACTGTCATTTAGTGCCATTTCCTTGGCGTAAACTGCTTTTAAGCATACAAAGGAATACGCTACCTAGTTTTACACAGGCAGATGTGAGTTGTTTATGCTCCATAGAAGACAAACAGGCTGCCACGTTAAAAGCTGCTCTTCGTACAGGGCTCGAGGCACGTCTCTGCATTTAATGCACAGAATGATGGCAGATCTTTGAGGCACGTCTCTACATTTAATGCGCAGAATAATGGCAGATCTTCGAGGCACGTCTCTGCATTTAATGTGCAGAATTGTGGCAGATCTTCAAGACACGTCTCTGCATTTAATTCGCAGGATGATGGCAGATCTCTGTATTTAATGCAAGAGATTTGATTATATCTCCAAAAGCCGTAATTTCGGCCAAGACGTCCACATCATCACTTTTGCACATTAGGCCATCAGACTATTCTCAGCTATGGGAGCACGCTGTACGCTATCTCCTTGAAATACGCCAACTCAGGCTACATTTTGCATCAGTGCGTATTAAGTTATTCTGTCCAGAATTCACTCAAAGCCTCAGGCAAGGGAGGAGGATCAGCTATCTTCTACGCCCACTCGGCTTCTATGCCTGCTCGGCTTCTATGCCTACTCAGCTTCTATGCCGGTTTGATAACTCTTTGGCTTCTACGCCATAGTGACAGTTATTGGCTTCTACGCCAACCTTTTCTACGTGAGGGATAACTACCTACGTGGCTTTTATGCCATAATCTTCGCAGCAGTTATACGCATTATCTCTTAATGGGACACGCGTCATACGCTTATTCAGGAGATCATTTATACGTGGGCAATGGTTATTGTGACCGTCGCGTAAAAAGTGCCATACTTTCCACTACCCGGCTTCTACGCCGACTGGGTGGTCACTGTCACTAAAACCCTATAAATAGAGACCTCTATTGACAGAGGTTCAAGGTCGAAAAAAAGTTTAGAGAGAGAACCGAGGTCGAAAAACTGAAGGTCAAGGAACTAAGAGTCAAAGAGTCCTTGAGAGAGAAGAATCCAGAGCTCAGGCAAAGAGTAGTGATCGACGACTTTGACATCGAGCATCCACTCTCTTTTGCAACCTTCGAAGCTGCTTTCTGTCTTCTACGGCACTTCTTCATCATCGTGTGGTCCAAGGGACAAAGTGATCGACTGCAGATCAGACTCCTATAGCAATATTTACCCAGATTAAACATTGTACTTGACATCCTCGTATAGGATTAATTGTACTTCTTGTTTGTAAACCTAAGAGCGGGTTTCGTATAAACCTCGTCTAATTTCTTTCGTTTATTACCGAACACAAGATGGCGACTCTGCAAATCCTTCAGGGCCCAGTCATCTAAGCGAGCCCATCGAAGATTTGTAGGGGTGATCCACCCATTGGTCCGAGGATTAACCTTGGGGTATACTCCTCCATGCCCCATGAAATCATTGCAGAAAGTTGGTAATTGGACCGGTTGGAGCAGTAAATTGTCTTCACTTGGGACACTGCCCGGGTACAATCCCCTGAACGGCATCACAGAGCCAGAAGGGTGGCTGACAAATGGCCCTTGGCCAGATCCTTTCTAGTAAAATATCTTTCCCGGCCGGCCGTGAAGATTGGGAGTCAGCGTCCACGACATCCTCCTGGGATGTGTGGCATGGAAGAATGCCGAGATGGGGTAGTCTCTCAGCATCTTGGGCAGATACATGACCAAGCCCCCGACAGGAAAAACCCAGAGTTCTTTCTTGGGCTTCGTCTGGGACTGCTTGTCAATCATGTCCCCGAAGAGAAAAGCCGGCTTTATATATTGGGCCCCGTCTATGTACGTCAGGGGCTCTCCATTGATCATGTTCAACAGCGTTCACTCGCATTGAGACGATATCAGGATTCCCCTTCCTTCAGGATACTGGAGTCCGGAGATAGGAAATGTCACGTGGGACAAATCCTCCAAGTAGTTGGAATGCAGCATCCTGATAGCAGAACCCATCACCTCAGCCAATGGAGACATATGCAAGTTAACTACAAAGCGTAAGAAAGACACGTCAGTTTCTATACTAGACATTACAATCTTGCAGCATATGCCAAAAGTCAACAGTCTGTGCTTTACGCCAAGACTGTAAAAACTTGATCTTTTACGCTGGAATCTTATTCCAAGGCGTAAAATTCAAGACTGGCAGTATACACAAAAAATCTGACAGTCTGTGTTTTACGCCAAACTGCCAAAGTTTGAGTTATTACGCCGAGATTTCCATCCAGAAGCGTAAAACTCAAATTTTATAGTATACGCCAAGTTTTGACAGTCAAAGCTTTTACGCCAGACTGCGAAAATATGGAGTTTTTACGCTGACACATTAGAAATATGGGCGTAAAAGATGAAATATCTCTGTGCATCATCTTCCTCGAAGAGGCTATCAGCACAGAAGACGACCTAGCGCATTCACGTACAATGTGTGCGAAGGATTTTTGTCGTTCTTTTCGTCCCAAAAGCTTTACCTTTAACTCCGGGTGCACAGCTCGTCGGCGGGACACTTCGTTCAGAATGAAGCTCGCCTTGTCCGACAGAAGTCACTCTCGCTTGGGCAGAAGAGCGAGAAGAAGAGTCGGCCTTCTTTCCCTTAGAGGAGGAGATTGGTTTCGGGGCATTGCTGAAAACTCTGAATGCTCGGAGAGGAAACGAAGGAGAGAACTCGAAGAGTCGAAGGCTTTCTTTTGCAAAAGACAGATGAAAAGTTTTTCTCTGAAAGCCTTGGGGTATATATAGAGTTCGGACGGACTCCTCAAATCCCTAACCAAATACGATATTTAATATTCGGTTATGATTGGGGACGGACTCCTCAAATCCCTAACCAAATACGATATTCAACATTGAAAATGATTCTTCTTCTTGGGTCGATCGAAAGTTCATCCAGAATCCAGTCTGAATATTTTATCTATAGTTCAAGATGGCGACTCAGTTTGACAGCCGTTTCTCGTCCTATTTCAAGAGATTTTCGGGAAATCGTTCTTGAAGATGATGGTCTGAACGAAAATTCTTCTTATCAGAAGTGACGGTTCAGAATTCTATGCGGCTCCCCATTCCTAACAGCAGGACAGTTCGAATACTCGACTTAAATGCTAAGTGGCTTTCTGCGCATCCTTAGTTATGCGTAAAAGACAGGACGGGACCTAATACTCTTTCTATCAAAGTCGGCGTAAAGTTACCAGACGTGTCGAAGATACACATATTCAGACTTCATCACAGCAAATATATGGCAAGATAATCATATGCACAGAAGAAGACGATTTTATTAAATCATGATTACATATGAGAAAAATCCCTTCTACAAAGGATTTTCTCATCGTCATCGGAAGGCCACCCCCATAATCTGTTCTGCCAGGTTCTCGTATTGGTGGAGATCTTCTTCCGTCTTCTTCAGCAGTTAGTCGGTTTCCACAACCGATTAACAAGAAAATGATTAATGGCGGGAGGATACAAAACTGGGCCTGCCTAAATTATGCAGAGCCCATCCTCCATACGCCATGACAGATTGAGTTGAGATATTTGACCCAACTCAATACTCGAGGACAGAGCTAGTTTGTCTACTCTCGTCCACGAATGACAGGAAAAAATACAGCTTGCAAGCTGTGTGGTCGAATGTGACCCTTTCTCTCTCCTGGACTAATCGCCATATGAAGTTGCTGATTATCCCGAGCAAAGGAAGCTATGATATCCTTTCATGATCCATCGTTGCAGAGTACATTTGTTTGAAGATGCCTTCTTTTTTGGCTCCTTACATGTTGGAAGAACATAGTCTTCTTCTTCCTCAAGTCGACCCGAAGAACTCCGGCGATCATCTCTGTGTGGTGAAGGAAATGTGGAAAGAACAGGTTAACTCCTCAGCCTTTATATAGGCAAAAGAGAACACACCGAATCCCAACAAATCCCCAAGAATCCACCAAGAAATTAGCCTTGAAGAACGAGTCAGACTTGAGCGTTTCATGCTTCATTCAAAGTGTTTCAAATTACGAGGAATTTGAAAACTTTGAAGGGGTCTTGTAGAAGCATAAAAAATACGCTGAATAGCTATACACAATATTTTAGTGCTGGGCAGCGTAGAAAGATAACTTCAGAGCCATCAGCGTACAACAGAGCTTTTTCGCTAAGTACAACATAAAATATAAGCTCAAGGACTATCCGCGTAATGCAGTATGTCCAGGCAGCTTCAGCGTAAAAAGGGTGCTATATCGCCTTTATGGCGTAAAACTCATCCACTTTTAATGCAGCATTGAAGTGTACGAGGAACGCTTCGTATTCCTCGAAATAAACCTATCAAATCATGCAGTGAACCTGACGTCTGACTCCTGACAAAGAGTACTGCACGACTACCCAGACGACGGCTATAATGATGGCGCGACACAGCGACCCAGACTGTCGTTTAGTGTCATTTCCTTGGCGTAAACTGCTTTTACGCATACAAGGGAATACGCTGCCTAGTTTTACACAGGCAGATATGAGCTATTTACGCTCCACAGAAGACAAACAGGTTGCTACGTCAAAAGCTGCTCTTCGTACAAGGCTCGAGGCACGTCTCTGCATTTAATGCGCAGAATGGTGGCAGATCTTCAAGACACGCCTCTATATTTAATGCGCAGGATGATGGCAGATCTCTGCATCTAATGCAAGAGATTTGATTATATCTCCAAAAGCCGTAATTTTGGCCTAGACGTCCACATCATCACTTTTGCACATTACGCCATCAGGCTATTCTCAGCTATGGGAGCACTCTGTACGCTATCTCCTTGAAATACGCCAACTCAGGCTACATTTTGCATCAGTGCATATTAAAGCTATTCAGTCCAGAATTCGCTCAAAGCCTCAGTCAAGGGAGGAGGATCAGCTATCTTCTATGCCCACTCGGCTTATACGCCCACTCGGCTTCTATGCCTGCTCGACTTCTACGCCTACTCGGCTTCTATGCCGGTTTGATAACTCTTTGGCTTCTACGCCATAGTGACAGTTATTGGCTTCTACGCCAACCTTTTCTACGTGAGGATAACTACCTACGTGGCTTTTATGCCGTGATCTTCGCAGCAGTTATACGCGTTATCTCTTAATGGGACACGCGTCATACGCTCATTCAGGAGATCATTTATACGTGGGCAACGGTTATTATAACCGTCGCGTAAAAAGTTCCATACTTTCCACTACCCGGCTTCTACGCCGACTGTTTGGTCACTGTCACTAAAACCCTATAAATAGAGACCTCTATTGACAGAGGTTCAAGGTCGAAAAAAAGTTCAGAGAGAGAACCGAGGTCAAAAAATTGAAGGTCAAGGAACTAAGAGTTAAAGAGTCCTTGAGAGAGAAGAATCCAGAGCTCAGGCAAAGAGTAGTGATCGACGACTTTGGCATCGAGCATCCACTCTCTTTTGCAACCTTCGAAGTTGCTTTCTGTCTTCTATGGCACTTCTTCATCATCGTGTGGTCCAAGGGACAAAGTGATCGACTGCATATCAGACTCCTATAGCAATATTTACCCAGATTAAAAATTATACTTGACATCCTCGTATAGGATTAATTGTACTTCTTGTTTGTAAACCTAAGAGGGAGTTTCGTATAAACCTTGTCTTATTTCTTTCGTTTATTATCAAACAACGCTCTGATACCATTATGTCATGCCCCGGCCCCGAGGGCTGCCCACCTTAGTGATGATTCGTCTCGGTTGAGCGATACTCCGAGCGAGCCTCTGAAAGCCTAAGCCGAACTCCTGAAGGGACAAGTCTTGATATCCTTTGCCTCAAACGAGTATTCTCGCCTGAGCAAAGTGGGTCGGAACATTGCACTTTTGCAGTTTGAATCGACAGTCCGTTTGAGCGGAACGGGGTGTTACATACTCTATTCACCCCCCTCTAGTATTGATACACGACCTAAAATTGGTATCAGAGCATCCTTTCATCAAACTGTGCTTAGTTTATACACTCTAGAATATTCATGGCAAACACAAGACCCATATACGCCAATAGTAGTGAAAGCCAGTCCACAAATAGGCCACCCTTATTTGATGGAACCAATTACACATATTGTAAGACACGGACGAGTTTTTATTTAAAATCTCTTGATTTTGATCTATGGGCAATTGTCACTGAGTCAGTCAGAATAGTTATTAATGATAATCTTGTTAAAAAATCCAATGATAGATATACTGATCTAAAAAAGAAACAGGATAGTCTTGATGTTAAGGATATTAATGCTTTGTTTTGCGCTGTAGATAGGACTAAATTCAATAGAGTATCAACTTATGCAACTTTACGTGAAGTCTGGAAGATTCTTGAGGTTAATCATGAAGGAACCACCCAAGTGAAGGAATCAAAGATTAGCAGGCTGGCACAAGGGTACGAAGCATTCAAGATGAAGCCAGACGAGACCATCACCCAAATGTTTACTCGCTTCCTATATATTATAAATCCTCTATTATCTCTTGGCAATGATTATACAAATCATGAAAAGATCCGCAAGGTGCTTCAGGGAATCACCAAGAACTGGAACCCTAAGGCAATTACAATCATTGAAGAAAATAATCTCACCACAATGTCGCTGGAAATGCATACGGAAAAACTGATGACGCATGAGCTAGACCTCAAAAACCTTGAAGAACCAACGCCAAAAGAAAAAAACCATTGCATTCAAGGCACATCACAAGAAGATTTTCGATGATAACTCAGAAGACGAAGAATCCGACAATGATGAGCTACCCCTTATCTCCCAGGATTTTAAAAAGTTTTTAAAGTTTAAAAGATCAAATCGGAAGAAGAACTATAAAGATAATACTGATAAAGAACCAGTATGCTATAACTGCAAGAAGACATGTCACATCAAGAAGGACTGTCCTATGGCTAGAAAAGGAAGTCACTATGAACATTCAAGCAGAAGAAGAACTTCGTCAAGGAACCATGCCAACACAAGCATATGGTGTGAAAGCAAAGCAAGCGATTCTGAAGAAGAAGAAGAAGAAGAAGAAGAGAATCCTCGCAACTCTGCAAATGTCTGCTTAATGGCATTTAATCAAGTATCTACGAACCCCCTATATGATGACTTTATATTTGATGAACTAGGTGATGCCTTTAGTGACCTTCTGGATGATCACAAAGTACTGCTTAATAAATACAGAAACTCAAAGAAGGAACTCAAGGCACACAAACTTGAGATTGATAGATTGCCACACTACTAGATGATATCCGAATGACACAATCCCCAAGTAATTCAGATGAATTAGCATCAGTTAGATTGAACTTACACGAAGCACTTCTTAGAAATGAGCAAGAGGACAAGGATTATATCAAGCTCAAAGAAGATTATAAAATTGAGAAGAAAAAGAGAAGTAATGCACTTGTTAGAATTGATGCTTTAACTGCTAAATATACTGAGTTATATGACACTTCCAAAAAGTTGAAAATTAGATTAGGAAAACAGCATGTACAGACAGCTTTCCAATCTAACAAGTGTCACTCAAGGCCCAAGAAGGCCAAACTTTCTAATCATGCATTCTATTAAAAGTATCCACGCAAATCATAGCATACTATCTCACATATACATTATGCCTCTGCACCTAGTATCAACACATCTGCTACATGTCATTATTGTGGTACTAAAGAACACATATCACGATAATGTAGAATTAGAAAATTAGTTGATATGCATGTATATATCTGGGTTCCAAAAACTAACATATCATGACCCTCAAGAAAGTGGGTACCAAAGGTTATATCTCAACTTTTTTTGTAGGTGGACCTTCCTTCTCACACTAGAAGCAAATAGATTCTCGATAGCGGTTGCTCACGTCATATGACCAGTGATGCAAATCTATTCGCAACTCTATCGGTAATAATCTAAAATGATATATTATAGGTAATAGTAATATTGGTATTCATCCTTCCTCTGTTATTAAAGATGTATGTTTAGTAATAGAATTAAAACATAACCTACTTAGCATTAGTCAATTGGCTGACCATGGTTATGGCATTAATTTTGTGAAAGGCAAATATTCTATTTATGATAGATCTACTGGTAAGATAACTTATGAAGGAATAAGAGAAGATAATATATATATATATATATATATATATATATTCTATCTCTCAGAAAATATTAATAATACAGGAAGATGCTTATACGCAACCAAAGACGAAAGCTGATTGTGGCATATGCGCCTTGGACATGCAAATATGGACACTATAGCCAGACTATCTTCAAAGAAATTGGTAAGAAGTTTACCTGAAATTACTTTTAAGAAAGATATGGTATGTGTTGAGTGTGAAAAGAACAAGGCGACAAGATCTTCATTTAAATCAATAAATGTTGTAAGTACTTCTAGACCTCTTCAACATTTGCATATAGATTTGTTTGTACCTGGCTGTCACTACCACATTTTTTAGAAAAATAATATTTTGGTCATCTCATAATTAATTAAATATTGTGCATGTTGAATATATATATAAGTTAGTTAGCTTATTTAATAAGCTAGATAGTTAATAAGCTAGTATATATATAAGATATATATATAAATAGATAAGCTAGTTAATTTATTTGATAAGCTGGTAGGCTAGTACATTAGTATGTATATATATATATATATATATATATATATATATATATATATATATATATATGTGTGTGTGTGTGTGTGTGTGTGTGTGTGTGTGCGTGCGTGTGTGTATAGATTAATTAGTTTATATTAATAAGCCAATAGTTATGTAAATATTATAAATAAGTTGGTATATTATATATGTGAGATTTATATATACATAAGTACTAGTTAATATTTGTTAGCATTATTTCTAGATTACCTTGGGGTACACCAAGTAATGAGAGTGAGATATCTTGGGTACGAGTATTGAATATCAATGAGATGTTAGTATATAGTTTAGAATATTATTGTTATAAGTTTTAAATATATATTATTGTATAGTGAGGAGTATGGGTAGTAATTATAAATTAGATATTGAATTACCTTGTGATACCAAGGTAATGTCAAGTTATTGAATTTTATCAAGGTATTGGGTTTGAACATCAAGATGAGTGTGTAGGTGGTGTGATACCGCTTTTGGTTCAAAGCCAAGGTATCCACTTAGCATTAGTTTATCTAGGAATAATAAATATTTTGTCTTGTATATATATATTATAATATTTTTATATCTAATAAATTGCGTATCTTATGATACGGTATCTTGATGGTTTCCTAGTATCCTAGTATAGCTAGTATGGCCTAGTTACATAGTGTATGGACCCAATATCCTAGAGATGGACTCGTACAACCTAGAAATAGTTAGTTTGGCCAAGTTTGACCTAGAGTTGACCTAGTTTGACTATTTTGACTTAGAAATAGATTTATGACCTAGAAGTTGACTAGTTTAACTTATTTTTATTCCAAAATCTTGTATTGATGTAATATTCCATATTTAGGTCTTCGAGGCACCGTACTAGACATCTTTGATACTGTTCACCAAATTTCAGACAAGTACATTCTCTGATAGTTTCTCATTTATGATATCCTCTATGTCTCTTGTATCTAGTGTAGGTATCCTTGATTTCTTGGCACGATGGTTACACGGATTGGTATATCCAGATTTCGTCATGAGATATTATTTCTTGGTATTTATGGTGTATCTTGTGCAAGCCTAATTTTCTTGTTCTTCTTGTACATGTACATACATTAATTCTTTGGGAGACTTGCTACCTACCGAGAGAATTTTGTGTCATAACGTTCCATAGTTGGATCCACTATACCAGTCGAAGGCGGGGCGTATTTAGTATAGATATATGATCATACCCTCCTTGTGCATGTCTTGTTCCTTGTGAGTATTGATCATACACTGCACGTATGATTAACCAGGCCATTATCCTTGTGAAAGTTCCCAAGCGATCACAAGTTGAAGCTGGTACTCACTCACTTAGTAGTAGTATTTCTTATTCATGTCTATATTGCTCATTCTTGTATTTATTTCCAGTATTCCTTATATTGCATGTCTCTTGTACCTGTATATTGTATCTTGTATATTTTGCTCTATATACTGTTATATAGTTTATATCATTTATTAGAACTGCTGTTAGAGATGTACTTTGCTCATTTCCTAACTGGATATATTTTTCTCAGATGACACTAAGGAGTGATACCCCCACTCACTACGGGTCTCAGGACGTGGTTGGCTTAGAGCCAGAGACCTTAGCTCAGGAGGGTCTCATCCCGACCGACACAGACGACCCAGGACTCGTAGCTTAGTAGTTAGTTTATTTTATAATCGATTTATCTCCAGCATTGCTATTAGTATTTCTTTGACTCATTAGATATTATTTTGGTCTTGTGAATTGTATTGTGACTCTTCAGTTCTTTTATATTATTCGTGCGATTGTTCCATCTTTTAGATAGGTGATTGAGTATTCATATTTTATTGGTGGCATATTTATATCTTGATTGTTAGATAGATAGATTACCCAAACAATGTTCTACCGCTGATGTTGCGGCGTAGACTGGGAGTTGTTCACTAATTGCATCCCTACACCGGGTGTGGGTCGTGACACATTTTTAGTGGTGGCCCATGCAGGTTTTCGAGGTCACAATTAGAGCAATTCATAGTGGTGCTCTTATTTGAGTGCTAGTACGAGCCTGTTTCAGGATATAAGATATAGGCTATAGGCTGAGAATACTCAATCACATCTAGGAAAAACTCTATTATTTATTTCAACTGTTCTTCCTTGAATTTGATATTTGATCTTTAATTGTCCTTCTTTGAATGCATTATATCATGTGCCATATTGATTCTATTCTAGCTTTAGCTTTGTTTGATAGTGGTGCTTCCCATAGTTTTTTATCTGTTTCTTTTTCTCTGAAGCATCATTTGGTAGCTGATTCTTTGCTTAGAACTTGCAAGATCATGACCGGGGTAGGCATTATCCTGGTTAGTGATATTTGCAATGATCGAAGAGTTACTCTGGGAGGCCGGGAGCTGAGTGTTTGTCTACTTGTAATGCCACTTCCGAGCTACGATATTATACTCGGGATGGATTGGTTGAGTAGGCACCATGCTAGGATAGATTGTAGAGGAGGTAGAGTTTTCTTTAGCCCGCCACGAGAGCCAGAGTTTGAGTTTGCTAGAGGAGCTGCAGAGCAAGAAGAAGACATTATCTGTGGAGCTATGGTGGAAGAAAAGGAGTTACCACATCCTTTGATAGCAGAGTTCTTGGATGTATTTCCTGAGGAATTTCTAGGATTGTCGCCAGATCGAGATGTTGAGTTCTCTATAGACTTATTGCCAGGTGCAGAACCAATTTTACAGCATATCTATAAAGTAAACAACAACGAGCTGGTCGAGCTAAAGAAGCAAGTGGATGAGTTACAGGATAAGGGATTTATCAGATCTATTTTTTCACCGTAGGGAGCCCCGGTATTATTTATACCGAAGAAGGATGGATCGTTGCGTATGTGCATTGATTACAGGGTATTGAATAATCTCACTATCAAGAATAAATACCTGTTGCCACGAATTGATGACCTTTTCGATCAGTTGAGTGGTGCTAAGGTATTTCTAAGATAGACTTGAGATCAGGCTACCACCAGGTGAAAGTGAAGCCGGAGGATATTTCGAAGACTACTTTTAGGACTCGGTATGGCCAGTATGAGTTCATGGTGATGCTGTTTGGGTTGACTAATGCCCTGGAGGTATTTATGAATTTGATGAACAAGGTTTCCACCAGTACCTTGATAAGTTTGTGGTGGTGTTCATCGATGACATACTCATATACTCGAAGACACCGGAGGAGCACGAGGAGCATTTACGGATTGTGTTGGATGTACTAAGGAAGGAGAAGCTGTAAGGAAAGTTGTCCAAGTGTGAGTTCTTCCTGGATAAGGTGGAGTTCTTAGGACATGTTGTGACTGGTGATAGAATTTTAGTAGATCCGAAGAAGATCGCCGCAGTGGAATCTTGGAAGATCACGAGTTCAGTGGAAGAGATTAGGAGTTTCTTGGGTCTAACAGGCTACTACCAAAAGTTTGTGCAAGATTTTTCAAGGATTGTTGAGCCGATGACTAGACTCACCAAGAAGGATGCAGAGTTTGTTTGGACAGAGGAGTGCTAGATTACTTTTGAGCAATTGAAGAATAGATTGATGTCTGCTCCTATTTTGACGTTGCCATCAGGGTCTGGAGGTTTCACTATTTATAGTGATGCATCGGGGAAAGGTCTGGGTTGTATTCTTCACTAGAATAAAAAAAAGTACCTATGCATCCAGACAATTGTGTACTCATAAGAAGAACTATCCTACCTATGATTTGGAGTTGGCAGCAGTCATCTTTGCCTTGAAGTTATAGAAATACTATTTGTACGGAGAGCGTGTGAAGATCTTTACAGACCACAATAGCTTAAAGTATGTTTTCACTCAGAAGGAGTTGAATATGAGGCAGCGTCGGTGGCTGGAACTGATAAAAGATTTTGACATATCTTTGCAGTATCATCCTGGAAAAGCCAATGTAGTTGTCGATGCCTTGAGCAGGTATCCAGTAGCTATGTTTTTGATACATGATCAATATTTGTTGGAGGACTTGGAGAGCTTGGGCATTAAGGTGATAGTTCCTGGTTTTGCTATGCAGATATGGGGGTTGCAAATACACTCAGAGTTTATGGATAGGATCAAGGCAGCCCAGTATGAGGATGTATTTCTGAGGAGCATCAGAGGTCAGGTGAGAGCAGGATTGGAGGATAATTTCACCATTGCTGAGGATGGTTCTTTGCGGCATGGTGTTAGATTATGTGTGCCTAGTGGAAAGTTGCTTGAAAAGGTATTGCAGGAAGCGCATCGCTCTCAGTATTTCATTCATCCAGGTGCCAACAACATGTATCGGAATATGCGAGAGTGTGTATGGTGGTATGGCATGAATAGAGAAGTGGCACAGTTTGTATCCAGATGCTTAGTGTGCCAGCAGGTGAAAGCCGAGAGGCAGAGGCAGAGGCAGAGGCCAGGTGGTTTACTTCAGCCATTACCCATTCCCGAGTGAAAGTGGGAGCATATTACTATGAATTTTGTGTCCGGACTTCCACGATCTCCAGAAAAAAAGACGCTATTTGGGTCATCGTTGACAGGTTGACCAAGTCGGCCCACTTTTTACCTTTTAAGATGGGTTTGTCTACGGAGAAGCTGGTAGAGATGTATGTGAGGCAGATCGTCAAGATACATGGGGTTCCTGTAAGCATAGTCTCGGATTGGGATAGTCGTTTCACTTCTCATTTCTGGAGGAGTTTGCAGGCGAGTTTGGGCACCCAGCTCAAGTTCAGTACAGCATATCACCCCCAGACGGATGGACAGTAAGAGAGGACTATTCAGACCACCGAGGATATGCTGCGCACTTGTGTACTAAATTTTGGAGGATCTTGGGAGGACCATCTCTATTTGGTAGAGTTTACTTATAACAACAGCTACCAGGCTAGTATAGAGATGTCACCATTTGAGGCTCTGTACGGTCGGAGATGTCGTACTCCCTTGTTATAGGATGATGTTAGAGAGAGAGCTTTGTTAGGACCCGAGATGGTTGTGGATGCATCGGAGAAGGTTAAGCTGATCAGAGACAGACTTCGAGTGGCGTAGGACAGACAACGACATTGGGGTGATAGCCACCGGAGACCTTTGGAGTTTAAGGTATAGTTTTAGATTTTTTTTTGTGCTTATTATTGGTTGTTTTTTATAGATTAAGTTCTTAAGTTGTATTTTGTTCTAGGTTGGTGGTCTGGTGTTTTTGAGGATTTTTTTGACACGAGGGATGATTTATTTCGGTGGAAGCGTGAAGCTTAGTCCGCGATTCATTGAACCTTTCAGTATTCTTGAGAGGGTCGGTGTAGTTTCTTACAGACTAGACTTGATACCTGTATTGGAGGGAGTGCAAAACGTGTTTTACGTATCGCAGTTGAGACGGTACGTGGCGGATCCTAGTCACGTATTGGATCACTCAGAGATAAAGGTGGGCCCTACACTTAGCTATCTAGAGCAGCCAGTTGAGATTCTGGATCGGAGAGAGAAGATGCTGAGGAACCAGACTATTCCCTTGGTATTCGGCGCATGGAGGCATTACTCTCCGGGGGAGTCTACCTAGGAAAGAGAGGATGAAATGCGAGAGCGTTACCCATATTTGTTTGTGCCCTAAGGTATGTTCTTTCCTATTTTTGTTCTATTTTATTTTCTGGGGGTAGTTTCATCTTTAAATTTTGAGGACAAAATTATTTTAAGGGGGGTAGAATTATCACTACCATATTTTTTAGTAAAGGATATTTTGGTCATCTCATAATTAATTAAATATTGTGCATGTTGAATATTTATTTATTATATTATTATTAGATGTTAGTTTATTATTTTGGACTTGTGTTAGTGGACCTAACTAGTTTAGATTAGATTCATGGACCAAGATTTAATTCTAGTTAGAATTGAGCCCAATAAGAAGCACAATCATTAGGAGTATGATTAATTAAGTTAAACCAATTAGACTAGAACTTTCTTTCCTTAATTATTTTCTTCATGAGAGGCCCCAAGGGATATTTTAGACTTTACATAGTAGCTTAGGGAAGGGGGAAGGGGCCGGTCATATTTAAAATGGGGGGGGGGGGGTTTCTCTTTCTTTATTTTTTATTTTCAATCTAGATCTAGAATTTTCTCTTCCAAATTTTTTCATTCCCACATCAAATTCTATCCAAATTTCTTCCTAATTTTTTCCCAAATCATCATTGGAGGCCATTAAATAAGAAGAAAGCAATAATCTATAAGGAGGAAGCAAGGATCTACAAGAAGGAGCAAGGATCTACAAGTTGGAAGCTCTTTTCACTCAATTTGGAGGCTTCATTGGGAATCCATCTCCCAATTGGTATAATTTATTTTTTTCTCTCTAATTAGACTCTAATTATATAATTTAATCATTAGGATCTACCCCATATGCTAAGGCTACCCATAGAAATTAGAATTAGCTTCATAGGAGGCCTATGGGAAAAGTTATGTGGTATTTTGTGTCAATTTTAGGGAAATTCTGAGATTGACACATCTGGTGTTTGTCAATAGGTCAATTAGACCAAATTGACATGTGTTTGATTGTGTGTGGCTAGTGTCATGTCCACAATTGGATACGTGTAAGTCGTATCCCGACAATTTGGAGATACGGATTGATTTGGAGATTTTTCTCCGACACGGAGTTTGAGCATGTTACATTTTGACACGTACACGTAGATGAGTGGTTAGCTCTTCGTATTGTTCATAATTATTATTTTAGACTTGCTCTGTCCATTGGGATACAATTGATTATGTGGTGGAGCCGTATCGCAAGCGTATCATAGATCTAGTGTGATACAGGTGCGATGCACTTCACGTGTTTGTTCTTTGCAATTTAATTCAATTATAGATATTATAATATTTTAGTTATAATTATTATGTGAGATATATGTATATGTATATGTATATGTATATGTTTGATCTATAATTTATGTTAATTTTTGGTGATCATGGGAGAGTAGAAGTTCATGTGCTTCTCTAATATATATATATATATATATATATATATATATATATATATATATATATATATATATATATATATATATATATATATATATATATATATATATATATATGGTGTGAAGATGTATATATATATGTATGACGTGTGTATTTATGTGTGTAAGCTTGAGGGAAGAAGAAACAATGAAAAAACAGTGAGAAAATAATGAAAACAGTGAAGAAAAACAATGATAAGAAGTGGGAGAAAAGCTGAGAGAAGCAGCTAAAAAGCTGCAGGAAGCAGTAAGCCTAGAAGCAGCAGAAAGCAGAAGCAACAGCAGCAGAAGCAGAAGCAGGAAGCAGCAGATGCAGTAGAAGCAGAAAGCAGCAGCGATAGTAAGCAACAGCGGCAGCAGCTTTTCAATCAGCCGCAGCTTATTGATAATTTATTAAGTTAGTTTATATATATATATATATATATATATATATATATATATATATATATATATATATATATATATATATATATATATATAAAGTTAGTTAGCTTATTTAATAAGCTAGATAGTTAATAAGCTAGTATATATATATATATATATATATATATATATATATATATATATATATATATATATATATATATATATAAGATATATATATAAATAGATAAGCTAGTTAATTTATTTGATAAGCTGGTAGGCTAGTACATTAGTGTGTGTGTGTGTGTGTGTGTGTGTGTGTGTATATATATATAGTGTGTGTGTGTGTGTGTGTGTGTGTGTGTGTGTGTGTGTGTAGATTAATTAGTTTATATTAATAAGCTAATAGTTATGTAAATATTATAAATAAGTTGGTATATTATATATATGAGATTTATATATACATTTACCTTGGGGTACACTAAGGTAATGAGAGTGAGATATCTTGGGTACGGGTATTGAATATTAAGGAGATGTTAGTATATAGTTTAGAATATTATTGTTATAAGTTTTAAATACATATTATTGTATAGTGGGGAGTATGGGTAGTAATTATAAATTAGATATTGAATTACCTTGTGATACCAAGGTAATGTCAAAGTATTGAATTTTATTCAAGGTATTGGGTTTGAACATCAAGATGAGTGTGTAGGTGGTGTGATACCACTTTTGGTTCAAAGCCAAGGTATCCACTTAGCATTAGTTTAGCTAGGAATAATATATATATATATTGTCATGTATATATATATATTATAATATTTTTATATCTAATAAATTGCGTATCTTATGATACGGTATCTTGATGGTTTTCTAGTATCCTACTATAGCTAGTATGGCCTAGTTACATAGTGTATGGACCCAATATCCCAGAGATGGACTCGTACAACCTAAAAATAGTTAGTTTGACTAAGTTTGACTAGTTTGACCTAGAGTTGACCTAATTTGACTATTTTGACTTAGAAATGGCTTTTTGACCTAGAAGTTGACTAGTTTAACTTATTTTTATTCCAAAATCTTGTATTGATGTAATATTCCATATTTAGGTCTTCAAGGTACCGTACCGGACATCTTTGATACTGTTCACCAAATTTCAGGCAAGTACATTCTCTGATAGTTTTTTATTTATGATATCCTCTATGTCTCTTGTATCTAGTGTAGATATTCTTGATTTTTTGACACGATGGTTACACAGATTGGTATATCCGGATCTCATCATGAGATATTATTTCTTGGTATTTATGGTGTATCTTGTGCAAGCCTTGTTTCCTTGTTCTTCTTGGGGAGACTTGCTACCTACCAAGAGAATCCCGTGTCATAACGTACCATGGTTGGATCCACTATACCAGTCGGGGGCGAAGAGTATTTAGTGTATATATGTGATCATACCCTCCTTGTGCATGTCTTGTTTCTTATGAGTGTTGATCGTACACCGCACGTATGATTAACCAGGCCATTCTTATGCAAGTTTCTAAGCCGATCACATGTTGAAGCTGGTACTCACTCAAGTAGTAGTAGTAGTAGTATTTCTTGTTTATTTCTATATTGCTCATTCTTGTATTTATTTCCAGTATTCCTTATATTGCATATCTCTTGTACCTGTATATTGTATCTTGTATATTTTGCTCTATTTACTATTACATAGTTTATATTATTTATTAGAACTGCTGTTAGAGATGTACTTTGCTCCTTTCCTGACTGGATATATTTTTCACAGATGACACTGAGGAGTGGTACCCCACTCACTACGGGCCTCAGGACGTGGTTGGCTTAGAGCCAGAGACCTTGGCTCAGGAGGGTCTCATCCCGACTGAGACAGATGACCCAGGACTCGTAGCTTAGTAGTTAGTTTCTTTTGTACTGGATTTGTCCCCAGCATTGCTATTAGTATTTCTTTTACTCATTAGATATTATTTTGGTCTTATGAGTTATATTATAACTCTTTAGTTCTTTTATCTTATTCGTGCGATTTTTCTATCTTATAGATCTGTGATTGAGTATTTATATTTTATTAGTGGCATATTTATATCTTGATTGTTAGATAGATAGATTATCCAAACAGCGTTCTACCATCGATGCTGCGGCGTAGGCTGGGTGTTGTTCACTACTTGCATCCCTACACCGGGTGCGGGTCGTGACACATTTTTAGTTGTGGCCCATGTATGTCTTTGAGGTCACAATTAGAGCGACTCGTAGTGGTGATCTTATTTGAGTGCTATTACGAGCCTGTTTCAGGATATAGGCTATAGGCTGAGAATACTCAATCACATCTAGAAAAAACTCTATTGTTTATTTCAACTATTCTTCCTTGAATTAGATATTTGATCTTTAACTGTCCTTCTTTGAATGCATTATATCATGTGCCATAGGATATAGTCAAGTAGCAAGTGATAGTGATGATGAAGATATCAGGATAACCTCCAACAAGACCCTTAAAGATAAAAATGGAACAAGTTATCTGGACAGCTTACCTAAAAGCTTAAAATTCTCAACCAACCATCTAGAGAACTCTGTAATTATTGAGGTATTGAAAGGTGTAAGTACTCACTCTGCAACTAGAGATTTTATTACAAATATTACTTTTATTTCTCAAGTAGAACCTAAAAATATTTTAGAAGCTTTTGATGATGAATTTTGGATTTCCGTAATGCAAGAGGAACTCAACTAATTTAAACGAAATCAAGTTTGGGAACTCGTTCCCAGACCTAATAATTATCATGTCATTAGTACCAAATGGGTTTTTTGAAATAAACTTAATGAGGATGGTATAGTCACTCGTAACAAAGCATGTCTCGTAGCTCAAGGTTTTAATCAAGAAGAAGGTATTAACTACTACGATGAAACCCATGCTCATGTAGAGAGAATAGAATCTATTTGCATGCTTTGTGCTTTTGTAAGTTTTCATAATTTTTAATTATTTCGAATGAACGTCAAAAGTGCTTTTTTAATGGTGTTATGAAAGAGGAAGTTTTTGTTGAATAACCCCCTGGTTTTGAAGATTTCAAATTTTCTAATCATGTTTTCAAGCTTAGAAAGGCTCTATATGGACTCAAACAAGCCCATCTTACTTGGTATGAGCACCTTAGCTCCTTCCTACTTGAAAATAGTTTTTCTAAAGGGAAAGTTGACACTACCTTATTTATAAAATCTCATGATGACAATCTCTTATTAGCACAAATTTACGTAGATGATATTATTTTGGGATTTCCATAATGAGATGCTATGTAACGAGTTTGCTAAGTGTATGCAGAAGGAATTCGAAATGAGCATGATGGAAAAACTTACCTTCTTCCTCGGATTACAAATGAAGCAGAATTCTCAAGGAATATTTATCAATCAAACGAAGTACACAAAATATTTGCTAAAGAAGTTCGATATGGATAATGCAAAATCTATTGAAACTCCAATGGCAACATCAACTAAACTTGATCTTGATGAGAATGGCAAACCAACAGATATACGTAAGTATCGAGGTATGATTGGTAGCCTTTTATATTTAACTGCTAGTCGTCCAGATATTATATTTTTTGTACGCCTATGTGCTAGATATTAGGCTAATCCTAAGGAATCATATGTATGTGCAGTTAAGCGTAACCTTAGATACCTTAAGGGTACTCAGACGGCTGGCTTGTGGTATCCCAAAACCATATCCTTTGACCTTGTTGGTTATTCGAATGCTAATTTTGCTGGATGCAAGGTCGATCGTAAGAGAACTAGCGGTACTTCTCATATCTTGAAAAGTCTTCGGTCTCTTGGTTTTCTAAGAAACAAAATTTTGTTGCATTATCAACTACTGAGGCTGAGTATATCGCAGTAGGACGTTGTTGTGCACAAATTTTGTGGATGAGACAAACTTTAAAAGACTATAATTTATCCTTTAAAAATATTTTCATCTTTTGTGATAACACTCGCACTATAAATCTCACTAAGAATCCAATATGTCATTCATGCACTAAACATATTGAGATTAGAAACCACTTTTTAAGAGATCATCAATTACATGGTGATATTTGTTTAGAATTCATTGACACAGAACATCAACTTGCAGACATTTTTACTAAACCCTTAAATGAAGATCGCTTCAATTTTATTCGTCGAGGATTAGGTATTTTGGACTCTTATACTACATAACTTGTTTATTTTATTTACCACTCTATATTTATATAAATATAAAAATTATTTTGGGTACAAGCCGAAAGGCCCCTTCTGTCAAAAAGGTGTAAATAGCCTTAAGCGACACGGTACTTAAATGTCTTCGGACCACCACTAGCTGGGATCCGGCCCCTACAGCTAACCCGAGATGATGAATACAATATGAAATATAGAGTAATAATTAATTTCAACAAATTATAGTATTGAAGCCAAAACCCTATATTCTAGACTTAAAAATTTGGCCTATACATATATAAAGAATTGAGTCTGAAATGAATTATGGTTCAAAGGAACCGAATTCTGACAGTGTTCGGACCGAACTCGGGTCAAACTCGATTACCTCTGTTTCAGAATTCGAAACGAAATCCAACTCCTTATATTTTTGGCTACTTGTCATCATAAACCCTAACATCCGAACATCAAGCCCTCTTTTCACCTTCTTCCTCCTTAGAACTCTAGCTTTTCAAACCCTAGCTTTTTGGTTCTCTCTGTCATGCCCCAGTCCCAAAAATACGTAGGACTAGGACACGTAAGCATGCCAGCCGCATAGATATGGCAACTCCAATATATGGAAACCAAATCCACACGTACGCTGTAATATGAATATCAAATCCACAAGTGGTATAACTGTAATACAAGTCACAGGGTAAAATCTAAATCTCATCCACCAAAATCATATAGAAATAAATAAACAGTATCTATGAAACTAGATCTCAATAAGAAGTATCTAGGATGATAGTTGGATGGAAACAAATCCACTACCAACTCGAATAGGAAAGGTAAATACAATATAAGTAAAACACAATCAAACCCAATATAAGTATACCAGCTATCGATCACGGCTCGAAGAGAAGACATCCACTAAGCATATACAACCATCCAAATCTGCGCTCCTGCAAATACTCAAGAACAGATACACCTGGCAGTGGACCAGGTTCTCAGAGGGACGTAACAAGATACAGAAAATACGAGCCAACTTGAATACAGTAAACATGCATATAATTTGAAAATAAATAAGTACGCTGTACAAGACAATCTATATGAATGCAAATGAGGATAACTTTTTGACGTATGGGCAAGGGTAGTCTACTCGATCTAAGCCTCACAACTCAACACACCCGTCTAGAATATCAGAAATCGACATACCTTTGGGGTAGCGACCAGTGCGACTCTACAGAAATTGACATACCTCTGGGGTAGCGACCAGCGCGACACACGCCCGTAGTACGAACTATATATTACGGTTTACCAGAGTGGTTAAAAGCCCATACGCCTAATTATTGTCCTCCCATGATACTAGGTGCCATGTGTGTGTCAACATATCTAATACATAGTAATGACTGGAGAAAAACTACACATGCAAGAACTATACAGAAATGAAATAAATAAAAAGAAATATAAATAGCATGCAAAGTACTGTAAATAATTTGGCAAGGTATCTTACCTGGGGTCCTGCTGCTGGTATGAATCAGAGTCCAAGTCACAGTCCAAATAGCCTATGTATTACAAATTTATCACGTCAAAAGATAATTTATTTAATTCTGGAATAATTACTCTAAAATCCTATTTTAATCTTATTATTCTGATTTTTATGTTAATTCCTAAATTTTGTCCAAAGAAACTGAATTTTATCAACTCGAGACTCATGGCACGCAAATCGAGGCGATCTGTTGACCGAAAAGTCAACCGACACAAACTCAATTTTCATGCATGATTTCCTGTAGATTTTAGCGTCAAAAATATGTTGGAATTTACGGCTCATCCAAATTCAAATTCGTTTGGAAATTATGGCACATACAAATTTTGTATTGTGCACCGATGGTTAAATTCTAACCTAGAAGTTTTACAGAATTAACAGTATATAAATACTTCGAATTAAATTCTGGGAAAAATATATGTTGATGATATCGATATTATCTTTCTAAAACTTTAAACGGTTCATGATTCTGATTCCGGGTTCTCCCAAAATTGCGAAAACATCAAAATACGTCTATTTTCGGACATGCTGTGCTCTACGAATTTTCCAGAATTTAATACTAATAATTTAGAAAAAAAATTTATATAATCAGAAATCTATCCTCATTATCGTTCTAACAAAAAAAACTATGCCTCGTTTGGAGTCCGGACCTATGAGCAATGGCTTCTGGAAGATGAAGGAACCCTAGATGACAATTCTCCAAAAATCGGCTGAAGAAAAACCCTAGAAATTAATATCTAAACTATTATATATATATATATATATATATATATATATATATATATATATATATAGGAGAGAGAAAGTGCAGCCGCGGCTCACAGCGCGCCACGTGGAAGCCATCCGTGCAGCCCCGCCCAGATCGAACGGTCGCAATTCGATGCGGCTCGGCTCAGCTGAGTCCGAGTCGAACTCGGTCTCGGCTCGGCTCGAGGTCGGCTCGGCTCGCACCCACTCAGCGGTCACTGATAGGCGGGCCCGGCACTGTTCACTGCTGGAGGCTGACAGGTGGGCCCCCTGTTTGCTGACTGGGCAGAATTAATTACTTTTTGGGTTTTCTTTTTCAGAAATTAGTTTTTAACTCAGTTTTTCATAATTAACTCGAAATAAATGCTAAAAATAATCAAAAAATTCCCAAAAAATTCTAGAAAATATATTTTATTATTTAGAACCTAAAATAAAATTTTGGGATATTTTTAATTAAGTTTGTATATAAAATAAATTCTTTAAAGTCCTCAAAAATTAGTGTTACTAGTTTTTAATTAACTAAAAATTATGATAAAATTCCAATAATCTAAAATAGCCTAAAAATAATTCTAAATAAATATTTATATAAGTAAATATACTAAAAAAATTATTTTCTAATTAACTAAGATAATACTCTAAATAAATTCAACATCTATAATAAATATAATAATATAAAATATACACAAATACCTATTTTGGGTGAGGGAGTTTACACTCTCTCCTCGAGACCTCTCACCTCTCCAAACTTTGGATTCTGGTATTTCTCAAGGTTCTTTATCACATTCTCTATCTATTTTCAGGTATAATCATCCTTTCCTCTCACATTTTTTTAAATGGCTCCTAAGTTGTTTAAGAAAAGGAAAGTTGCTGGGGGGAGCATCAATGTTCAAGAAGAGATATCACATTCCATGTTCATTCTATCAATGCCCGATGTGGGTGATTATGATGGCTGCCTATTTTATCTCTTGAACAATCCGTAGAGTGGTTTGATGACTTTGTTACTATGACTGTTTGTCCTGAAAAACCTATTAATTTTACTCTATTTTCTGCGTATCTGCCTACTTTACGCACTTTAGGATTGGATGAATTAGTTGTTTCTAGATTTCCAATTTATATCAATGCTATTAGAATATTTTACTGTAATCTAATCTTTGAAGATGATTCTATTCATTCTCGTGTTGGCGGAATAAACATTAAGTTTGATTCTGACGATTTGGGTGAGATACTTCATATTCCAAACGATGGTGAACCCCTTGTCGACATCACCAAATTTACTTTTTTGAAGGCACGACTCTAGACTCCTTAAGGATTCCCTTTGCAATTTTTTTCCTCGTTCCCTAGGTAAGCTTAAATCCAAACACCTTAACAAATGGTTTTATGACTTACATCATATTATTTTCTCTGTGATCATTCCCAAGCAATCCTCCATCGACGACATCACTAACTTAGAACTGTGTGATATCTACCATCTCCACTTTGGGATTCAATTTAGTTTTCCAAAGACTATTATTCAGACTATGGTTCGGATACGTAAGAACATGCAAAATCTGTTGTATGCTATGTACTTACCTATCATATTTTAATACTTTGGCATTTTGTTAGATGACTATCCTTATCTAGCAGAGCCCTCCTACCTCTTTACTAACTGTAGGACTGACCCTGCTCTCCCACATGTTCCACCTGTTGATGCTACCTCTGGTGCTGGCCCATCTGCACTACATGCACCTCCTAATGCTATTATCTCAGCTGCTCCACCCATTACTCTTGAGTACCTCCACACTATGTTCCATGATCGCTTCCGGTTGGAAGACGATCGTCACATATTAGAGGATGATCACTATCATTCTATGGATCACCGTACCACTCTCCGGGCTCAGGCTATATCCAACTCTGTTCTGGATATGCGTTACAGCTTCTCTCAGTACCCTGGCAGCGGACCGATTCACATGGTTCGTGATCCATCCATCTCTGGCTAACGCATTGATGATCGCGACGATCAGCGATAATCTAATCCTGCTGTTGCTTTTTATAATCCCAACCGTTCGGCAGAGACCGGTAATGATGATTAGTAGTAGTATAGAGATTATTAGCTTAGAATCTAATGATCATGTTATCTTTATGAGATGTTATCTTTATGAGATGTTATCCTAGTTATGCTACTTTATTTATGTGACTTCTGATGTGATATTATCATTAATGCTTTATTTCACGCCTTGGTTCCATAGATAAGGAACCGAGACACGTGACAAAGGCCAGCAGTGTACTTTGGCGGGCTTTCCAATCTAATGGGCCCGTCGGAGTACACTTAAGCTGTGAAGTACAATGAATAATCCAACACATAACACAAGTATACTCAATCTAAATCTCATCCACAGGCAGCAATATAAGAGCACAATAGAAGTAAATACAACGACTAATGTGCAAGAAGGAAATATCCAAATAAGTATCAAGTACAAATACTAGAGTAGTCATACGGGGACAAACCCGCTAGTACAAATATACTGGAATGAAAATAAGCAATAAGATAACTTGGGACGGCAGCAGGTAACTAGGTAATGATACCGTCCCAAGGAAAGAGTCACTACCAGCGATCAGGCGAAGTCCTCAGGAATGACCTCATCCTCGGCAGTGAGTACAGCTGCTGGATAGATGCTCGGCCCGTACTCCTCCGGGTAATCCTCGTGGCCTACACCTGGAAGGGAACCAGGTCCTCAGAGGGACGTAACAAGGTACAGAAAAACAATATACCAGGTAAACAGATAGTATAAGTGCAACAACAGGGTAATCTAGCATAACCAAACTAGTGTGACACAGTTTAAAGACAATGTTCGATGCGTGGGCTTTCTAATATAAAATCGTAGCTCCGGACACGGAAATACACGGCACGTACCGCAGCTCCGGGCAAAGAGTCACACGGGTGAAACAGCTACACTAAATACAGGTATCACTACAAAATACTACATATATATAAGCGCGTGCAGAGTAGCCCAAACGTCTAGTAACTGTCTTCCCCTTCCCAAGCGGTCAACGATTGTGCGCTGAACCTGAACCTCTAACTATAGTCTCGACACACAGAAATAACTCAACAGAAGCGACCCTAAGGTCGTCCCAGTCTCTGGTCATGATGTCAGTATCAGGAAACATGAATCTGGCACGATCACGGTGTATAAGTGTGTCCTGGGGTATCGATATACTCAGGTACGTGCATCGAGGTGCTGTGAAGCATCTAGCAATTATACTAAGACGTTGCATCGAAAGTCAACACCTGGTTGTGAACCAGATACGGAGTATCGAACGTCAACAGAAATATGTGCACAAAGTACATAAAGAACAACAAGTATCTGTAAACTGAAATACAGGGTGGCAAGGTACACTTGCCTGCGTGCGGCTGCTGATGACGGGGATCTGGTACCGCGTCCAAGTCCTCAGGTCCCGCAGTACCTAGTGAAGAGATACAAACCAGAATTAATAATCTATTCTATGACTCACACGGGCAAGATACTAGAGGGCTGACTACAACTGACTAACGGTACGATAGTCCATCAACTAGTCATCTGTATATTCTCCTCGATTTTAATTCTTCGAAAATAAACTAACATTTCCACCATGTATGATACATCCCGATTAGTTGGCTCCAAGGTCAAAACTCTATTCTCCTCGAGCACATATTTTTAATTAAATCGTGATAATTTATGTAGAAGCCAACCCTAATTTCCATCCAAGTACCACATCCAACTCTAACTTCATAAAACATAAGTTACAAGGTCACTACACTACAAAACCCTAAAACATGTTAACACAACCTCAAGTCATTAAGATCCATATTCGCACTAATCATCATTAGCCTTAGCCAGTATAAACCTTAATCCCGTAGTTCAAATATTCCAATACACTAATCATTTATATCATTACTACATATACACTAGAAATACATTAAACCTCAATAAACACAACCTCAAGCCAGGTTCACATATATAACCCAAAACCCTAGCTAGCATTTCCCATATATAAACATCAACACAAAACAATTAATAATCATCAATACTTAACCCTAATCACATATTAAGTACTCCCCACACTAACCATATATAACCACACTATATAACTACAACCCTAGCTAGCATTCACACATCCTTGTATAATTAAATCCTATTTAGTTAGATAATAATTTCTAGAATTAAACACAAGAGAGGGGAGGGTAAGAATTGACCTCAACGCGGCGAGGTTGATGGCTGGCCGGAGCGTGGCCGAAGGTGGTGATGGTGGTGGTAGTAAACTGGTGGTGGTGGTGGTGAACTAGTGGTGATGGTGGTGGTGAACTAGTGTGGACGGGGAGGCTGGTCGGGAGAAACACCGTCTGGCGGGGACGCACACAGCGGGGTGGAGGTGATCACAGCCGCGGGGAAGCTACAGCGGGGTGGGGGCAGCACAGTCCGGCGGGACACACGGCGGGGTGGAGGTGATCACAGCCGTGGGGACGCACACAGCGGGGGAGAGCAGGCGGTCGGGCTGCTGTGGAGTCGTCGCGGTGGGGGCCGATGGCCGGAGTCGGGCCGGAGCGGCCGGCGGGTCTTCCACAGGGAGGAACAACTCAAATAAGGAAGAAAAGACTAAGGAAGAAGAAGAAGAAAAATATAATGGAGAGTGGAGAAGCTATTACATGGGGGGTTTTAAATGAAGGAGTGAGGAGAGAGAGAGGAGTTTTCCCTTGGGATTAGGGCCGGTGGTGTGTGTTGAGGGTGGGGTGAGGTGTTGCTTTATAGGGGTTTGTGAAGGAGATGGAGGGTTGTGATGGTGTCTTTCAAAATGAAGGGTTGTGATTTATCAAGAAGAGAAGTGGGTTTCTTCATGAAGGGGTGAATGGATGGGTGAGAATGGGACCCCATTTTAGGACCTCTCCATTGTTCATAGCCAATAGGGTGATGACATATAAATTCAATAATTGCAACTTAGCCCCTTTAATTCGGGAAATTGCATGAACACATAAAATAACACAAAAATTATGGAAAAAAATATGTTTAGCAATTTTTATGGTGAGAGGGTGTTGTGCGTTAGGCACGGGTTTAATTAGAAAAGTATTGGGATTAATTTAGGATTAAAAAAATAGGATTTACAAAGTTGGTATCCCCGATTTAAATAGAAATAAAGTGTCCCGCAAATTTAAATTAATTGGGGGCACTTGGGGTCAAAATCCGAAAATTACGCAAAGGCTAAAAATGGTGGGGGCTTGGAGTCAGTCTTGGACCCTTTAGTTGGTCCGGCACAACGGGTTAAGTTGGTATCTCAAAATTTAGGATAACGACACAGGTGTCCGACACGAAATTAAATATGGGTTACGATTTTCGGAATGTTGTGCAATTAATTTAGAGCACACAAGAACTGATTTTAAAAGACGGAAAAGTCAAGTGCCTAATTTGGCGAGTCAAGTCGAAAGTACAATAGCCCGATGGAATTTATGGGCTGATATTGGGATCCGATTAAATTAGGAATGATAAGGCGCGCCAAGGGTTTTAATTAATTGAATTAAATACCAGATAAACTTATCTCTACACTAAACCTCGACATCTGCTACCAAAAACCAAAATTTTCTAAATCTACCCTAACTATCTACAGAATAAATCGAGAGAGTTTACATTTTTCCCAACTTAGAAAAATTTCGTCCCCGAAATTTAAAGTAAAGCACGATAATACCTAAAAGAATTTTAAAACAACTAGGAATCAAATGTCATACATAAATTCGTACCTTGCTCCTCAAATAAGTACGGGAATCGCTGCCGAATAGAATCCTCGCGCTCCCAAGTAGACTCGCCTGGTGAATGGTGCTTCCATGCCACTCTGACCAATCAAATCGTCTGCCCTCTCAAAGTCTTCTCGCTGCGATCGAGGATCTCAATTGGCTGCTCTACGTAAGACAGACTGGGCCCGACTGTAATCTCCGAATGATCAAGCACGTGGCTAGGGTCTGCGACATATCTCCTCAGCTGCGATACGTGAAATACGTCATGTACTCCCTCTAATGATGGAGGTAATGCAAGACGGTAAGCCACTTCGTCAACCCGTTCCAAAATGTCAAAAGGTCCGATGTACCTCGGACTCAGCTTGCCTCTGCCGTAATCTGATGGTACCGCGGGTGGGCAATATCCTCAAAAATACGTGGTCACCCTCCTTGAACTCTAATGGTCTGCGGTGTGCGTCTGCCCAGTGTTTCTGTCTGTCCTGTGCTGTGCAGGTGGCTCTGAATCTGCTTGACTTTCTCTACTGTCTGTGTTACCAACTCTGGACCCAGTATCTGACACTCTCCCACGTCACTCCAACAAACTGGCGACCTACATTTCCTGCTGTACAGTGCCTCATAAGGTGCCATCTGTATGCTGGCCTGGTAACTGTTATTATAGGAGAATTCCACCAAGTGTAGGTGGTCCTCCCAAGATCCTCCAAAATCAATCATGCACGCTTTCAACATATTCTCTAATATCTGTATCGTGCGCTATGACTGTCCATCAGTCTGTGGATGATACGCAGTGGTGAACTTGAGACGAGTTCCTAGGCTTTCCTGCATACTTCGCCAAAAATGTGACGTGAATCTGGAATCACGATCCGATACGATGCTGACAGGCACTCCATATAATCGTACTATCTGCCTCATATACATGTCAACGAAAATCTCCGTGGATTGCCCAACTCTGAAGGGCAAGAAATGTGCAGACTTGGTGAGTCTGTCTACGATAACCCAAACTGCATCCTTCCCGCTAGGGCTCTGCGGAAATTCTGTGACAAAGTCCATGGTAATGTTTTCCCACTTCCACTCGGGAATGGGGAGTGGCTGCAATAATCCTGCAGTCCTCTGATGTTCAGCCTTGACTTGCTGACAAACTAAATACTTCGCCACAAATCTTACAATTTTCTTCTTCATCCCATGCCACCAGAAATGCTGTCTCAAGTCTCGGTACATCTTCGTACCCCCGGGATGAATGGAATAAATTGAGCTATGAGCCTCGTTCATCAACTCTTGGTGTAGCTCGCCACTCGGAACATATAAGCGATCTTCGCACCTCAACATTCCGTCTTCATGAATCCTGAGTCCCGTCTTCATGCCGGCTTCTGTTCTCTCTCGCAGACGTCAAAATCTCGCATTTGTAGGCAATGCTGCCTTGATCCTCTCAATCAAAGTAGACTGAACCTCAAGACTGGCCATCTGTCCATCCATGCCTGGCAATACGATCTCTATTCCAAGTTCCTGGAGATCCTCTAGCAACTGTCGCTGCGTTGTCAAAAAGTATGCCATGGGCTTCCTGCTTAAGGCATCTGCTACGACATTCGTCTTGCCAGGGTGGTACTGCAACACAATGTCATAATCTGTCATCAACTCTAGCCAACGTCTCTGTCTCATGTTGAGCTCCTTCTGCGTGTAGATGTACTTCAGGCTTTTATGATCTGTATAAATCTCAACACGCTCACCATAAAGGTAATGTCTCCATAGCTTTAGTGCAAATATCACTGCAGCTAGCTCTAAGTCGTGCGTCGGATAGTTCTTCTCATGAACTCTCAGCTATCTTGATGCGTAGGCTATCACTTTGCCGTGTTGCATCAGTACACATCCTAATCCGCTCCCTGACGCATCACTGTACACTACAAATCCTCCTGATCCTGAAGGTAGTATCAAAATCGGTGCTGATGTCAGACGCTTCTTCAGCTCATCGAAAGTCGTCTGACACTCGTCGGTCCAGATAAACTCTTCGCCTTTACGCACCAGTCGCGTCATAGGCACAGCTATCCTCGAGAAGTTTTCCACGAACCTCCGATAATATCCGGCAAGTCCGAGGAAGCTCCTAACCTCCATAACTGATGTTGGGGTAGGCCAGATCTCTACTGCAGCTATCTTCTTCGGGTCAACTGATAGTCCATTACCGGTGATTATGTGTCCCAGAAATGGTACTCTATCCAAGCAAAACTCATATTTGTTGAGTTTGGCGTACAGCCTCTCATGTCTCAACGTCTCCAACACGATCCTGAGATGCCTCTCATGCTCCTCCTGGCTCTTGGAATATATCAAGATATCGTCTATAAATACCACCACGAACTTATCTAAGTATTGGTGGAAGACATTGTTCATCAAACACATAAATACTGCTGGCGCGTTGGTTAAACCAAACGGCATGACTAAAAACTCATAGTGGCCATACTTCGTCCGAAAGGCCATCTTCTGGATGTCCTCTTTCCGTACCTTGATCTGATGATAACCGGATCTGAGATCGATCTTTGAGAATACACATGCACCGCTAAGTAGATCAAACAAATCATCGATGCGCGGTAGTGGATACTTGTTCTTTATCGTTACAGCATTTAGCGCCCTGTAATCGATACACAAGCGTACGGTCCCATCCTTCTTCGGTACAAACAGAATGGGTGCTCCCCATGGAGATACAATAGCCCGTATAAAACCCTTATCTAAGAGATCATCTACTTGAACCTTCAGCTCAACCAACTCCTTCGGTGCTAGTTTGTAAACGGGGGAAGTAACTGGCTCGACTCCTGGAGTCAACTCTATAGTGAACTCAATCTCTCTGTCAGGTGGCAGTCCTGGGAGATCCTCTGGAAATACATCCTCAAACTCTGCTATAAAGTGAGGGTACATCGGTTCACCTTCTGCAATGTGTGTCGCTAGGGTAGGTTGGACACCATGCTCTCGAGCTCCCCAAAGAAACTCAAACTCTGGGTGATCTGGGGGTTGTAGAAGCATAAAAAATACGCTGGGTGGATCTACGCAGCCTCTTGATGCAGAGCAGCATAGACACAGGCCTTCAGAGCCATCAAGCGTGCAACAGAGCTTTTTCCGCTAAAACACAGCATGAAGTATAAGCTCAAAGGACCATCCGCGTAAGTGCAGTACGTCCAGGCTGCTCCAGCGTGAGACAGAGTTCTTCATCGCCTCCATGGCGTAAAACTCAGCCGCTTTCAAAGTAGCATTAATGCGTACGAGGAACGCTTCGTCTTCTCCGAAATGAACCTGTCAAGTCACGCAGTGAACCTGGCCTCTGACTCCTGATAAAAAGTGCTGCACGGCTATCCAGACGACGGCTGAAAACGGTGGCAGACCCCTCGGGACGCGCCCCACAGTATGATGGCAGAACTCGGCATTTAATGCAGAGGATTTGTTTAAAATATCACTAAACCGTCGGTTACCAAAGTCCCCCAGCGTAAACCTCTCTTTCGCGTACAAGGGGATACACTGCCTTATTTTACACAGGCAAAACGCGAGCTGTTTACGTCCTGCAGTAGACAAACCGCCTGCTACGCCAAAAGCTACACTCCGTACGGGGTTTGAGGCACGTCCCTTCGCCTAATGCACAGTGCGGTGACAGTTTCTCGAGGCACGTCTCTGCGACTGATGCACAGAAAGGGTTGCAGGCCGTCAAAGAATACGCCTCCACATTTAATGCACGGGATGATGCCAAATCTTGGCATTTAATACGAAAGATTTGATTATATCTTCAAAATCCGTAATTCCGGCTAAGACGTCCACGTCAGCACTGTGGCACGGTACGCAGCGGCTTCTACGCCCATCCAGCGATTGTGCCCCTTCGGCTTCTACGCCTGTTCGGCCCATGTGCCCCTTCGGCTTCTACGCCTGCTCGGCCCCTGTGTCCCTTCGGCTTCTACGCCTGTTCGGCCCCTGTGCCCCTTCGGCTTCTACGCCTGTTCGGCCCCTGTGCCCCCTCGGCTTCTACGCCTGTTCGGCCCCTGTGCCCCCTCGACTTCTATGCCTGTTCGGCCTCTACGACCACTCGGCTTCTATGCCTGTTCGGCCTCTACGACCACTCGGCCTCTATGACCACTCGGCTTCTACGCCTGTTCGGCTTCTACGCCTGTTCGGCTCCTATGCCGGTTTGATAACTATTTGGCTTCTATGCCATGGTGACAGACATTTGGCTTCTATGCCAACCTCTTCTACACGATGGATACCTACCTACGTGGCTTTTACGCCGTGATCTTCGTAGCAATAGTACGAGTTGTGTCCCTTAGTTGGACCCGCGTCAAACGCTCATTCAAAAGATTATCTATACGCAGGCATTGGTTACTTTAACCATTGTGTAAAAGGGTGTTGTACTTTCCACTCCTCGGTTGTTACACCGACGGAGTGGTCACTGTCACTAAAACTCTATAAATAGAGACCTCTATCAATGAGGAACAAGGTCGGAAAATTGGTCAAGAAAGCCAATATCAGATCCGAGGTCGAGAAACTGAAAACTTGAAGATCGAATCAGGTCAACAAGAATCGGAAGATCGAACCCGAGAGAGAGAGAGAGAGAGAGAGAGAGAGAGAGAGAGAGAGAGAGAAGAGAGAGAGAGAGAGCACCCGGAGCTCAGGCAAAGAGTAGGGATTGACGACTTTGGCATCGTGCATCCACCCTCTCCTGCAACCTTCGAAGCTGCTTCCTGTCTTCTACGGCACTTCTTCAACATCGTGTGGTCCAAGGGCTAAAGTGATCGACTGCAGATCAGACACCTATAGCAATATCTACCCAGATTAATAAATTGTACTTCCATATCCTCGTATAGGATCAAATTGTACAAGTTTGTTTGTAAACAAAAGAAGGCGAATTCTGCGTAAACCCCCATATTGAATACATCTTCATTCTTTCGTTTAATACCACAAACAAGATGGCGACTCTGCTGGGGACATCTTTCTCTTCTGATGAGGAAGCAATTGCTCAACACGATGCGGTATCCGTGGGATCTGTGAAGAAGACACTGGTCGTCCAATTCGACCAGTCTGCCTACGAAGACATGCTTCGAACCGGGGGTAGCTCTCACTCTCTCTCCGTCCAAGACAACAGAAAGCTGCGTAAAGTGTGGATGCCCAAGACATCCTCTACCGTTCCTGTGGACTCTCCGATCTCTCCGACGAATGAGGTGGTAGCACCGCTCCCTCCGTGCCCTGCACGTAAAATTCAGTCTCCCGCTACGCGCGGTACAGACGAAACTTCGGGCAAAGCCTCAGCGCTGACCCAGAAGTATCCACTGCGATCTACGCGTAGGAACCAGTCTCCCGCTACGCGCGGTAAAGACAAAACTTCGGGCAAAGCCTCAGCACTAACCCAGAAGTATCCACTGTGCTCTACGCACAGAAACCAGTCTCCCGCTACGCGCGGTACAGACCAAACTTTTGATGATGCCTCAGCACCAGGACAGAAGTACAAATCATGCTCCAGGCACAAGACAACATCTGACCTCTACGAAGAACCAGATGAGCGCCGTGATTTCCGCGAAGGGAAGCAGGCCGCGGAATACTCGACTCCTCGACCGTTACGCCGGCGAAGGAGCAATCTGCCTACCCTCCGGATTACGCGGGAAGCCGACAGCCAACTGAGGACCTCTTCAGCCCTACGCCACTCTGAACGAATCTCCAATTTATGCCAGGCAAAGTCCAACGACGTAAAGCAAGCTCAAGCTGCTACTCCCCCTGACCTGCGCAAATACCTAATCCAGAAGCGTAAGGAGAGGGGACCTTCCAACATGTCTATTACGCCCCCTAGCGAGCAATGTTGTAATAGTCATAAAATTGTGATTGACTGCTGCTGTTCTAAAGCAAAACGGTCGGTTTTCGACCGATTGAGCTACTCTCAGTCTTTCCCGGAAGAAGAGCCCGCGTATGCGTCCGTGAACATAGCTTCACACATACCTAGAGGAGGGTCGAGCTCCAGACGTCATTCCTCAGGGCCTCCGAGCCGAAGGAGATTCGAAGACCTCCTCAGGAACACTGAAGCTGGGGTATTCTAAAACACCCGTACAATTGCGTCCTCATGAAAAGAACTATCCTACCCATGATTTAGAGTTGGCAGCTGTCATATTTGCCCTGAAGTTGTGGAAACATTATTTGTACGGAGAGCGTGTGGAGATCTTCACAGACCACAAAAGCTTGAAGTACGTTTTCACGCAGAAGGAGTTGAACATGAGGCAGCGTCGGTGGTTGGAACTGATGAAGGATTTTGATATCTCTTTGCAATATCATCCTGGGAAGGCCAATGTAGTTGCCGATGCTTTGAGCAGGTATCCGGTAGCTATGTTCTTGACGCAGGATCGATATTTGTTGGAGGACTTGGAGAGCTTGGGCATTGAGGTGATTGTTCCGGGTGGTGCTATGCAGATGTGGGGATTGCAGATACATTCAGATTTGATGGATAGGATCAAGGCAGCACAGTATGATGACGTATCTTTGAGGAGTATCAGAGCTCAGGTAAGAGCAGGATTGGAGGATGATTTCACTATTGCAGAGGATGGATCTTTGAGGCATGGAGTTAGATTGTGTATGCCTAGTGGGGAGTTACGAGAGGAGATATTGCAGGAAGCGCATCGCTCTCAGTATTCCATACATCCAGGTGCTAACAAGATGTATCGGGATATGCGAGAGAGTGTGTGGTGGTATGGCATGAAGAGGGAAGTGGCACAGTTTGTATCCAGATGCTTAGTGTGCCAGCAGGAGAAAGCCGAGAGGCAGAGGCCAGGAGGTTTACTTCAGCCATTACCCATTCCAGAGTGGAAGTGGGAACACATTACTATGGATTTTGTGTCCGGACTACCACGATCTCCAGGAGGGAAAGACGTGATTTGGGTTATTGTTGATAGATTGACCAAGTCGGCCCATTTTTTGCCTTTCAAGGTGGGTTTGTCTACGGAGAAGCTGACAGAGATGTATGTGAGGCAGATCGTTAGGATACATGGAGTTCCCGTCAGCATAGTCTCAGATCGGGATAGTCGTTTCACTTCTCATTTCTGGAGAAGTTTGCAGGAGAGTTTGGGCACTCAGCTCAAGTTCAGTACTGCATATCATCCCCAGACAGATGGGCAGTCAGAGAGGACTATTCAGACTCTCGAGGATATGTTACGCACTTGTGTACTAGATTTCGGGAGTTCTTGGGAGAACCATCTCCATTTGGTAGAGTTTGCTTACAACAACAGTTACCAGGCCAGTATAGAGATGTCACCTTTTGAAGCTCTATATGGTCGGAGGTGTCGTACTCCTTTGTCTTGGGACGATGTTGGAGAGAGAGTTTTGCTTGGGCCAGAGATGGTTGTGGATGCAGCAGAGAAGGTTCAGTTGATCAGAGACAGACTTCGAGTGGCACAGGACAGACAACGGCATTGGGCCGATAGCCATCGGAGACCCTTGGAGTTTGAGGTATAGTTTAGATTTTATTTTGTGTGCTTGTTCTTGGTTGTTTGTTATAGATAAGTTCTTAAGGTGGTGTTTTGTTCTAGGTGGGTGGTTTGGTGTTTTTGAGGATTTCTCCGACACGAGGCACGATTCGCTTCGGTGGAGGCGGAAAGCTTAGTCCGCGATTCATTGGACCTTTCACTATTCTAGAGAGGGTCGGTGCAGTTGCTTATAGACTAGACTTGCCACCTGCATTGGAGGGAGTGCACAACGTGTTTCATGTGTCGCAGTTGAGACGATACGTGGCAGATCCTAGTCATGTATTGGATCACTCAGAGATAGAGGTGGGCCCTACTCTTAGCTATCCATAGCAGCCAGTTGGAATTCTGGATCGGAGAGAGAAGGTGCTGAGGAACCAGACTATTCCTTTGGTGAGTGTCGCATGGAGGCATCACTCTCCGGGGGAGTCTACCTGGGAGAGAGAGGATGACATGCGAGAGCGTTATCCATATTTGTTTGTACCTTGAGGTATGTTATTTCTAGTTATGTTCTGTTCATTGTTATGTTCTGTTCATTAGTTAGTTGTGATTCTTTAGTTCTGTTCTGTGATTTTCTGGGGGTAGTTTTCGTCTTTGAATTTCGAGGACGAAATTATTTTAAGGAGGGTAGACTTGTCACTACCACATTTTCTAGGAAAGGGTATTTTGGTAATTTCCTATTTAAATAAATAATGTGCATGGTAAATAATTATTTGTTGTATTATTTAATTGTTGTTAGTTATTATTTAATTATTTTAGACTTATTTTAGTGGACCCAACTAGTTTAGTTTGGACCCATGGACCAACATGAATTAATTAGTTAGACTTGGCCATTTAGAAAGCCCATAGTTAAGGAGATGGATTAAATTAATTAAATGATTAGACTAGAAGCTTCCTTCCTTAATTATTTCTTCATGAGAGGCCCCAAGGGGTACATTGGACATTTTACAATTGCTTGGGGGAGGGGCTATGGCCGGCCTATTAAAGAGGGGGGGAAATTTCTCTCTTCTCTCATCTTATTCCAAATCTAGATCTAGAATTCTCCCACTACCAAATTCCCTCCATTCCCAATCCAATTCCCTACCAAATTCATTCCAAATTCTTCCCAATTCACCATTAGAGAAGGAGAAAGCAAGGATCTAGAAGAAGGAAGCAAGGATCTACAAAGAGGAGCAAGGATCTACAATTTGGAAGCAAGTTCATCTCAATTGGAGGTTTCATTGGGAATCCATCTCCCAATAGGTATAATTCAGATTTTCCCATTTAAATAGCTTCTAAATCTGAGATTTAATCATGTAAAATCAACCTATATGTATGTAGTACCCATAGGACTTTGTTTTGTGTTCATAGGAGACCCATGGAGAAAGTTATGGTGCTTTTTGTGTCAATTTTGTTGGAATTCCGAATTTATATTTTATTGTGTGTGTCAATTGATCCTATAGATCAATTGAACATGAGATTTGTGTTTGAGGCTAGTTTCGTGTCCATATTGGGATACTTGTGGTTCGTATCCCAACTATTTGGTGATACGTGTCATTTGGGGGTTTTCCTCCGACACGGGGCTTTGAACATGTCGTATTTTGACACGGACACATAGATCTACTTTTGACGCTTTGATTTGTTCATAAATATTATTTGTGATTTGTTTGTGTCCTTCGGGGTGCATTTGGTTGTGTGTTGGACTCGTGTCGCATGCGTATCCTAGATCTAGTGGGATACGGTGAGATACTCTCCAATTGTGTGTATTTTTGCATAGATCTAATTAATTGTGGTTCAATTCTTCATTTATAATTAGTATATATATATGGATATTAAATATTTATTTTGTGTATTTATTATAGTAATTATTGTAGCATAGATCTATATTTTGGGTGTGCTAATATAATGTACAATATAATATGTAGCTTTCTTGCATACAAATATATATGTTACTACTTGTTAAATAATATAATTTATACATAAAATATTTTATAAAATATATTTGTATGTTTAATTGTGTAATTATATTATTTATAATTATTATATAATTATTTGGATATTAATATAAATATTTTAGGTGTGCTTCTAGCCATGTAAATTATATGTTCTTTGTTAAATATTTGAAGGTATAAGTTTATGTGTATATTAATATATATATGTACATTTTTGTATTAATGGTTTATATATATATATATATATATATATATACTGTTTTATATATTCTATTTATATATATATATATATATTGTTTATATATTCTGTTTTTATATATATTATTTTAGGGTATATATTAATTATATTATTAGTATACTTTGTGTGAGTTCTTTTTGAATCTAATTTGATTCCTAAATTATTGTAGTTTATCTCTATATTATTTTATAGATGTCTTGTGAGGTTGACTTTGGGTTTGACCATGTTTGACTTTAGTGGACTTTAGAGTTGACCATAGTTGACTTTTGACTTAGAATTGTCTTATTGACCTAGAAATTGTCTAGTTTGACTTGTTCTCTTTCTGGAACCTTGTATTAATGTGGTATTCCATATCTAGGTCTTCGAGGCACCGAGTCAGACATTTGTGAGACTGTTCATTGGACTTCAGGCGAGTACATTCTCTGATAGTTTCTCATTTATGATATCCTCTATGTTCGTTGTATCTAGTGTAGATATACATGTTCTCTTGACACTATGGTTACACGGATTGGTATTTCCGGATCTCGTCATGAGATGTTATTCCTTGGTATATGGTGTATATGGTGCAAGTATTGTTTCATTGGTTATCTTGTACATGTACAGACACCGATTCTCGGGGAGACTAGCTATCTTCTTGGGGAATCTAGTGCCATAACGTACCGTGGTTGGATCTATTATACCAGTCGGGGTGGAGAGTATTTTAGTGTAGATATGTGATCATACCCTCCTTGTGCATGTCTTGTTCCTTGTGAGTGTTGATCATACACCGCACGTATAATCAGCCAGGCCATTATACTCTTGTGCAAGTTCCTAAGCCGATCACATGTTAAAGCTAGTACTCACACACTTAGTCATTAGTATTCTTGTTCTATCAGCATATTGTTCATTATTGTATTTCTTTCCAGTATTTCCTTATTGTCTCTACATTCTTGTCTCTATTTATGCATCTTGTTTATCCACAGCTATTTACTGTTACATAGTTTTTATCATTATTTGAGAACTGCTGTTAGGGTTGTACTCTGCTCCTTTCCTGACTGGATATATTTTTCCAGATGACACTGAGGAGTACCCTACCTATTATGGACCCCAGGATGTTGTGGGTTTAGATTCTGAGACCCTGGCTCAAGAGGGACTTATCCCAACTGAGACAGTTGACCCTGGAGTTGTAGCTTTATAGTTTTGTAGTATTCTTTTGTACTGGATTTGTCTCCAGCATATTTCCGTATTTTTCTTCAGACTCATTGATGTATTATTTTAGACTCATGAGTTGTATTGTGACTATTCTATTCTTATCTGATTCGTGTTCATTCTATCTTAGTTCTGTGATTGAGTACACTATCTTTTGGTGGTTCATTATATTAGATAGACTTTCTAGACAGCGTTCTACCGCCGATTCTGCGGCGTAGGCTGGGCGTTGTTTCCGACTAGTACCCTTACCCCGGGTGCGGGTCGTGACACGTTTTTGGTGGTGGCCCATGCAGGTCTAGCTTCACAAGTATGTGATGTCGTGGTAGTGCGATAACTTAGTTGTACTACTACGAGCCTGCGATAGGATATAGGATATAGCCTGAGATACTCAATCACATCTAGGAAAATTCTTTTGATTCAACTATTCTCCTTTGACATTGATACTTGAACCCTTAAACTGTCCTTTCCTTGATGTCTTATATCTTGTGCTATATAGATTCTCATTCCGTCTTTTTATGAGACATACTCGGAGATACTTGCGGAGGCACGCAAGGTTGAGCGGGATCTGGGTTTGAAGACCAAGAGAGACCGTGATTCTTTTCTGGGGGCCAACGGCAGTGCAGTATCTGCCAAACGTCCTCATTTCCAGTCCAGACCTTTCCAGCAGCCACAGCAGAACCAGACTCCAGCTAGAGCGCCTTTTCACCAGGCACCTCAGCAGCAGAGGCAGTTACAGCAAGCTCTATGCAACTTCTGCAAGAAGCTCGGCCACATCTGGAAAGTTTGCAGAAAGAGGCTAGGAGTTTGTTTGTATTGTGGTACTGAAGGGCATCAATTGAGGGAGTGTCCTCGTCGTGCAGTTCAGGGAGCAGCTCCAGCTCCGAGGGCACAGATGAGACCACCTGCAGCACAACCTAGGGGACCGCTTCCGATACAGCAGTAGCGTTTTGTCCAACATCAGCAGCAGGGAGGTGCTCGGCAGGGACGAGCGTTTGCTGTGACAGTCGAAGAGGAGGAACCCACCGGAGATGTCATCGCAGGTTCTATTCTTCTTGATTCTATTCCAGCTTTAGCTTTGTTTGATAGTGGTGCTTCCCATAGTTTTGTATCTGTTTCTTTTGCTCTAAAGCATGGTTTGGTAGCTGAGTCTTTGCTTAGGACTTGCAAGATCATGACCGGGGGAGGCATTATCCTGGTTAATGATATTTGCAAAGATCGGAGAGTTACTCTGGGAGGCCGGGAGTTGAGTGCGTGTCTACTTGTAATGCCACTTCCGAGCTACGACATTGTACTCGGGATGGATTGGTTGAGTAGGCACCGTGCTAGCATAGATTGTAGAGGAGGTAGAGTTTTGTTTGGTCCGCCAGGAGAGCCAGAGTTCGAGTTTGCTAGAGGAGCTGCGGAGCAGGAAGAAGGCATTATTTGTGGAGCTATGGTGGAAGACAAGGAGTTGCCACATCCGTTGATAGCAGAATTTTTGGATGTGTTTCCTGAAGAATTGCCAGGATTGCCGCCAGATCGAGATGTTGAATTTTCTATAGACTTGGTGCCAGGTGCAGAACCGATTTCGCAGCATGTCTATAGAGTAAACAACAGCGAGCTGGTCGAGTTAAAGAAGCAGGTGGACGAATTGTAGGAAAAGGGGTTTATCAGATCGAGTTCTTCACCATGGGGAGCCCCGGTATTGTTTGTACCGAAGAAGGATGGATCGGTGCGTATGTGCATTGATTACAGGGCTTTGAATAATCTCACTATCAAGAATAAGTATCCTTTGCCACGGATTGATGATCTGTTTGATCAGTTGAGTGGTGCGAAGGTGTTTTCTAAGATAGATTTGAGATCAGGCTACCATCAGGTGAAGGTGAAGCCGGAGGACATACCGAAGACTGCTTTTAGAACTCGGTATGGTCAGTTCGAGTTTATGGTGATGCCGTTTGGTTTGACTAATGCACCGGCGGTATTTATGAACTTGATGAACAAGGTGTTCCACCAGTACCTTGACAAGTTCGTGGTGGTGTTCATCGACGACATACTCATATACTCGAGGACACCGGAGGAGCATGAGGAGCATTTGAGGATTGTGTTGGATATGCTGAGGAAGGAGAAGCTGTATGGAAAGTTGTCCAAATGTGAGTTTTTCTTGGACAAGGTGGAATTCTTGGGGCATGTTGTGACTGGTGATGGTATTTCAGTGGATCCGAAGAAGATTTCAGCAGTAAAATCTTGGAAGACTCCGAGTTCGGTAGCAGAGATCAGTAGTTTCTTGGGATTGGCAGGCTACTACAGAAAGTTTGTGCAAGATTTTTCGAGGATTGCCGAGCCGATGACCAGACTCACAAGGAAGGATGTGGAGTTTGTTTGGAAGGAAGATTGCCAGGCCGCTTTTGAGGAGTTGAAGAAGAGGTTGACGTCTGCTCCTATTTTGACATTGCCATCAGGGTCCGGAGGTTTCACTATTTATAGTGATGCATCGGGAAAGGGTTTAGGTTGTGTTCTTCAGCAGCATGGGAAAGTGATTGCCTATGCATCCAAGCAATTGCGTCCTCATGAAAAGAACTATCCTACCCATGATTTGGAGTTGGCAGCTGTCATATTCGCCCTAAAGTTGTGGAAACATTATTTGTACGGAGAGCGTGTGGAGATCTTCACAGACCACAAAAGCTTGAAGTACGTTTTCACGCAGAAGGAGTTGAACATGAGGCAGCGTCGGTGGTTGGAACTGATGAAGGATTTTGATATCTCTTTGCAATATCATCCTGGGAAGGCCAATGTAGTTGCCGATGCTTTGAGCAGGTATCCGGTAGCTATGTTCTTGACGCAGGATCGATATTTGTTGGAGGACTTGGAGAGCTTGGGCATTGAGGTGATTGTTCCGGGTGGTGCTATGCAGATGTGGGGATTGCAGATACATTCAGATTTGATGGATAGGATCAAGGCAGCACAGTATGATGACGTATCTTTGAGGAGTATCAGAGCTCAGGTGAGAGCAGGATTGGAGGATAATTTCACTATTGCAGAGGATGGATCTTTGAGGCATGGAGTTAGATTGTGTGTGCCTAGTGGAGAGTTGCGAGAGGAGATATTGCAGGAAGCGCATCGCTCTCAGTATTCCATACATCCAGGTGCTAACAAGATGTATCGGGATATGCGAGAGAGTGTGTGGTGGTATGGCATGAAGAGGGAAGTGGCACAGTTTGTATCCAGATGCTTAGTGTGCCAGCAGGTGAAAGCCGAGAGGCAGAGGCCAGGAGGTTTACTTCAGCCATTACTCATTCCAGAGTGGAAGTAGGAACACATTACTATGGATTTTGTGTCCGGACTACCACGATCTCCAGGAGGGAAAGACGTGATTTGGGTTATTGTTGATAGATTGACCAAGTCGGCCCACTTTTTGCCTTTCAAGGTGGGTTTGTCTACGGAGAAGCTGGCAGAGATGTATGTGAGGCAGATCGTTAGGATACATGGAGTTCCCGTCAGCATAGTCTCAGATCGGGATAGTCGTTTCACTTCTCATTTCTGGAGAAGTTTGCAGGAGAGTTTGGGCACTCAGCTCAAGTTCAGTACTGCATATCATCCCCAGACAGATGGGCAGTCAGAGAGGACTATTCAGACTCTCGAGGATATGTTGCGCACTTGTGTACTAGATTTCAGGGGTTCTTGGGAGGACCATCTCCATTTGGTAGAGTTTGCTTACAACAACAGTTACCAGGCCAGTATAGAGATGTCACCTTTTGAAGCTCTATATGGTCGGAGGTGTCGTACTCCTTTGTCTTGGGACGATGTTGGAGAGAGAGTTTTGCTTGGGCCAGAGATGGTTGTGGATGCAGCAGAGAAGGTTCAGTTGATCAGAGACAGACTTCGAGTGGCACAGGACAGACAACGGCATTGGGCCGATAGCCATCGGAGACCCTTGGAGTTTGAGGTATAGTTTAGATTTTATTTTGTGTGCTTGTTCTTGGTTGTTTGTTATAGATAAGTTCTTAAGGTGGTGTTTTGTTCTAGGTGGGTGGTTTGGTGTTTCTGAGGATTTCTCCGACACGAGGCACGATTCGCTTCGGTGGAGGCGGAAAGCTTAGTCCGCGATTCATTGGACCTTTCACTATTCTAGAGAGGGTCGGTGCAGTTGCTTATAGACTAGACTTGCCACCTGCATTGGAGGGAGTGCACAACGTGTTTCATGTGTCACAGTTGAGACGATACGTGGCAGATCCTAGTCATGTATTGGATCACTCAGAGATAGAGGTGGGCCCTACTCTTAGCTATCCATAGCAGCCAGTTGGAATTCTGGATCGGAGAGAGAAGGTGCTGAGGAACCAGACTATTCCTTTGGTGCGCGTCGCATGGAGGCATCACTCTCCGGGGGAGTCTACCTGGGAGAGAGAGGATGACATGCGAGAGCGTTATCCATATTTGTTTGTACCTTGAGGTATGTTATTTCTAGTTATGTTCTGTTCATTGTTATGTTCTGTTCATTAGTTAGTTGTGATTCTTTAGTTCTGTTCTGTGATTTTCTGGGGGTAGTTTTCGTCTTTGAATTTCGAGGACGAAATTATTTTAAGGAGGGTAGACTTGTCACTATCACATTTTCTAGGAAAGGGTATTTTGGTAATTTCCTATTTAAATAAATAATGTGCATGGTAAATAATTATTTGTTGTATTATTTAATTGTTGTTAGTTATTATTTAATTATTTTAGACTTATTTTAGTGGACTCAACTAGTTTAGTTTGGACCCATGGACCAACATGAATTAATTAGTTAGACTTGGCCATTTAGAAAGCCCATAGTTAAGGAGATGGATTAAATTAATTAAATGATTAGACTAGAAGCTTTCTTCCTTAATTATTTCTTCATGAGAGGCCCCAAGGGGTACATTGGACATTTTACAATTGCTTGGGGGAGGGGCTATGGCCGGCCTATTAAAGAGGGGGGGGAATTTCTCTCTCCTCTCATCTCATTCCAAATCTAGATCTAGAATTCTCCCACTACCAAATTCCCTCCATTCCCAATCCAATTCCCTACCAAATTTATTCCAAATTCTTCCCAATTCACCATTAGAGAAGGAGGAAGCAAGGATCTAGAAGAAGGAAGCAAGGATCTACAAAGAGGAGCAAGGATCTATAATTTGGAAGCAAGTTCATCTCAATTGGAGGTTTCATTGGGAATCCATCTCCCAATAGGTATAATTCAGATTTTCCCATTTAAATAGCTTCTAAATCTGAGATTTAATCATGTAAAATCAACCTATATGTATGTAGTACCCATAGGACTTTGTTTTGTGTTCATAGGAGACCCATGGAGAACGTTATGGTGCTTTTTGTGTCAATTTTGTTGGAATTCCGAATTTATATTTTATTGTGTGTGTCAATTGATCCTATAGATCAATTGAACATGAGATTTGTGTTTGAGGCTAGTGTCGTGTCCATATTGGGATACTTGTGGTTCGTATCCCAACTATTTGGTGATACGTGTCATTTGGGAGTTTTCCTCCGACACGGGGCTTTGAACATGTCGTATTTTGACACGGACACATAGATCTACTTTTGACGCTTTGATTTATTCATAAATATTATTTGTGATTTGTTTGTGTCCTTCGGGGTGCATTTGGTTGTGTGTTGGACTCGTGTCGCATGCGTATCCTAGATCTAGTGGGATACGGTGAGATACTCTCCAATTGTGTGTATTTTTGCATAGATCTAATTAATTGTGGTTCAATTCTTCATTTATAATTAGTATATATATATGGATATTAAATATTTATTTTGTGTATTTATTATAGTAATTATTGTAGCATAGATCTATATTTTGGGTGTGCTAATATAATGTACAATATAATATGTAGCTTTCTTGCATGCAAATATATATGTTACTACTTGTTAAATAATATAATTTACACATAAAATATTTTATAAAATATATTTGTATGTTTAATTGTGTAATTATATTATTTATAATTATTATGTAATTATTTGGATATTAATGTAAATATTTTAGGTGTGCTTCTAGCCATGTAAATTATATGTTCTTTGTTAAATATTTGAAGGTATAAGTTTATGTGTATATTAATATATATATGTACATTTTTGTATTAATGGTTTATATATATATATATATATATATATATATATATATATATATATATATACTGTTTTATATATTCTGTTTATATATATATATATATATATTGTTTATATATTCTGTTTTTATATATATTATTTTAGGGTATATATTAATTATATTATTAGTATACTTTGTGTGAGTTCTTTTTGAATCTAATTTGATTCCTAAATTATTGTAGTTTATCTCTATATTATTTTATAGATGTCTTGTGAGGTTGACTTTGGGTTTGACCATGTTTGACTTTAGTGGACTTTAGAGTTGACCATAGTTGACTTTTGACTTAGAATTGACTTATTGACCTAGAAATTGCCTAGTTTGACTTGTTCTCTTTCCGGGACCTTGTATTAATGTGGTATTCCATATCTAGGTCTTTGAGGCACCGAGTCAGACATTTGTGAGACTGTTCATTGGACTTCAGGCGAGTACATTCTCTGATAGTTTCTCATTTATGATATCCTCTATGTTCGTTGTATCTAGTGTAGATATACATGTTCTCTTGACACTATGGTTACACGGATTGGTATATCCGGATCTCGTCATGAGATGTTATTCCTTGGTATATGGTGTATATGGTGCAAGTATTGTTTCATTGGTTATCTTGTACATGTACGGACACCGATTCTCGGGGAGACTAGCTATCTTCTTGGGGAATCTAGTGCCATAACGTACCGTGGTTGGATCTATTATACCAGTCGGGGTGGGGAGTATTTTAGTGTAGATATGTGATCATACCCTCCTTGTGCATGTCTTGTTCCTTGTGAGTGTTGATCATACACCGCACGTATAATCAGCCAGGCCATTATACTCTTGTGCAAGTTCCTAAGCCGATCACATGTTAAAGCTAGTACTCACACACTTAGTCATTAGTATTCTTGTTCTATCAGCATATTGTTCATTATTGTATTTCTTTCCAGTATTTCCTTATTGTCTCTACATTCTTGTCTCTATTTATGCATCTTATTTATCCACAGCTATTTACTGTTACATAGTTTTTATCATTATTTGAGAACTGCTGTTAGGGTTGTACTCTGCTCCTTTCCTGACTGGATATATTTTTCCAGATGACACTGAGGAGTACCCTACCTATTATGGACCCCAGGATGTTGTGGGTTTAGATTCTGAGACCCTGGCTCAAGAGGGACTTATCCCAACTGAGACAGTTGACCCTGGAGTTGTAGCTTTATAGTTTTGTAGTATTCTTTTGTACTGGATTTGTCTCCAGCATATTTTCCTATTTTTCTTCAGACTCATTGATGTATTATTTTAGACTCATGAGTTGTATTGTGACTATTCTATTCTTATCTGATTCGTGTTCATTCTATCTTAGTTCTGTGATTGAGTACACTATCTTTTGGTGGTTCATTATATTAGATAGACTTTCTAGACAGCGTTCTACCGCCGATTCTGCGGCGTAGGCTGGGCGTTGTTTCCGACTAGTACCCTTATCCCGGGTGCGGGTCGTGACACGTAGTCTCGGTGTTCACAGGACCATATCAGTTCCATGAGTGGCCTTCGTTCATCATCTCGACAATGGCCGCCGAAGACAACAGTCGCAAGACGCGCGACAATGGCATCATGATCTCCGCCTCCGATAGAGGCAAAAGGACATCTCCCAACAGCGACCATCCTCGCAGCTTCAAGGGAAAAGAAGCTATGACAGTCAATACGTCCAGACAAAAGACGGCGGCGACCACGCAGACAAAGCCCGGGACTTCCAGGCCCGTGGAAGTCTACTCTTTCGACGACGACGATATCCCTAGTATATTCGAGTGTCTCGTCAAAAGCGGCAAGATCACCCTTCCGGAGCTAAGGCGGCCCCAAGAAGCCGGCAGTACTGACGACCCCAAATACTGTATCTTCCACAGATACGTACACCACCCAACAAAGGCGTGTTATATACTGAAGAGGAGGATCCAGGGATTGATCGTTGCTAAGGCCATCACTCTGCACAACACCGAGAAGACGGTCACGGCCAACATGATCTCTCTACGGTTCGGCGATCTGCCTTCCCAAGAGGTCATGAACGGTGTCACGCCCATTTCCTGAGCTACGATGGACATCGTCAATCTTCCCCCATCTAGAGATCAAAATCAAGACATGGTACCCCTGACCACCCGGCAGGGCAAGATTATGTGGGTTCATCCGAATTTGGTGTCAGAGCTAGAGGAAGAGACTAAAGCTACTAAAGCTACGTCTAAAAGAAGCTCCAAGCGCAAACCATGCCACATGGTCGTAACTTCTTCGCCATCAGACGAGGACGAGGTACTTGCTGCAACCCGTTCAGGGAAAGCCTACCTCAACGACTGCGGAGAAAGTCAGGAGGATGCACCGGCGGACGCTTCAACTGCCAAACCTTCGGGACCAGGCCCTGTCGTACCAGAGGCCAGCCCTTCAAAACCGACGCCAGCAGACAAAGGGAAGCAAAGAGAAGTGTGCTTTGATAAACCTGTGAAAAATATTCCAAACAAAGGTTTTGAGAAGCCATACAAATTCGATATCCTGGCCCAACTGGCTAATACACCAGCCAGGCTCTCCATCTTCGAGCTACTTAGGCTCTCCCAAGATACTCGTCTAGCCTTGAGTGAAGCGCTGATGCAGGCAGAGTCATGCTTGACCCAGCTCAAGTCCCCCGACGAAGAACCAGTGGCGTGTCCTCAATGCCACAGTGTGATGGAGGTGGTCCCAAATATCACCTTCACCCAAGACGACATGCTGTTAAAACATAACAAGCATGACAAGCCCCTCTATTACACCAGGTATGTCGGTTCCATGGAGGTCGATCGGATTCACATAGATCCGGGATCGTCGATCAGCATCATCCCTCACAGTCTGTTCAGACCATTGAGGATTCCTACCAGCGAACTGACTAACACCTCCACTACAATCGTGGGTTTCAACGCCGGAAAGAGTAAGCCGTTGGGGAAGATTCGCCTAAGGATCCAGATTGGCAACCTCAGATCAGTGGCCACATGTTACGTGATCGATTCAGAGGTGTCCTATAACATTTTGCTGGGGAGACCGTGGATCCACGATCACAACATCGTTCCTTCAACTCTACATCAATGCCTTAAATATGTAGTCCCTCAAGGAATAGTACAAACGGAGGTTGCCGACCTAAACCCGTTTAAAGGAGTAGAGTCCTACTATTCCGACGCCGTGTTGTACTCTCAAGACCACACGAAAGAAGTATCGGGCGAGACGGAGAAGGAATCCCACCGGGACCCAGGAAAACCCTCTGCCGTACTGCCGCTGTCGATTAGAGTGAAAGGACGAACCACTCGTCCAAAAGCCATAGAGCCTATGGCCATTCACCTGAATAAATCCAGCTCAGGAAGAGGAAGCAGTTCTTCAGCGGTCACTCTGAACCAGAAGCTACCACCTTTGGTCATCAACCTTCGGTACAAAGGGCAGCCGACCAATGTAAACGCAACCGAGAACGGGGTTCTAGATGATAATAAACATCCTCTTTTCCAGTACATTAATGCTCAGATTCCAAATCAAGAATCCACTCACCGTGACGAGGTAGAACCCATAGCACAAAAATTCTTGGAAGCTATAAACTCCTACCGTCCGTATGTCTGGGAAGTAGCGTCATCATCCAACGTCATCACAACGTATGGACCCCATGAGAATTCTATCTTCGTTGTCCCGCCTACCTGCAGCAGTCAGCGTCCAATATTCTTCGGTCGCATGCGCAATCAACCGACCAACCAAGAAGATCCTTTCGATGACGATACCGGGAAAATGCAAGTTCACCGATACAGCCCGCAGGCATTGAAGATCATGCAAAACATGAGCTACGACTTGAAGCGGAAGCCAGGCCTCAACTACGGAAGAGGCAGACGAACACCGCCGTGCGACGACCCCCGCTATCAGCAGACCCGTTTCGGGTTAGGATTTGCCACCGCCCTTACGACTTCTAAGTCAGACGAGGACACCTTTTCCTCCTCCCAGAACGGCTCGTCGCCTCCCGACTCGCTTGATGCTCTCGAACAAACACTATCAGTAAATATGGTGGTGACAGACCCCTCAGGAGCAGATGAGCAGGATTCAGAGCCGTTTGAGAATGACTCTTGGGCTCAGCAAATGGATACGCAGTGGGAATTCCGCTTCGAGAAAAGAGAACCTCCCACCAAAGACGAAGTTATCCAAATCGATGTTGGGGGTAAACTTTTGCCAAAATCGATATTTATCAGTGACAATCTTTCCCCAGCTGAAAGGGAAGAAATCATACAGCTGATAAAGGAATACGTCGACATCTTTGCATGAGATTATGGGGACATGCCGGGCCTTGACCCGAAGGTGGCTACTCACAAGCTCAATATATTGACCGACTCGAAGCCTATGAAGCAGCACCAACGCCGGTTCCGCCCGGACATGATGGACGCCATTGAAGCTGAAGTCAAGAAGCTGATAGCCTGTGGTTTCATCCGGGAAGAACAACATCCCGACTGGGTCGCCAATGTTGTCCCGGTCATGAAAAAAAATGGGAAGGTACGTATCTGCATCGATTACCGAGATCTGAACGCAGCCTGCCCCAAGGATGAGTTCCCTCTTCCCATCACGGACATCATGATCGACAACACCTGCGATTTTGAACAAATATCTTTCATGGACGGATTCTCGGGATACAATTAGATCAAGATGCATCCTGAAGACGAGAAGCACACTGCTTTCCGCACCCCGTTAGGAGTGTATTACTATACGGTCATGCCCTTCGGATTGAAGAACGCCGGGGCTACATACCAACGGTCTATGAGTAACATATTCCATGAGCATTTACGCAAAACAGTATAATATTACGTGGACGACATAGCCGTCAAGAGCCGCCTCAAAGGTGATTACATTCAAGACCTGAGGACGGTATTCGAGTTAATGCGCCAACATCAACTCAAGATGAACCCTACGAAGTCCTTTCTGGGTGTATCTAGTGGCAAATTTCTGGGGTTTGTCATTACCGCTAAAGGCATCTAGGTGGATCCTGACAAAGTCCAGGCAATCGTGGAAATGCGACCGCCCCGTAATATGAGGGAACTCCGGGGATTTCAAGGCCGTCTAGCTTATATCCGGAGGTTCATATCTAACCTCTCGGAGAGATGTCAGCCCTTTTCGCATCTCATGAAGAAAGGTGTATCTTTCGTATGGGACAAAACCTGTTAGCAAGCATTCGGGGATATCAAACGCTACCTCACCAGTCCGCCAGTTCTGGTGCCTCCCATCATGGGAAGACCATTCTTGCTGTACGTCCGAGCAATGGATCATTCGCTAGGAGCTCTTCTCGCACAGAAGAACGATGTAGGGCATGAACAGGCTATCTACTACCTCAGCAGGATGATGGTCGGAGCCGAACACCGGTACAACCCAGTGGAGAAAGAATGCTTGGCTCTGATATTCGCTATCCAAAAGACGCGGTACTACGTCACCGGCCAGACTATCCACATCATCTCCAGGATCAACCCTCTTCGAGTACTGATGAGCAAGCCGAGTGTTCTTAATTCCCGACTCGCAACTTGGGCGATGCTGTTAACACCATATGACATGGTATACGTACCGCAGAAGTCCATCAAAGGCCAAGCGCTGGCCGACTTCCTAGCTGCTCATCCGATCCCGGAGGCCTCCAAATTATACGAAGACATTCCCGACGAAGTTGCAGAATGTAATTCCGCAATGGAAGGTGACGCATGGCAACTATTCTTCGACGGCGCCTCCAGGACTGGTCCCCAGGGAAACGTGGTCTCAGGGGTAGGAATCGTCCTAGTCGCTCCTGGTAAACTCGTCATCTACCGGGCGTATTCTCTTAACGAACCATGCTCCAACAATGTGGCGGAGTATAACGCCCTGTTAATTGGACTCCAAGTCGCTAAAGAGCTGGGGGTCGAATCCCTGGAAGCTTTCGGCGATTCTCTGCTTATCGTCAATCAAGTCAGAGGAATATATGAAGTCAGGAATCCAGACCTCATCCCCTATCACCAAGCGACGGTCGAGATAGCCATAACATTCAAAGGATTCTTCCTAGAGCATGTGCCTCGATCCCAGAATCTGGAAGCTGATGCCCTAGACAGTCTAGCGGCAGATTTAGCCACTCCTATAAGAAGGCAGAATTCGGTAATCCTTCTTAACAGAGATTTATTCTGCGTAAAGAACAACCTTCACATAGAACGCAGCCACGCTGTGAACACGGATCCCCTGGAAGAGACTGGAGAAGTTCCTTCATAGATTTCGTCGCATACGGAATGCCAGAGGACCCCAAAGCAGCAGTATCCGTCAAGAGACGATCATTACGCTTCTACTTCGATGCATCTTCACAATGCCTATATCGCCGGACCTACGACGGACTGCTATTAAGATGTCTCTCAGACAACGAAGCGCAGCAGGTTATCCGGGAAGCTCATGACGGTGTATGCGGAGCGCATCAGCCCGGTCCTAAGCTACAGGATCGTGTCAGGAGAATGGGCTATTACTGGCCCACTATGATCACAGACGCGATCAACTACGCAAGACAATGTAGAGCCTGTCAGGTCCATGCAGACTTCATACATCAATCGTCTGAATATCTACATCCTACGGTTGCATCCTGGCCTTTCGAAGCATGGGGTATGGACATCGTTGGTCCTATTCACCCGTCTTCTTTCAGAGGTCACCGGTTCATACTAGCCATCACGGATTATTTCTCCAAATGGGCGAAGGCGATCCCTCTTGCTGAGGTAAAAGCGTCTGACGTAATCAGCTTCATCAAACACCACGTCATTTATCGCTTTGGGATTCCCCGAAGGATAATCCATGACAATGGGCCTCAGTTCATCAGCCAAGCGTTTTATCAATTTTGCGATAAAAATCGAATACGTAATATTGCCTCTACGGCATATTATCCAGCTGCTAATGGTTTGGCTGAAGCTTTCAATAAAACCATTATCAAACTCCTGAAGAAGTTTGTCTCTTCGAAGAAAAGAGACTGGAACAAGAAGCTGGGCGAATGTCTCTGGGCATACCGTACAACGGTACGGACACCGACAGGTTGTACCCCCTTTTTACTGGTCTACAGGAGTGAAGCAGTTCTTCCCATCGAAATTCAGATCCCGTCGCTCAGGATAGCCGTAACTAATGAGCTGACCCAAGAAAAGAATGACCTGTTAAGGCTTCAAGAGCTGGAAGGATTAGATGAGAAATACCTCCAAGCTCAACAGCGCATCACGCTCTACCAAGCACGCATTTCCAGAGCTTTCAATCATAAAATAAAGGAAAGAGTGTTCAAGATCGGCGAGCTAGTCTTAGCCGTAAGAAGGCCGATGATTCTCACTCACAGGAGTAAAAGAAAATTTCAGCCCAAGTAGGAAGGCCCTTATGTGATCGAGACAACGTTCTCGAATGGCGCTTACAGGTTAGCCCAGCCTAATAGAGACCTATTAATGGCTCCTATCAACGGTAAATTCCTGAAGAGGTACTATGCTTAACCTCCTCTACCCCAGGGTAGAATACGGCGGGAATCCCAATTCTGACAAAACTACTTCCACAACGAAGCTAGTTAGGTCATATTCTATCATGTCCGTACGACCTCTGAATAGATATGTCATGCTAGAAGTTTATCGAGAGTTTATCACGTCCATACTACCTCTGATATCACTTTCACCTAAACCTGTCATTTATATTCCGAAATGATGGGTCCACAAAGTCAGAAAAGATGCATTTTATTTCCAAAAAAGAGCAGAATTACATTGGGGAAGCTAAGAGCAAGGAAGGGTACATCATTGCGGGGGAGCAGTCAGATCGCGAATCAACTTCGCCAGTGCAGCTACCTTCTCGCCCCTGAAAACCAAGGCATCAGCGCGGGCCCGTTCCAACCGTGTCTCAGGATTGTTCGTAAAGGCTAGCTCGGCCATTGCCCGGAGAGAGCCAGCTCGGGCAGCTTCTGCACGATCCAATTCCTGTCGAGCAGTGCTCAGTCGACTGGACGCTACGCCTAGACCTGCCAGCGACTGAGAAGCCCACTCCTCTGCCCGAGCAAGTTTCTCCTTCAACTTGCTGACCCTCGCTGCGTTTCCTTTGTGCTCGGATTGGCACCGCATCTCAACAGCAAGAGCCTCCTCCACGACGGCTTTTCTTTTATCCTTCTCCAGCTCATGCGCCTTGATGGAACTATCCAAGCTCTCCAGCTGTTTGGTAAGCCGCGCAGTCATAGAGTCGTATCTGGCCTGGACTTCAGCCTTAAAACTGCCCCGAGTCAGCTGCAAGTATTCGTTAATAGGTTGCTCCAACCCATTAACCATCGCCTCCAGGGCGTCAGCTACCCCGGAATCGCCAAACGCTCTGACGGTCCCAATCGAAAACTGGAAAGCCTTCTTCAGGCTCTCAAAATCCAGAATCTTCGCCGACACCATTGTTATCAAGTGTGTTCAAATTGGCGTAGAAGGTGCCGGTATACAGCTCAGTCAGCGCAACCAGATCTTGTTGGACGCCAGGAGTGGCCGCGATATTGGCGAGTTCCCCTCCAAGGACGATTGCAGACGAGGTGGCCACAGCCGCCGCCTCGACAGGGGGTGCGACTTAAGAAGATGCGACAACGACGGTCGAAGTCATCGCCATACTCACAAGAGGCGAGATCACGACGACGAGTTCGTCCTCCTCTTGAGGTGACAAAACTACTCCGGGCGTACTGGCCCCCGAAGCCACTTCCTCATCGAAGTCGAACGCCTCCGTATCATCGTCAAGAGCCCGAGCGGAGCCAGAATGCGCTTCAACGCTATACTCCCCGTGGGCGCCATCCCCTGAGAAGATGACATGAAAGTTGACATCAATATGATAGTAATCTTTCTAAGAGGAGACATAAAGATGTCCTTTACCCGTAGCCAACGGTATATATGCCACGTCTGCAGCCGATGTAGCTATATCGCGCCTTAATGACCCAATACGAACTGTCATACCTGGAGAAGAAGGTGGGCCAACCGACATCGCCTGGAGCTCCACCAAGCCTCCGCCGAGACGTGTTCGAGGTTCATCAGCTGGAACCTCGCTGGTCATGCTCACGGGCGCAGCAAGAGTTTCCTCCATTGCTGGCCTAGAGGAAGATTCTCCCATTTGTCTCGGCCACGCGGGCGATTTCATTCCACTACTAGAGGCAGTGGCAGCAGTGGCAGCAATTGCAGCCTCAAGCAGGAGTTCTCCGACACCGCCAGCCGAAAATGAGGGTCCCTCTCCGAGAAGCCGGGAGTCTCCAATCAAAGAGGCATCCCCAACAGAAGAGGCAGCAAATTCCTCTCTAGGAGCCTCTATGCCAGGAATCCGGAGAGGGCGGCCAGCCGTCTTCTTCCTCTTGCGAGGGGAAGTTTGCTTCGAGACAGAAGCCCTTCGCTTCCCTGAGATCGCCAATGCCCCCGCAGGCGGAGGCACTTCGCACCTCGGCACCGACACCAGAGGCTCATCCGAAATGACGGACTCCTCACCCTCGTCAGATGAAATCGAGGGGACTTCGATTCTTCCCCCAGGCTTGGAAGAAGGCACCCTGAAGCTTCCACGCGTGTCAAAATCGCGATGGAGGGTGTTGATCGCCACGTAGAACTGAGCATACGAATGGAGGATGCGCAGCTCCGTGGAGAGGGTGGCGACCGGCACAATGAAGATTGCTCCCGTGCAACCCGTGATGAAGTACCGCCATCCCCTGGCTCCATCAATGAGTCCGCCCCTAGACCTGAAGCTGATAATGACATTGCCCACGTGCAGCTGATCGTACCCAAACTGCCTGACGAACCGACTGGGCAAGTAAGGCTCAAAGAAGCAATGATCTTCGCTTCTGTACAGCAAGTGGGAGGGTCTGATGCAGACCAACCAATTAAAGGCCTCCGGAGAAAGATTGGTCTTTTCTTCGCCTAAATCCTCGAGCCTGATCCCCGACTGATTACGATGTATAGAAGGGACAGTGCAGAAGAGCTTCCAACAATGGCCAAGGCCCAGCGTCAGCCGACAGTCTACGACTGTGTTCACGTTCCAGAGGGAGCCCTTGTAGTTCAGCAAGAAACTACCCCCCGCACTGCTACCAGGACCGGAAGACATCACCCGGGGGTTGTGGAGAATTAATCATCCCATCAAATACAGGTATGGTAGTTCCATCCGGGGAAAACTCTCACGCCGAGCTTCGTCGACGAGCAGTCCGTCAGCCATGGCTCTCAGGCCAGCCTGTATACGGCACACCATGGTAGGAAGCAAGCCCAGCCTTGCCCCGAACACCAGACGGACGGCGGGCCACAAGATGTTCCGATGAATGCGGTCCGCGGACGCGGTGCCAGGCACCACTACTCGATGCAGCCATAGGAAGAGAATGCCAGCCAGCTTGGCTTCCTCAGACAAAGGCCTGCGGCAGTGCCTCAGGTAGCTATAGACCTTAGTGCCTTCATAGTACTTTCCTACCCCGTCAGTGAGGAAAATCTGGAGCTTTAGCCTCCTCCATAAGATCCACAACGACCTCGGCACTGAGCACGCCCAAGCAATTCACGGGCTCGTGCTTGTCCCCCGAAACCTTCACCGACTTGACGGACCTGGCCCGGTGGAAGAAGAGGTAGGACATCCACTTAGTGGTGTGAGCCAAGTAAGAGGGCTCATTATAAAAAGTAGTGCACGCGAGGTAGTGGCACATCAGCTCCTGATACACCTCCACCACCCGAGGATCCGAGTCCTCCAACTCCCGGTTGGTAGGAACATACTCTTCATACGGGGTATCCCCCATCGGCAGTCTCGAGATCGCTGCCATTTCGTGGAGGGCCAACCCTAACTCCCCCAGTGGAGTGGAGAAGATCCCAGTGAGCGAAATATATCGCTCCATCAGCGCCAGAAAGAGGTTAGGGTTGGGAGGCAACCCAACACTCGTCACGCTCATGGCGACATACAGTCCGATGACTTCCAGCTCTCTCCGAAAATGCTTCAAAGCCCAGTCAACTAGGCAGGACCATCGGAGATTTGTTGGGATAATCCACCCGTTGCACCGAGGATTCTTCTTGGGGTATACCCCCCCTCGCACCATGAAGTCATTACAGAAAGTCGATAATTGCACCGGCTGGATCGTTGAACTGTCTTCACTCGGGACGCTGCCCGGGCACAGTCCCCTGAACAACGTCACAACGCCAGTGGGGCGGCTGACAAACGACCCCCGGTCAGTTCCTTTCAGATGAAAGATCTTCCCCGGTTTCCCGTGAAGATCAGGAATCAGCGTCCACGACATCCTCCTACGATGTGTAGCATGGAAGAAAGCCGAGATGGGATAATCTCTCGGCATCGTGGGCAAATACAAAACTACGCTCTCGACAGGGAAAACCCAGGGTTCTCTCTTGGGCTTCGTCTGGGACTACTTGTCTATCATGTCCCCAAAGAGGAAGGCCGGCTTGACGTACTGCTCCCCATCCACGTACGTTAGGGGCTCCCCGTTGATCATGCTCAGCAGCATTCGCTCGCCCTGAGCCGAGATCAAGATCCTCCTCCCTTCGGGATACTGGGGTCCGGAGATAGGAAATGTCACATGCGACAGATCCTCCAAGTAGTTCGAGTGCAGCATCCCAGCAGCGGATCCCATCACCTCGGCCAGCGAAGACTCCTGCAAGTCGACTGCAAAAACGCAAGGAAAATACGTCATTACGAACCTTGCAACATAAGGGCCAAGAAGCGACAGTCGGTGCTTTACGCCAAGACTGTACAAAATTTGGTCCTCCTACGCCAGGAGTCATATCCCGAAAGCATATTTTGGCGATATACCGTCCGTGCTTTACGCCAGACTGCCAAAAATCTAGTTATTACGCTGGAGGTCCCATCCAAAGCGTAAAACTAAAATTTTATAGTATACACCAAAACCTTCGGCAGCCAGAGCTTTTACGCTCATAACTACGAAGACATGGAGTTTTTACGCTGACACATTAAAAATGTGGGCGTAAAAGATAAAAATGTCTTCGTGCGTCATCTTCCTCAAAGAGGCTATCAGCACAAAAGACGACCTGGCGCGGTCATTCCCAAATGGCTATACCTCTAAGGCCGGGTGCGCTACTCGTCGGCAGAATGCTTCGTTCAGAGGGAAGTTTGCCTCGCCCAACCGAAGACTCTCTCATAAGGGCAGAAGGACGAGAAGAAGAGCCTATGCTCTTTCCTTTGGTGGAGAGGGTTTGTTTCGGTGCCATTTTTTGGAAGCTCGGAGTGCTCGGAGAAAGAACGAGGGGGAAAAACTTAAAATCAAAAGCTCTCTCTCACAGAAGACGGATAAAAAAAAATTTCTCTCCAAAGCTCGGGATATATATAGAGTTCGGATCGGCTCCTCGAATCCTCAGGCGGCTCCTCGAAACCCCCACCCAAATCTCACAAATTAATATTTGGTTATGATTGGGTGCTACGACAGTCCACTACTCTCGAAAGACGGACAATCAGCAGATTCGCAGAATTTTTCGCGCAAAAGCAAGTCAGCGGTTCCTATGCTAAGGGGCTTTTCTATGCTCGACAGCAATAGATCTACGGTTTTACGCTCGCAAGCCACAAGTCTATAGTTTTACTGTAAACCCCCTCACCCAAAATAGATATTTTGTGTATATTTTATATTATTATAGGTATTGAATTTCTTTAGAGTATTCTGTTATTTAATTAGCAAATGAATTTCTTGATATATTTACTTATATAAATATTTATTTAGAATCATTTTAGGTTATTTTAGATTTTTAAAATTAATTAGGATTTATTTGGATATATATAGTCTTAATATTAGATATATGCTAATTTAGTGTTAATAGATATTAATAAGATTTTATAAATTATTTGTATTATATTTAATTATATTCAAGATTATAAATTATTGAGATAGATTCAAACTATACTTTAAATTAATTCAAATCATGAACCTACTAGGAATACAACTTAATGTATATCATATCCTTATTTAAATTTATCATAATCCTATCCAAATTAACCAATCCTAGTTGTATTTAATTAAGTAGTCTCAACCATTATAAATACCTCATCCTTCATATTTTTCCCCAAATTCCTCTCTTTTTTGTCCAAAAATAGTCAAAATTCGTCATAAATTCAGCCTCAATTTCTACTAGTTATGACGAATTAAAAAGACGATATCTCCTAGCTCCGGACTCCAAACGAGGCCTAGTTTTTTTTGTTAGAACGATAATGAGGTTAGCTTTCTGATTATATAAATTGTTTTTCTAAATTATGAGTATTAAATTCTGGAAAATTCGTAGAGCACAGCATATCCGAAAATATACGTGTTTCGATGTTTTTGCGATTTCGGGAGAACCAGGAATCAGAATCATGAATCGTTTAAAGTTTCGGAAAGCTAATGTCGAGATCATCGACATATATTTTTCCTAGAATTTAATTTGAAGTATTTACATACTGTTATTTCTGTAGAACTTCTAGGTTAGAATTTAACCATCGGTGCACAATACAAAATTTGTATGTGCCATAATTCCCAAACGAAATTGAATTCGGACGAGCCGTAAATTCCAGCATGTTTTTGACGCTGAAATCTACAAGAAATCATGCATGAAAGTTGAGTTTGTGTCGGTTGACTTTTTGGTCAACAGATCACCTCGATTTGCGTGCCATGAGTCTCGAGTTGATAAAATTTAGTTTCTTTGGACAAAATTTAGGAATTAACATAAAAAAATTAGAATAATAAGATTAAAATAAGATTTTAGAGTAACTATTCCAGAATTAAATAAATTAAAATAAATTATCTTTTGACGTGATAAATTTGTAATACATAGGATATTGGATTTGTTCTGCGCGACTTCTGGAGCAGGTTATTGGTACATCGCAGCTTCCTTACCAGGCAAGTGTACCTTGCCAAACTTTGCAGTATTGTTACACATTTTCCTTGCTTCATTTTATTGCTGAGCATGCTTAACCTAGGACCGTGTGACGTACTTAGCGTCCGATTATTAGTCGGGTGCCAACACCGTACGCGGTGTTGGGTACGGTCATCTAGAGATGGACATTCGCGACACTATATATTCTCGTACTTGTCTTACCAAGTACGCTTGACTCAGGACACTTGACACTATTCATGAGACAGGATTTTTCTGAGATATTCGTGGGAATTCTGTATAGGATACAGGACTTGGACATTATATTCTTAGATATAGTATGACTTGTTGCATTAGTCTTGATCCTGCGTGTCATGGACATGAGACGTGAGATTTCATTGGGTGGGGAGAGTATTACCATATGAAAGGCTGATTATATTATATATTGACATCTGGATGTGTCTTAGTCTCTAACACAGAGCTATGGCACCAGTTCTGGCCCTTCGAGAAAATACTGCTATGGGTTTCTCCGACACTGATCCTGTAGTAGTCTCAGCCCGAGTATGGAATAATGTTCTCAACTTGCATATCACTTAGCTGGTTATATATTTACCCTATTTGTTTTATTACTGTATTTATTTTGGCTTGTATTTTCTGTACCTTGCTGTCCCCTGAAGACCTGGATCCGGATTATGTCCCCAGATATTGCAGACAAGATCGATCCAGAGGTTTATGGAGCAGGAGCATTATCAGGAGCAGACATTGGAGCAGTACCAGATCCAGTAGACGCGTGATCACCGAGGGTATCTTCTGAGTATATACTGTTCCATACTCAGTATTTGTTGTGGTTATCTTTATTCTTGTATCTTGACAGATGTATTCAGACTCATTATCGGGTTATTTCCCCGAGTTTATATTATATTGAGATTGATCTTTCTTTATGATTCTGATATTGTTGTATTCATTTCTGTGGATGAGATTAGTATATCTAGACCCTTATTGTTGTACTACAGCTTAAGTATGTCCTGATGGATCCATTAAATTGGGTTGTCCATCGGTGCGTACTGCTGGCCATTGCCACGTGTCTAGTCCCTCGGTATTTTGGGACTGGGACGTGACATGGTTTTTGTGGTGGCCCATGCAGGTCCGACTAAATTGTTCGGTTTCAACTTAGGGACCGAGCAAGCCTGCAATAAGAATAGGATAAGGATCTCATCCACTTGCTTGAATCGTTCTTGACATCTATATCGGGTTCGAATTAATTTCTTAACTTACATCCTGCCTTGACTCCTGTGCGCTCCTTATTGTTTATTTTGGTTGTTACTCTTGAATTTTTGAATTATGTGATTGGTAATTAGAACTTGACAGTTAAAGTTAGTAATATAGATTATGACCCAATGATTACCCCTTAGCTCTAAGTCACGTAATTAGTACCCCCACCTCGATACCAGTTAGATCCCTTTCCCCCTAACGGCTAGTAACTCTTCTATCCTCACTATCGACGCTTGTCCTATAAGTACTAAGACTAAGGCTTAAGACGACCATGACCTATGTAATATAGGAGGATACCCTAATAGGTACCAAGACCCTTCTCGTAGACCTTAAACAAGAGTTTCCACGATATCCTTAAGAGATTTCAGTATTAGTTTATTATAAGTTGGGTAGTATGTCTCACAACATAGTACCACCTAGCCCTATTGACCCACTGACGAAGTAAACAAGGATGACACAACTTTAGACTTGCGTAAGAAGATAGTGTTTATTCAGACAATGGAATATAGAGGTCCTTGTCCCTATTTGGTCGACTAGCGACTTAGACAAGGAGGTTGTATGATGACTGTAAGAGACTGGGTATTCTTTATTTATTATTGCTTATTTTGTGTTGTTTTGTGAACTTGAATTAATTTGTACCTCCTTTCATCATCATCTAGCGTACTTATAATTGTTATACTACCTTGACTTATGCCGCTATTATAGCCTAGTTTTTGCAAGCTTATTCCTTATCGAGCTTGTTCATGACATAGGTATTATTGGGGAGGCCCACAATAATATATTTCAGAATCAGTATATTAAGGTTTGGCCAACCTTAGTGCGCTTGATTCGCCCTTCGTAATGCTACTTTACGTGGATTGAGATATGTAGTGATTAGTAGACGAATATACTTGCCCTAGACATGTCTGACATATCGTATCGGTTACATAACTGCACCGATGTGAGCATGCGAATAGGAAATTACCAAATTAAGATTTCAATCCACAACTGTCTTGACAATTCTCATTTGAATTCTTTAAACGCTTTGATTCCCATACTTCCATTCTATTACCCCTCCTTGAACTCTTTTCCGTTGCTTTCCGTCTTCCCTTATTTCGGAAAGACGAAATCTCGTGCTTGGATATAAGTGATACACGGATAGTACAAGATATACCCCATAGGCCAATCATATTATTTGGTGACTATCTTTCATAATTGATTAAGGGCATATCACATATGATATAGTTGGTGTTAAAGTTTTGAGGATTAAATGACATGAGAAAATAAATCGAGGAATATTTTCTTAAATGTAAGAGCCTTATGTGATAGATGGATAAATTCTAAGTTGAGTAGAAATTACATTATTAAACTTGAGGTAAATTCTTTTAGATTATGATCAAGTGAGATTAGATAGAGAGAAACCATGTTCTATTTTAATTTCGAGGACGAAATTGTTTTAAGTTGGGTAGATTGTAAACCCCCTCACCCAAAATAGATATTTTGTGTATATTTTATATTATTATAGGTATTGAATTTCTTTAGAGTATTCTGTTATTTAATTAGCAAATGAATTTCTTGATATATTTACTTATATAAATATTTATTTAGAATCATTTTAGGTTATTTTAGATTTTTAAAATTAATTAGGATTTATTTGGATATATATAGTCTTAATATTAGATATATGCTAATTTAGTGTTAATAGATATTAATAAGATTTTATAAATTATTTGTATTATATTTAATTATATTCAAGATTATAAATTATTGAGATAGATTCAAACTATACTTTAAATTAATTCAAATCATGAACCTACTAGGAATACAACTTAATGTATATCATATCCTTATTTAAATTTATCATAATCCTATCCAAATTAACCAATCCTAGTTGTATTTAATTAAGTAGTCTCAACCATTATAAATACCTCATCCTTCATATTTTTCCCCAAATTCCTCTCTTTTTTGTCCAAAAATAGTCAAAATTCGTCATAAATTCAGCCTCAATTTCTACTAGTTATGACGAATTAAAAAGACGATATCTCCTAGCTCCGGACTCCAAACGAGGCCTAGTTTTTTTTGTTAGAACGATAATGAGGTTAGCTTTCTGATTATATAAATTGTTTTTCTAAATTATGAGTATTAAATTCTGGAAAATTCGTAGAGCACAGCATATCCGAAAATATACGTGTTTCGATGTTTTTGCGATTTCGGGAGAACCAGGAATCAGAATCATGAATCGTTTAAAGTTTCGGAAAGCTAATGTCGAGATCATCGACATATATTTTTCCTAGAATTTAATTTGAAGTATTTACATACTGTTATTTCTGTAGAACTTCTAGGTTAGAATTTAACCATCGGTGCACAATACAAAATTTGTATGTGCCATAATTCCCAAACGAAATTGAATTCGGACGAGCCGTAAATTCCAGCATGTTTTTGACGCTGAAATCTACAAGAAATCATGCATGAAAGTTGAGTTTGTGTCGGTTGACTTTTTGGTCAACAGATCACCTCGATTTGCGTGCCATGAGTCTCGAGTTGATAAAATTTAGTTTCTTTGGACAAAATTTAGGAATTAACATAAAAAAATTAGAATAATAAGATTAAAATAAGATTTTAGAGTAACTATTCCAGAATTAAATAAATTAAAATAAATTATCTTTTGACGTGATAAATTTGTAATACATAGGATATTGGATTTGTTCTGCGCGACTTCTGGAGCAGGTTATTGGTACATCGCAGCTTCCTTACCAGGCAAGTGTACCTTGCCAAACTTTGCAGTATTGTTACACATTTTCCTTGCTTCATTTTATTGCTGAGCATGCTTAACCTAGGACCGTGTGACGTACTTAGCGTCCGATTATTAGTCGGGTGCCAACACCGTACGCGGTGTTGGGTACGGTCATCTAGAGATGGACATTCGCGACACTATATATTCTCGTACTTGTCTTACCAAGTACGCTTGACTCAGGACACTTGACACTATTCATGAGACAGGATTTTTCTGAGATATTCGTGGGAATTCTGTATAGGATACAGGACTTGGACATTATATTCTTAGATATAGTATGACTTGTTGCATTAGTCTTGATCCTGCGTGTCATGGACATGAGACGTGAGATTTCATTGGGTGGGGAGAGTATTACCATATGAAAGGCTGATTATATTATATATTGACATCTGGATGTGTCTTAGTCTCTAACACAGAGCTATGGCACCAGTTCTGGCCCTTCGAGAAAATACTGCTATGGGTTTCTCCGACACTGATCCTGTAGTAGTCTCAGCCCGAGTATGGAATAATGTTCTCAACTTGCATATCACTTAGCTGGTTATATATTTACCCTATTTGTTTTATTACTGTATTTATTTTGGCTTGTATTTTCTGTACCTTGCTGTCCCCTGAAGACCTGGATCCGGATTATGTCCCCAGATATTGCAGACAAGATCGATCCAGAGGTTTATGGAGCAGGAGCATTATCAGGAGCAGACATTGGAGCAGTACCAGATCCAGTAGACGCGTGATCACCGAGGGTATCTTCTGAGTATATACTGTTCCATACTCAGTATTTGTTGTGGTTATCTTTATTCTTGTATCTTGACAGATGTATTCAGACTCATTATCGGGTTATTTCCCCGAGTTTATATTATATTGAGATTGATCTTTCTTTATGATTCTGATATTGTTGTATTCATTTCTGTGGATGAGATTAGTATATCTAGACCCTTATTGTTGTACTACAGCTTAAGTATGTCCTGATGGATCCATTAAATTGGGTTGTCCATCGGTGCGTACTGCTGGCCATTGCCACGTGTCTAGTCCCTCGGTATTTTGGGACTGGGACGTGACATGGTTTTTGTGGTGGCCCATGCAGGTCCGACTAAATTGTTCGGTTTCAACTTAGGGACCGAGCAAGCCTGCAATAAGAATAGGATAAGGATCTCATCCACTTGCTTGAATCGTTCTTGACATCTATATCGGGTTCGAATTAATTTCTTAACTTACATCCTGCCTTGACTCCTGTGCGCTCCTTATTGTTTATTTTGGTTGTTACTCTTGAATTTTTGAATTATGTGATTGGTAATTAGAACTTGACAGTTAAAGTTAGTAATATAGATTATGACCCAATGATTACCCCTTAGCTCTAAGTCACGTAATTAGTACCCCCACCTCGATACCAGTTAGATCCCTTTCCCCCTAACGGCTAGTAACTCTTCTATCCTCACTATCGACGCTTGTCCTATAAGTACTAAGACTAAGGCTTAAGACGACCATGACCTATGTAATATAGGAGGATACCCTAATAGGTACCAAGACCCTTCTCGTAGACCTTAAACAAGAGTTTCCACGATATCCTTAAGAGATTTCAGTATTAGTTTATTATAAGTTGGGTAGTATGTCTCACAACATAGTACCACCTAGCCCTATTGACCCACTGACGAAGTAAACAAGGATGACACAACTTTAGACTTGCGTAAGAAGATAGTGTTTATTCAGACAATGGAATATAGAGGTCCTTGTCCCTATTTGGTCGACTAGCGACTTAGACAAGGAGGTTGTATGATGACTGTAAGAGACTGGGTATTCTTTATTTATTATTGCTTATTTTGTGTTGTTTTGTGAACTTGAATTAATTTGTACCTCCTTTCATCATCATCTAGCGTACTTATAATTGTTATACTACCTTGACTTATGCCGCTATTATAGCCTAGTTTTTGCAAGCTTATTCCTTATCGAGCTTGTTCATGACATAGGTATTATTGGGGAGGCCCACAATAATATATTTCAGAATCAGTATATTAAGGTTTGGCCAACCTTAGTGCGCTTGATTCGCCCTTCGTAATGCTACTTTACGTGGATTGAGATATGTAGTGATTAGTAGACGAATATACTTGCCCTAGACATGTCTGACATATCGTATCGGTTACATAACTGCACCGATGTGAGCATGCGAATAGGAAATTACCAAATTAAGATTTCAATCCACAACTGTCTTGACAATTCTCATTTGAATTCTTTAAACGCTTTGATTCCCATACTTCCATTCTATTACCCCTCCTTGAACTCTTTTCCGTTGCTTTCCGTCTTCCCTTATTTCGGAAAGACGAAATCTCGTGCTTGGATATAAGTGATACACGGATAGTACAAGATATACCCCATAGGCCAATCATATTATTTGGTGACTATCTTTCATAATTGATTAAGGGCATATCACATATGATATAGTTGGTGTTAAAGTTTTGAGGATTAAATGACATGAGAAAATAAATCGAGGAATATTTTCTTAAATGTAAGAGCCTTATGTGATAGATGGATAAATTCTAAGTTGAGTAGAAATTACATTATTAAACTTGAGGTAAATTCTTTTAGATTGTGATCAAGTGAGATTAGATAGAGAGAAACCATGTTCTATTTTAATTTCGAGGACGAAATTGTTTTAAGTTGGGTAGATTGTAAACCCCCTCACCCAAAATAGATATTTTGTGTATATTTTATATTATTATAGGTATTGAATTTCTTTAGAGTATTCTGTTATTTAATTAGCAAATGAATTTCTTGATATATTTACTTATATAAATATTTATTTAGAATCATTTTAGGTTATTTTAGATTTTTAAAATTAATTAGGATTTATTTGGATATATATAGTCTTAATATTAGATATATGCTAATTTAGTGTTAATAGATATTAATAAGATTTTATAAATTATTTGTATTATATTTAATTATATTCAAGATTATAAATTATTGAGATAGATTCAAACTATACTTTAAATTAATTCAAATCATGAACCTACTAGGAATACAACTTAATGTATATCATATCCTTATTTAAATTTATCATAATCCTATCCAAATTAACCAATCCTAGTTGTATTTAATTAAGTAGTCTCAACCATTATAAATACCTCATCCTTCATATTTTTCCCCAAATTCCTCTCTTTTTTGTCCAAAAATAGTCAAAATTCGTCATAAATTCAGCCTCAATTTCTACTAGTTATGACGAATTAAAAAGACGATATCTCCTAGCTCCGGACTCCAAACGAGGCCTAGTTTTTTTTGTTAGAACGATAATGAGGTTAGCTTTCTGATTATATAAATTGTTTTTCTAAATTATGAGTATTAAATTCTGGAAAATTCGTAGAGCACAGCATATCCGAAAATATACGTGTTTCGATGTTTTTGCGATTTCGGGAGAACCAGGAATCAGAATCATGAATCGTTTAAAGTTTCGGAAAGCTAATGTCGAGATCATCGACATATATTTTTCCTAGAATTTAATTTGAAGTATTTACATACTGTTATTTCTGTAGAACTTCTAGGTTAGAATTTAACCATCGGTGCACAATACAAAATTTGTATGTGCCATAATTCCCAAACGAAATTGAATTCGGACGAGCCGTAAATTCCAGCATGTTTTTGACGCTGAAATCTACAAGAAATCATGCATGAAAGTTGAGTTTGTGTCGGTTGACTTTTTGGTCAACAGATCACCTCGATTTGCGTGCCATGAGTCTCGAGTTGATAAAATTTAGTTTCTTTGGACAAAATTTAGGAATTAACATAAAAAAATTAGAATAATAAGATTAAAATAAGATTTTAGAGTAACTATTCCAGAATTAAATAAATTAAAATAAATTATCTTTTGACGTGATAAATTTGTAATACATAGGATATTGGATTTGTTCTGCGCGACTTCTGGAGCAGGTTATTGGTACATCGCAGCTTCCTTACCAGGCAAGTGTACCTTGCCAAACTTTGCAGTATTGTTACACATTTTCCTTGCTTCATTTTATTGCTGAGCATGCTTAACCTAGGACCGTGTGACGTACTTAGCGTCCGATTATTAGTCGGGTGCCAACACCGTACGCGGTGTTGGGTACGGTCATCTAGAGATGGACATTCGCGACACTATATATTCTCGTACTTGTCTTACCAAGTACGCTTGACTCAGGACACTTGACACTATTCATGAGACAGGATTTTTCTGAGATATTCGTGGGAATTCTGTATAGGATACAGGACTTGGACATTATATTCTTAGATATAGTATGACTTGTTGCATTAGTCTTGATCCTGCGTGTCATGGACATGAGACGTGAGATTTCATTGGGTGGGGAGAGTATTACCATATGAAAGGCTGATTATATTATATATTGACATCTGGATGTGTCTTAGTCTCTAACACAGAGCTATGGCACCAGTTCTGGCCCTTCGAGAAAATACTGCTATGGGTTTCTCCGACACTGATCCTGTAGTAGTCTCAGCCCGAGTATGGAATAATGTTCTCAACTTGCATATCACTTAGCTGGTTATATATTTACCCTATTTGTTTTATTACTGTATTTATTTTGGCTTGTATTTTCTGTACCTTGCTGTCCCCTGAAGACCTGGATCCGGATTATGTCCCCAGATATTGCAGACAAGATCGATCCAGAGGTTTATGGAGCAGGAGCATTATCAGGAGCAGACATTGGAGCAGTACCAGATCCAGTAGACGCGTGATCACCGAGGGTATCTTCTGAGTATATACTGTTCCATACTCAGTATTTGTTGTGGTTATCTTTATTCTTGTATCTTGACAGATGTATTCAGACTCATTATCGGGTTATTTCCCCGAGTTTATATTATATTGAGATTGATCTTTCTTTATGATTCTGATATTGTTGTATTCATTTCTGTGGATGAGATTAGTATATCTAGACCCTTATTGTTGTACTACAGCTTAAGTATGTCCTGATGGATCCATTAAATTGGGTTGTCCATCGGTGCGTACTGCTGGCCATTGCCACGTGTCTAGTCCCTCGGTATTTTGGGACTGGGACGTGACATTTACGCCCGGATGCCTTTGTGCTCGGTAGCTTTTATGCTCGAGAGGCCACAAACCTACGACTTTTTTACGCTCAGCAGGTGCCAAATTAATGATCTCACGCTCGGTGGCGCTTAGTTTACGCTCGGAGGCAACAGATCCGCAACCTCTACGCTCAGAAGATTTTTTTCATTCACAGGCTATAAATCTACAGTTCTACGCTAAGGAGCTTTCTACGCTCGACAGCAACAGATCTACGGTTCTATGCTCGCAAGCTATCAGTCTATGGTTTTATGCCCGAATGCCTTTGTGCTCGGTAGCTTTTACGCTCGAGAGGATACAAACCTACGACTTCACGCTTAGCAGCTCCAAATCGATTATCTCACGCTCGGTGGCTTTCTACGCTCAATAGGCCTATGAACTCAAGATTTTCAGCTCATCTACGCTACGGATATCTGACTTTCCGCATATCCGAACTCAAGATGGTCAATTACAGGAGTTCATTCAGAAGATACTCCTTCTTGGCCTCAACATATCCCAAGTACCCGAAGCATACAAGAGTTCAAACATTGAGAAATTACTCTTCTCCGGTCAATTGGAGGTTCATCCAGACTCCAGTCTGAATATCTCGTCTATCAAAAGATGGCAACTCAGTTAGACAGCCATTTTTCGACCATGTTCCAAGGGATTTTTTCGGGAAGTCATTCTTGAAGACGAAGTCTGAACAAAAATTATGTTTATCAGAAGTTCAGAGCTCTACGCGGTTCCTCGGTCCTAGCAACAGGACGGTTCTAAAATGTTCAAAATGCTCTACAGCGTTCTATGGACTATTCGCTATGCGTAAAGGACAGGACCTAGCACTCTTCCTACAGAGTCGACGTAAAGAATCAGACGTGTTGAAGCTACACATATTCAGACTTCACAGCAACGTATGGCAAGATGATCATATGGAGAAGAAGACGATTTTATTAAAAGATCAAAGTCATGATTACATATGAGGAAAATCCAATCTACAAGTTTTTTCTTTTCATTTTCCATGATTACATATGAGGGAAGCTCCATCGACAAAGGAGTCCTCCATCGTCATATGAAGATCGCCCAGAAGCTGTTCTGACAGGTTCTCACATGGGTGGAGATCTTCCTCTTCTTCGAAGACAGTTCATCGACTACCATAGTCATGAACAAGAAGATCCTCCATTCGCCATGGCCGATCCAGTTGAGGTTTCTTTAACCCAACTCGATCGAGGACGATAGATTACGGTTTGTCTAATCTCGTTCGCGGGGATCTCAGGAGAAAATATGCAGCTTGCCAGCCGTATGGTAAAATATGATCCTTCCCTTCTCCCGGAAGAACCACCATACAAAGTTGCTGATTATCCCGAGCAAGGGAGGCTAAGATATCCTTCCATGATCCATCATTGCAGTGGACACTTGCTCGAAGATGCCGTCTTTTTCGGCTCCCTACATGTTGGAAGAACATGATCTCCTTCTTCCTAAGATCGACCCGACGAACTCCGGCGATCATCTCTGCATGGTGATGGGAATGTGGTGAGAACAGGTTCACCCCCCCAGCCTTTTTATAGGCGAAAGAGATCACAGCGGTCCCCAATAAATCTGCCATAAAGTCGGCATCGACCGTTTCAACGCTCCATTCAGAAACGTTTCGAGTTACGAGGGGCCGTTCATGCTTCATTCAAAGCATTTTAAATTCCAAGAAATTTAAAAGCTTTGAAGGGGGTCTTGTAGAAGCATGAAAAATACGCTGGGAGGATCTACGCAACCTCTTGATGCAGAGCAGCGTAGACAGAGGCCTTCAGAGCCATCAAACGTGCAACAGAGCTTTTTTCGCTAAAACACAGCATGAAGTATAAGCTCAAAGGACCACCCGCATAAGTGCAGTACGTCCAGGCCGCTCCAGCGTAAGACAGAGTTCTTCATCGCCTCCATGGCATAAAACTCAGTCGCTCTCAAAGCAGCGTTAATGCGTACGAGGAACGCTTCGTCTTCCCCGAAATGAACCTGTCAAGTCACGCAGTGAACCTGGCCTCTGACTCCTGACAAAAAGTGCTGCACGGCTACCCAGACGACGGCTGAAAACGGTGGCAGATCCCTCGGGACACGCCCCACAGTATGATGGCAGATCTCGGCATTTAATGCAGAGAATTTGGTTAAAATATCAGCAAACTGTCGGTTACCAAAGTCCTCCAGCGTAAACCGCTCTTTCGCGTACAAGGGGATACGCTGCCTTGTTTTACACAGGCAAAACGCGAGCTGTTTATGTCCTGCAGTAGACAAACCGCCTGCTACGCCAAAAGCTGCACTCCGTACGGGGTTCGAGGCACGTCCCTTCGCCTAATGCACAGTACGGTGACAGTTTCTCGAGACACGTCTCTGCGACTGATGCGCAAAAAGGGTTGCAGGCCGTCAAAGAACACGCCTCCACATTTAATGCACGGGATGATGCCAAATCTCGGTATTTAATGCGAGAGATTTGATTATATCTTCAAAAGCCGTAATTTCGGCTAAGACGTCCACGTCAGCACTGTGGCACGGTACGCAGCGGATTCTACGCCCATCCAGCGATTGTGCCCTTTCGGCTTCTACGCCTGTTCGGCCCCTGTGCCCCTTCGGCTTCTATGCCTGCTCGGCCCCTGTGCCCCTTCGGCTTCTACGCCTGTTCGGCCCCTGTGCCCCTTCGGCTTCTACGCCTGTTCGGCCCATGTGCCCCCTCGGCTTCTACGCCCGTTCGGCCCCTGTGCCCCCTCGGCTTCTATGCATGTTCGGCCTCTACGACCACTCGACTTCTATGCCTGTTCGGCCTCTACGACCACTCGACCTCTACGACCACTCGGCTTCTACGCCTGTTCGGCTTCTACGCCTGTTCGGCTCCTATGCCGGTTTGATAACTATTTGGCTTCTATGCCATGGTGACAGACATTTGGCTTCTATGCCAACCTCTTCTACACGATGGATACCTACCTACGTGGCTTTTACACCGTTGTGTAAAAGGGTACTTTAACCGTTGTGTAAAAGGGTACTATACTTTCCACTCCTCGGTTGTTACACCGATGGAGTGGTCACTGTCACTAAAACTCTATAAATAGAGACCTTTATCAATGAGGAACAAGGTCGGAAAATTGGTCAAGAAAGCCAATATCAGATCCGAGGTCGAGAAACCGAAAACTTGAAGATCGAATCAGGCCAACAAGAATCGGAAGATCGAACCCGAGAGAGAGAGAGAGAGGGAGAGAGAGAGAGAGAGAGAGAGAGAGAGAGCACCCGAAGCTCAGGCAAAGAGTAGGGATCGACGATTTTGGCATCGTGCATCCACCCTCTCCTGCAACCTTCGAAGCTGCTTCTTGTCTTCTACGGCACTTCTTCAACATCGTGTGGTCCAAGGGCTAAAGTGATCGACTGTAGATCAGACACCTATAGCAATATCTACCCAGATTAAATAAATTGTACTCCCATATGTCACGCCCCGGTCCCGCCCGGGCCGCCGTTCCACCCTGCCCCGCCCCGTGCGGCCGGAAATTAACGAACCGGACACGTATCATCGTACCTCGGCGCGCCGGACGCGAATCACCGCGCCCGTCCCGCGGGTGCGAGGGAGGAAGGGAGCCAAGCGAATGGCCCGTTCGAGCTTTCGGGGGACGTGATGCCGCACGGGCCTGGGGTTGCGCCCGTGCAAGGCCAATCGTTTAAGTTGATAGTTGGCTATCATCGCATCAATCGAGTAAGCAGCGGAAAGGGACTTGTTGTAATGCAATGCATTAGCCAACTGAGTGTTCGGGACAATCGAGGCAACTTGGGTTTCCTTTAGCAAAGGCACACGTTCGTTCCATACATTATGCCCCCTTATACGATAGCATTCTCGGGGCAACAATCGAAACCAGGATTCCGGGTCTTCAGGACTGTGGCACGCCTATCGCTTCCTCGGACGATCCAGTACCTGCGAACAAGTAAACTGTTGGTGGGTCAGCACTTTATACAAGTACTGGTGAGATAAATCAACTGAACAGAAACAAGCATTCACTCAAACAGGCACTAAGTAATCATGTTATAAAATATTATATTACTAGTGATCTTTCTAGTTTTACCTAGGTCCGTTTCATGCAGTTCTAGCAGAGTCGATTTACTTGTTTAGAAACATGTTTGGAAACAGAGTTTCATATTGAATATGCAAGCAAGCAAACCGTTCATGTTTCAGGGTGTGCACAGCGTGTCTCGTGCGACTCGAGGGTCTGATGCAAGGCTAGACACACGATGCACATTCTTAGGGGCAGTCACTATCCAAGCCAACACAATGACTTAGCTATATGCAGGGCGGTCCCCGAGTATCTCAGGATCGGCAGCTGGGGGAACAGCATACCAATGACTCTTTTATCTGATGCTAATGGCAGCTGTGACTCATGGTTGCTTTGCACTATCTCTGTAGCAGCCGGGACACATGCAGTTCAGCTCTCCACCAATAGCCATTGTCCGACCGCGTGCGAATGCATGGAACACTATCAAATAAACTCTTAGTATGCAGACGAGACGAACCATCATAACGCAAATCCTTGTTGCGGGGCAAATCTGACTTATCACTTGAACACATTCAGGCACATTATGGTTCTCTCGAAGCATAGACGATAGTGAACATGTTCATGCACTCTAAGCAAGCGATCTGGATTCTCGTTTAGCAGACATTGATTCAAAGACAAGCTAAGTGAGTTCGTTCATTAACATGCAAGGCAGGTTCTATCATTCTCTTAAGAAAATATTGCAAGCAAAAACTCAGGTTATTATTAAGGCGTGCAAGAATCAGAGAACGAAGTTCTGCCCACTCACCTTGATACATAACGCCGGCGCAGAGCGGGGCGTTACATACTTACCAACCAACAAAAAGTTTCGTCCTCGAAACTTCAAGGATAAACTTCTCGATATCCCGAGTAGCGATAGTGCCGTCCCTCGCCGTACTCAATCGAAACAATCAAGCAATTCAAGTTCGGAAACGTTTTGCACTTTGAGAATATCTATGGACTTATTGTATGGAACGCTCTTTGCAAAACCATATCGATAATATCTCAGAGTCATAGCAACGGATTTGGGCCAGAGAATCGATTCCACTCTGATACCATTATGTCACGCCCCGGTCCCGCCCGGGCCGCCGCTCCACCCTGCCCCGCCCCGTGCGGCCGGGAATTAACGAACCGGACACGTATCACCGTGCCTCGGCGCGCCGGACGCGAATCACCGCGCCCGTCCCGCGGGTGCGAGGGAGGAAGGGAGCCAAGCGAATGGCCCGTTCGAGCTTTCGGGGGACGTGATGCCGCACGGGCCTGGGGTTGCGCCCGTGCAAGGCCAATCGTTTAAGTTGATAGTTGGCTATCATCGCATCAATCGAGTAAGCAGCGGAAAGGGACTTGTTGCAATGCAATGCATTAGCCAACTGAGTGTTCGGGACAATCGAGGCAACTTGGGTTTCCTTTAGCAAAGGCACACGTTCGTTCCATACACTATGCCCCCTTATACGATAGCATTCTCGGGGCAACAATCGAAACCAGGATTCCGGGTCTTCGGGACTGTGGCACGCCTATCGCTTCCTCGGACGATCCAGTACCTGCGAACAAGTAAACTGTTGGTGGGTCAGCACTTTATACAAGTACTGGTGAGATAAATCAACTGAACAGAAACAAGCATTCACTCAAACAGGCACTAAGTAATCATGTTATAAAACATTACATTACTAGTGATCTTTCTAGTTTTACCTAGGTCCGTTTCATGCAGTTCTAGCAGAGTCGATTTACTTGTTTAGAAACATATTTGGAAACAGAGTTTCATATTGAATATGCAAGCAAGCAAACCGTTCATGTTTCAGGGTATGCGCAGCGTGTCTCGTGCGACTCGAGGGTCTGATGCAAGGCTAGACACACGATGCACATTCTTAGGGGCAGTCACTATCCAAGCCAACACAATGACTTAGCTATATGCAGGGCGGTCCCCGAGTATCTCAGGATCGACAGCTGGGGGAACAGCATACCAATGACTCTTTTATCTGATGCTAATGGCAGCTGTGACTCATGGTTGCTTTGCACTATCTCTGTAGCAGCCAGGACACATGCAGTTCAGCTCTCCACCAATAGCCATTGTCCGACCGCGTGCGAATGCATGGAACACTATCAAATAAACTCTTAGTATGCAGATGAGACGAACCATCATAACGCAAATCCTTGTTGCGGGGCAAATCCGACTTATCACTTGAACACATTCAGGCACATTATGGTTCTCTCGAAGCATAGACGATAGTGAACATGTTCATGCACTCTAAGCAAGTGATCTGGATTCTCGTTTAGCAGACATTGATTCAAAGACAAGCTAAGTGAGTTCGTTCATTAACATGCAAGGCAGGTTCTATCATTCTCTTAAGAAAACATTGCAAGCAAAAACTCAGGTTATTATTAAGGCGTGCAAGAATCAGAGAACGAAGTTCTGCCCACTCACCTTGATACATAACGCCGTCGCGGAGCGGGGCGTTACATACTTACCAACCAACAAAAAGTTTCGTCCTCGAAACTTCAAGGATAAACTTCTCGATATCCCGAGTAGCGATAGTGCCGTCCCTCGCCGTACTCAATCGAAACAATCAAGCAATTCAAGTTCGGAAACGTTTTGCACTTTGAGAATATCTATGGACTTATTGTATGGAACGCTCTTTGCAAAACCATATCGATAATATCTCAGAGTTATAGCAACGGATTTGGGCCAGAGAATCGATTCCGCTCTGATACCATTATGTCACGCCCCGGTCCCGCCCGGGCCGCCGCTCCACCCTGCCCCGCCCCGTGTGGCCGGGAATTAACGAACCGGACACGTATCACCGTGCCTCGGCGCGCCGGACGCGAATCACCGCGCCCGTCCCGCGGGTGCAAGGGAGGAAGGGAGCCATGCGAATGGCCCGTTCGAGCTTTCGGGGGACGTGATGCCGCACGGGCCTGGGGTTGCGCCCGTGCAAGGCCAATCGTTTAAGTTGATAGTTGGCTATCATCGCATCAATCGAGTAAGCAGCGGAAAGGGACTTGTTGCAATGCAATGCATTAGCCAACTGAGTGTTCGGGACAATCGAGGCAACTTGGGTTTCCTTTAGCAAAGGCACACGTTCGTTCCATACATTATGCCCCCTTATACGATAGCATTCTTGGGGCAACAATCGAAACCAGGATTCTGGGTCTTCGGGACTGTGGCACGCCTATCGCTTCCTCGGACGATCCAGTACCTGCGAACAAGTAAACTGTTGGTGGGTCAGCACTTTATACAAGTACTGGTGAGATAAATCAACTGAACAGAAACAAGCATTCACTCAAACAGGCACTAAGTAATCATGTTATAAAACATTACATTACTAGTGATCTTTCTAGTTTTACCTAGGTCCGTTTCATGCAGTTCTAGCAGAGTCAATTTACTTGTTTAGAAACATGTTTGGAAACAGAGTTTCATATTGAATATGCAAGCAAGCAAACCGTTCATGTTTCAGGGTGTGCGCAGCGTGTCTCGTGTGACTCGAGGGTCTGATGCAAGGCTAGACACACGATGCACATTCTTAGGGGCAGTCACTATCCAAGCCAACACAATGACTTAGCTATATGCAGGGCGGTCCCCGAGTATCTCAGGATCGGCAGCTGGGGGAACAGCATACCAATGACTCTTTTATCTGATGCTAATGGCAGCTGTGACTCATGGTTGCTTTGCACTATCTCTGTAGCAGCCGGGACACATGCAGTTCAGCTCTCCACCAATAGCCATTGTCCGACCGCGTGCAAATGCATGGAACACTATCAAATAAACTCTTAGTATGCAGACGAGACGAACCATCATAACGCAAATCCTTGTTGCGGGGCAAATCCGACTTATCACTTGAACACATTCAGGCACATTATGGTTCTCTCGAAGCATAGACGATAGTGAACATGTTCATGCACTCTAAGCAAGCGATCTGGATTCTCGTTTAGCAGACATTGATTCAAAGACAAGCTAAGTGAGTTCGTTCATTAACATGCAAGGCAGGTTCTATCATTCTCTTAAGAAAACATTGCAAGCAAAAACTCAGGTTATTATTAAGGCGTGCAAGAATCAGAGAACAAAGTTCTGCCCACTCACCTTGATACATAACGTCAGCGCGGAGCGGGGCGTTACACCATATCCTCGTATAGGATCAAATTGTACAAGTTTGTTTGTAAACAAAAGAAGGAGGGTTCTGCGTAAACCCCCATATTGAATACATCTTCATTCTTTCGTTTAATACCACAAACAGGGGTCTAAAGATGACACAACCATGATGGCAATCTAGCGTGGTGTGGTATTGGCTCAACCAATCCATGCCTAGGTCAATGTCATAGTCTGGCATGGAGAAAACCAAAAATTGGGCACGCATCTCTCGCCCGCAGACAACTACTGAACATGATCTACAAGTGTCGCTAACATGTACTATTCCACCTCCCGTAAGGATCCTCTTGACCTTCGGAAGGGGTGCGGTGGCTATTCTATGGGTAGCCACAAAATTAGCAGCTATAAAAGAGTGTGTGGCACCATAATCAAATAGGACTAATGCTGGTAATGAAGCTACTAAGATTGTACCTGCGATCACTTCTCCGGCTGTCTCAGCCTCCTCTATGGTCATAGCATAGGCCTGTCCCTGTCTCGGTGCCGGTGCCCTCGGCTGATGTCGGTCCTGGTGGAACTGTCCTGCCTGTGGGGCCAAGGGTGGCCTCCTCTAGTTTTCCCCTGGTGCTGGGGGTCGCTGTGCTCCAGCTCCTGCGTAAGGCGGCCTCGGTCCAGGAGGCTGCTGATAAGGTCTCGGCGCTGACAGGGCTGGCCGGTGAACCATCTGTGTTGGAGCCCTCTGATCTGGGCAATCTTGGACTGCATGCCGGTCTGATCCGCATCTCAAGCAAGCGCCCAGTCTCCGTCGACAGTCCCTCAATATATGTCCCTTCTTGCCGCAGAAATGGCAAGTGGGAATGACTTCTCCCTGCTGTGGTGCTGCCCTTTGGTGTTGCTGATGTACCAGTGGACGCTTCGCAGGTCCTCCCTGCGGGGCTCGGACTGCTGATGTCGACGCATAGGAGCATTTTTGGCTGGCCTCCATCTTGTTGATGCGATCCTGGCGTCGCGCTGCAAGTAGTACCCCGGAGTTGGAGGTGGGGGCTGTGGACCCGATAAGCCTCTGGGTCTCATAACTCGGGCCCTCATAAAACTTCTCGGCCTTCGCTTCTTCAATGGGGATCAGGTTTGGTGCAAATCTGCTCAGGCGGAGGAACTCAGAATTGTATTCCTCTACAGTCATACTCCCCTGCCTGAGGTTCTGGAATCTGTCCCGAAGCTCTGCTCGGGCGGTAGAGGGTATGTACGTCTCCTGGAAGAGTCTAGAGAACTCTTCCCAGGTGGCGCTATCCGGTCCCAAACGCTGCTCCTCGAAAAGCCACCAGTGATGCGCGTTGCCGGTGAGCTGCATCCTGACAGCCGTCATCCATCGGTGTCGGGGGAGGTCATTAGCCTCCAGCTGGTGCTGAATGCCGGTGAGCCAAGCGTGGACCTCCGTCGGCTCCTCCGTGCCCACAAAAGGTTGCGGTATCAAACGACGAAAGTCTATGACAGAACCTCGCATTGGCTCGTATGCTGGTGGTGACGCCTGCCCCAAGGCCGTCACGATGCTCTCTATCAGAGTCTCAGCCTGGTGCTGCTGGGCCTGCTGTTGAGCCTGCTGCTGGGCCTGCTGCTGGGCCTGCATCATCGCAAACATCATTTGGAACATTTGGGTTCCGTCTATCGGTTGCCCTGTGGGGAATGGCATAAAGGGCATCTGGGGCGGGTATGGTGGAGGAGGTGGTAGCTGCTGCTCCTCCTGACTCGGAATCCTTCGATCCTCATGTCCTGCCTGATGTGGAGTCTGGTGTCCGTCTGAAGGCACCTCGGGATGTCCTGATGACTGTCCCATAGGAGCTGGAGTCAGTAGAAGGACCTGCTCCAGATCCGGTTCTCCGGATGATCCAGCGTCTCTGGGAACGTCGCCAGGCTGCGCGATACGTCCACTGCGGAGATTCATAACTCTGAAAAGAAGTCATGACTGCGATCAGCATTTTGAGAAAAATAAACAAGATGCAATTTGGTAAACGATATCGAGATAGAGATGTCATGTGAAGGTTTCAAACTTTGCAGATGAGATTTCTAACTCTATTCTTAATTTGCAGGCTCGCTTGGCACAGTCAGGTGACCAAGACGATTTAAATCGGACCTGCATGGGCCACCACAAAAACCTTGTCATGCCCCGGTTCCATGGATAAGGAACCGAGACACGTGACAAAGGCCAGCAGTGTACTTCGACGGGCTTTCCAATCTAATGGGCCCGTCGGAGTACACTTAAGTTGTGAAGTAAAATGAATAACCCAACACATAACACAAGTATACTCAATCTAAATCTCATCCACAGGCAGCAATATAAGAGCACAATAGAAGTAAATACAACGACTAATGTGCAGGAAGGAAATATCCAAATAAGTATCAAGTACAAATACTAGAGTAGTCATACGGGGACAAACCCGCTAGTACAAATATACTGGAATGAAAATAAGCAATAAGATAACTTGGGACGGCAGCAGGTAACTAGGTAATGATACTGTCCCAAGGAAAGAGTCACTACCAGCGATCAGGCGAAGTCCTCAGGAATGACCTCGTCCTCGGCAGTGAGTACAGCTGCTGGATAGATGCCCGGCCCATACTCCTCCGGGTAATCCTCGTGGCCTACACTTGGAAGGGAACCAGGTCCTCAGAGGGACGTAACAAGGTACAAAAAAATAACGTGCCAGGTAAACAGATAGTACAAGTGCAACAACAGGGTAATCTAGCATAACCAAACTAGTGTGACACAGTTTAAAGACAATGTTCGACGCGTGGGCTTTCTAATATAAAACCGTAGCTCCAGACACGAAAACACACGACACGTACCGCAGCTCCGGGCAAAGAGTCACACAGATGAAACAGCTACACTAGATGCAGGTATTACTATAAAATACTACATATATATAAGCACGTGCAGAGTAGCCCAAATATCTAGTAACTGTCTTCCCCTTCCCAAGCGGTCAACAATTGTGCGCTGAACCTGAACCTCTAACTACAGTCTCGACACACAGAAATAACTCAACAGACGCGACCCTAAGGTCATCCCAGTCTCTGGTCATGATGTCAGTATCAGGAAACAGGAATCGGGCACGATCACGGTGTATAAGTGTGTCATGGGGTATCGATGTACTCAGGTACGTGCATCGAGGTGCTGTGAAGCATCTAGCAATTATACTAAGACGTTGCGTCGAAAGTCAACACCCGGTTGTGAACCGGATACGGAGTATCGAACATCAACAGAAATATGTGCACAAATTACATAAAGAACAACAAGTATCTGTAAACTGAAATACAGGGTGGCAAGGTACACTTGCCAGTGCGGCTGCTGATGACGGGGATCTGGTACCGCGTCCAAGTCCTCAGGTCCCGCAGTACCTAGTAAAGAGATACAAACTAGAATTAATAATCTATTCTACGACTCACACGGGCAAGATACTAGAGGGCTGACTACAACTGACTAACGGTACGATAGTCCATCAACTAGTCATCTGTATATTCTCCTCGATTTTAATTCTCCAAAAATAAACTAACATTTCCACCATGTATGATACATCCCGATTAGTTGGCTCTAAGGTCAAAACTCTATTCTCCTCGAGCACATATTTTTAATTAAATCGTGATAATTTATGTAGAAGCCAACCCTAATTTCCATCCAAGTACCACATCCAACTCCAACTTCATAAAACATAAGTTACAAGGTCACTACACTACAAAATCCTAAAACATGATAACACAACCTTAAGTCATTAAGATCCATATTCGCACTAATCATCATTAGCCTTAGCCAGTATAAACCTTAATCCCGTAGTTCAAATATTCCAATACACTAATCATTTATATCATTACTACATATACACTAGAAATACATTAAACCTCAATAAACACAACCTCAAGCCAGATTCACATATATAACCCAAAACCTGTCACGACCCGCACCCGGAAAATCGGGCATGAGTCGTGGGTACGTCCAGCCTACGCCGTAGCATCGGCGGTAGAACGCTGTCTAGGTCAACTATCTAGATAACTCACAAAAAAATCTGCCATGACCTCTCCAAAAGGAGGGCAACCACGTAATCAATATATAAACCTGCCAAGATCTCAACTCCAAACGGAGGAGCAATATCATAATGATAATCAAGTACTCAATCATGAATCTAAGCACGATAAGATAACAAAGAAGACTAACAACTCCAAAGTCTAACCAACAACAACTACTACAACAACCACAACATCAATAATAATAATACATCATCCAAAAATAATATACAAACAAGGTCTTAATCCAAAACCGGAGATAAATCCGGTGCTAAAAGCTAATAAAAACAATAACAAGGTCTCAGTGATCCCGGCTACCAACCCGAAAATTACCCCTAAACTAGAGGGTCCCTGTCTGCACCATCGACAGGCTCAGGTCCATAAAACGTCGGACACCACTTCTTCGGATACTCTGAAAAAATATGTCCAGTCAGGACTAGAGCAAGTACATCTCTAACAGCAGTTCCATTTAAATGATAAAAACTATAAAATAGTTATAGCAAGTAGCAAGAAGAATGAACCAAGTATGAAACAAGGAAATATGTATAACTGGTGCATAAAGGTAAAGATGCATGGATATCAGAGCAAGATAGTAATAACTGTAAGATACAAGAAATCTAAACTAGAAGCTGAATCATAATAATCAGTAGTGATTCCAGAATAGAGGCCAGAAAACTATCAGAGTCCGTGTCCCGTGTTGTACATCTCAGTAGTGATTCCAGAATAGAGGCCAGAAATATGAAATGTACGTGTCGCAAGTAAATAAATCCAGAAATATCAGTCAGTGTCCAGTGTTGTGCCAGAATAATCAGATGATACTATACTAGAAGCTGAATCATAATAATCATCAGATAATGAAAACTATCAGAGAATGTACTCGCTTGACGTCCTGAGCAACTGGCGATCCGAACTGGTATCGCAAGGACCTATTACGAAAAGCAAGGTTAAACAGGGTTCTAAAGAGTTAAACAGATATAAAATAACTAAAAATAGGCTTCTAGGGTCGTTCTAGGTCAAACGGATCAAACCGGTGAAATCTGGGTCAAAAAGTCAACTCTATGTCCAAAAAGTCAACTCTGGGTCAAAACTAGGTCAAAAGTTGACTTTTGCGGTCAACCGAGTCAACTACGGTCAAGTCTAGGTCAAACTAGGGTGCTCCTGAAATTCTAGGTCAAACCGAGCTCATTAAGCTAGAAAACTCTCAAACTCGCCTCCTTGAGATACCGGGATACCCTCGGTATCCGATACCTCAACCTAGGCTACGCACCCCGCCTAAACCTGCTAAAACCTATGCTAGCATGCGTAATTATATACACATAAGCATATAAAAATTACTCCAATACTATTCCTAGGCTATTGCTCAAAAACCCCGCTCGAAACTCAATACCTTGGATATCTCAAGGTATTGAGATACCTCGGTATCTCAAGGTATTGAGATACCTCTCTAAACTCAACCCTACTACCCCTCTAGCTAACTAACTATGCATAAACATATATATCTAGCTATAATCTAGGCTAAAATATAGATATCTAATACATATATGGATATACCTAGGTATCTACGTATATATCTCACATACCTTACATATATACCTTACATATATACCTTACCTTACACATACCTTACACATACCTTACATATATATATATATATATATATATATATATATATATCTAACTATCTATCTAATATCTAGCTAGCTATCCATCTAGCTATCATTCTATCTAACTATCTATCTAAGTATCTATTAATCTATCTATCTACTTATATATCTATATATCCATAAATCTATCTATCTATTTATATCTAGGTATCTAGGTATCTAATATCTATCGATCTAGATATCTACCTATCTATGAATCTATCTAGTTATCTATATGTCTATTTATCTAGCTATTTATTTAATCTATCTATCCAACTATCTAATACCTATCTATCTATCTTTCTAAATATCTATACATCTACCTATCTATCTATAGTTATATATATATATATATATATATATATATATATATATATATATATATATATATATATATATATATATATATATATATATATATCCCTCGCATTTGCTGCTGCTGCCCCTCCCCTAAAAGCTGCTGCTGTGCTGCTCAAATGGCTGCTGCTGATGCTGTGCTCCTTCAGATTGCTGCTGCACCTGCTGCTGGTGCAGCAAGTTGCTGCTGCTGCAGCTGCTGTTCTCAGTTCCAGCCCCCCCCCTTCTCTCATACACACACACACACACACTCATATATATATATATATATTACTATATATATATACATACATATATATACATATATATAACTTTATAGATATATATACACACTAACTTATATATATTCATACACATACATATATACTTATACACACATATTCACACACACACTCACTCAAACACATATCAACACACACACACATATAATTATATACATATATCTATATATATATATATATATATATATATATATATATATATATATATATATATATATATATATATATATATATATATCCTCACTCACACACACTCACTCTCACACACCCTCACACACACTCTCACACACACACTAGCACACACTCTCACAAACACACAACCACACACACAAACACTCCTACATATATATATAAATATATATACTTATATACACACAAACTCATATACATATATATATATATATATATATATATATATATATATATATATATATATAAACACTCACTTACACTCACACACACACTCACCTACACACATACACTAGCACCAACACACTCACACAATGTAAACCCCCTCAATTTATTCTGTAGATAGTTAGAGTGGGCCAGGAAAATTTTGATAGAAGATATTGAGGTTTAGAAATAGTGGATATTTACCTGAAATTTTTAATCCGATTAATTAAAACATTGAGACACCCTATCTTTGTCTATTTATTCGGAGCCCATTATCAGCCCATAAATTCTGTACAAATATTGTACACTCGACTCGACTCGCCAAATTAGGCACTGGACTTTTCTGACCGTTAAAACAGTTTTTTGTGTGCTCTAAATTAATTGCGCGACATTCCGAAAATCGTAAACCGTATTTAATTCCGTGTCGGACACCTGTGTCGTTACCCTCGATTTTGGGGTACCAACTTAACCCGTTGAGCCGGACCAACTAAAGGGTCCAAGACCGACTCCAAGCCCCCACCATTTTTGGCCTTTGTGCCATTTCCGGATTTTGACCCCGCGGGCCCCAATTAAATTAAATTCACGGGACGCGTTATCTTTAATTAAATCGGGATTTACCAACTTTATAAATTCTATTTTAAAATTAAATTAATCCCAATGCCCTTCAAATTTGACCCGCGCCTGACGCGCAACGCCCCCTCACTATTACAATTTTTAAATATATATTTCTCTGTAATTTTTGCGTTATTTTATGTGTCCATGCAAATTCCCGAATTTACGGAGGCTAATTTGCAATTAACAAATTGTTGGCAACACCTCATTGGTCATGATTATTTGTTGGGTCCCAAAATGGGGTCCCAAACCCAATTCCCTCATGAAGGAATCCCACCTCTATTCATATTAAATCCCAACCATTCATTTTTCCTAGGGGAATCACCACCACACATTCAAACCCTCACATCTCCCTATAAAGTATCATTTCTCCCCCACCCTCAACACACTCTACCGGCCCTAATCCCAACACCACTCTCTCTTCTCCTCCATTTATTACTCCCCATGCAAAGTTCCTTCATTCTTTATTCTTCTTCTTCCATTCTTCTCATGGAAGAAGCAACTCCTTCTTCCTTCATCCACCACTCTTCCTCCACTTGAAGCATACCCGACCGGAGACTCCGACCCCGACCTCCAGCCGCGTCGGCCGCCGACGCAGCCACCCCGCTCCAGCCGGTCTTCACCCCGAGCTGACTGCTGTACGTCCGGCCTTCACCCCGAGCTGCTGTGCGTCCGGCCTTCCCCCACGCTGCTGCCGATCTCCTCCGGCCGGCGCGTGCATCCCCGCCCCACAGCGGCTTCCGCCACCACCTCGATCTCGAACCGGCGACGTCCACCTCCGACTCCTCACTGCCGAACCACCCTTCCGACTTTCTTGACTCTCCCATCCTCCTCCGGCCATCACCCCCTCCGGCCGACGAACTCCTCGTCGAGGTATACATTACTTTTCCCCCCTCTTGTTTTGATTCCAGATTATTAACATTATATTTAAGGGGTTTGTGGTTCATATATATGGAAATAAAATGTCAGCTAGGTTTGTGTTTATAGTGTTGATGATATATATGGAGTGTGGGCTCATGGAAATGAAGAAGGGTAACTATAGTTAGAAAACCTATGGTTCTTCCATTGATCATGGTTATGTAGGGAAAAGCTTGTGGTTTAAATATAATGGTGTATATTTTTGCATGTCAGAGTGACTATGGATGTGTTATTAGGGAGAAAATTAAGTAAAATGATGCTGTGATTGTATAAGAAATGATTAGAATAGAATGATTGTAGTTATTGTTTATGAAAGTTGGAAACACATTGAGAATATAATTTGTAGTAGTGTGTAATATCTAACCAATAGCCATATAATGAGAAATGATGGAAAATGATGGACATGATTGCGTAGTAGTTTTGTTGAGAAATGGGAAGGATTGAATATGTTTAAAGGTTGAGAAAAATAAATAATTAAATCCAGCATTTACGGATTAAATAGAAACTGTTTGAGGTTATAAAATAACTGCAAAGGAGAGCAGGTGAATTAATACGGAATGGGTCTCATATCGGATCATGAGTCAAAGATTGAGGACGGTAAAAGTTAATTTTTGAGACTGAGTCAAGATGTAGCTGTGTGTAGCACACCTGTCTGTCTTAAGTAGAGTATTAATTCATATCTGTATCTCTTCTCTAGGTATTGCGGGACCTGAGGACTTGGACACAGTACCCGATCACCGTCATCAGCAGCCGCACGCAGGCAAGTATACCTTGCCACTCAGTATTTCAGTTTACAGATATTGTTTATCTTATTTCACATTGTGCGCTTGTTTACGTAGTGTTCGATATTCCATGTCCGATTCACAACCGGGTGTTGACAATCGACTTAACGACTTAGATTAATTACTGTTGTTTCATAGAACCTCGATGCACGTACCAGAGTACATCGATACCCCAGGACACACTCATACACTGTGTTCATGCCAGATTCCTGTATCCTGATACTGACATCATGACCAGAGACTGGGACGACCTTAGGGTCGCGTCTGTTGAATTAAATTCCGGTTGTATCAAGACTGTAGTTAGAGGTTCAGGTTCAACGCACAATCGTTGACCACTTGGGAAGGGGAAGACAGTTACTAGACGCTTGGGCTACTCTGCACGCGCTTATATATATGTAGTATTTTCTAGTGATACCTGTATCTAGTGTAACTGTTTCACCCGTGTGACTCTTTGCCCGGAGCTGCGGTACGTGCCGTGTGTTTCCGTGTCCGGAGCTACGGTTTTATTTTGGACAGCCCACGCGTCGAACATTGTCTTTAAACTGTGTCACACTAGTTGGTTATGATAGAGTACCCTGTCGTGCACTTGTACTTTCTGTTTACTTGGTATGTTATATTTCTGTACCTTGTTACGTCCCTCTGAGGACCTGGTTTCCTGCCAGTTTTACAGCATAGACGATTACGGAGCACTTGGAGATACTGATGGAGTGGCATATCTTGCGAGCATGGTACCAGGTACTCACATTATATCTACCGGCATTATGGTTATTTTTTTACATTGCTTATTCATCTGCTGTTGTAGCCTAGTTTTGTAGACTCACACTTCTTCTCGAGTCTATTCGAGTTAGTGTGCTATTGGGCGGCCGACCTTAGCACATATAGCTCTTTCTTGTATACTGATGTACATGGTGGATTGAGACATAGAGGTTTACATTTATGGAATATCTAGATAGTGACCTTTATATTACAGCTTATACGTATTCGAGTCAGACCAGAGTCTGGTCGAATACGTAGCTGGCGTGTCACGTATTCCTGGTCCTACGTATTTTGGGACTGGGGCGTGACACACAAGCACTCACTAAAACACTCACACAAGCACTCACTAACACACTCACAAACATATAAAAATATACATATAAATAGAAATATATATATAGAAACACACACAAATATATATACATATATATATACACAACACCGCAACGCACAACGCTCACAACGCCCCACTAACGCACGCCCAACGACCCCGACACGCACAAACACCTATAAATATATAAAATATAGCCCAAGAATTCTAGCACACAATCTCCCCGATACTAACCCAACGCGTGCACAAGCCCGAAACTAGAAAACCACGCCGAAATGGCCGTTCGGTCATTTCGACGAACACGCGGTGTGCGGTTCGGAAAACCTCCGGAAACGCACACCAAACCAACTCAAAATCGGCCCAAAATTTACCCACGGGTCCTAAACGATGCCTAGATCCTAGAAAAAATGCTACTCCGTCGATTCTAGGCCCGTGGCGAAAACGCGCACGCACTTAGAATCGGCGACGACGAAAATCCCAAAAATGCCCAAAATACCCGTTTCTCTGCGACGCGGCTTCCCTTGTCCGAAAGGAGACACGCACTCACCCTCAAGACACCCGACAATATCTACCTAGGTCCGTCTAACCTAGGGTATCACCTAAAATTGGGCCAAATTCGGATTCTACCCGAAATTGACACAAAACCTGGTGTTAAAGTCTCCAAACACTACCAAACTAGTTCCAACTTCCTCCCACGGGTAGTCTAAGGGTCTAGGAAGGTTCTAAACTATTAATTACACTATATAAAAGTAATTACAAGGAGAAAAATCAGAGTTTACCTCTTGGAAGTTGGAATCCCAAGCCAAAGTCTCCAAAAAGCTCCAAATCCACCAAACCAAGCTTCCAAGCTCCCAAATCTAGCTCCAACACCAAATCTAAGCTCTACCTACCTAGGTTGGGGAAGAATGTAGGGTTAGAGTTCAAATAAGTAGAAAAAATGGAAAGAGGAAGGAAGAAAAATAAGAAAACTTACTTGAAGTGGGAAGGAGAAAGGAAGAAGAAAGAAGTAGTGAAGAAGAAGAAGAAGAAGAAGAAGAAGAGAAGAAGAAGTGGTAGAACAAAGGGGGGGCTGCTGTGGTTTCGGTCCAGATCTGGGAATGAAGGGAATAGGGTCGGCCATTCACATTAAAGGGGGTTCCACAAGTTGGCAATGTCCAAAATGCCCTCCCGTAACTCAGTTTTGGGTTTCGGGTTCCAAAAGCACTCAAACTAACTCCAAATCTCTCCAACTAATCCACTAAAAATATAATAAATATTCTAAACCCAAAAAATAAGTCTCACAGGGGTGTGGGCTGGGTCGGACATGGGTCCACTATGGTCTGACATGGGTCCAGGCTAGCCAAAATCCTAAAACAATCAATATAAAAATAATACAATCAATAATTAATTATAAATAATTAATAATTAACTAAATTAAAATAAAAAAAATATCCAGCTCTGGAAATGGGGTGGTGACAAGCCTATCCTCCTTAGAAAATTTCGTCCTCGAAATTTAAAGTCAATCTCACTCCTTCTAGGTCAAACCCCCAACAATCACAGTCAAGAAATTCTACCTAAACAACATGCAAGATCATGGTCCTACTGGTCGTGTTATTACAGTCTCAATCAGGGTCACTACACTATCTATCACAGCACAAAGAAAATCTAACAGGTACTAATGAAGCATACCACAAGGAATAAAAAAGGACAGGAAGAAGAACAAAGAGACAGACCTGCTAACCCGACACCCGTAGCATCGGCCTCCTCGACCGCAACGCATAAGCCCTGCCCTGCTGGGGTGTATCCCTCTACTGGTGCGGGGCATGATGCTGTGCCACAGGTGGCCTAGCTCCAACTCTCTGATCCTGTGCTCCACCCAATGGAGGTGCAGTGGGGCAATCTCGCATCTGGTGAGCAGCGGATCCACAGAACAAACACACCTTCAGCCTCCTCCTACAAACATCCCAAGTGTGTCCTGCCTTCCTACAGTAGGCACAAGTGGGCACCCTCTGATCCTGACCTTGCTGCGCTGCCTTCTGCACATAGGGACGCTTAGCCGGTCCCTCACTACCACTGGCACTGCCTGAATCATCCCTGCCTCTCTTGGACTTGAGCTCCAAGTCATCCTCTGCTCTCTGAGCATCTCCTACTATCTGCTCGAAAGTCGCCTCGCGGTCGCTCCTGGTCAAAGACTTGACCGCCATGACCAAGCCCTTGCGAAACTTCCTCGCCTTTAATGCCTCACTCAAGCTATCTACAAATCTGCCCAGACGACAAAACTCCACTGCGTACTCGTCCACCGTCATGCTCCCTTGGACGAGTGCCTCAAACTGGCTCTCCAAAGCACTGAGCGCCACATCTGGGAAAAACTTCTCCTTAAAAAGCCTCTTGAAAGCCTCCCAAGTAAGCCCTGGTGCTGCGATCCTCGTATCTGTGCGATACCATGTCAAAGCGAGGTCGAACATCTGGCTGCCCGCTGCCTCTATCTGCATGCTGTCTGGAATCTGTGCCAGCCTGAAGATCCCCTCGATCTTCTCTATCCAGTCATCCGCGTACAGGATCCCTTCTGTACTACGAAACTCCTTGGGCCGCATCCTCTGAAAGTCAATGATACTACCCGACCTCGGATGCTGAATCTGATCTGCCTGTGGCTGAATCTGTACCACCCTATCCACTGTCGTCATGGCCACCTGGTGGGCGTTCTCAATGCCCAGCCTCATCACATCCACCTGACGGTGCTGCGCGTTCATCATCTTCCTGAAGAACACAAACAACTGTACGGCATCTACTGGAGCAGGAAGTGGTGGAGGAACCACCGGAACGACTGGGGTAGTCCTCGGATCGATAGGTGAAGGAGGATCCCCGAGAGAAACAGATGCTCCCTCGACCGCAGGAGTGGTGAGTGGAGCGGTAGCAGCTGCCTGAATACGAGCTGGACGAGAGGTAGCAGACCTCTAAGTGGCAACTGCTGGGGTGGTACGATGAGATCGTATCTTCGGAGGCATCCTGAACACATCAAAAGAAGTCAATACGGCACAAGATACGATATCATCAAAGAAGGACAGTAATATTTCAAAAGAAACGATTTCAGAATAATTAGATTAAAATTGTTCCTAGTCGTGATTGAGTACACTCTCATCCTAGATCCTATAGCAGGCTCGCAGCAGTACAACTAAGTTGTTGTACCACCACGATATCGCACTAATTGCGAATCGGGACCTGCATGGGGCCGCCACCAAAAACGTGTCGTGACCCGCACCCGGAAAATCGGGCATGAGTCGTGGGTACGTCCAGCCTACGCCGCAGCATCGGCGGTAGAACGCTGTCTAGGTCAACTATCTAGATAACTCACAAAAAAATCTGCCATGACCTCTCCAAAAGGAGGGCAACCACGCAATCAATATATAAACCTGTCAAGATCTCAACTCCAAACGGAAGAGCAATATCATAATGATAATCAAGTACTTAATCACGAATCTAAGCACGATAAGATAACAAAGAAGACTAACAACTCCAAAGTCTAACCAACAACAACTACTACAACAACCACAACATCAATAATAATAATACATTATGTAAAAATACTATACAAACAAGGTCTCAATCCAAAACCGGAGACAAATCCGGTGCTAAAAGCTAATAAAAACAATAACAAGGTCTCAGTGATCCCGGCTACCAACCCGAAAATCACCCCTAAACTAGAGGGTCCCTGTCTGCACCATCGACAGGCTCAGGTCCATAAAACGTCGGACACCACTCCTCCGGATACTCTGAAAAAATATGTCCAGTCAGGACTGGAGCAAGTATATCTCTAACAGCAGTTTCATTTAAATGATAAAAACTATAAAACAGTTATAGCAAGTAGCAAGAAGAATGAAGCAAGTATGAAACAAGGAAATATATATAACTGGTGTATAAAGGTAAAGATGCATGGATATCAGAGCAAGATAGTAATAACTGTAAGATACAAGAAATCTAAACTAAGAGTAAGTCTGTGCACATGAACGTGTGATGAGTCCAGCATGAAATACACGTAGTGAGTCAAGTCCAGAAACATGTAAGTGAGACCAACAAGAATGCAAGTGAGTCCAGACTATAAAGAATGAACTCGGTGTCTTTGAAATACTTGTTTCGACATGTAAACAGCTAGGGGTAAGTGCGGCTCACCGCACACTGGGTGCGCGGCTGCTATCATTCCAGATTAGACCAGAGGGAGTGATTCCTGATGATTACAGATGGGAATGTTTACATGTCTACTCGAGTATTTCCCCGCCCCGACTAATACAAGTGGATCCAAGACCCGACACGTAAATCAAGATGAGTCCAGCCTGAACATGAATGATGCATGTAGGTGATGCCAGTAGTGATTCCAGAATAGAGGTCAAAAACATGAAATGTACGTGTCGCAAGTAAATAAATCCAGAAATACCAGTCAGTGTCCCATGTTGTGCCAGAATAATCAGATGATACTATACTAGAAGTTGAATCATAATAATCATCAGATAATAAAAATTATCAGAGAATGTACTCGCCTGACGTCCTGAGCAACTGGCGATCCGAACTGGTGTCGCAAGGACCTATTACGAAAAGCAAGGTTAAACATGGTTCTAAAGAGTTAAACAGATATAAAATAACTAAAAATAGGCTTCTAGGGTCGTTCTAGGTCAAACGGGTCAAACCGGTGAAATCTGGGTCAAAAAGTCAACTCTAGGTCCAAAAAGTCAACTCTGGGTCAAAACAAGTTGACTTTTGCGGTCAACCGAGTCAATTACGGTCAAGTCTAGGTCAAACTAGGGTGCTCCTGAAATTCTAGGTCAAACCGAGCTCATTAAGCTAGAAAACTCTCAAACTCGCCTCCTTGAGATACCGGGATACCCTCGGTATCCGATACCTCAACCTAGGCTACGCACCCCGCCTAAACCCGCTAAAACCTATGCTAGCACGCGTAATTATATACACATAAGCATATAAAAATCACTCCAATACTATTCCTAGGCTATTGCTCAAAAACCTCGCTCGAAACTCAATACCTTGGATATCTCAAGGTATTGAGATACCTCGGTACCTCAAGGTATTGAGATACCTCTCTAAACTCAACCCTACTACCCCTCTAGCTAACTAACTATGCATAAACATATATATCTAGCTATAATCTAGGCTAAAATATAGATATCTAATACATATATGCATATACCTAGGTATCTACGTATATATCTCACATACCTTACATATATACCTTACATATATACCTTACCTTACACATACCTTACACATACCTTACATATATATATATATATATATATATATATATATATATATATATATACCTAGATATCTAACTATCTATCTAGCTATATATATATATATATATATATATATATATATATATATATATATATATATATATATATATATATATATATATCTAACTATCTATCTAATATCTAGCTAGCTATCCATCTATCTATCATTCTATCTAACTATCTAACTATCATCTATCTATCTATATAGCAATCTAACTATCTATCTAAGTATCTATTAATCTATCTATCTACTTATATATCTATATATCCATAAATCTATCTATCTATTTATATCTAGGTATCTAGGTATCTAATATCTATCGATCTAGATATCTACCTATCTATGAATCTATCTAGTTATCTATATGTCTATCTATCTAGCTATTTATTTAATCTATCTATCCAACTATCTAATACCTATCTATCTATCTCTCTAACTATCTATACATCTACCTATCTATCTATAGTTATATATATATATATATATATATATATATATATATATCTCCCTCGCATTTGCTGCTGCTGCCCCTCCCCTAAAAGCTGCTACTGCGCTGCTCAAATGGCTGCTGCTGATGATGTGCTCCTTCAGATTGCTGCTGCTGCTCCTTTTGCTACTGCACCTGCTGTTGGTGCAGCAAGTTGCTGCTGCAGCTGCTGTTCTCAGTTCCAGCCCCCCCCCCCCTTCTCTCATACACACACACACACACACACACTCCTATATACATATATATATTACTATATATATATATACATACATATATATACATATATATAACTCTATAGATATATATACACACTAACTTATATATATTCATACACATACATATATACTTATACACATATATTAACACACACACACACTCAAACACATATCAACACACACACACATATAATTATATACATATATCTATATATATATATATATAAACACACATCTACATATATATATACACACTAATATATATATACATATACACACACACACTCAAACATATATATATATATATATATATATATATATATATATATATATATATATATATATATATATATATATATATATATATATATATATCCTCACACACACACACACACTCTCACACACACTCACACACACACACTAGCACACACTCTCACAAACACACAAACACTCCTACATATATATATAAATATATATACTTATATACACACAAACTCATATATATATATCTAAACACTCACTCACACTCACACACACACTCACCTACACACATACACTAGCACCAACACACTCACACAAGCACTCACTAACACACTCACACAAGCACTCACTAACACACTCACAAACACATAAAAATACACATATAAATAGAAATATATATATATATATATATATATATATATATATATATATATATATATATATATATATAAACACACACAAATATATATACACAATACCGCAACGCACAACGCTCACAACGCCCCACCAACGCACGCCCAACGACCCTGACACGCACAAACACCTATAAATATATAAAATATAGCCTGAGAATTCTAGCACACACACTCCCCGATACTAACCCAATGCGCGCACAAGCCCGAAACTAGAAAACCACGCCGAAATGGCCGTTCGGTCATTTCGACGAACACGCGGTGTGCGGTTCGGAAAACCTCCTGAAACGCACACCAAACTAACTCGGAATCGGCCCAAAATTTACCCACGGGTCCTAAAAGATGCCTAGATCCTAGAAAAAAATGCTACCCCGTCGATTCTAGGCCCGTGGCGAAAACGCGTACGCACTTAGAATCGGCGACGACGAAAACCCCGAAAACGTCCGAAACGCTCGTTTCTCCGCGACGCGGCTTCCCGTGTCCGAACGGAGACATGCACTCACCCTCAAGACACCTGACAACGTCTACCTAGGTCCGTCTAACCTAGGGCATCACCTAAAATTGGGCTAAATTCGGATTCCACCCAAAATTGACACAAAACCTAGTGTTAAAGTCTCCAAACACTACCAAACTAGTTCCAACTTCCTTCCACGGGTAGCCTAAGGGTCTAGGAAGGTTCTAAACTATTAATTACACTATATAAAAATAATTACAAGGGGGAAAATCAGGGTTTACCTCTTGAAAGTTGGAATCCAAGCCAAAGTCTCCAAAAAGCTCCAAATCCACCAAACCAAGCTTCCAAGCTCCCAAATCTAGCTCCAACACCAAATCTAAGCTCTACCCACCTAGATTGGGGAAGAATGTAGGGTTAGGGTTCAAATAAGTAGAAGAAATGGAAAGAGGAAGGAAGAAAAATAAGAAAACTTACTTGAAGTGGGAAGGAGAAAGGAAGAAGAAAGAAGTAGTGAAGAAGAAGAAGAAGAAGAAGAGAAGAAGAAGTGGTAGAACAAAGGGGGGGCTGCTGTGGTTTCGGTCCAGATCTGGGAATGAAGGGAATAGGGTCGGCCATTCACATTAAAGGGGGTTCCACAAGTTGGCAATGTCCAAAATGCCCTCCCGTAACTCAGTTTTGAAACGAAGACACAAGTTAGTATGCAACAGGTTTAAATATACAATAGATCACTGGCGTATGCCAATAAGGACACTAGTCATAGACGAGAATGGTTTGCAGCGAAAGTACAGTGGGTGCTCCAAGCCATTCCGTCCAGTACAGTTGACTATACAGTAGGGTTCCGTCCGGACCGGATCGGTGCCAGTGCCCCAGCGACCGTCCACAGGAACCAGTTACCTTGTGCACAAGTTGTCCGTGATCGAACAGTTCGTTTACTAAGTTAACAGTTCATGCAGTTGAGGCAAACAGTAGTACAGGACAGTCGGTATTGCATGATTCATTTAACATAGCCTCTTTGAACAGTTTAGCACATACAAGGTGTTCCATACTTAGCACGATTCATAGAACAGTTATAAATGAACTAGCATACAGTATGATAACAGTTCACAGTTGGTTGACAAGCATAAGAACCAAGTCTATTCTCTTTTATCTTGGTTTCTTTTATTATTACTTGGTATCGTTTGATCGGGGCAAAGGAGATTGCAGATTTATTAGATGTGAAGCTTGGAAGCAGGGCTAGCTAATCGGGTTGGTAGCCACTCACTTAGATAGTTGGAAGGAGAAGGAAAGAGGCGCTTCACGACTCCGCTCGCAAGCCGCCTACTGCTCGTTCACCTGCGCACGAACAGCTCGATTAATACTTCTTCCTCTCTTTCCAATCTCGGAATAGAAGTGCAGTTCAATGAACGAAAACAATGAAACCATCAAAACCGTTCAAAAAAAATAAGCAAATCCCAAAACCAACTCAAAGCACGAAAGCAACAAGCGACATCGAAAACCGAGGCAATAAAAGATAGCAGCGGAGAGGTCCCTCCTGACTCTGCCGCTAAGCCGATCCTTGGGGCACAGTCCACTGAATATGGGAATCAATTCCGAAGAAATAAATCTATAACGAGGACGAGTTCTTAATTTAATCTATCCCGATCGAACGATACCGTCTTGTGTTTCTTAGTCGCGCTCTCCGCACCGAGAGAACGGGGCGCTACAGTAAACTGGTGGTGGTGGTGGTGGTGAACTAGTGGTGATGGTGGTGGTGAACTAGTGGTGATGGTAGTGGTGAACTAGTGTGGACGGGGACGCTGGTCGGGAGAAGCATCGTCTGGCGGGGACGCACACAGCGGGGTAGAGGTTATCACAGCCGCGGGGAAGCTACAACGGGGTGGGGGCAGCACAGTCCGGCGGGACGCACGGCGGGGTGGAGGTGATCACAGCTGCGGGGACGTACACAGCGGGGGAGAGCAGGCGGTCGGGCTGCTGTGGAGTCGCCGCGGTGGGGGCCGATGGCCGGAGTCGGGCCGGAGCGGCCGGCGGGTCTTCCACAGGGAGGAACAACTCAAATAAGGAAGAAAAGACTAAGGAAGAAGAAGAAGAAAAATATAATAGAGAGTGGAGAAGCTATTGCATGGGGGGTTTTTAATGAAGGAGTGAGGAGAGAGAGAGGAGTTTTCCCTTGGGATTAGGGCCGGTGGTGTGTGTTGAGGGTGGGGTGAGGTGTTGCTTTATAGGAGTTTGTGAAGGGGATGGAGGGTTGTGATGGTGTCTTTCAAAATGAAGGGTTGTGATTTGTCATAAAGAGAAGTGGGTTTCTTCATGAAGGGGGAATGGATGGGTGAGAATGGGACCCCATTTTGGGACCTCTCCATTGTTCATAGCCAATAGGGTGATGACACATAAATTCAATAATTGCAACTTAGCCCCTTTAATTCGGGAAATTGCATGAATACATAAAATGACACAAAAATTGTGGAGAAAAATATGTTTAGCAATTTTTATGGTGAGAGGGTGTTGTGCGTTAGGCACGGGTTTAATTATAAAAGCATTGGGATTAATTTAGGATTAAAAAAATGGGATTTACAAAGTTGGTATCCCCGATTTAAATAGAAATAAAGTGTCCTGCAAATTTAAATTAATTGGGGGCACTTGGGGTCAAAATCCGAAAATGACGCAAAGGCTAAAAATGGTGGGGGCTTGGAGTCAGTCTTGGACCCTTTAGTTGGTCCGGCACAACGGGTTAAGTTGGTATCTCAAAATTTAGGATAACGACACAAGTGTCCGACACAGAATTAAATATGGGTTACGATTTTCGGAATGTTGCGCAATTAATTTAGAGCACACAAGAACTGATTTTAAAAGACGGAAAAGTCCAGTGCCTAATTTGGCGAGTCAAGTCGAAATTACAATAGCCCGATAGAATTTATGGGCTGATATTGGGCTCCGATTAAATTAGGAATGATAGGGCGCGCAAGGGTTTTAATTAATTGAATTAAATACCAGATAAACTTATCTCTACTCTAAACCTCGACATCTGCTACCAAAAAACAAAATTTTCTAAATCCACCCTAACTATCTACAAAATAAATCGAGGGGGTTTACACTTTATTTTGTTAACATTGATAATGATGTATGTTGCAAGCTATTTATGCTTTTAAGAATGCTAATTCTGCTCTCTTGATATTGTATTTTATCTACTTCACTTTCTTTTGTTTCCCTTATCTCCAACATTATAGGGGATGTTTACCATTTCGATCAAATGACAATGGTGGAGACATCGACGATACGCACAATACACCATTACAAGTTATTATTGTGGGAGAGCTACATAACATGGGAGTAACATCATTGAACATTATAAATCTTAGTTGTCGTATCAGTCGCAGTTTTTTCAATTATTAAAATAGAAGAGATTGTTGGCCCATATGGTCATAGTCAAACTGATTTTAATAATCGATCCAAACTACGAGTCGATACATTGTAACTCTGATGAATTTGAGAAGAAGACATCGCATCACTTCGCCATAAGCTACGACTACAAGATGATTGTATTCGGGTTCTTTTTCTATTTTGTTATATAATTTTTATTTTCTTGAGTCTAAGGACTAATATAAGTCAGAACAAAAATTTGGCATTTAGATTGAACCTTTATCCAAAGTCTACTCAAACATAAGCCTACCCAAACCAGAAATTCGTTTGGATTCGGTCCTAAACCCAAACTCACTCAAACTCAATGTCAAAACAGTATGAAAAAGACCAACCAAACTCGGGGCGAGTTCCAACCGAACTCGGTATGAGTTCTGCCCAAACTCGGATCGAACTCGGTTACTCAAAACCGATTTCCTAGTCAGACTTATCTCCTGAAGGCCGGGCTCCCAACGTTCAAAATTTTTAACGTTATGCATCCAAACTCGGACCGAACTCTGTCTACAAAAATCCTATAAATAGAGAAAATTTTCTCCATTTCTAATCACTTAATTATTCTTCTTCTTCTATATTCCTAAAAAGAGCTTTATCCTTCTCAAATCTAAAGACAACTATCTTTCCTTCTAAGTGCCCAAGTATCGTTCCGATTAGAAGTTGAGTCGAGTTGTACAAGCATGGTTAAAAAGATGGTTTTTAATTCCTGTCCGAAGTCTTCGAGCTCTTCGGATCAAAAGCTCGTGTTGTAAGAAGTTGGTGTGCTCTTCAGATCAAAGGCATGTGTGTACCATATTTCACAAATAGTTGATTAATACCGAGCAAGAGTTCTCGGGCCTGGACTAGTCCTCCACGAGGAAAACCATTATAAAACTCCATGTGTTTGAGTTTGTTATTCTAAATTTTACTTATATTCTGCTTATTCTCTTTCAAATATCTGTTACTGCAGTTTATAAGTCAGCTTAAAACTTAGAATTTTTAATTGGTGATTATTTTTTGCTGCACACGCACTTACTCTATTCACCTCCCTTTAGAATTGCTACACGATCCTACTCTTTGTTGGCGCACTTTACACATAGTACATTAGCATCTTCGTATGGCGCTCATGTGCTCATTTTATGCACGAGTTGCATGCATGGTTGCTGGCTCGGGCGCATGTTTCGTGGCGCATGCGGCGAGGTGCTATGCTGTCAGGGACTATGCTTCCAAGGGCTATGCGGCCATGAGTTATGCATCCAGGGGCTATGCGGTCTGAAGCTATGCGACCATGCGCTATGCATCCAGGAGCTATGCGACCAGAGAGTTAGTATTAGCGAGTCGAGTGTGGAGGGAAAAGGATCTGATGTTGATTGCGCATGCGGTGCTTGGTTATCCGTGCCTTCCGGAACATGCGACGCATGCGGCATGGGGGTGTCTGTGCACAGTAGAAACTGCTTTCTGCGCTTGATGGCGTTTGGCTGTGCTACTCTATGCAGCGTGACCGACGACGGCGACGACGCATGTGGCTCCGGCGACACATGTGGCTACGTTAACGCATGCGACTTGGTGTCTGGTCGGTTGGCGCATATGCGACATGGGCTTTCTCAGGCCGCATTGGTGTCGATTATCTCTATATATAGAGGAGCTTCTCTTTCATTTTAGACGTGAAAAAAAACCAAGAGCACCAGTGCATATGTGGCCCACAGAGCTCCCCTCCCGAATAGTGATTTTCGAGTGATCCGAATGTGACTTGGAGCATTCCAGAAGTTCTCATGTGAACTTGCTGGATCCTGGGGGCAGATCGTCGTGTAGAACGAATCTTGCCTTGAGCACTACTGCAAGGAGTTTATTTTTTTATATTTCTCTTCTTGTGTCCGTTCTTTCTCATTGTAGTGTCTACAAACATAAAGAGAAGAACATTTTTCTTTTGTTGTTGTATTTTCATTTTCTTGTTCAGTCAGTTTGTAACGTGTTCCTGGTGTTGTGCTTCTTGGGGGTTGCGTGTCACTGTAGAGGAACTCTTGTGTGAATCTCAGTACACAAACTTCTCTTCTGGAAATAGTAGAGACGAACTCTTGTGTGAGTCTCAACTTTGTGGACCTTTCTTCTCTGATCCTACTTCGGGACTAACATTATGTGTCGACAGTTTTCGTGTTTAGGTTGTCATTGCAATTCCATTGCAAGTGACTAAAAAATGGCATTTTCGGGTTAGAGTCTCCCTCATTTCTTCATTTCTCAATTGTAGGAGAAAACTAGAAAAGAAAATTCATTGCATGTGAAAATTTGTGTTGTCAGAATTTTCGTATTTGGATTCTGCCATTGCAACTCTATTACAACTTCATTGCAAGTGCGCTATGATATTTTGTTGTCAAAATATTTCTAATAGATTATTTATTTGAAATGGTGATTACAGCATTTGCATGCAGATGCCATCCAAACAATAGAACTCCGTAATTTTAATTTTCATCTACATTTTTATGTTGTCATCCAAATAGAATGGCTATAAAACTCTCCACTTACAGAGGATAAAAAAAATTATATTTCCAAATAAAATTTTAAAAGTGTCACATGTTGAAAGTACATTACGTTATAATACGCCAAAAGTATCACTTTTATGCTTTTAAAAAGTTTTAACTATCCAAACGGTCTTGTAATTGATAGTAGAGTCTCCTTCTTCTAAAAGGTTTTTTTATAGAATAGGATGAGGATGGAAGGTTAAATACTTGTATTATAAAATAATCTAAACTCCGGATATTCGTATGTTAGTTTGAATTACAGTAAAAAAGAAAATCGATGCAATCAATTTTGGACGTCAACCACCCAGGACTTGTATGTTACGTCAACCAAAGGGGATAAGGGTGATAGAGAAATGGCATGATCAAGTTAGAGGAAATGACTCGTCTTTAATCAGTAAGTTTGTAAACACAACATCCTGTATGTATCGCCAACCAACGTTTTGATCAAATTTATGAGAATTTATTAGGCTGGCGCTAGCACATGGGTCAAGTGTGAGTCCTCGAGTGAGGTTAACGTCAGTGTTGATTGTTGCTATGACATGGTCGGCAGAGATCATTGGGGGCTGTTTGGTATCTATGAATTCGACTTGAATTTGGATTTCATGGTTACCAAATAAATTTGGTTGGGGTCGTGTTTCTAACAGGAAGTGGAGATAATCCCACGTGACCAAATCTTGTCCCGCAGGAGAAATGACTTCTCCAACTCGGATGGAGGAAGGAATTTGAAAGAAAAAGAAATAATTTATCCTAGTAAATATTTAATTAATACTAATTATCCATTAAACTAACTTAATAATAAATTAATGTTTTAAACATAATTTTTTTTAACTATGTTAGCTGTTAATTTTATAAAATTTGTTTATATTAATTTTTGTACTTATATTTGGACTTATGTTGTATGACCACGAATACGATACGATAATAATGTCACAATGGACATGACGTATATTTTGGTGTGTCCATGAAGTGTCATATACGTATTTGGTGATTTGTTTTTATACGTGTTCGACACAACAAAACTATAATTTTTGTGTGTCCGTACTTCCTGCATTTGAATTGAATTTCTTTAATTAGTAAAAAAAATTATTATTATTATTTGAAATAATATATTTATGTTATTCTATAACTAAAATTATTAATTTGTTAACCAAATTTATAAATTATTATTATTATTATTATTATTATTATTATTATTATATGTTTCACTTTTTAGTTTTTCTTTTTATTCTAACCAAATACATTTTTTTCCTTATTATGATGTCAAAAATAGTGTATGGATTCCCACACTTTCTATATTTAAAGTGAAACCAAATCTTTGAGGGACTGTTTGGTAAATCGTATTTGGAGTCAAATTTCAGAATTTTATGAATTTGGAGCCAAATCCAAGAAATCCTATCTTTGGTTGGACCTTGAATTTGGAATTGAAAAGTAGGATTTGAATTTGAAAAGTATGATTTGAGCCAAATCCAATAATTATTACTCATTTATTCATTAATATTTTATTATAATCTTAATTAATAATTTATTAATCAAAATTATATTCTTAATTTATAATTTTATTGATTAATATTTTATTATAATTAGTAATTTATTAATCATAATTTATAATTTTGTTAATTAATATTTTATTATAATCTAATGGTAAAATTTATTTCTCTATCCAAACAATGAATTTGAATTTTAACCAAATCAAATAACAAAATTGTAGTTTATCAAACAATGAATTTTAGTTTGAAAATTTATAATTGTACCAAAATTTAAATTTTTGATTTTCAAATCCTAATCCAAAATTCAAATCTAAGTTTTTCTATATAGCAAACAGAAAAACCCCAGTGAGCTGGGGCTGATGATTGATGATAATACTCGTTTCTCTTTATATTCTTAGTCCGGAAGCCACTCCTATGCAATGCAGCGTTGATAGTCATAATATTTTTATCTAGAAAATTGTACAATGGATAGGCAATGTCACATTGTGAGAAGAATTTTGTGTGCTCGATTTGTTCATTTATTATTCAAAACTATAAGATAGCAAACAGAACCTCGTTTGTTGGACACATGAACCTTTGGGAAGATCCAATGGAGAAAACAAATAGAAAACAATTGCATCTATTGCATGTATGTATGTACCGCTCAGCATTTGTGAGAGTAGACACCAATCTCAATTCTCTCAGTAAATTGTGGGTATGACACTCAAGGTGTCTAATGGGCCGGATGGTCAAAAACCCACCCTGGATTCAGTTAGGTCAAATTTGAGGTGGGTCGGCCCAGATCCGGTCAACGGGCCACCCGGACCGGTCCATAGTAAATTCGGGTTTGGGTTGGATTTGTAAATGGAGTCCGGTAGTCCGATCAGGTCTTGACGTGGGCCGAACCGGATTTGTCACACCCAACCAGGTCAATCCGGACCAGCCCAATCGGTGACCCGGTACAGGCCATGTGCTGAGACCAGTCCCACCCCTCCCCCCGGCCCCAAAATATATATATATATATATATATATATATATATATATATAATCAAGAGTCCCTTTTATAAAGTCCCAAAAAGTTCCGTCATTATGGTCCGTTGGATGGTACTTTAAGTCATTTAATATTGACCATTGATTTGAACAACGGTCAAGATTAGATGACTTAAAGAAAATTCAACGGTTACAAAAGACGAAATTTTTTGGAGGCTCCATAAGGGTAATTATAAGGGCACTACACATTTTACTCGGGGCTAGCCCATTGAAAATTTAGAAAAAATTACAAGTTTGCCATCATGAAAGTTACTCGGGGCTAGCCCACTGTTATAATCAGGACTGTCAAAATTTTGACAGTCCTACCACTTGGAAGGACTGTCAAAATTTTGACAGTCCTACAAATTGTTAGGACTGTCAAAATTTTGACAGTCTCATTTCCCAAAATTACAAGTTTCCCAAAGTTACTTGGGGCTAGCCCAAATTGTTATAATCAGGACTGTCAAAATTTTGACAGTCCTACCACTTGGAAGGACTGTCAAAATTTTGACAGTCCTACAAATTGTTAGGACTGTCATAATTTTGACAGTCCCACAAGCTATGTGGACTGTCAAAATTTTGACAGTCCTAATTTTAACCCACTGAAAATTTTATATAAAACTAGGACTGTCAGGATTTTGACAGTCCCACAAACAATGAGGACTGTCAAAAATTTGACAGTCCTCATTTTAATTGTCAGGGTTTTTTTTTAAGTTTATTTCTATTTAGTTAGTTTTGGATTTTGATTTTTTTTATTTAGTTTAACATCCAAAATAAAATATGTTATCATTGAACAATAAAAAAAAAAATCTACCGTACGAATATTACGTCTGCCGTCGATCAGACTTCAAACGGCCATAACTATTTGTTTTCAAATCGTTTTTCGTCACACAATAGGTCTATTTGTATGTTTTCGACGAGAGTAACACAATTCGTGTAGAGAGAATTTTCATCCGAAGTAAGACGTACATATTACAGGCAAAAATATAAAATATAAAACTTTAAAGTATCATAACTTTTGACTGGGAGATCGAAACAAGCTCCAATTTGAGCCAAAATGACCGTATGGAAAAGTACTTTGGGATAAACCGTTTCACCGTTTGACGGACTTTTCAAATTTTTAGAATCGCAAAAAAAATGATGTTTCGACCTCCAAATTTTACTTTTGGTATTTTTTTTTTTTTTTACAAAATATTTAATGTACCAATAATAAATTTACTATTTTAAATAACAGAATACTTTAACAAATTTTAAGGATAGAAATTTTAAGGATATTTTGAAATTGGCCCCCCCAACAATTAACAAAAATAAATTAACAGAAAAAAAAAATTATGACTGTCAAAATTTTGACAGTCCTACCAATAAATTTTGACAGTCCTACCAATGGGAAGGACTGTCAAAATTTTGACAGTCCTACTAAAAATATATGTTGAATTTTTAGGACTGTCAAAATTTTGACAGTACTTCCAATTGGTAGGACTGTCAAAATTTTGACAGTCCTAAAAATCAACATATATGTCAAATTTTGACAGTTCTTCTATTTTTTCATTTTCTTTTTTGGTTTTGACGGCGACGACGACGGGAGGCGCGGCGACGGGAGGTTGCGGTGGAGGACGGGGGAGGAGGCGGAGGAGGACGGCGGGAGGGGGGAGGGCTCCGGTCGGGTGGGGAGGGTTTGGAAGTAGTGGGCTAGTATGAGTAAAATGTTGGGTTAGTATAAGTAAAAGTTACTCTTTAGTGGGCTAGTCCCAATCCTGGGCTAGCCCCAAGTAAATATGGCAGTGCCCTTATAATTTGCCCCCTATAAAAGGGATTCTTCATCCGGATTATATATATATATATATATATATATATATATATATATATATATATATATATATATATAATGCTATCAAAGCAGTCGTGTGGTTTTATATTATAATTTTCACTTACACTGAGTGTATTTGGACGAAGGGAGCAGCATGTATAAGAAGGTAAGAGAGATTACTCACCAAGTCTCGATTGCTCAGGTTTGGAATCCAGATACAAAATGTCAGCTGTATTTTTTGTCACGCTTCAATCGAAACTCGAGACCACTTAATGTTCCAATGTCCATTCTCTCAAGAAGTTTGGCAATACTATAAAAATCATCTCTCTATTACCAACAAAAGACAAGTGGGGCTACAGGGATGTGAGGAGGTTAAATCGGTGGGAAAAGGAAGGGATTATTATCGACTGTTTGGCAAGTACGACGGAAAAAAAATCACAGAATTTTTTTGGCAAAATCACAACCTTGGCTGGAGTGCTTAATAATATAAATAGTGACTTAAAATGTATGGAGGGTGGATAAAATGGTGGGGTAATAATGAACCCATGTGATGTATGATTGATAACTTAGTTTATTATCTCAATGAAGTACCTATTCTTTAAAATAATATAATATATATATAATATGCAAAATTTTAACTTTGACGAAGCCACATTTGAACATATTGAGCTGCACCTTAGCCGAGAGAGAAGGATTCATGGGTTACAAGTCAATGTTCATGAGGATCCATAAGATCATGAAGGTGAGAGTACTCACACTACCGTCTTCTATCAAGATTATCCAACTGCCAAATAACATGCAATTCATCTGTTGTATAAACAATCTTGTTAAGAAATTTAGGTACAGATTAAGTAGCGGTCATACATTTATCCTTGTCTATTGAAAACATTATCTATAAACCTTTCCACGAAATGGAACACTTCCTATATTGCATCAAACTGGAAAATATTACAAACAACAACAAAAGAAAGAAGGAAAAACCTTCCGTCCAGGTTCTCCGTCCCTGCTTCCGTCCAGGTTCTCCTATCCCTTCAAAGGCTCTCCAACAAGGTCTTTCAGTTCGAACTCTTTCTAGTCGATCAACCCTCGGTTATAATACGCCAAACTGGCAATCATACTCCGACCAAGGGTTGTGACCTTGATATAATTTGTACCCAACAAAGGTCGATATTGGTTTCTTCCTGCCTCCCATCACATTTCAATCAAACTGGGAACCCTTTCTTATCTAACCAGCATATGCACAAAAGACCATCTCCCTCGATGATTTTACAGAAATTACTGCATTCATGGCTGCTCACTATCAGTCTTCAGTGATTATACAACCTTCTTCATTGATTGGTGGTGTGGGGAATTACGCACACCTTTTGAGAGACTTCTCATTTGCTGCTGCCCGTTTCTCTCTAATGAACTTTGTGGCTTCAAACCGTTCCTGCCATTCTGGCTATTAGAATTGGCTGCAGCCTTTTCTGCCTGCATGGCCTGGTAGAAAGGTGACGAACTAGCCATGTCTTTGAGGTTGAGCAATGGCTTGAGGATTTCCACCACCTCACTCATACGAGGTCTGGCCTTGGGATCCCGGCTAAGGCAGTTGTGTGCCAATTGTGCTGCCTTTTGAGCACCTTTGATGGAGAAATTTCCCTGAAGACGAGGATCTATGATGTGATATAACCTCCGCTTTTCTCCAAGATGAGGACGAGCCCATGCAACAAGGTTATGCTCTCCATTCGGTCGATTTTTGTCCATTGATCGACGACCTGTAAGCATTTCAAGTAGTACAACCCCAAAGCTATAGACATCACTCTTTGATGTCAAATGCCCTTCACAAACAAATTGAAATTGAAATTGATCAAAAGCCAGCAAAATGTGTTAATAACATTCAACTATTCACTGCATAAATTAACTGTGTGCATGAAATCATGGTAGCTTATAGCAAAACATGACACAATTAGCGCAAGCTATGAGAACAAGGTAAGTAAGCTTCATTAATCTTCATCTTTTAGTTAATATGTTATATACTTCTTAAATAACATGTGTAATATAAGTATATATTTCATAGTTATATAATTATGAAGTTCTTACAAGCCATTTGAAGTTAGTACATTCAAGTTTGGCAAAGGGTGCTCTATGGGTAGGGGTTTATTCATAGCAGCATTATCCGATTCGAATCTGGATTTGAATCCGAATCCGATTACAAGCGAATATGGATCAACTATTTTGTGATCCGGTTGGAACCGAATCCGGTTTTGATTTATATCTGAATCCGATTACTAGCGGATATGGATCAACTATTTTATGCTCCGGTTGGAACTGAATCGGGATTTGATTTATTCGAATCTGAATTTAATTTATCCGTATATGGATATGATATGGATTCCGCTCCATTATCTGAATCTGGACCCGAATATATGGATACCTATATACCTATATAAATTATATTAATATATCTATGCTTCCGACTCTAGGAAGATCTCTATTTTTGAGTAAACTTACTATATTTGAAGTATATATGATTACTCAAACATAAGTTAATTAATAACCAAACATATATAAAATCATCAATTTTCTTAAAAATCCAAACTTTAGTTTCTCCAAAACCCTATTATTTTTTATCCGTATTCTTATTCGTTTTGTCCGATCCATTTTTTACTATGTCTGATCCGTATCAAGTAATTGATTTTCATATCCGAAGAATATCCATATTCGTTATTAGAAAACAAATACAGATATAGTAATACCCACATCTGATCCGTGTCCACTCTGAATGCATCACTATCGATGGGGCTGGAGACGAAGGAGATGTTCTTAGATGTAGATAAACAATGTCTTGATAATTGATAAAACTTTAGGACTGTAAGAGGATTCTTTGAGACGGTGGTGTTAGTACACGATGGATAATTTTCGTTTTTTGTTTGGAAATTGCACGAGGCACATGACATGGTTGATATTCCTAGATATGGTCGAATGAAAGCTGAGGCTGGGACGAAGGGAACACTATTTTGGCTTTTCCCCTAGGGCATACATAGGTCGTCAAGATGGGTCATAAAGTCTGAATTGGGTCAAATGTTGCTCAATGCCAGTAAAGACATATTGATGATGGTCGGGGAAGGAGACAATGCTCACAAAGATCACTACTATTAGTGGTAGGCAGAAAAGAAATCAGAGGGAAGCAAGAGATGTGAGGAGAGGGAGAAAGAAAGGGATCAGACTAGCTAAGTCAATTTGTTACCTTTTCTAACCCATCAATCTCATTATGCTACAATGGATAGCCTGTCATTCTCTACATGTTGAGTTGAGAACTATAAAAGTGTAGGGTACGCATTACATACGTCCCATATACTATGTTGCATGGATAAAGATACAGATATGGTTACAGGGTACGAACATTTTCAAATATGTACAAAGGTGGTTTCCTATGTTGCACGAGTACGGATACAGACAAAATAAGAATACTAACATCATTTTGTCGTGTCCGTGCAACATAGGTACCATACGATAGCTAATTACAAAGTTTGATAGCTTTGTCGTGAAAAAGGTTGTAGATGTCGGATTCATGTCCAATGTCATGTATGTGTGTGTGTGGGTGTGTGTGTGTGTGTAACAAATAAAAAATAAAAAAATATTACTGTGCGTGTGTCACATCTTATATGTTAATAGTTTCATCTGTGCCTCAAAAAGATATCACGATGAGGTTATTGCAAACATTTTAGTCTGCAAGGGAAGGAAGACAACTAAGTAAGAATGCAAACTATATGAAAAGGTCACAAGTCTTGCAAGTTATTTGGAGTTATTTGCTCCGGCAAAGAATCAGACTACCGTTATCATGTCTCTAGGAGTCCTTTTAGAGCCTACTGAATAATTCATGGATGCCCTCGTATACTTTTTTAGCTCTTCACATTTAGTTTAGATAATAGGCACTATAACCCCCTTTGTTTTCAAGGAGGAAAGAGAACAATAATGTTGCAAGGATGGGCAGGAGACTTATCATATACTCCCAAATATATAGTAATAGATTGATAGGGAAGCAAAACCAACAAATAAAATTTAACACTTTTGATCATTGACAAAACACTAACCTGTCATTACATACTCTGGAGCTGCATAACCATGTGTCCCCATTACTCGTGTTGACACATGAGTCTTATCTCCCTCTGGACCATCTTTAGCAAGCCCAAAATCAGAAAGTTTGGCATTATACTCCTGGATGGGCCTTCGTAGAATAAGCAATTGATGGGAAGGAAAATGACAGCAAAAAACAAATGAAATTGTCATCCAGTATGCCAACATACCACATCCAGTAATATATTAGATGTTTTAAAATCACGATATATCACTGGCCTTTCTGCTTCCTCGTGTAGAAAAGCAAGACCCTTTGCAGCACCATATGTGATTTTCATTCTAGCAGGCCACGGAAGAGGAAGGGACCCTGTTATACATAACAAGACTAGAATAGATGACTAAGACAAAAAATTGAGAGAACAGGCAACAATGACATTGAAAGGCTAAATGCCATCAAATATAAGAATTAATGAAGCAGGAAGCTTGTTGAAGCTTAAAAGTAATAAGACACTACATAGCATATGGTAAGACAAAAAGAAGGTATATGGTAAGACACAATTAAAAAAAATACAATATAGGAAATTCTGCCTTGCAATATTTCTTTTCCAGTCAACTTATTTGTAATGATTCTTAATGATAATGTTCGCACGAACTGAATTAAGCTACATTTAAACACTAACAAAAGATGTCAAAGGCACCCATCTAACTAAATAATTGAGGTTTAGGTTTAGATGTAGGTAGACTAGGTGACAGCAGAAATCAATGCATACCAATATTTAGCCTAAGACTACAAGTCAGAAGTGTTACCAGCACATATACATTTAACATGTTGGGGACAAACACTTCAGTCATTCCTAGGACACTCAGAAGTCAAAGGACACATTAAATCAACAAATCATGACAATGTCACAGTTAACAGTATGTGACTTTGAAAGGAAAGTGATCAAATCTTAACTCTCAAAAAAAATCTAGATCTTTGTACGGTTATTTGAAGTGAGAACTTCATTGTTCTTATTTATACCTGTAATAAATATATTTTTTTCCTAGAAATTTGCATACAATAGCCGCATATGTGTCAGTTTTCTGGTAGGTTATCACGTCAGTCACATCAGGATATTGTGATACAACATCTGTGCCAACTGTTCAAGTAAGCGTGACACTACAATGCAAGAAGCTCGAGTACATAAAATCTCCTAACAATTCACATCGTTGTGCCTACTTGAGTTCGACCTCTCTATTCCACTTTTGTTAAGCCTCTCTAGCACCTTCATCAACAAACTTACTCTTGATTGAGATATCCACCACCATCTACACCATCTAAACAACTTTCACAAATCTTATCCTTAAATTTTATTAAGGCCGCCTATGATACCCTGCATGCAAAGTAGTTTCCTAATCTCCCTCTTATTCATTTTTGTTAAGCCTCTGTAGCACCTTCATCAACAAACTTACTTTTGATTGACATATCCACCAACGTCTAGACCATCTAAACAATTTCCCCGAATCTTATCCTTAATTTTTAATAAGGCTGCCTCTGATATCCTGCAAATAAAATAGTTTCTTAATCTCGGTCTTGTTTTCTTGACAATCCATCCATCTCAACATTCACATTTCTGAACATCTTCCTACTATAGTTGTTCTAATTAAGGTTTCAAACATACATTGACATAAAACTTTGAAACCATTCCTACACTCAAAACAATCCTGCCTCGATTCTATGGAGAACATCCGTCTTACTGTACATAACCTACAGATTTAGAGTCACTCAAACTATTTTTTAGCAATCTTTTTTTTTATTTTGGTTACCTCATCTCTTCGTGTGATCTTCTTAAACATACACATCATTTATCATGCGCTTGTCTACTACAATTTTTTTAGTTCATAAATTTTGAGTCAACCTTTCAACTTAATAAAATCATCATCTTTATGTTTATTATGATTTCCAACCTGTTAAAAGCCCTCAAGTCTTTTATGTTTAAAATTTAAAGGTCAACACCAACCAAACTTTCACAATTCAAACCAGATACCCAATTGCCCAAAACCCAGCAAAATTACATGTATGTTGAACTGTTTGATTCTGTTGAACCGTTAAAGAGTTTGTGTCTAACCAATCAGAACAACACATAAAACTGACAGGTTCACAGTCCAACCGGCTAGTTTGATCCAATTATTAAAACAATGCTTAATCATATATCAATATGGTCCTAGAAACTTGTTTATTTTCTTTAACCATGACAATGATTAGCCCCCACTGTACATTAACAACTAAACACTTTCTATTATTTACCTCCATAGCATAATCCAAAATTAAATCTTGGAGATTAGGATTTGATACCTTAGTTTTATTCAATACCCTCTTCAAAAGTCTTATGTACACATAAGTCCAATTCCACAATCGTAAAGTTGTACATTCTACTGGAGCACTCATCCTCCTAACTGCTTAAATAGTTTATTATTAACCATGCAAAACTTTTGAAAAATGATTGTGTATCTTGCAACATATTTAATTAAAAAGAAGCATAAGGACCTGATGCAAAAGCATGATGGCATGCAAGATCTGATGGTTAAGCAAATATGGCATAAACTCAACAAATAAAACCTTTCACAACATTAAAAAAAAGGGTAATATAAAGAGTTGAGGAGGAAAAGTTACTAGACATCCCTATATGAGTATCAATTTCGCCAAGTAAACATATATGCTGTTCCATTAGCATTTGACATATGTGGTCATGTATCAAGAGTTCTGAAATCTGAATTATGATTATTTGTCAATTCCATGACATGACAATACTAATCATGTTGCTAAACAACAGAAAATCCTTATTTAATTCAACAGACTCTAGAGTCTCAACTCAAGCTAACACCAAGTAGTCACCAACTACAGATTGTTGGAATAGCCATCCAGACTCCAAAGTTTAAGGAGTTCAAAGCAAGGACCGTAAAAGCACACACCACATGCAACCCCAGTACAAACCAACCATTGTGCCACAACACTGCAGCAGAAAAAATAGACACCCCCCTTTTGTGACAATCCACCAATTCCTTGTTCCTACAAATAATGTAGATTTCTACTATTATTTATCTTTTATCTTCTCTCCGGTCTCCGTTAATTTAGTTGTGTGAACCATAAAGGCCTATCAACACACTTGAATCCTTCAGAAAAGATAAGGTTATTTCAATAAAAATGTTCAAGGCAAAGACGAAATTATTAGGAGAAACTGATATAAATGGAGTTATATTAGCTTTGACAAGAAACTGTAATGTTGTTGGAAGAAGTAAAGAACTGATTGCAACACTTCAGTATACTAAAATAATTACAAAAAGCTTGAAAATAAATTGAGCTTCTTATGAAGAACCACCACCAAATGAAAAGGATAAGAGCAATGTTAGAAACAAGGTACCCGTGAATTACATACTTCTAAAAAGATGATTTTCCAAACTTCCACGAGTCATGAACTCATAAACGAGCAATCTTTGGTCATCCTCAATACAATAGCCAATTAACCTGACTAAGTGAGGATGAAGAAGGTCACCAAGAAAATTAACCTCTGCCTGCAAGAATATGTTGCTTAAAATATCAGATGCATGAAATGTATAGGTAAGAAAACCACTCATTTAGAAGTATGTATGTAATTAATAGAAAATATCTCATTATTGGAATACGGAGAACTGCATACAAGCCACTCTTTGTGCCCCTGAAGACCATCATGGTTAAGTGTCTTGACAGCAACAGTAAGACCTGTACCAGGTTTTACAGGAGCAGTTCCATTTTCCTCAATCCATCCCTTGAAGACACAACCAAAGCCTCCCTCGCCGAGAAGACTATCAGGCCTGAAGTTTCTTGTGGCAGACTTCAGCTCATTGAAAGTGAATTTCCGAAGCTGTGACGAAACTTTCAGATCTGCATATATTCTTGGTGTAGATACATTACTTTCTGCATTACTTGCAGTGGTAGAACCTGAAACTATCGGAACAGTCGGCTGGTCCTTGCTACCATCGTTCATGGACTTGCTTCCTGCTGGTCCATGCAAATGAGTTCAAAAGAGGTAAATACTAGACAGAGAAAGCAATTCCACAATGATTATCACCAAAAAGATGTTGTTTCTTATTCATTAAAACATTAGAATAATATTAAAGTGGCTTGGCCAGTTGCGTTGGGCATGAGTCTGCTCCCTTTCTTTCTTGTTTTGCTTTTATCACATTAGATAGATAGCATACTCATGGAATATGATGAACTTTCAAGATGTTCAATTGGTGAAATAGTAAACAAGCAAGACCCAAAATCTTAAATAGTGACAATACCAGAGATCCTAAAAAACGATGTTCTCTTTCAAGTGAATATCTTAAATACTGTCAATATTATAGATCTGTTGAAAGACTTAATATTCGTAAATCGATAAAATGTACTCAGCAATTACAAACATCATCATAAAAGAGATTTTAGTATGGTGTGTAATATACAGTATAACAGGTGGTTTATAGCAGATGGTGAAGGAACAAAATGATAACTATTGATTTCACGATTCTTGTTTAGACTTTTTCTCTCATATATCCCATCTCCTTTACTAAAATATAATACTTGTAGAAAGGTTCGCACTATCTGAATCAGTTTTGGAGCAACGAGTATCGATATCAGCAGTTACAGATTAGATTTTCGTACTTCTAGGTTCAGAAGGCCAAAAAATAGTAAGAAATTATCTAAAAACTAGAAAGTATTGGATAGATTTAGGAATGGTCGTATGTATCTTTTGTTGTTTCTTGTTAATTTTGAATGGATACCTCAAAAAAGCCATTATTATTTATTTTACTTGCTTTTAAAAAAGTACCCCCATGTTAGATAGTTTTGAATGTAATAATATTATGGTGTATGAACATTGTGAATTTGTAGCTACAACTTTGACAAATGGAAATGGCTACATAATGGAAATAAGGAATTTTACCATCACAATCTAGCATGTTCATCTTCGGTAAGATTGAATATTGCGTTAACAGTTTTTTTTTTTTTCATACTACTATTTTCCTTTCAAAACTTTCGTTATTGAATTAACTGAGAAAGAGAACCACAATTTCAGTCAATATCCTGGGGTAAGTAACGGATCGGACATGACAAAAATGATACGATATGTATCAATATCCAATATGCGAGCTTTGCTTTGTAGTCTTATAGTAGGAAAACCATAAGCGCGAAGTGTGTTCGCCACAAAGGTTAGCCACTTTCACCCAACACAATATATTTAGTCTTAAATTTTTTGTTTGTTTGATGTACTACAACAAAATATCTTTCAACAACTGCATCAAAAAAAGTTGGAAATAAATACCCTAAGACAAAAATCTCATTACAGGAGGGTTTACAAAAGAGTCCATGTGAAAGAGGAATGGAACTTCAAATCGTAATTATATTTCTACTCAATAATTTCCCATATTAATGTCATATGGTACCTTACCTTATTGCCAAGGATGGAACCAGGATTGTGTGGGTGGGAGGGTTGGGGGGGTTGTTTGAAATCGCCCCATAAGGCCATAATGTAGCTATGTCCCTGCTTGTTGCAATATATTGAAGAGAATGAATGTACATAATCACGAAGCCATGTGGTTTTATTAACCACCAATTGTCACCAACGAATCTCTCTAAAATCCCCTATCCTCCTTGATCACTATTTGTTTTCACACATACATCAAATATTTAATTGTGCCAAGTTGTAAGCATGGACACTGTCGTATCAGTCTAGCATCGTGTTGTACATGGGGGACTCCAAAATACACTAGGACACACCAAAATAGGTGTCAAATCTGTATTGTTGTGTCTAGAACGAGTCGGGTCATATTCCAGTTCGTACAACGTAGTTCTAAGTTTGGGAGTGCCCGTGCTTCCTAGATGGAATCAAAAGCAATGGTTAATACAAAAGATGAAACTTATATAAATATTAAAAAAAAACAAGCTAAACGCTATTAGAAACACAATTCATGACTATTTCAGAATTTGGTCAATCTCATATACTTAAAAATTGTAAGTCACCCAAAACTTGTCCCTTACAATCCAATAATGAATCAAGTAACAAAAAAAAAGTCCAATAATAACATTTTCTATCCCTTTGTCTCTCTTGAGACAGTGCAACCCATTCCCCTTTCTCTTCCGAGACAAAATAAAAAAAACAAAATATAATTGTGTTAGGCCTTCTCCCGACCCATGTCTTTCTGATTCCGTTTTGTTTTATTTTACACAATTCTTCCGCGGTTTTCTTTCGAACTTTCTCAAGGAAAAAAAAAACTATCATTTTCCTTTCGTTCTGCTTTGTTCTTTCATTTTCTTCTTTATTTTCCTTTCCTCCACTTCCCCAGCAACCAAACACGGGCTAAATGCACAGAAGTTAGTAACTTTCTCGGCATAAATTGAACAATAGATGACAACCATATAATGAATTATCAAAAAATCCTCAAGTTTTAAGTCCTAAATTCATAAAAACTGGTAATTAACCAAGAATAAGCCAACACGAATCAAAATTCCAAACTTGATAAAGAATCACCATAGTTGCTGCTGGTGCTGCAGATTGAGCTGTCGACGCTGGACGTGGAGATGCAGCAGCTGGCGAGGCCGGACAGGCAGATACTCCTCCTCCACCCCCTCTTCCTCCTCAACTCCATCTCCCCCAAATCAATCAATTCCTCGTCAACAAAACCCCAGAGAAATAAAAACGTGAAAATTTGGAAAGTTGAGAGCGGGCAGGACGGGCAGGGGAAGAAGACGACCGGGGAGAGGGAAGGGGGTTAGGGGGGATGAATACGGGCAGGAAGGAGGGAGCAGCCCAAAAGGAAAGAAGAAAATAACGGGTGTGGGTGTGGGTGTGGGTGTGGGTGCGGGCTTTTTCCGGCTCCGCCGATATACATTTTTTTCTTCAGTCAAAGAGAATGAGTCATCTCTCCACTCGTCATGACTGCCAAAGGGCTTTTCTATATTGGTATACTAAGTAATGCAGCCCAATGGGCTTTAGCTGGCCTCGCCCATATTACTCCACCAAAACCGCAGAAACGAGGAAAATGTTAGACCAATGGAAGACATCAGAAAATACTAAAACAAAAATACACACAAAAAATCAGAGAACAAAAACACACTTAATTAAAATTTAAGATGAACATTATATAAAACTTACATAAAAAGTAGAAATTAAAATCGCTAGCAAGTTTTGAACCCATCATCTTGTTGTAAGTAAAACTTAAATTATTTAACCAATTGAGCTAAGCAAAATATATAAAAATATATTGGATATATATATATATATATAAAAATATATTGGATATATATATATATATATATATATTTGGAAGAAGTTAATTTTATTACTAATAAGAGGCACAACAATACATTTATGTAGGCGATCTTACACCCCTACTAGTTATCATACATGAGATATCAACATATATGTTGTGTACAATTTCAATTGGGGGGGAGAGTTTATCCCTTCGAAGATTCGGTTATTTTGTTCCTTCCAGATGTGTCAAATTCCAGCTGCTAGGTGAGCTCTCGCCTCTATAAACCAGTTGTCTCCCTATCTATGTTGCCTTCTAGCTCCACCATTATCCCTTTGATGTCTCTCATGCTGATCGTGTCAAGTCGTAATATGTTCCACTGCATATGCATAATATACCAAGATATCTCACATTCAAAGAACAAATGCTTAATAGATTCTTGACACTTTAAACATAATATGCACTGTGTACAAGGGATACTCATGTCGAATCGTTGAAGGCGATCTCTTGTCAACAACTTGCCAATGAATACTTTGTATACACAGTAACTCATTTTGCTAACTATATACTTTTGCCAAACAAACTCAACAAATTCTAATTTCTGATCCTCCGGCCGGAGCCATTCATAAGCAGACTTGAAGGTGAATATGCTCGAACCATGCAGGTCCCATACCCAGTTGTCGTTAGTCGCTTCAGTGTCAATTTGCACATTGAGTTTTTTCGTTCTGACTTGTCGCCCAATCGGATGTCCATCCGGCCTCCACTGACTGTCCCTTATCAGGACTGCCACCTTTTCGTCCCTACCACATAGCTCAAATGCCTGCTATCCTAAAAAATCCACCAAACTTTTATGCTGCAGCCACGGGTCACACCACAAGCTAGTAGTCTCTCTATCTCTAATCTTTATTGATATAATTTGTTTGATTTGTTGTCTCCCTTGTAAGATCGTCTTGAACGTGATAGAGTAATTATTATTGACCGATATCACCCAGAAATTCTCCTGCTTTATATATTTGTTTATAATCCATTTGACCCAAAGCAATTTACCTTCCAGGAATTTTCATGTCAACTTTAAACCGACAGTGTCCCGAATCATATGAAGCCTCCTGAGGTCTGCTCCTCCCTCACTTTTCGGCTGGCACAGTTTCGACCATGCTATAGCATAGATACCCCCTCTTCAAATGAAGTCCGCATATAGTTTTTCGATCTTAGTAAGCATTGTTAATGGTAGCATTATGGCTTGAAGCCAATACATCATGATATTAGATATCACAGTCTTAATATTCTTCCTTCGAACGACAGTGTACGCGTTGCCGACCTTCTATTCTGCGTTGGACAAATTCAAGTACACTTCAACATTTCATAGATTTTGCATAAATAATGATAGTGACAAATCCAAGTATTTAACAGGGAATCAATGCTCTCTCTCTTTGATGGATCCGCCTCTAATCATTGATGGGGAAGAAGCGCGAAAACCTTACCCAAAATCAGAGAGTACCTGCAAGAGAATCGAGCAATACAACGCACAAACCAAACACCAAACCACAGAAAAATAATCCACGCAGACACAGAAAATTTTGACATGAAAAAACTCTTGCAGAAAAAAAATCATGGAACGATCGGAGTCCAACCCTGAAGAACCTCCACTAATAGAATAAAGAGAATACACCCTCTACAAGCTCCTCCCGATCCAACACGGATCAACACAACACTTAGGAATAGAAAATAGATCACACCACGAAGATAAAAGATAATGAGAAATTACCCAAAATGATCTCCTCCTCCGAAACGACCTTCAATCCTTCTTTCTCCTTCCCAAGATTGCAATGGCACTCTTGCCTCATTTTTGCCTCTTTCTTGAGATGATATGTTAGTGTTCTGTGTAGGAATTAGGATTAGGAAAACCTAATATATATCCCCTAATCTCGCAACTAATCCTGTACTATAGGATACGATCCAACGGTATATAAAATAGCTCTGGATTTTCGTCCAGCCCTCCGACCGAACTCTGACCGACTTCGATTTTGAGGTTCTGGAATACCACACTGAGTTTGGCCCGGGCTAGGGACCGAGTTCGGACCGAACTCTGCCCCCTTCAGCAGACTTCTCCTCCTTCCTCCTGAGTTTCTTCGACCTCTCGAATGGCTCTCGTCGCCTCCCCGAGCTTCTCTGACCACAGACGACGCTCGTCGCACTCCGGGGTATTCTCCACATAAGTTGGGAACTCCACCCACTCCAACAAATCTTTTCTTTCACAACTATGTGGAGGGGATCGTCATCCTGACGATCTGCCTACAGTACTCAAACTTTTTTCTTGGAAGAATCTTTGTGAACATATATGCTCCGTTGTCGTCTGTATGAACATTTTCAAGTGCCGCTTCCTTCTTCTCAACAGCATCCCGTATCCAATGATACCGAGTCTCAATGTGCTTGGACCAGCTATGAAATGTCTTGTTCTTCACAAGGTTAATAGCACTCTGACTATTGCAAAGCAAAGGATATTGCTCATGCTTTAGCCCAATTTTCTGTAACAGCTTCTTCATCCACAGCAACTCCTTGCAAGCCTCCGTCTCCGTAATGTACTGTCTCTGTCGTTGATAAGGCAATACACTTCTGCAAACGCGACTGCCACGATACTGCTCCACCAGCAAACATCATCACATAGCCCAAAGTCGATCGCCTCGTGTATATATCTCCAGCCATATCAGCGTCGGTATACCCAACCAGCTTCGGCCCGTCACCACCAAATGAAAGTCTACAATCGACAGTGCCCTGAAGATATCGTAGAATCCACTTGACCCCACTCCAATGTACCCTTCCAGGATTGAAAGTGTACCTACTAATTGTGTCGACTGCGTGAGCAATGTCTGGCCTCGTACATACCATAACATACATAGGACTTCCCACAGCTGAGGCATATGGAACTTGCTCCATATCTTTCTTCTCGTCCTCGGTAGATGGACACTGCTCCTCAGTGAACTTAAAGTGAGTCGCAAGGGAGTTACTCACTTTCTTCGACCTGTCCATCCCGAAACGCTGAAGTACCCGGTGAATGTACTTCTTTTGAGACAAGTGTAGCAGCTTGGACTCTCTCTCTCTCTCTCTCTCTCTCTCTCTCTCTCTCTCTCTCTCGGTTGATCTCCATCCCAAGAATAGTCTTCGCTAGCTGCGCCCAAATCCTTCATAGAGAAGGCCGTGCCTAGTTGGCGCTTCAACTCTGCTATCCTGGTGGCATTCCTACCCACCAACAACATGTCATCAATATAAAGCAACAAAATGATAAAATCATCCTCGGCGAAGTATCTCACAAAAGCACAATGATCCGATGTCGTCCGTGCATAGCCATGCTCTCCCATAAATAACTCGAACTTCTTGTACCACTGCCTCGGAGTCTGTTTTAGACCATACAAGCTATTCCTCAACCAGCAGACCAAATATGACTTGCCCTTCTCACAGAATCCCTCTAGCTGCTCTATGTACAACTCCTCCTCAAGATCACCGTGGCGGAATGCCGTCTTCACGTCCATTTTCTCGACCTCCAAGTCAAAACAGGCTGTCAATGCTAGCACAACCCTTATAGAAGACTGCTTGACGACTGACGAAAAGATCTCATCATAATCTATGCCTTTCCGCTAACCGTAGCCTTTAACTACCAGCCTCGCTTTGTATCGAGGGCGAGTAGCATCATCTGTTTGCTTCACTCTGAACACACATCGATTCTTCAAAGCCTTCTTGCCCTTTGGCAACCGCACCAGATCATAAGTAGAGTTGGCCTCCAAGAAACTCATCTCCTCCATGGCCTCCATCCACTCCTGTCTGTGTTCGTCTTCCGTAGCCTATGCAAATCTTTCGGGTTCTTCACCGTCAGTCAGTAGCATATACTCACCCAGTGAGTATCTCCTAGATGGTCGACGTTCTCTATCACTCCTCCTCAACGGAACCACTGATGCTAGTGGTATATCTACAACCTCCTCCCCTCTAGAAACTGCCTTCTCGGCATGCTCATCCTCCTGAGGGTCACCCTGACCACCATCAGCAGGCTGATGATCAAGGTTGGAAGAAACTCCATGTACTGGCTCCCCCATAACTGGATCCTCTACGATGTCCTCTGAAAACTGCTCAAAGCGAAATGACTCTAACTCAGGTAATTCCTCAGCCTCGGAAGGCATCTCGAAATCCTGAGTGTTGGTCATGGTCTGATCCTCGACGAATACCACATCCCTGCTTCTGTAGTAAATAGATCATACGGGACGATCAGAGTCCAACCCTGAAGAACCTTCACTAATGGAATAAAGAGAATTCACCCTCTACAAGCTTCTCCCGATCCAACACGGATAACCACAACACTTAGTAATAGAAAATAGATCACACCACGAAGATAGAAGACAATGAGAAATTACCCAAATTGATCTCCTCCTCTGAAACGACCTCCAATCCTTCTTTCTCCTTCCCAAGATTGTAATGACACTTATGACTCCTTTTCTCCTCTTTCTTGAGATGATATGTTAGTGTTATGTGTAGGAATTATGGTTAAAAAAATCTAATATATATCCCCTAATCCTGCAGCTAATCATGGACCGTAGAATACGATCCAACAGTGTATAAAATACCTCTGAATTTTCGTCCAGCCCGCTGAAAGAACTCGGACCGACTTCGGTTTTGAGGTTCTGGAACACCACACCGAGTTTGGCCCAAACTCGGCCAGGGACCGTGTTCGGACATAACTCTGCCCCCTTCAGCAGACTACTCCTCCTTCCTCCCGAGTTTCTTAGACCTCTCGAATGGCTCTCGTCGCCTCCCCGAGCTTCTCTGACCACAGACGACGCTAGTCGTATTCCGGGGTGTTCTCCACATAGGTTGGGAACCCCACCAACTCCAACAATCATGTCGGTGAGATGGTGAGACACGAGAGAGTTTGAAGTTTGCGCATAACACAGTTGTTTGGATAGTACATGACCATTATAAGAATAGTTGGTACTATCGGTTAGATCGACTAAAATGAGAAGTTATGTTTTCAAGTCGATGGCTGACGAGAAGAGTTTTTATTTAGGTCTCATTTGGTTCAAGGAATATGGATCTTCGGAAAGAAAAGTCATTCTTTGTTGTGTTTGGATATCAAGTAAATGTGGAAGAAAATAATTTCAAAAAAAAGGAAATTATGGACTAACCCCAAAGATTCACTTTTCCACCCGTAATTATTCACTTTTCCTTCCAATTGTTAGAATCTTTCCAAATATCCGAAAAATTTTTAATAAAAATTATAATTTTATAAAGAAAAGCAAAGCAAAAAATTGATTTTCTTTCTTTCTTTTTCCATGAAGCAAACGATGATGGAAAAATGGAAAGAAGAAAAAATAGTATAATGTATTTTTCTTTCATATAGAAAAGAAATATCATTTTCTTCCTTAGTGTTTGGTAGGAAGGATGGAAAAGAAAAGAGATACACTTTTTCTTTTTTGGTATGAAAAAAAAAGTAGAAGGAAAGAAAGTAAAAAAACATGAATTTTATCAATTTTATCCTTAACTAAAAACATTTATTTACCATTTGACTAATGAATAATTTTTAAATAATGACTCTATTTTTGTTCACCCACAAAAACCATGGTGTTTGTTCACCCTCCACAAAAAAATTGACATATGTCAAATTAAAGGTGAAAATCACTTTGGTGGTTGAACAAAACCATTCCCAAAGTGGTTTTATGTTGGCTGAATTGACAAGTGTCATTTTTTTAGTGGAGGGAGAACAAACACAATGGTTTTGGTGGATGAACAAAAATGAACTCTTTAAATAATACAATTCATATATGGTATAATTGTTAATTAATATAGGCATCCACTTTTTCTCTCACTTTTGTAGGGATTAAATTTCTTAGGTTAGGAGAGAAAATAAGGGTGTTGTTATTGACACTCCTAAAATGTCATTCTGCACTCATCTTTAATTTTCTATCATTCAAATTTTAAATTTGTCTATGTATTAACATTATTGGCATTCCTAAAAAGCTATCATGCACTTCTCCCTTCATGCATGCACAAATTAATGTTAGATTTAATATAGAAATATATTTGATTAGATTTCAAATTTGTATCAAATATTTAATTTGATCATATTTGGATGTCCATAATTGATGTTGGGCTATTTTAGGTGGAATAAGATTCTTATTTTAAGGTTTTCTATTTTAGAAATTTTATTATGACCTAAAATATGATTTCTCATCCTATAAATATATGAGGAGGGTGGAGGCACAAAGCATAGCAAAAGTTGGAGATTCGGGTTGCTCGTCTACAGAAAATCTAAGAGAAAGTCAGTGCTTTGCTCTTAGGACTTCGTCATCCAAGACAGAAGGAAGAAAGAGATCCGATCGAGGAGTCAGTCGCCTTCACTCAGGGAGATTGATACATGTTGGTGAGTGATTTCAATTGTAATCTCTTTCTTCTTTTCTTGAGTGTTATGAGGGGGTTGAATCTATTAGGGCAAAGGGTTCAACATTGATTTTGTCAATCTTGTAATTTTACCTGAGTTATAAATGTTAAAATTTGTCCAAATACTTGTCTTTATCTATACTTGGTGTTCGTTAGACATGGGTTGGTTATCTCAGGTGGGTTGGCCTAAAAAAATTTCTGCAGGCGCTCTCAGACACGGTGTCGGAACGCTTGCTGGGCGTATCCGATTCTCAACATCTAGTATCAGAGCTGCTGATTTTGGTTATGGCAACTATGTCTACGGAGCAGATGAACACTCGTATAATCACCCTCACAGGGAAGAATTTGTCGATTTGGAAGCCAAGGATGGAGGATCTACTCTGGTGCAAGGAATTGCATGGTCCGTTGGAGGGTGACAACGCTAAGCCATCGGACAAAACTGCTGAAGAGTGGAAACGACTGGATCGGAAGGCCGTTGGATTCATCCGCCAATGACTGGACGACTCGGTGTTTCACCACGTGTCCATGGAGAGTTTGGCAAAAGCATTGTGGGAGAAGCTGCATTCGTTGTACAAAAGAAAAACGGCTGGCAACAAGGCGTTTCTGATTCGCCAACTTGTCAATTCGAAGTACACGGAGGGTGCCCCAGTGGCACAACATCTGAACGAGATTCAGGATCTTTATCTGTGCTTAGTGTTCGTTAAATAAGGGTTGGTTATCTCAGGTGGATTGGCCTAAAATTTTTGCTGCGGGCACTCTCAGACACAGTGTTGGAACGCTTGTTGGGCGTGTCCGATTCTCAACATGGCACTCGCGCAAGAAGCAAGTGAAGTCAATGAGAACTGTGGAGTTGTCCAATTGCATGTCATGTAGAAATTATTCAGTGATCCGGACTCATCATCTTAACTAGTAACGTATACGTGTATTACATGTATTACATGTGCGTAAAATTTTTATTAAAAATAAATAAATATAAATTTATTATAAATACTATCGTTTCTAGTAATCGAACTCAAGCAACCAAGAAAAATACTTTCCACCTTAACCACTCGAGTTAGAATTATTTAGTTGTATATAAATAATATTAGATAATTAAATAATCAATTATTTTTAAATAAAATAGTTAGTGGAGTATTTACAAACGGCTTAGACGACTCAATTTTGAATCGTTTTCAAACCTCATTATAAAAGTAATGATGGTCTGAAAATGAAAAAAAGATTATTCCAGGCTATCTCTATATGCATTCATTTACAGGCCATCAAGTGAAAGAAAATCAATACGCTCGATAAGTCTAGTTCATTGAATAATTTCTCCTATCCTAATATACATTCAATTTTAACACAAAATGGTTTCTTCCTCTCCTTTTCCTCACTTACCATAGACTAACATCAATTTTCTGGTCCGTTTAGTTCATAGGAAAAAAGAGAAGGAAAAGTAAGAATTTTAGAAATAGTTATATTGTTAGGTTGGAAATGATTATGGGATAAAAAAATTGGACTCTACAAAATATTCTTCGTCTCCATATCACCAAAATCATGAATACGAAATCACTTTAAGTTTCATTATAAATCAAGTAGAGAAAAAAGAGGAAAATTTTTGGTGGATTCATGTAATTTTATTCACAAACTATTGGGCTCCACTTGCATTTCTCAATCCACTTCCTATATTCAAATAATTTCTTGGAATAAAACGAGCTAGTGTACATGGCGTTCGGCTACAATTACGAGATGTACCAGTCCGTTATAATTATCGTTTAATATAGTTAAAAGGGCATCTTAATCTAATAACAAATGAAAGAGACTAGTTAATACAAACTATTTGTCACGTTCTGCTATCAGAATATCATAAGTGAGGACTTACAAAATATTTCTATTTATGCGTCTACTAGTACATCGGTTCTTATATTCGTGATGGTCACATGCAAGATTTTCGAAAACGAAAATAATATTTGACGTCCGTGCAGTTGTGGAGGACTTTGCAGTTGCCACCAGTCCTCCTCCTCCTTCGTCGTCGTCTCCCTCCCTCTCCTGCTCTGTCTGCCGTCGTCGACGTCGCCGCCTCCTCCGACGACGACGTCTTCTCTCTATTGTTCCGTCATCCTCCATCTGGCTCGTGTACCGCACGATGCACGCAACGCGTGTCAAATAGCATAAGTATTTCTGATAAATTTATCAAAGGTCATCTATTATAAAAAATGATTAATATCTCTGATTAAATGATATTCTAAAAATATAAATATATAGCTTCATTGCGTCTCAAGTTTGTTGACCAATATCCAAACCATTAATGATTAAGGATTTCTGTTTTACTTTTGGTATCGAAATTCTATAATTCTAAAATAATTGGATTGGTCTATCAACTAACAAATAAAAAAAAAAGTATTAAAAAAAATTGCATTCTCTTCCTCATCTTTGATGAATTATTTTTGGCTAATTAGACTTTAGATCCTATATTTTATATTAGCATAAAGTTTAAGTTCTGATTTGTCCAATTAAAAAATTTATCACCTGATTCTTTATTTTATTTTATATTTGTTTCATATTTTTCATTATAATTCCTCCCATGCACAATGAAACCTGACCAAAGAGGTCATAATAAATAAAATAAAAAATAAAATTCAGACCTAAAATTTTTAATTACAAATGTCAGGATTTAAACTCGGATAAAGTACAAAAAAAATCCTTCCTAATTTATCTTATAAGTTAATTAAGACCCCCTAATTTTTTTGTTCGAAATTGTCTCTTCGATTCATTTTCCATAAAAAAATACCATTAAAAAAAATAAAAATTCTAAACTACCATTTTCCTTCTCCCTCGTCACCCTAACTCTCCTCCTCCTCCGGCTCCTCCCTCCCCCCCCCCCCCCCCCCCCCCAAACCACCACCTTCACCATCACCACCACCACCAACCCCACCCTCAGCCCCCCCTCCTCCACCGCGATCCCCGTAGCTCCCCTACAGCCGACCCCCCGCAGCGTCCCCGCGACCGCTCCCACGCGCGCATAGCTCCCCCGCGTCCGCCCCCGCACGCGCGTAGCTCCTCCGCGACCACCCCCTGCGAGCGCAGCTCCCCTGCGGCCGCCCCCGCACGTAGCTCCCCCGCGCGCAGCTCTTCCGCCCTCCCCTGCGCGCAGCTCCCCTCGGTCGGCCTCCCGCGCAGCTCCCCGACGACCACCCCCGCGCGCAACTCCTCCGCGTCGACCCCCCTCGGTTCAAGCACCCCCTCCCCCTTCCATCGCGCGCCTCACCCCCTCTCCTCCCCGAGCCGCCACCCCCACAACCGTCGCCGTCCCCACCGCCGAAGAATTGGGGGGGGGGGGAGTTAGGGTTATGATTAGGATTATGTTTAGGGTTATGATTAGGATTGTATTAGGATTAAGATTATGGTTATTGAGAGGTATATTAGTCATTTCACGTCGAATTTGACGTCCGTTAACGACAGAAAATTAAAATGGGTGTAAAATGTACAAAATATAAAATACGAGAATTTTTTAAATCCAGAGATCTTTAATTATAAAAACATAAATTAAAATTTTTTTTGTACTTTATCCTTTAAACTCTAAACAGGTATAAAATCCAGGGTCTAATCTAATTAGTCCTCCTATTTTTTTTTTTTTTTTCCAAGCGACCTTAAACAAAATTTGCCTCCATATTTCCTACTGTATTTCAAACTTCAGATCACAGCCGTCCAGGACAGATCCAGCGGCCCTTGTCGTCCAAGCGGCATCTCTTCGACAGGAGTCGGGAGCCGATCCACTAGGTTGGCACGTGGAGCACCAGTCACGTCGGTGGACCAGGGCCGACAGCAAATTTCCAGAGCTCGGCTGGGCCCCAGCCGTTGGGCCAGGCTCACACAGCAGCCACGAGGGGCTTCAAGCACTAGTCTACAAAAGTGGAAGGTGTTGAGTCATCACCTATTAGATTCCGAGCCCATTGTTTTGGAAAGGGACCTCTCTGGGAAGAATAGGATCCTTTTGTTTGCCCCCACCTCAACTTTTACTAAATTATATTTCCGCCCCCTACAAAAACTTTATTTCAGCATTTATATTTATTGATTAAATTATAATTTTAAATAAATAAGTAAGCTATGTATTAATTCAAATTCATTGGACATACATGAATTTTTGTCACATACATAACTCCACCCAGAAACAAAGGTAGATAGCTACTTATTAGATAATTTAATTGCATACTTGTACTCTGAAAATAAGATCATGTTTTATAGTTTTTTGGACTGTAAACATATATTATAACATCCTTGAGAATGTAAAATTCAGAACATTGTTTCATGGACAGCCTTTCTTATCTAGATAACATGGACAATCATCATAACAAGAAGGTAATAACTTCGATATATCCACATTCAAAATTGTACACCACTTCAAAGTAAAAACGAGACAGCTCCATCGTAAATGTAACAGGTGAATTTCGCTACAAGCGAAGCACGGTGTCATAATTGATGTTCGGAGTAGGTTATATCTGACATATTTTCTCTACTATCTGAGATAATTATAGAACAAATTAAAAGATAATAGTACACATACAGATTATAACGTGGGTCACGTAGAACAAATGTACTTCTATAACTAATTAGGATGGATAAGATTTTTGTTTTATTTTTTAATGTAGATGGATAAGAAATTGGAGGGCACAAACGGCTTCCATATCCAACATAACAATGATATCTATATTTTTGAAAAAAAAAAAAAATTCTCCATAATTTTCATACAATTTAGAAAATGAGAATATGAATTATAAAATAAGTATCCAAGAAAATAAAAAATAAAAAGTTATGTTTTTGGGCAAATTAGTAAATAAGATATTTGTTTTGTTTGTTAGGACATGCATACCTATCATTTTGTCATTTTTCTAACTCCCGTACAGTACAGGTGTCTCTTGAATTCAGGAGGAAGACCAGAGGAATCCCTAGCTAGGTCCTTATAAACCCCACACCCCTCTTTCCTCTCTCCAACCAAAGAGGAAGAAGGAAGAAGAAACAGAGAGAATCCAATCTCACTACTACTACTACTACTACTACTACTACTACTCTGTGTCCATCACCAGCTTCATCACTCTGTTCATCGATCGTCATCATAGTCTCAGCCAACTATTCCTAGCTGTTGAAAGAAATGGGAACGAGTAGCTTCTTCCTCTCCGGAGCCTGCACTCATGCCCCTGTCATCATGATCACCAGCTTCTTCCGCCACAAGCTCTAGAGAGAGAGAGAGAGAGAGAGAGAAGCGGGAAGAAGGAAGAACAGAGAGATGGCGGGAAGGAGGGTCTACGGAGGCTCGGACATGCCAGCTCTGCTACACGACGAAGGGATCACGCCGCATGCAGCTTTGGAAGCTCTGCTTGCTTCTTCTGCTTCTTCTCATGCTGGATTTGATGGTAACTACTTTTTTTCCTAACTTTTATTTAGGCCGGTGATAAAGGGGCTTAACAAATTTAATACAAGACATCACAACTTCCACAGTTACACGGCTGTCAAAATTTTGACAGTTAGAAAAATTAGAATTTTGACATATTTAGGAATTCTACTCGTACAAGGACTCAATTTTTTTAGCAGTTCTGTTTTTTTTTTTTTTTTTAAGAATTTATCAAAAAAATGACACTAATAAGCATAGATTTGAGGTTATTTCTAGGTTTTTTTTTGTACTCCAGCAAATTATATTTCCACAGTTTTGGTAGTCATCTAGATTTGAGGTTATTTCTAGGTTAATTTGGTGTTACTTACAAAATTTATTGGGCAAAATAGTTTCAGGTTCCGGTTCCATACTGGACTTTGAGGGGGCCGGTGCGAATGCAATGAACCAGCAATTTGATCTGCCGCTAGAGGCGGGCGATGATGCGGACGACGTCGACGACCCATGCCTCCGCCAGCCTGAGAAGAAGAGGCGTCTCACAGCCGACAAGGTGCAGTCCCTCGAGAAGACCTTCGAGCTCGATAACAAGCTCGAACCGGGGAGGAAAATCCAGCTGGCGAAGGACCTAGACCTGCAGCCGAGGCAGGTTGCGATATGGTTCCAGAACCGCCGTGCTCGGTGGAAGAGGAAGCAGCTCGAGAAGGACTACGAGGCCCTGAAGTCCAACTACAATGCTCTCAAGATGGATTTCGAGAGCCTCCACAAAGAGAAGGAGAAGCTTAAAGCAGAGGTATATATATACATACATAACGAACACTTCATTGTTTTCATGCATATAGTCGACAATATGTGACATAATTTGTCAGATGTATGGACTATAGCATTTTTTTTGTCATCTAAAAACAAATAATTATTAAATTTTTAGGAATAAATATTTTATATATTTAGGCATAATTTTAAATATTTCATGTATTGTTTTTTAGTAAATTTGGAATTAATTGAAACAGTAGTCACCCTTATCGATTGGTTTACCTGCGATTATCTGCGATAGATAAGTTGTTTCTTCATTTACATGTTTTTATAAACTTACTATGCTTTTATACCTTACTGATTGGTCTATTTTGTTCAAATTTTTTTGTCAAATTGACTGAAAAAGAAATCGTTTGGAAGAAAAAAAAAACTCCAATGTCGGTATCGAATCGGACCATGCCAAACCGTATCGGTATCGGTCGTATCGGATCAGTATCGGTCGATATCCCAAACTATGGGTGCTACTTGATAGTCTAACATTGAGGCAAAACATTGCTTGCACACTTAGGGGGCAGTTTGGATTAGAGTTGCATTTCATCCGGGATCCATTGATGATACAAATTCAATAGAAAAGTCGAAAGGATTTGAAGCTTTTAAATGATGGGAACGAGGTCCATCCCCATGATGAACCAATATGGATTTGATCCATGAAAATCGGTCACCCATGGTTGGGTTCGGCCAAGTACTTAGCCATTTTTCTGGGTGCAGTTTCTGTGACTAGATACAGTTTTGGGAGCCGTTTTCGGAGCTGTTGCAGGCATAATTAGGCTCGGTCTTCAACGCGAAAGTTGTTGGAAAAAGTTTTCTCTTTCTTTCCAGCTTTGAACCAGATCATTCTGAGGTGTTTTGAAGAAGTTATGGCTCTCGAAAGTAGGCTATCTGTTCATATTCTGCATGTATTCATCTTGCATGCAATAATGATGTATTGCCTTTCTCTATGCATTGGAAGATGGAAGGACTAATCTTGGGAGATGAAAGGGCTGCCCTTTGGACTTCTCCATACATAGAGTGGTGTACCCAAGAGGCTTATCCTCCTTATAAATAGAGGGGAGATGGTGAAGGTTAGAACACAACTTGTAATCCTCACACTTGTAATTCTTTTCAAGTGAGTTTGAGAGATAGTGATCCTCAAGTGAAGTTGTACCAACTTGAGAGAAGAGCTCTTTGTAATCTTTCATTTGATTATAGTGAAAAAGGCGAAGAAGGAGCGGGTGAGGACGTAGGCTCAAATTGAGCCGAACCTCGGTAAATCTTGTGTGTGTATCTCTCTTATTTTTTTGCTTCTCTTCCATTTCTATTTTATATTCTCATCTCATCACAAAGACGGGAAAGGTCTTGTTTTTCCCAACAGTGGTATCAGAGCCAGGTTGCTAATCTTCTTGTGTTAAGATGAAGACTCCCATCGGCGGCGTTCGTATGATTAGCTTGAATGGCCGCAATTGGATGATATGGAAGGCGAAGATGATGGACCTTCTCTATTGCAAGGACCTCTATGCACCGGTTGAAGGAGTATCTTCCAAGCCGGAGTCTATGACGGCATAAGATTGGAAGAAGCTCGACCGGAAGACCATTGGCACCATTCGACAATGGGTGGATGACACCGTATTCCACCATGTGTCAAATGAGACTTCGGCGAATAGCTTGTGGAAGAAACTTGAAGATCTCTACGAGAGGAAGACCGCCGGCAACAAAGCTTTCTTGATTCGGAAGCTTGTCAATCTCAAGTTCAAAGAAGGTGACTCTATATCTGAACATCTAAATGAAATTCAAAGTATTGTGAATCAACTTGTAGCCATGAAGATGGTGTTGGACGACGAGCTTCAAGCCCTTCTCTTGCTTAGCTCGTTGCCAGACAGTTGGGAGACTCTGGTGGTGTCTCTTAGCAACTCAGCACCTGACGGAGTTGTATCCATGAACCAAGTTACAAGCAGCCTCTTGAATGAAGAAATTCGAAGAAAGTCATCCGGATCCTCCTATTCTCATGCTCTTGTTACCGAGAATAGGGGGAGGAGCAAAAGCCGATATCCTCAGAACCGTGACAAGTCAAGAGGGAAATCAAAGGCTAGAAAGGACATCAGTTGCTATCACTGCGGGAAGAGTGGACACATAAAACGGGAATGCCGCAAGCTCAAGCGAGAACAAAAGGAAGGAAGGACCAATGAGAAGCAAGAAAAGACTGAAAGTGCAGCCGTTGCCATTGACAATAAAATTGTGCTTTTCTCGGCATGTGAAGAAGACTGTACAAATCTCACTTGCCAAGACTCGGAATGGGTGATTGATTCTGGTGCCTCCTACGATGCTACTCCCCGGAAGGACTACTTCACTTCGCTTCGTGAAGGTAACCTTGGGACGGTAAAAATGGGTAACAAAAACTCTTCTCAAATTCTTGGCATTGAAAATATTTGTGTTACCACTAACATTGGAACAAAGATGGTTCTAAAAGATGTTAGATTTGTGCCCGATCTTCGTCTTAATCTTCTCTCCACCGGCAAGCTTGATGAAGAAGGATACACAAGCAACTTTGATAAAGGATGTTGGAAGCTTACCAAAGGTTCACTTGTACTTGCGAGAGGAAAGAAGTGTTGCACTCTCTACAAAACTCAGTTCCACTTGGAGAATGATGGACTTGGAACAGTGGAAGATAGCTCTTTGGATTTGTGGCACAAGCGGCTTGGCCACATGAGCGAGAAAGGACTACAAACTCTCGCAAGGCGGCAACTACTTCCATCCATGCAAGGTATATCATTATCCCACTGTGATCATTGCTTAATTGGAAAACAACATCGGGTAGCTTTTGTTAAAAACTATAACAAAAAGGAAACCGGCATATTGGACTGTCTACTCGGACGTATGCGGACCCATAAATGTAAAAACCTTTAGTGGTGCCTCCTACTTTGTGACCTTCATTGATGATGCATCTAGAAAAGTATGGGTGTATGTCCTAAAAGCCAAAGATCAAGTCTTTGAAGTTTTCAAAGATTTTCATACCAAAGTTGAAAGAGAAACCGGAAAGCTCTTGAAGTGTATTCACACGGATAATGGTGGTGAGTATACTTCAAGGATGATTGAAGACTATTGCTCTAAATATGGCATTAGACACCAAAAGTCTGTCCCACACACACCACAACACAATGGGGTTGCAGAAAGAATGAACCGCACAATTGTGGAAAGAATAAGGAGTATGTTATCCTTAGCTAAATTACCAAAAATATTTTGGGGAGAAGCAGTACGAACAGCCTGCTACTTGATAAATTTATTCCCCTCAGTTCCTTTGGATGGAGATATTCCTAAAAGGATTTGGAGTGGAAAGGATATTTCCTATTCCCACTTGCGTGTGTTCGGGTGCAAAGCATTTGTGCATGTACCTAAGGAGAAAAGAACAAAACTTGATGACAAATCCATTCCATGCATCTTCTTGGGATATGGAAATGATGAATTTGGATATAGGTTGTGGGATCCTAAAAACAAGAAAATTGTGAGGAGCAGGGATGTTGTATTTTGTGAAGATAAAACACTTTAAATTGACTATGGGTATAAAAGAACATCTGCAGATCATTGTATTTTGTGAAGATAAAACATTTTGTGAAGAAAATTGTGAGGAGCAGGAAAGTTAGGGCAAATAAACATTTTCCAAACTGCAATCCAAATTATAATTTTAGGCGTAAATATGAAGCGTTTAAAATTGCAGACTTCTTCCTACAGGTGGTTTTCCTCGCGGACAAGTTGCCTGTCATAGAAAAAGAGGAGGGCGCAATTGAAGCAGCTCAATGGAAGAATTGGGAGAGCAGCATTAATTCAGGGATCGAAGCGAAGGATTCGAAAACCCAAACCCAGATGATGATGGGAGTGAAGCAGGAAGACCTGAGCTCTGCCAACAACAACAGTACCATTTTCGACTCCGAAAGCCCTCCTAACTGTATCGATGGAGGCCAGAATCGGTTATCATCGGAGGCTGCGGCTTCATCGAGTGCCGAGGACAAAGAAGTAAAAGGCTACCACCAGTTGTTGAAGCTGGAGGACAATTCCCACAATTTCGCATTTCCGGTTGAGGATCAGGCGTTGTGGTTCTGGTCTAATTATGTATAATCAATCCAGTGTACATAGCATACTCTTATGTTACCAGTCTGTTTATGATCATTGAATCATAATTATTGTGGAGTTTAGTGATGTTAGAGGAGTGATAAAAGAAGTATATACTTGTATATATTGGTTTGGATTATCTTCAATGTTGGTTATGCTCAAAATTCAAGCTACCATGGGATGGAGTGTGTGCTAGGGTGTGCGTAGATGTGGGTTAACTGGTATTTTTCTATTAGTTGGTTTCAATTTCAATATGAATAGCTATGCGATCAAATGAAAAAAAAAAAAAAAATCAAAAATTAGGCTACAAGACAACCGTAAATAAAGATAATCAAAACCAATTTAACAAAAATATATATTAATAAATTATAAAGTTTACCTAATGGAAATGGACTGATCCAGTAGGTCTTTCAGAAACAAAATTCGCTAGTAGGTTTCGTGTCACTTTCCAGTACCGAAATACGGAGACGGACATGACCAGCTACCCCGTACAAGGTGCTATACGTCGTACGACAATCAAAGCTGTATAAGACAAGGGGTGCATGCTACAATCAAGTCTTCTATGGTCAAGAACTTTTATGTCTCAATCATTCAAACAAGAAACAGCAAGCATAGAGCATATATGATAAAGCAATAAAGCGTCCCAAACGCTTTCTCAAAATATTTTGGAGACCAGCTATGCAAAATTAGGAGCTGGGAGAGTAACAAAAATACATGACAGTGATCAGCTGCAGTCTGGTTTAATACAATCATGTAAGAAAACTAATGTCCAGACGAGCCGGCTAACAGGTGCTCGTGGCTAAACGCCCAAAAGAAGTAAATGTACAATGATGAGCAGGGAAGAAGAAAATTCACTCGCTATCCCCTGTGACCATGTTCCTGGTACGCGCCATGAGTAGGGGGAAGGTACGCTGGATCCTCCGGTGCTGGCTCGAAACTTGGTCATGCAAAACCAGTGGGGTTAGACCCCAAATAGCAAGTACCACAAAGGAAGCACGAAATAGAGAAACAAAAAATCCAAGAAAAATATATAATAATACATATCAGTGTCATAACTTAGGTCCATGGCATATCCTAAAGCAAAGGTCAAACCCTACAACCAAATAAGGACAATGGTTGAACCATCATACTATGATAGTCCATTTTTCTAGGCTACTAGCCGAATGATACAATCACAACTAAGTCAATTTCTTATATCGGCCAATCATTTGTACGACTTGTTATTTTGTGGAGTCTGAGGTTATCTCAGAAATAATGCATAATAAGTATCCTCAGATCACGTCAGTGCCGAACATGAGCTAACCGAACCAAATAAATAAAACATGTATCCACGAGATGGACCAATTTTTCGTATGGCCACAGCGTTAAAAATACAGTATTAGCGGTTACAGTATTCCTATAGTGAAGCAGTGGCTCAGCATAATAATAGGTCAGTTACTGCACTCCACTAAGACAGATGATATACAGTATCTGTGATGGCCAGCCCACAACGCACTAGAATGAATCTCTGTGGGAATGTTCGTCAGCATGATCTCGGGATACCGTTTCCTCCAATGTTACTACCACTTTTAGTTACCTAATTAGCCCTATGTTGTGGTTGAAATCTCAAGGCGAGATCACATGAGAATTTTTCTTAAGATGTACAAAGTACTGGCACGCTAGATACAAATCCATGAAAGTCAAATCTGGATTCACCCGAGCGTGTATGCAACATTTAGACAATCAATATCCTAGACACGCTTTGGTAGTTGACTCGCTTATTATGTCCGTACTGGAGAAACAATATATATTTATAATATCACGCGTTCAGGAATTTGGAGGCATTCTTGATGCACAACCCAAATATAATCACTTAACACGTGACACGATGCGTCGTACCTTGGTGCACATTAAATCATGGACAATTATCAGGCAATAGTGGTATCAGCACGAATACAGTATTCGAGTCCAATTACCAATTATACATTGGGTCACGAAAAATAAGAAACAATCAATCAAAACAAGCAAGGCCGTATGGAAAGTCGAGGCCGCATATGGCTCTAGGCCGCATATGAAGTCAGGCCGCATGAAAAGTCCTGGCTGCATATGGAGTCTGGCCACATGAAAAGTCCTTGCCGCATATGGAGTCTGGGTCGCATGCTCAAGGTTAAAGTCTACTATTTGGAACAAGTGTTGAAGTGACGGGCAATGAATAAAGTGTCAGTGATGTGACATAAAGTTATTGATGTGACAAGTCATAAAGTGTGTCAGAGAGAAAAGACAAATATCATAGAAATATGTGCCACGGTTCGGAGTCATGCGCCAAAGGAAATGGTGGCCGCATATTCTCCAATGTCGCATAAGTGTCGGTGTCGCATATGAAGTCAATGCCTCATGGAGTCGATGCCGCATGGAGGTCTTTTGGACATAGCAAAATTCTCATTCGTTCAGCGAGTAAAAACACAAAGAGTTCAAGGATAAAGTCCAGAACACTTGTGTGATGGCAGTCATGCGTCCAACAAGATGGACTCATGCTGGTCAGTATGCGGCGAAAGCTCAGGCCGCATAGCCCTCTCAACCACATAAGTCGCTGGCCGCATGAAGACTTCGTATTCTCCAAACAGCAGGTTCGGTCATGACAAAAGCTCCAAAAACTGAAATCTTGTTTTGTTCATAAAATTCTCATTTTAAGTCCAAATCGGATGAACCAAAAGCCAAAATGCTCTAAATTGAAAGCTCTATCATGTAGCAAAAACTGATTTTCTAAAATACATGTTTAATAGATCAAAACTGAAAAAAATTCATAAAACCCATAAAAAATCTAAGTTAGAAATGTAGATCTACACTAATCCATCCATCAAAACAGAAAACATAATGTAACAATAATATGGAGGTTTCTTCATTTCTCATGCAAGGTGTACTAACCTATGAAAATAGGGAGCACAAACTAAAGAGAGAGAGAGAGAGAGAGAGAGAGAGGGAGACAGAAAATGTTGGGTTATATATGATAGGGTTGAACCAAGGGTTCTCATGACTTGAACCAACCCACAAAATAAACCATGAGCAAGGTTAAACCAAAGAATGGATATAGTCTCCATGCACATGCAACCATGCTAAAATAAAAATATGTTCCAAATACGTATATCCATAACGAGGAGTGACATTTCTATCAACCTTAGAAAAATTTCGTCCTCGGAATTCGAATTCAAGCAATAGTTAGAGAAGATAGGACAAGCACGATACAAATCTATTAGCTATTACACATGCAAGCAATATCATCACAACATACATGTGATCACCTGATCACAGAATCCGAAAAATGAAGACGTAAAAAAGAATATACCTGTTGAATCGAATATGTGCGGGTACCATGATCGAATATCGTCCTCGCGCTCTCATTTTGGGACCTCTAAAATTTTGGAGCCTCTAAAGTTTTGGGCCGAGATAACTGTCTCATGGATCTCATATTAAGTCCGGATCTGGTTGCTGCTGGTCGAAATATTTTTTGTTAGAGTTAAAAGTTAATATTAATATATTTCAACATGTTCGTGCTGGTAATTTTTTTTTTTTTAATTTTTGGACAGACAAGACACCGCTATTTTTTTTGTGTAGGTTAGTCAACCAATGTTCTCAAAAGCACTAACTTATAGAACAAGACAACAATACATAGTATAGGATGTATAGCTCTTAACATCGTCGGTCATATACAGACCGATATTGAACGTGAACAAGTCTAGAATATATAGATAGACAAAGTGAGTGGCAGGAGAATCACAAATAAAAGTTTAGACAATACAATGAAATATTTGAACCCATGACAACCTTTTCGTTCGGCTAGTTCTAATATTATGTTAAAGTTCTGTAAAAAGAAAGAAAGAATGAAGGAAATGATATTCGGCCTGAAAAAATGGACCGAGTAGCGGACCGAAAGACCACGTGGCAGGATGGCATTGGCTGGAGGATGGATCCCACAAAAAAATGCTTCCTGCCAATTTGGTAATCGGATCCGATCAACCGTCGTCCGACACGTGACGTCGGTTTTCAGTCGCGGTATAAAACCACCATATGTGTGGCAGGATTCAAAAAAGAACTCTATAACCTTCGTACAGATGACCGCTAACTTCAAAAATAGTTCCCAACCATTTGTATCCAAATTAATGTTGGATTGTATTATGTTTTTGGTTGAGCAGTTAAAAGATGATTACAATAAAATTAATAATTTAGCCTCACATCGAGAAAGAAAGTAGAATCATGAGGTATAAATAATTTAAATTGATTTATGTCTTACATAAATTTTTTTAAGACATACAAAATTCATTTCAATGTTGCACCTCGTAGACTTATTCTAGTCGATTCAAACCAAGTTTCCAACAATTAGATCCTTCCAATATAATATAAGTAAATTAGTAGGAAAAAAATATATCATGGTGGATGAATATGGATAATCTTTATTGTAATAACTAATAATTTTAGTAAAGAGAACGTATATATAAGTCTCAACAGATAAAATCAATTCGATAAAAATGTGAATAATCAAAACCGTCCGAGATGTAGGGTCGGTCAATGGCGTGCTGATATTTGATAGAATGAGACCTTTAAAAAAAAAAAAAAGACAATCACAATTGACCCACTATCTGACTGACACGTGTTCTTGCGTTCCTGTTTGGTTCACAGAAATCCAAAAGAAAAGAAAATCCATGACAAGTTCTGTTCCACGTGTCGTTATTGTCGAAGTTTTCTGAACCTGTGGGCTCATGTTTCAGGCTAACTTTTTCAGGTGTCTTCCGACGTGACGTTCCTCTATTGGACACTTCGGCACGTAAAGTCTCTGTGGAGCCCACCAAGTTGTCGTCTCCTGCCGGCTCACTCCCTCTTGTGGACCTCGCACTTGATATGTGTATCACGTGGCTCTGCCGGTCTGTTCATAAAAACGATCTTTTTCACGTACTTCGTGGTCTCCATACACGTGTTGGACGTGCTTATAATCAAAACATGTTTTTCTATCATTCACTTTATTAACATATTTTAGATGATAACCACGAAAAAACTGTCAGCTCAGGATTGGAATTCAAATTTGAACATTTTCAGGATCTTAATAGTAATTTTGGAATATTTTTAAAACCGAAAATTTAATTAACTCTAGTTTTTTTAGGACTAAATAATTTTGTTATTTTCAAGTCAATTGCACTTGGATGATAATTCTTCAATAACATGCAGTACACTAGGTTTACAATTCATTGTTTTCTGGCTACTATATACGTGGTATCTTTGTATAAGTCGACCGGAAAATTAACATTGCTCTACAAAATATTAGGCACGGCCGGCTCCAGGGGTGGTCTAGGGCCTCCTCTCACAAGAAAACTTTTTTTTTTTTTTTTTTCTTCAAATTTTAGTTCTTATATTTTTGAAGCATCAGTCTAGACCGGCCCAGGACCACCAAAAAAAGAATATGAACCTGAAAAAATTCATTGATACTGAAGAAGAATTAAATAAAATTTAAAAAAAATGAAACATTGTTCCTATTTCTAAGTCGTCTTTTCGTCTTCTCTCTCTTACTGTGAAAATCTCTCACCGAAAAAAGTGAAACTTGTCTCTCCCTCCCTCACCACCATACGTGGCCATGTAGGTTTTTTCGCCTTTCTAGTTTCTAACGTCTATTTTTTTTTCTCTTGTGAAACTTCCTATTAGTTTATATAAATTATAGTATTTGCTAAGCTAATACTCTCTCTCTCTCTCTCTCCGTTTTTTTTCTTCATTCCATTTCCCAACATACGTTCTATTTTTTGTCTTCATTCCATTGTCGTCGGCAAGGAGCCTGGTCTGAGATTGGACTCTTTTTTCAAGCACATCGTCATCGTAGAACACATAATTGTTAGTTCAAAAAAACTAATGACTTTGAATTTTTTTTTGTTCGAAACATAGTGTAACCTTTTTTGTAGTGTTTAAATATTTGTATTTTTGATTTATTGGATTTGCTGATTTATAAAAAAATTTATATAGAGGGATGATTGACTCATTTTTGTGACTTGTCTAGGGCCTCCAAAATTCTTTTCCTTTCTTATTTCTATTTCTATTTTATATATATATATATATATATATATATATATATATATATATATATATATATATATATATATACATAGAAAAATTCTAGAATTTTATATTATTGCATACCATTAAGCTAGCAACTGTCCAAAGGGTCTTCTACATGAAATAAATTAGAAAAAATTTATAATGACTCCATAAATCCCCGAAATGCACAAACACCTAAAATAAAAATTAATAAAAATCTATTTTCTCTATTTAGCTCATAATACTATAATTAAACTAAATAATTAATTAATATAATTAATACGTTTTTAGAATTTGGGGTTTTACAGTTTCTGGATGCCATCGTTCTATAAATGCTGATATGAGTGCATTGTCCACCGTCGTATATAAGTAGTTACCCAAATTTTGTAAACCGGTGGGATTGATTTTAACCTTGACATCGTCTCCGAAAAATTCAAATCCCATGTATTGCATTTTTTGCCGTAGTTGATCACCGTTAACATACGAGAACTCTTCTGAAAAGTAAACAATTAGATGAACTTATACCTATATATTAAATATAGTTATCTATAAATAATTGGATGAACTTAGAACTATATATAAAATTATCATAATGTAATGTACTTAACGGATTGTTCCATATTTGGTATGCAATATGGTCCTCGGTCGACCGCAACATAGACCAACCGTTTAGACGAGTCTCGACTGGACTATCTGGCTGCTGAGAAGGTCCTGAACCATCAGTAGGCCGGTTTTCGAGAGTTGGTGGTCGAGTCTCGCCTGGACTATCTGCATGCTGAGAATGTCCTGAACCATCAGTTGGCCGGTTTTGGACGGTTGGTATGTCTTCATCGGAGGAGGAAGAAGAACCAGAAATACTAGGAGCACGTCTCTTCGAACGACTTACAGTCTTCTTCAGTCGACGTTTCCTAACTTGAAGGGGTGCCTCGGGGTCGAGGATAGTGAGGGTTGTCTCAACAGCACGCTGAACATTGCGTTCCTTACGCATCGACGCAGTAGGGCGTCGTCTTATGATACCTTCATCCTCAATGTCCTTCCGAGGGTCGTGACTATAAGACAAAAAAGATATATATTTTAACATCCAAAATTAATTGAACATTTAGGACTGTAAAATTTTTTACAGTACTATATGTATACATGATTGTTGAAATTTCTACAGTCCTCTATACATAAAAGACTGCAGATATTTCAACAGTCCACAATGTATATAGGACTGTAGAAATGTCTACAGTCCAGCATATTTATGTCCCGAACGTTCGAGGAATTTCGAACTTGTATGCCAAAAAATCGGGTTCGAGACTCCAGAAAAACGTTGAAACTACATCCGAAACTACATTCAGGACTATAATTTTAAGATTGGAAAGATAATTTTTGAATTTTTTTTCGAAATGTAATAAAAATTATTAAAAATTGAGAAGGACAAGGAGGAGGAAGAATTGTACCTTGATTATTTTGAGAGTTGGAATTTGAGGAGATGGAGATTGCAAAATTTTATGTTTCAAATGGAAGAAGTGGAGGATGAGGACTCCGGCAACTAAAGAAAGGGAGGAGGAGGAGGGCTCCGGTGGTGGACGTTTGGGAGGAGATTGGACTAGTATGAGTAATATTTGGACTAATATGAGTAAACTTCATTCATTAATGGGCTACCCAAAACTAGACTAGCCCCAAGTGTATTTTGTATTGCCTTTATCATCAGCCTATTCCAAGGGGGCATCTCCCTCTTCACCCGCTCATGGCTTCCTTCTCCGGACGTCTCTTCCAAGGCTCTCGTCTCCATGATCCACGGCAACGGCCACAACTGTAAGCTGACGTCCGCTCGGGAGAGTCTGCTGCGGCTCAGGAGATGTGCGGTCGAGGGACCGCTCGGGCAAGTTCGCGGTAAGATATCGGTTCTGCGCTTTGGCAGGAAGTCGAGAAGTCCGCTAAAGGGCGGTCAAGTCCGGACAGAGGCACAGCCACGGCAGAAATGGCAACCACTACTGCTCCTTCTCCTCCATCTTCTTCCGCTTCTTCTTCTCCGGTGCCATTCTGGTCTTTGTGGGTATCAAGCTGACGAGTCTATTGACAATTTGGCATCAAGAATTGAAAACGCCGCTGACTAGTAAGGAAGATGATGGATGGATTGCAATTTGGAGGCCATTTGGTACATAGCAACTAGGTCCATCCGTCCATGTAATTGCTTAGAAAGCAGGTGTGAGTAAAGAGAATCCCGGAGATTGAAAGCAAACATGGTAAGAAGGATATGCTGGAATAGTTGGGCAATTTCTTACTTATGCAACGCAATAGCGCGATTATTAGGATCATCGGACAAGGGGCAGAGAATCATTGGAGTTGTGGCAGATGGTGGCACGATCCCCCCGGAGCTCGGCCATGGAGCTCGCCACACAGCGTCGGCCGCCGGCTTCGAGGACATGCTATGTTTGTCGGTGATCCGACGGTGGAAGCCATGGAAACGACTGAGATCTGGAGCAATTGATGTTCTTCTTCCTCAAAATTTGCTTTCTTCTTCTTCTTCTTCTCTTCTTTGAGAGAGAGTTTAATAGGGGCCACAAATTTCGTTGAGCAATTGCGTTTAATAAGTCCATACTGTAGAGATTTCTGATTTTTAGGAGAAAGAAGCACAGTGCAGATCTCTGATTTTTATTTTTTATTTTTATTTTTTGATGTTTTTCATTCTTTGATCGGAAGGAAATTTTGGAGAAAGAAATTTTTTTCTTTCTTTGGATCAATGATTATCTAAAAAAATAATATAGGAGATGGGTTCCCGTCAATAGGATGCCTCCATCGCGTGGAGGAACCTCGTCTGGGATGTCGAGAGGTCCGCCGTCGAAGTTGGTGTCGCCGAAGGCGGACTCAATTTTCTTGTCGAGAGGTCCATCGTAGAAGAACAGGAAGATTATCAATTTTTATATATATATTAATTATCTAAAAAAAAAATTATTTTGTAAAAATTTGAAATCATAAAACTTTTGCCATATAAGATAGTAAAAAATTAGAATATCATATTTTAATATTTTCATAACTCGGCAAGACATATTTTAATACATCATACCATATTTTCGTCAACTGAGTTGGTAAAAATTGGATTCGCCAACCGAGTTAACGAAAATTTAGCAACTTGGATTTAATCGATTTAAGCCTTTAGCGCGGGTGATTTTCTGTTTGTTTTTTTTTTGTTTTTTTGTGGGATAGTTGTGTTTGGGTTTTATTTTTTGGTTTTTTTGTTATACAAAAAATAAAATTTTTTTTTCCGATAAATTTGTTTCACATAAAATAATTTTTTTATTTAGTTTTTCTTTGTTTTTTATGGGTTTTATTTGGTTTTCTGTTGGTTTTTTTTGTTTTGTTTGGTTTTTTTTTGTTTTTTTGTTTGGGTTGTCTTTTGTAGGTTTGGTTTTATTAATATTTAGTTAATTTTTTTAATTTAATTTATTTTTGTAGAAAATTTGTTAGCCCTATAATTTTTTAAATAAATTAGGAAAAACGAAAAAAGTTTAAAACAGTAACGAAATAGTTCGCCAACTGAGTTAGCGAAATTCTCAAATTTATTTTTTGTTGGTAACAGTGTTTTTATCGGTTTTGGAATATTTTTGAACCTATTGTTTATTTTTGAAACAGTAGCGCACCCTCATAATCGGTACTCTAAAATATCTTATAACTGCTACTCTCACAATTGCCAAGCAGACCCTTAAAGTTTCTATCGTAATCGACAGTTAAATCGATCTTATTACGATTAGTAAATTATTTATAAATAGACAATTTTATCGTTAAAAGATAATAAAAAATATACAAAAAAATATATTTTGCGATTCTAAAATAACCGAAAGTAAAATTTGGAGGTCGAAATATCGTTTTTTTGCAATTCTAAATTTTTTCGAGGTCCGTCAAACGATGAAACGGTTTATCCCATGGTAATTTTTTTTACGGTTATTTTGACACAAACTGAACTTTATTTTGATCTCTTAGTCAGTCAAAAGTTATGATACTTTAAAATATATTTTATACTTTTGTCAGTAATAAGTATTATACTTTTGTCAGTAATAAGTAGCACATGAAGGAAACAGATTCACCTTCGCCTCAATAAATGATGTGGGGAAACATACAGACACCTAAAGCATAAGACACACTAATCTCATTAAACTTCAAATGCACATAATATCACAAAATATTTTGCCTCATTGGAGCCAGTTCTATATAAATTGCCAACCAGAAAATTTGTCATTAGCAGATAATGAATGCAAATGGTACAATTCAACTTCTATGTAAAACACATTGCCTTCGAAACATACTTTGTTTCACCAAAGTTAAAGAGCTAAGAAATTATATACAACATGAAGGATCCAAAACGTGAATTCACCAGCATGAAACATCTTATGGTGAACCTCCCTACATTCTTTTTAGTCTTTTTTTTTTTTCAGTAAAAGGAGTGACAGACAACTTTGGTGCTCTGCTCTCTGAATGGTCTTTTTCTACAGATCCTTTGTTTAGGCTAAATGTCTTTCCCAATAGCCATAGGACCAAACTCAGTTGTATCACAAATACCATGTGGAGATATCCTCTGTGCAACACAAATTTGAAAATAGTAACCCCTGCCCTGTTGTTCTCCAAATATGTCACTACAAATTCAGAAGAAGATGTAAAAAAGAGGGGTTAATCACAATGTCAAAAGAAATAAGATCATGCAGTTTACACACCACCTAGTGCCTCACCTAGAGGCTAGAGCCAGACTCTTTTGGAAAGAGATGGTATTGGCATAAGGATGCACGATCTTCGTGCCCTCGAGTTCATCCTCGTCACCAGTCTCGTCGTCATTAAATTCTTCTTGATTCTCAACGTTGATCACAGAGAGGACACGATTGGAAGCAACAGCCTCGCAGAGTGTCTCTGGATCGGCTTGAAAGGATTCGATGGTAGCACACACGTGGCACTTCGTGGCATGGCTGGTGAGTGCTTGGGCCTTGTGTGTGATCTTTGCAGCGCTCCGTAAACATATGAGTAGGCCAGCTACTAGATCAAAGGAAGATAGCTGAGAAGAAAATCAGACTTTAGTCCGTCATACACTACAAAAAAAAAAAAATACATGTTCAACGGACATAAGCAATATGTAATGCAAAGATAGGTTTGTGTCGCCAAAGCTTTTCTACAACATATTTTGCGTCTCGGAAAGTATTTGGTAACACCTAGGTGCTTTTGACATCTCGTCAAAGAGACAAAAGCTACACCCTCCTAAAACAGTCTACTCATGCAGCTGTGCTGCCATCTTTAAAAGCAGTTGTCAAGCCTGCCATTTCAACATAGCTTACATATAAATAATTTAATAAGACAGGATGGCTAGTTCGACCAACATAAGACGTGAAACCAAGAAAAGGACCTCAAGAAATAGGCAAAGAGTGCTTTGAATGAGGGAAACTGGTGCCAAACCCAACACCCCCCCCCCCCCCCCCCCCCCCCCCCCCCCCCTAAAATGAGTAAGGTCCTCTGAATCAGCCATTTGTTTCATATGAAATAAAGTTTGAAGTTTGAACCCAATTCCGGGCCCATGTTTTTACCATGTATTCTTTTGAGAGACTTGGATGAAACTTCATACCCATGGCTCAAAAGGTGCTCAGGCAACAAAGGAGAAATATTTTTGTAGATACAATACAAAGGGTGAAGATCTTTTGCCAAATAGAAAACAGAACATTTGTTTCGTATAACTGATTCAAGAGCAAGGACCTCAATTCCATGTCAGCTCAAGCAGAACCAAAGAGCGGATCTGCCTGTACATCAAACCAAACAAAATAATGATTCACAGGGCTGCTTGGGTTACTACTAGCAACAAATTGCACAATTAGAAAAGTGCACATACCCAATGAAAAGTATTTATGTAATGCAATAATCTAGACAATATGTAGGGACGAAAGCCAGCTGAGTAAGCCATGATTAAAATAAAACAGATATTGATAGAACATATGAAGATGACAGGATAGACAAGAACACATACCCATCAAACAATATTTATATCATGCAATAATCAAGACGATACATAGAACATGAATTTTAAAGGATGAATACCTTGCCCATCTGTAGTCAACATCCTCTGCAAGATTGGTAGAAGTATAGGCTCAATGCAATAATCAGTATCGTGTCGTACTTGCGTCCGTACCTACATATGCTTCGCTACCGATCCAAAGTAAACAAAGATGTTATATAAATTAGAAAAAAAAAAAAACAACTTTCCTCCATCTCATTTGTCCCACGTTGGTTGGATAAAACCATTACTCTATTGACCGTTTGTGTCTTCAATACTTTGGACGTCGCACATTTCCTTCTCAAATGGAAAAATCAATTTATTCCCAACGGCTAGCTTATGTACAGGCATTTGTACATTAACTCCTTCATGAATTTCATTTAATCCTTTGTTATGGGCTCACCTATATATTTTGTCCATTTCTTGTTTGTTAAGAAGAGAGAGGTAGACAAACAACAACAATTATCATCTCAACTCCTACATCTTTCTCTCCTCCAACTTTGGTAACAATCTTTTTCTCATTCTCCTCTGGGCAAAGCTAAGTCGGGTCATTCTTTCGAAACCATGTGCGGTGACGGAAAACCGGTAGAAATTTTTTTTACCACTAGGAGAATTCGAGAGGATGTCTGCACATAGACCTCGAATAAACTCTTAGGGCAGTGCTTCGTGCGTGACTTTCCCGTAGACCGGTAAATCTAACTCATTGTTATTTTTGTTTTCATGAATCGAAGGTAATATTTTCCAACAATCTAAGAGTTTATTCGAGTATATGCTGTAACAACCTGTTTTTTTTAAATTTAAAAAAAATAAATTTCTGAACTTTTTCGATAATTTTTAATTAATTATTAAAAATGTCTTTCATGGATTAATATTTTTATGGATTAAATTAATTATTAAAATATTATAAAAAATATATTTTTGGGTGTATTATTAATTATTGGTTGTTGTATAATTTTTCTACAATTTATTGAACTCAAAAACTATTTTTAATAGCTAAAAATCCCCTGTCTTAATTAAACCAACATAAACCGGACTAAACCAATTTAAACCGACCCAAATTGGACTGAACTGGGCCCAACCGACCCGGACCAGAGACCTAACGGGTCGGGTCTGGACCCGACCCGCCTACCCGCAGACCCGACCCGCCAGTAACCCACCCCGTTCCCCACGACACCCCCACTCCCCGCTTCCGCGGCCAACTGCCGCGCCTCTGCCGCTCGACCCCGCCCATGACCCCCACGACCCCGCCCTCAACCCCTGCTCCGCTTCGCCCTATCCCTATAAAACCCATCACCGCCACAACCATCTCCCGCTTCATCCACCGCCACCACCCGAGCCTCCGCCGACGAGCTCCCCCGACGACCTCCACCCCGACCTCCGGCGATGGCGACGAGCCCCCGGTGATCCCAGCGCCACCGCAGCAGCCACCACCTATGAGAGCAGTCGCCGCAGCACACAGTAACCGCCGCGCCGCGCCGTCTTCTAACGACAGCATACGTCATCAAGGTACCTGCCTTCCCGTGTATGTAACACCATGTATATTGATCCGTATTCTGTTCTGTTGAATCGTACGCGTAGACCGCATGGCCCTATCGAAACCCGTGCAAATCATTCGGGGTATCGCGTCCTGTGTCGGTCGTAAACCGCGACACAAAAACAGAAAAAACAAGTCCTATTTCTGAAAATTTAGAAATTGTCCCAAACTAACAAGTTCACGGCCATTTTTCTCCCAACCTGTGTATTATTTCTGAATTCTGTTTGAACAGTTAATTAGACAACATAACCGAGATTGAAATACTATTTTTAGTTTAATTTATATGTTGTGATTTGTGATTTATTTCAGGGTAAAAATGACCAAAAGATTGGGTATTTAAAATCCAGATTTTCTCGGAACTGGGTGCGCCCCGCTAAACGAGGTAACTTGGTCGTGTACGAACTTTACCGAAAGGTGCGCACCATCGATACGGATATGTGAAATTTCGTAAAAGTTGATTTAGATGTGCGTGCACACCGGAATCAACGCGTATCCGTCGACAACGCCTGTATCGGCCCTGTTCTGAAACTCTTTGTAACTTCGTGTGTGCTCGCCGTTTCGAAACAAAACTTGGCCATTAGATTCATAGCATTTTTTTGGTCCTGTGACCCAAGTTTGGTTCGATTATGAGAACGTTGACAAAATCTCGTATCGTGGGCCCCACGGCTCCACTTGACGGACGATTTTGTGATCGGCTCATCGGAATCCAGCTCTGGACATTCTGTTGGGTTCGTATTATCGTTCTGGACTTGTAGACACTAAGTTTGACAAATTTGAAGAACTTTATCTCTGGCACATTTTTCGGTGCGAAGCGGGCCACATGTGGACCCCGCTTTGACCATAAACGGTCAATTTTGCCCCTGTGTTCAAATTGAACTTATGGACAAGCAATCCTAGCTATTTCATATCTTCTGAGAATGATGGTAATATTTATTTCAGCAACCGGAGGAGTACCTGCAGACCCCGCTGATACCAGAGCAGCAATTGAAAATCAAACCCCTGGCAAGTGTACCTTGCCATACTTGTAGTAAATTGTTTTATATTATTCTCTTGATCTATTTCTGTGATATATATGTTCAACCTAGGACTGTGTGACATTACTTAACGTCTGAACAAGATTCGGGTGTCAACACCGTACGCGGAGTTGTGTAACGTCACCTAGAGATTGATATTGCTACCTTATACATTTTCGTGCTTGCATTATCAAGTACGACATACCACAGAAAACCTGATTTATGGTGATTCTGTATAGGTTACAGGATTAATGACATAGATACTACATATGCTTACACTACTAGAAAAAGCGGGATTAACGACGTATTTTAGCGACTCCATGTAAAAATGTCGCTAATAAAAATAAATTAGCGACTCCATGTAAAAACGTCGTTAGACGTTGCTAATTGGCGACATTTAGCGACGTTTAGCAACTTTTATTAAGATTTTAAAAGATTAGTCGCTATAAGTTCAATTAAGGTCGCTAAACGTCGCTAATATGTCTAATTTAGCGACGTATAGCGACGTATTTAGCGACGTATATATTAAAAATATTTAGCAACGTGTTTAACGACGTTGTTATTTGACGTCGCTAAACGTCGCTAAATTTTGGTTAATTAGGGCTCGGTTTTCTTTTCCCCCATCTGTCGAAATTTTCAAAATTTTTGATTTCCCCCACCCCCCCATTCCGGCGATCGGCTCTCCACGGCTGCGGCTACTCCGGCATCCCCCTCCTCCTCCTTGAGCTCTAGGTAAACCCTAACTCTCTCTCTCTCACAGGACACACATGTGACACTGACACAATACACACTTGACAGACACGACACACACACACAGACCTTGACAGATACACACGACACACACACACTCACACACACACACACTAACACTGACACTGACAGGACACACACAAACACACACAAACACACACTGCAAACCCCCTGATTTTTCAAATTTTTAAAATTTGGATTTTTACAATTTTCTGGAATTTTCTGGGATTTTTCTGTAATTAAAATTAGGGTTTTAATTATTAAATAATTTTTAATTGATAATACATAATATTAAAATATTATGAAAATAATATTTTTGGGTGTAAAATGAAAAACTGGACTTAGGGTAATTTTTCTGAAATTTATCGGACCCCGGACCTATATTTTTTATCACCTAAAAACTATTATTAATTAATTAATTAATTAATTAATTATTATTTAATTATTTAATTATTTATTAGTTATTTATTTAATAAACCTAAATCCCCGGCCCAGCCCGGCCCGGCCCAACCCAGCCCAGCCCAGAACCCAGCCCACCCATTCGGCCTTAACGGGTCGGGTCGGGTCCACCTGAACCCGACCCGCAACCGCCCGACCCGGAGACCCTTTCTCCCCCACGACCCGCACTCCGCTTCTTCCGCCGCCCTGCCCGGCCGCTTGCCGCCTCCTCCAGCCCACGCCCCCGCGAGCTCCGCCTCCCCCGCCACGTCCTCCGTCCCTCCCGGCTGACCATCTCTGTCACGCCCCAGTCCCAAAATGCCGAGGGACTGGACACGCGGCAATGGCCAGCAGCACGCACCGATAGACAACCCAATTTAATGGATCTATCAGGGCATGCTTAAGCTGTATTCTAACAGTAAAATGTTACAAGTCACAGGTGTTTCTAATCTCATCCACAGAACAAACACAGATTAATGCCAGGAATAATACAATAGAAATAAATAAGCAATATCAAATAAGTGTCTCGGGAAACAATCCGAGAATCAGTCTGTTACATTCAGAGGAAAATAGACAGGAAATAAAATACTGAAAATGGAAATACTGAGTGTATGAAGCCAGTGCTCAGGAGAAGTCTTCTGCCACGATCTCGTCCTCAGGTTCCTGTTCTGTTCCGAGAAGTGCTCCTGTACCGTATACCTCGGGGTAGATCTCTTCGGCTATACCTGGGGACATAGTCCATTCCAGGTCCTCAGGGGACATAACAAGGTACAGAAAATACAAGCCAAAATATATGCAGTGCAGCAATAATGAAACAGCAGGGTAAATATGTAAACCAGCTAAGTGATATGCAAGTGAGAGTTTTAGTCATACTCAGGTTGAGGCTACTACAGGATCAGTGTCGGAGAAACCCATAACAGTATTTTCTCGAAGGGCCAGAACTGGTGCCATAGCTCTGTGTCAGAGACTAAGACACATCCAGATGTCAATATATATAATATAATCAGCCTTTGTTATGGTAATACTCTCCCCACCCAATGAAATCTCACGTCTCATGTCTATGACACGCAGGATCATAGCTAATGCAACAAGTCAGGATATAAACTAAGCATGTAAACTGTATATGTCATGAATATGTATCCTACACGGAAATTCTGTCACATGAATAGTGTCAGGTGTCCTGGGTTGAGCAGTTAAACAAGTTTACATATGAATCTACCAGAACTCAAGTAAAATACTATAACAGGAATTACTGAGAATTGGCAAGCTTTACTTGCCCACTGATGCTAAATTAAGCCAAGAAAATAATTAGCACGCTGCAGGGTTGGGCAAGGTACACTTGCCCACTGATGTATAACTAAGTCAAGAAAATTGGTAGCAAAGCTGCAAGTTTTGGCGAGGTACACTTGTCCACTGATGTATAACTAAGTCAAGAAAATCGGTACCAAAGCTGCAAGTTTTGGCGAGGTACACTTGCCTGTGGTTCCGGCTCTGATTGCGGCTCTGACTTCGGTTGGATTTACAGGCGGTACTCCGGTTGCTGAAACAAACATCACCATCAGATCCAGAAAATATCAATCAGCTAGGAACGTCTGTCCTTGAGTCCAATTTGGAGACAAGGGCAAAAATGACAGTTTCGGGTCAAAACGGGGTCCACATGTGGGCCCGCTTTGCACCGAAAAATGTGTCAGGGTCAAAGGTCTCCAAATTCACCAAACTTAGTGTCAACAGGTCAGAAACGATGATACGAACCCAACGGAACTTCCAAAATTGGATTCCGATGAGCCAAACATAAAATCGCCCGTCGAACGGGACTTGTGGGGCCCACGACACGCGATTTCGTTAACGTTCTCAGAATTGAACCAAACTTGGCTCACCGGACCAGCGTATCGTTATGAGTCCGATGGCGCAAGTTTCGTTTTAATCCGACGTGTGTACACAAAGTTAGGGTAAAATACAGAAAAGTCAGATACGGGGCGATGTCCGCGGATACGCGTTGATTCCGGTGTGCACGCACACCCGAATCGACTTCTGCGAAATCCCACACGTCCGTATCGACGATGCGCACGTATCTGTGAAGACCGCGCGCGACCAAGTCATCCCGTTTGGCGGGGCGTACCCAGTTCCGGGGTGAATCGGGGCGTTGTTTTTTCTGTTTTTGGATCGCGGTGTGCGATCACCACAGGACGCGATGCCCCGAGCGGTTTATCCGGGCACCGAGAGGGTCATACAGGCTTCGTAACGCAATATGCGGAATCGAAATCCGAGCTACGAGCAAGAAAATACACGCACCTGAACGGGACCCAAAAATCGGGGTCCGAATCGTGTCCGACACGTGTCCGGACACAGAAAATTAGGGTTAGGGCTTGGGATTTCTCGCCGGAGGGCGGCGGTTGGGCGGCCAGGCTGAGGCGGAGGGGGCCGGACCTCTGCGGCAGAGGGCGGCGCGGTGGCTGGGGACTCGCCGGCGGCGGCGGAGGGGTCTGCAGGAGCTGCCGCTGTGCTGCTGCTGTTGCTGTGGCTGCGGCTGCGGTGGCCGCCGGAGGGGAGGAAGGAGGAGGACGGGAAGAGGCGGGGCGGAGCTGGGGGTCTGCACGGCGGCGCGGCGGCGTGGTGGCGAGTGGTGGTGGAAGGGCGACGGCGGTGGAGGGATTTAAAGGGAAGCCGGGGGGTGAGGGGGCCGAGACGGACGGAGGACGTGGGTGGCGTGGCGAGGCTCGCGGGGGCGTGGCCGGGCGGAGCGGGCCGGAGACGGCGGCTCCGCCGCGAGACGCGGGCAGCGGGGAGAGGGTCATCCGGGTCTGGGGTGCGGGTCTCGGGTCGGGTCTGGCAGATCCGACCCGACCCGCTAGGGGATGGGCCGGGTTAGGGCTGGGCCCAGTGGGCCGGGTCCAGCGGGCCGATCAAAATAATAAATAATAATAATAATAAAATCAGTAATTAATAAATAAATAAATAAATAAATAAATAAATACTTTTTACGTGTTTTAAAATAGGTCCGGGGTCCAATAAATTCCAAAATAATTGTCCTAAGTCCAGTTTTTCATTTTACATCCAAAAATATTATTTTCATAATATTTTAATATTGTTTATTATCATTTAAAAATTATTTAAATATTAAAACCCTATTTTTAAATTACAGAAAATTCCAGAAAAGTCCAGAAAATTGTGAAAAATCCAGTTTTGAAAATTTTGAAAAATCAGGGGATTTACAATCTATCCCCCTTAAGAGGATTGCGTCCTCGCAATCAAAGAATAACCGGTCAACAGAGATGACGCGGTCGCAAGCATCGTTTGAAAACACATCATAAGATACTTAGGGAAATACCGTTTCCCTAAAAATGAAAGTTATACACTTTCCTGAAAAATCTAGTTAAAGTAAAAAAATACAACTTTTATGAAAACTAGGTTATTATTAACAAGTTGCATTTTACTAGGTTGGGGCTGAGGTCACGAACCAATAGGCACGAGCTACAACAAGACTAGAAACGGATAACTACGAATCACTTACTCGCATCAGCGTCCTCCAAAGTCATCGCGTAAGCTTGCCCTCGTCCTTGAGGTAGATTCCTCTGTTGCTGCTGAGCATGCTGGTAGGGTGCTGCTCGAGGCGCTGGTGGAGTTTGCTGGTTCGCCCTTGGTGCTCCTTCTCTATGCTCAGGGCAGTCTCTCACTGCATGCTGTCTGGATCCGCAGCCTAAGCATAGTCCTAACCTGCGTCGGCATTCCCTGGCGATATGGCCTGCTTTGCCACAGTAGTGACAAGTAAGGAGGACTACCACTTGTGGTGTGGATGCTTTCTGCTGTTGGTGCGGTCTCTTTGCAGATTCTTCTTGTGGTGCTCTGGATGTTGCTGATGGGGAAGACCTCTTCAGACTGGTTTCTCTCTTGGTGACGCGCTCCATGCGTCGAGCCACAACAAGGACGTCCGAGTATGATGTTGGTGCGACGGACCCAATTAGTTTCTGTAGCTCAATGTTCAGTCCGTCGAAGAATTTCTCGGTCTTCTCTTCCTCTGTCGGGATCAGGGTTGGGGAAAGCGGCTTAGACGAATGAACTCAGCATTGTACTCTTCCACCGTCATAGCCTCCTGAGTGAGGCGATTGAACTTGTCCCGCAGTTCTGATCGAGCGATGGCTGGAATGTACATCTCTTGGAAGAGTCTGGAGAACTCCTCCCAAGTAACTCGGTCTGGTCCGAGCCGTGTCTCCTCGGATAGCCACCAGTGATGAGCATTGTCCGTCAATTGCATTCTGACGGCAATCATCCAACGTTCCCGTGGTAGCTCTGCTGCTTCCAGTTGATGTTGTATGTTGGTGAGCCACTCATGAACTTCTGTGGGCTCCTCCTTGCCAGAAAAAGTGTGGAGCTTTAGTTGGCGGAAGTCAGTGATTGAGCCTGTAGATGGCCGTCGAGCTGGTAGGTTGGCCTGCTCCAATGCAGTTACGAAGCTGTCCCTCAAGAAATTAGCCTCGCGACGCTGAGCCTCGTGTTGGACTTGTTGCTGAGCTTGCATCATTGCGTAGATCATTTAACATATCTGTTGCCCGTCAATCGGCTGTCCTTGTGGGAACACGGGCATTGGTGGGACGAACTGCGGCGAAGGTGGGATGTCATTACGCCAGAATCGGGAGGTAGGTTGCCCTGCCTGCTGGATCTGTTGAATTGATGGAACTCCACCGACTGGTGTCACTTCGTCGTCATAGGTGACACCTGTAGCTTGTGGCATTCCGGCGGGAGTCTCGTTGCATTCTTGTGGGTCCATTTTCCTGCATCCAAAATAAACAATAAGAGGCGCACATGAATCAAGGCAGGATGCAAGTCAATAAAGTAATTCGAATAGATATCAAGAACGATTCAAGCAAGTTGATGAGATCCTAAAAACTTATCCTATCTTATTGCAGGCCTGTTCGGTCCCTGAGTTGAAACCGAACAAATTAGTCGACGACCTGCATGGGCCACCACAAAAACCATGTCATGCCCCAGTCCCAAAATGCTGAGGGACTGGACATGTGGCAATGGCCAGCAGCACGCACCGATGGACAACCCAATTTAATGGATCCATCAGGGCATGCTTAAGCTGTATTCTAACAGTAAAATATTACAAGTCACAGATGTTTCTAATCTCATCCACAGAACAAACACAGATTAATGCCAGGAATAATGCAATAGAAATAAATAAGCAATATCAAATAAGTGTCTCGGGAAATAATCCGAGAATCAGTCTGTTACATTCAGAGGAAAATAGACAGGAAATAAAATACTGAAAATGGAAATACTGAGTGTATGAAGCCAGTGCTCAGGAGAAGTCTTCTGCCACGATCTCGTCCTCAGGTTTCTGTTCTGTTCCGAGAAGTGCTCCTGTATCATACACCTCGGGGTATATCTCTTCGGCTATACCTGGGGACATAGTCCATTCCAGGTCCTCAGGGGACATAACAAGGTACAGAAAATACAAGCCAAAATATATGCAGTGCAGCAATAATAAAATAGCAGGGTAAATATGTAAACCAGCTAAGTGATATGCAAGTAAGAGTTTTAGTCATACTCAGGCTGAGGCTACTACAGGATCAGTGTCGGAGAAACCCATAGCAGTATTTTCTCGAAGGGCCAGAACTGGTGCCATAGCTCTGTGTCAGAGACTAAGACACATCCAGATGTCAATATATATAATATAATCAGCCTTTGTTATGGTAATACTCTCTCCACCCAATGAAATCTCACGTCTCATGTCCATGACACGCAGGATCATAGCTAATGCAACAAGTCAGGATATAAACTAAGCATGTAAACTGTATATGTCATGAATATGTATCCTACACGGAAATTCCGTCACATGAATAGTATCAGGTGTCCTGGGTTAAGCAGTTAAACAAGTTTACATATGAATCTACCAGAACTCAAGTAAAATACTATAACAGGAATTACTGAGAATTGGCAAGCTTTACTTGCCCACTGATGCTAAATTAAGCCAAGAAAATAATTAGCACGCTGCAGGGTTGGGCAAGGTACACTTGCCCACTGATGTATAACTAAGTCAAGAAAATTGGTAGCAAAGCTGCAAGTTTTGGCGAGGTACACTTGTCCACTGATGTATAACTAAGTCAAGAAAATCGGTAGCAAAGCTGCAAGTTTTGGCGAGGTACACTTGCCTGTGGTTCCGGCTCTGATTGCGGCTCTGACTTCGGTTGGATTTGCAGGCGGTACTCCGGTTGCTGAAACAAACATCACCATCAGATCCAGAAAATATCAATAATCTAGGAACGCCTGTCCTTGATTCCAATTTGGAGACAAGGGCAAAAATGGCAGTTTCGGGTCAAAACGGGGTCCACATGTGGGCCCGCTTTGCACCGAAAAATATGTCAGGGTCAAAGGTCTCCAAATTCACCAAACTTAGTGTCAACAGGTCAGGAACGATGATACGAACCCAACGGAACTTCCAGAATTGGATTCCGATGAGCCGAAGACAAAATCGCCCGTCGAGCGGGGCCTGTGGGCCCACGACACGCGATTTCGTCAACGTTCTCAGAATTGAACCAAACTTGGCTCATCGGACCAGCGTATCGCTATGAGTCCGATGGCATAAGTTTCGTTTTAATCCGATATGTGTACACAAAGTTAGGGTAAAATATAGAAAAGTCGGATACGGGGCGATGTCCGCGGATACGCGTTGATTCCGGTGTGCACGCACACCCGAATCGACTTCTGCAAAAACCCACACGTCCGTATCGACGATGAGCACGTATCTGTGAAGACCGCGCACGACCAAGTCGTCCCGTTTGGCGGGGCGTACCCAGTTCCGGGTGAATCGGGGCGTTATTTTTCCTGTTTTTGGATCGCGGTGTGCGATCACCACAGGACGCGATGCCCCGAGCGGTTTATCCGGGCACCGAGAGGGTCATACAGGCTTCACAACGCAATATGCGGAATCGAAATCCGAGCTACGAGCAAGAAAATACACGCACCTGAATGGGACCCGAAAATCGGGGTCCGAATCGTGTCCGACACGTGTCCGGACACAGGAAATTAGGGTTAGGGTTAGGGCTTGGGATTTCTCGCCGGAGGGCGGCGGCTGGGCGGCCAGGCTGAGGCGGAGGGGGCCGGGCCTTTGTGGCGGAGGGCGGCACTGTGGCTGGGGACTCGCCGGCGGCGGCGGAGGGGTCTGCCGGAGCTGCCGCTGTGCTGCTGCTGTTGCTGTGGCTGCGGCTGCGGTGGCCGCCGGAGGGGAGGAAGGAGGAGGACGGGAAGAGGCGGGGCGGAGCTGGGGGTCTGCACGGCGGCGCGACGGCGTGGTGGCGAGTGGTGGTGGAAGGGCGACGACGGTGGATGGATTTAAAGGGAAGCCGGGGGGTGAGGGGGCCGAGACGTGCGGAGGACGTGGGTGGCGTGGCGAGGCTCGCGGGGGCGTGGCCGGGCGGAGCGGGCTGGAGACGGCGGCTCCGCCGCGAGACGCGGGCAGCGGGGAGAGGGTCATCCGGGTTTGGGGTACGGGTCTCGGGTCGGGTCGGGTCTGGCGGATCCGACCCGACCCGCTAGGGGATGGGCCGGGTTGGGGCTGGGCCCAGTGGGCCAGGTCCAGCGGGCTGATCAAAATAATAAATAATAATAATAATAAAAAAATCAGTAATTAATAAATAAATAAATAAATAAATAAATAAATAAATAAATACTTTTTACGTGTTTTAAAATAGGTCCGGGGCCCAATAAATTCCAGAAAAAATGTCCTAAGTCCAGTTTTTCATTTTACATCCAAAAATATTATTTCCATAATATTCTAATATTATTTATTATCATTTAAAAATCATTTAAATATTAAAATCCTGTTTTTAAATTACAGAAAATTTCCAGAAAAGTCCAGAAAATTGTGAAAAATCCAGTTTTGAAAATTTTGAAAAATCAGGGGGTTTACAATCTCCCCCCCTGAACCCTATAAATAACCCCCCGTGTCACCCCTCCGGCCAAGTCCCCCTCCCCGCCGCCCTAGCTCGACGCCGCTGCCGCCTCCCCTATCTCGCGCCGCCGCCAGCCTCCGGCGCCACCCCCGCGAGGCTGCCCAGCCGCTGCCGACACCCCCTCCGTCTCCTCCTCCTTTCTCTTCCTTCTCCCCGCTCGGTCCAGCCCCCAGAGCCCTCCCAGCGCCTCCCTCCGGCGGCCCAGCACCCGACCCGAGTCTCTACGGCCGCCCCCAGCTCCCCCCGGCCGGTTCCCCCGCCGCAGTGCCGCCCGCCTCTGGCCGCCTGAGCTTGAAAACCTAAACCTAACCCTAGGTCCCTGGCGTGTCGGACACGGCCGGACACAGGACACTTTGTTGTGTCGAAGCCGACACACGGACACAAAATTCTCGGGTTTTTGAACCCTGTTTAGGTGCGTGTATCTTTCTGCTCGTAATCCCGTTTTCGATTCCGTCAGTTGCTTTGGTAGCCTGCATGACCCTCTCGGTGCCCGTGTAACCCGCTCGGGGCATCGCGTCCTGTGGCGATCGTGAACCATGATCCAAAAACAGGAAAAATAACGCCCCGATTCACCCCGGAACTGGGTACGCCCCGCCAAACGGGACGACTTGGTCGCGCGCGGTCTTTACAGATACGTGCGCGACGTCGATACGGACGTGCAAAATTTCGCAAAAGCTGATTCGGATGTGCGTGCACACCGGAATCAGTGCGTATCCGCGGACAACGCCCCGTATCCGACTTTTCTGAATTGTGACCTAACTTTGTGTACACACGTCGGATTAAAACGAAACTTGCGCCATCGGACTTGTAGCGATACGCTGGTCCTGTGACCCAAGTTTGGTTCGATTCTGAGAACGTTGACAAAATTGCGTGTCGTGGGCCCCACAGGCCCCGCTCGACGGGCGATTTTGTGATCGGCTCATCGGAATCCAATTCTGGAAGTTCTGTTGGGTTCGTATCATCGTTTCTGACCTGTTGACACTAAGTTTGGTAAATTTGGAGACCTTTGACCCTGAAACATTTTTCGGTGCAAAGCGGGCCCACATGTGGACCCCGTTTTGACCCAAAATTGCCATTTTTGTTCTTGTCTCCAAATTGGACTCAAGGACAAGCGTTTCTACCTGATTAATATTTTCTGGATCTGATGGTGATATTTATTTCAGCAACCGGAGTACCGTCTGCAAATCCAGCTGAAGTCAGAGCTGCAATTGGAGCCGAAACCACAGGCAAGTTTACCTTGCCAAACCCTGCAGCTTGCTACTTATTTTCCTTGACTTGTTTATTCATCAGTGGACAATTAAAGCTTGCCAATTCGTAGTGATGACTGTTATAGTACTTTACTTGAGTTCTTGTAGAGTTTATATATAATCTTGTTTAAACTGTTTAACCCATGATCGAGTGACTTTACTTAGCGTCCGATTACTAGTCGGGTGCCAACCCCGTACGCGGAGTTGTGTAACGTCACATAGAGATGGAAATCGAGACCCGATAATTTTCGTACTTGTCTTATCAAGTACACCAGAACCCAGGACACTTGACACTATTCATGAGACAGAGTCTTCCTGAGACATTCAAGGTAATTCTGTATAGGATACATATTTTCTGACCTAGACATTACATTCATAGACATTGGATTCATAGCTATCAGACTTGCTGCATTAGTTATAATCGTGCGTGACATGGACATGAGGCATCGTGGACATGAGACATGGGATTACATCGGGTGGAAAGAGACACACAGGCTACAGGCTGATCTCATATATATAAAATATAGTATATTTTATAGTATAATTCATAGTTATTGCTGCTACCCGGCTCCCCGACACAGAGCTTGTAGTGGCTTCAGCCTGAGTTCTAGTGATGCTCTCAACTTGCATATCACATAAGTTGGTTACATAGCTTACCCTCTTGTTTATTTATCTGCTGTACTGCATTTATTTTGGCTTGTATTTTCTGTACCTTGCTGTCCTCTGAGGACCTGGATCCGGATTATGTCCCCAGGAATAGCTGAAGAGATCTACCCCGAGGTGTATGGAACAGGAGCACTCCTTGGAGCAGAACCAGGAACCGAGGACGAGATAGTGGCCGAAGACTTCTCCTGAGTACCGGCTCTACATACTCAGTATTTCTATTTTTCAGTTGATTATTTCCTGTCTATTTGTATTTGTTGTACCAGACATATTCTCGGATTGTTTCCCGAGATACTTATTTGAGATTTGCTTATTTATTCTATTGCATTATTCTGGCTTTGCTCTGTGTTTATATTCTGTAGATGAGATTAGGAATACCTGGGACTTGTAACATTTGCTCTATTTACTATTAGACTACAGCTTAAGCATGTCCTGATGGATCCATTAAATTGGATTGTCCATCGGTGCGTGCTGCTGTCCATTGTCGTGCATCCAGTCCCTCTGTATTTTAGGACTAGGGCGTGACATGGTTTTTGTGGTGGCCCATGCAGGTCAACGACTAATTTGTTCGGTTTTAACTTAGAGACCGAACAGGCCTGTAATAAAGATAGGATAAGTTTTTAGGATCTCATCCACTTGCTTGAATCGTTCTTGATATCTATTCGAATTAATTTATTGACTTGCATCCTGTCTTGATTCCTGTGTGCCTCTTATTATTTATTTTGGGTGCAGGGAAATGGACCCACAAGAGTGCGACGAGACTCCCGCCGGAACACCACAAGCTACAGGTGTCACCTATGACGACGATGTGACACCAGTCGGAGGAGTTCCATCAACTCAACAGAGCCAGCAGGCAGGACAACCTACCTCCAGATTCTGGCGCGATGACATCCCGCCTCCGCCGTAGTTCGTTCCACCAATGCCCGTACTCCTACAAGGATAGCCAATTGACGGGCATAAGATATTCCAACTGATCTACGCGATGATGCAAGCCCAGCAATAAGTCCAACACGAGGCTCAACGTCGCGAGGAAAATTTCTTGAGGAGCAGCATCGTAACTGCACTAGAGCAGGCCAACCTACCAGCTCGACGGCCATCGACGGGCTCTATCATTGACTTCCGCCAACTGAAGCCCAGTACTTTTTTCGGCAAGGAGGAGCCCACAGAAGTTCATGAATGGCTCACCAACATTCAGCATCAGCTTGAAGCAGCTGAGCTTCCACGAGAACGTTGGATGACTGCCGTCCGAAAGCAATTGACAGGCAATACGCACCACTGGTGGTTGTCTGAGGAGACGCGACTCGGACCAGACCGAGTTACTTGGGAGGATTTATCCAGACTCTTCCAAGAGATGTACATTCCGGCTATCGCTCGATCAGAACTTCGGGACAAGTTCAATCGTCTCACTCAGGACTCTATGACGGTGGAAGAGTACAACGCGGAATTCATTCGTCTGAGCCGCTTCGCCCCAACCCTGATCCCGACAGAGGAAGAGAAGGCCGAGAAGTTCTTCGACGGACTGAACTTCGAGCTACAGAGACTCATCGGATCCGTCGCACCTACCTCATATTCGGACATTCTCGCTGTAGCCCGACGCATGGAATGCGTCACTAGGAGAGAGTCTCGCCTCAAACGGCCAATCACCTCAGCACCAGACCGAGCACCACCGGGAGAATCTGCAAAGAGATCTCACACGAACCAGCCACCCAGGGCAGCTTCGTAGACCCTTCCTACCTGTCACTACTGCGGCAAGATAGGCCATGTCGAGAAGGACTGCAGACGCAAGTTGGGATTATGCCTGATTTGCAGAACCAATCAACACATAGCCAAGGATTGTCCTCAGCATCGAGATGGAGCACGAAGGGCAAACCAACCAGCTTTACCAGCACCGAGGCCACCTCTGGCACCTCAAGCAGTACTCTTTCAGCAAGCCCAGCAGCAGCAGAGGAATCTACCACAAGGACGAGGACAAGCTTATGCGATGACTTTGGAGGACGCTGATGCGCGTAAGTGATTCGTAGTTATCCGTTTCAAGTGTTGTTTAGCTCGTGCCTATTGGTTCATGACCTCAGCCCCAACCTAGTAAATTGTAATTTGTTAATAATAACCTAGTTTTCTAAAAATTGTAGTTTTCTTGCTTTAACTAGATTTTCTCTGGAAAGTGCATAACTTTTATTTTTAGGGAAACGATATTTTCCTAAGTATCTTGTGATGTGTTTCGACCGTGTCATCTCTGTTGACCGATTATTCTTTGATTGCAAGGACGCAATCCTCTTAAGGGGGGTAGATTGTAAATCCCTTGATTTTTCGAAATTTTTAAAATTTGGATTTTTACAATTTTCAGGAATTTTTTAGGAATTTTCTGTAATTAAAATCAGGATTTTAATTATTAAATAATTTTTAATTGATAATACATAATATTAAAATATTATAAAAATAATATTTTTGGGTGTAAGATGAAAAACTGGACTTAGGATAATTTTTCTGGAATTTATCGGGCCCCGGACCTATTTTTTTTATCACCTAAAAACTATTATTATTTAATTAATTAATTAATTAATTATTTATTATTTAATTATTTATTAGTTATTTATTTAATAAACCTAAATCCCCGGCCCAGCCCGGCCCAGCCCAGAACACAGCCCACCCATTCGGCCTTAACGGGTCGGGTCGGGTCCACCCGAACCCGGCCCGCAACCGCCCGACCCGGAGACCCTTTCTCCCCCACGACCTGCGCTCCGCTTCTTCCGCCGCCCCGCCCGGCCGCTTGCCGCCTCCTCCGGCCCACGCCCCCGCGAGCTCCGCCTCCCCCGCCACGTCCTCCGCCCCTCCCGGCCGACCATCTCCCCCCTGAACCCTATAAATAACCCCCCCGTGTCACCCCTCCGGCCAAGTCCTCCTCCCCGCCGCCCTAGCTCGACGCCGCTGCCACCTCCCCTATCTCGCGCCGCCGCCAGCCTCCGGCGCCACCCCCGCGAGGCCGCCCAACTGCTGCCGGCACCCCCTCTGTCTCCTCTTCCTTCCTCCTCCTTCTTCCCGCTCGGTCCAGCCCCCGGAGCCCTCCCAGCGCCTCCCTCCGGCGGCCCAGCATCCGACCCGAGTCTCTACGGCCGCCCCCAACTCCCCCCGGCCGGTTCCCCCACCGTAGTACCGCCCGCCTCTGGCCGCCTGAACTCGAAAACCTAACCCTAACCCTAGGTCCCTGGCGTGTCGGACACGGCCGGACACAGGACACTGTGTTGTGTCGAAGCCGACACACGGACACAAAATTCTTGGGTTTTTGAACCCTGTTCAGGTGCGTGTATCTTTCTGCTCGTAACCCCATTTCCGATTCCGTCAGTTGCGTTGCGTAGCCTGCATGACCCTCTCGGTGTCCGTGCAACCCGCTCGGGGCATCGCGTCCTGTGGCGATCGTGAACCGCGATCCAAAAACAGGAAAAATAATGTCCCGATTCACCCCGAAACTGGGTACGTCCCGCCAAACGGGACGACTTGGTCGTGCGCGGTCTTCACAGATACGTGCGCGTCGTCGATACGGACGTGCAAAATTTCGCAGAAGCTGATTCGGATGTGCGTGCACACCGAAATCAGTGCGTATCCGCAGACAACGTTCCGTATCCGACTTTTCTAAATCGTGACCTAACTTTGTGTACACACGTCGGATTGAAACAAAACTTGCGCCATCGGACTCGTAGCGATACGCTGGTCCTGTGACCCAAGTTTGGCTCAATTCTGAGAACGTTGACGAAATCGCGTATCGTGGACCCCACAGGCCCCGCTCGACGGGCGATTTTATGATCGGCTCATCGGAATCCAATTCTGGAAGTTTTGTTGGGTTCGTATCATCGTTCCTGACCTGTTGACACTAAGTTTGGTGAATTTGGAGACCTTTGATCCTAACACGTTTTTCGGTGCAAAGCGGGCCCACATGTGGACCCCGTTTTGACCCGAAATTACCATTTTTGCCCTTGTCTCCAAATTGGACTCAAGGACAGACGTTTCTAGCTGATTGATATTTTCTGGATCTGATGGTGATATTTATTTCAGCAACCGGAGTACCGCCTACAATTTCAGCTGAAGTCAGAGCCGCAATTGGAGCCGAAACCACAAGCAAGTGTACCTTGCCAAACCCTGCAGCTTGCTACTTATTTTTCTTGACTTATTTATTCATCAGTGGACAATTAAAGCTTGCCAATTCGTAGTGATGACTGTTATAGTACTTTACTTGAGTTCTTGTAGAGTTCATATATAATCTTGTTTAAACTGTTTAACCCAGGACCGAGTGACTTTACTTAGCGTCCGATTACTAGTCGGGTGCCAACCCCGTACGCGGAGTTGTGTAACGTCACATAGAGATGGAAATCGAGACCCGATAATTCTCGTACTTATCTTATCAAGTACACCAGAACCCAGGACACTTGACACTATTCATGAGACAGAGTCTTCCTGAGACATTCAAGGTGATTCTGTATAGGATACATGTTTTCTGACCTAGACATTACATTCATAGACATTGGATTCATAGCTATCAGACTTGCTGCATTAGTTATAATTGTGCGTGACATGAGGCATCGTGGACATGAGACGTGGGATTACATCGGGTGGGGAGAGACACACAGGCTACAGGCTGATCTCATATATATAAAACATAGTATATTTTATAGTATAATTCATAGTTATTGCTGCTACCGGCTCCCCGACACAGAGCTTGTAGTGGCTTCAGCCTGAGTTTTAGTGATGCTCTCAACTTGCATATCACATAAGTTGGTTACATAGCTTACCCTCTTGTTTATTTATCTGCTGCACTGCATTTATTTTAGCTTATATTTTCTGTACCTTGCTGTCCTCTGAGGACCTGGATCCGAATTATGTCCCCAGGAATAGCTGAAGAGATCTACCCCGAGGTATACGGAACAGGAGCACTCCTTAGAGCAGAACCAGGAACCGAGGACGAGATAGTGGCCGAAGACTTCTCCTGAGTACCGGCTCTACATACTCAGTATTTCTATTTTTCAGTTGATTATTTCCTGTCTATTTGCATTTGTTGTACCAGACATATTCTCGGATTGTTTCCCGAGATACTTATTTGAGATTTGCTTATTTATTCTATTGCATTATTCTGGCTTTGCTCTGTGTTTATATTCTGTGGATGAGATTAGGAATACCTGGGACTTGTAATATTTGCTCTATTTACTGTTAGACTACAGCTTAAGCATGCCCTGATAGATCCATTAAATTGGATTGTCCATCGGTGCGTGCTGCTGGCCATTGCCGCGCATCCAGTCCCTCTGCATTTTGGGACTGGGGCGTGACACACACACATTGACACAAACATTGATCAGGACCTAGGGTTAGGGTTAGGTTTTTTGACCTAGGGTTAGGGTTAGGGTTAGGGTTTTTGATCAAGATTGATTCCTATACATCTATTTTATTCAATATTGTCAACTATTAGTTTATTCATACAATATTTGATCTATTGGATGTGTCCATGTGAATTGAGGATTGGTATCATGGTGGTGTGGTGTATGGAGGATGTATCCTAGAGTATCTTGGTGTTGCACACCAAATGTTTGTGAATTAGACTAGTGGTTGTGTGTGTGTGTCTATTTATGCCTTAAAGTATCATATGATATGTATATGTAAATTGGTGTATTATCTATTTGCATATGAGAGAGTGTATGCATATATAGGTGTATCTCGATATATATATATATATATATATATATATATATATATATATATATATGTATATATAGGTATATAGCTACTGTTATCTGTGTTGGTGTTCATAGTGTCTTCTAGCTGTGCTTGATGTGGGAGAGGGTAGAAGAGTCGAGTTGTGTGTGGATGTCACTACTGAACTATGAGGCTTCAGGAACTGAACTCAATTAAGTTTGGCCTAGTGCATTAGGCAAGCTGGCAATGTGTTGCAGTGGTGTCGGGTTGACACTGTGAGGAGGGGATTAGTTCCTGTCATCTTCTACAGTGGGAGAGTGTTGGTGCACACTTGAGCAGCATCAAACACATGCATGCTTGAGTAATGGCAAGGCAGCAACAAGTACTGCTGTGAGCCATGGCAGTAGTTAAGGGCAGTTGGAAACAACTAAGTGAAGGAAAGATTTAGCCACTGCAGCAGCAGTGCAAAGTATCAGAGGTTGCAGACTTAGTTAGGGTCTGCAGGCATGTGTTTGGGTTAAGGTATAGACAAGTATCGGGTTGGTGTTCACAGGTCACTTGTTGCATGCCAATACAGCCCTTAACTGATACTATGGTATCGGGGATTTAATTGGCAAGAGTGATCAGTGCAGTGCAGTTCAATTAGAGCACAACAGTGCTGTGAAGTGAACTGATACTATGGTATCAGGGAGGAGTGACTACTATGGGTTGTAGTCCAGTGAGCAAGTATAAGGATGAAGTGCAAGGTGCCAGGCCAAGGGTAAGGGGCTCTCAGTGTGGATAGTAGAGTACTTAATATCAAAGCAGAATATCCTAGTAGTCCAGTATCAAATGGGAGTAACAAGTGACTGGGACCAAGGTATTATTGTGACATACATTTATGAGCTAAGATGTGAGTTGGGGTAAGGTAGGATATTAGTTAAGTTATACTAGTAGTATTTAGTATAGCTAATATTAACTAGTATAGTTAGTAATAACTAGTATTAGCTAGGCATTAACTAGTATAAAGTAGAATTCCTTAGTACGACCTAGAAGACATAGTGTAGCAAGGTATTAACCTAGTATTGACTAGTATAAACTAGTATGGATCTAGAAGTGGCTTAGAAACATCACCATGAACTAGTTAACCCTGTTTATCATTTCAAAACACTCATTAACATTTATATTCCATATCTAGGGCTCTTGGACTTTGATAAATGAAAGTATAAGTATGTATTATATCAGTTATGAAATAAAAGTATTGCATATTTTAGACTTTGATAAATGGTCAGTTGTTTTGAATATTGCTTATTATAGACTTTGATAAATGAAAGTATATATTATATCAGTTATGATTTTTATAGTACGGTTAAGTTATAAAGTTAGGTGATAAACCACTGTATGTAATGATTTATATGATACATACTATCATTTTTGCAGAAGTATCTAAAAATAGATAAGAATTACTATCTGCGTCATCGTTCGTGGATGTACAACCGTCATTCTGATGACATGTACGGTATGCGGGATGAATTCATTGAGGGTGTACAACAGTTCCTGCAGTTCGCCAAGGCGTTCCCTCAGTACATGGACGGTACCAAAATTAAGTGTCCGTGTGTGAGATGTCGCAACAAGAAATATCATCCAGAAGTGGAAGTTACATATCATTTGTACTCGAAGGGCTTCACGCCAAATTACTATCAGTGGACCGCGCACGAAGAACTTGTATCTCTAGCATCGAAGTCGAAGCCCTATGTGGAGCCGTATATGGATGTCCACGACCACGATGCTTACGACGACGGGTTGGTGAACATGGTTTATGATACGGCGGGGCCTAGTTTTAATCCGGACAATTATGATACGGCGGGACCTAGTTTCAATCCGGACAATTATGATGCAGCTGAGGAGGCACCGAATGCCGATGCTGCAAAGTTTATGGAGTTGCTGGAGAATGCAAGGACTCCACTGTATCCTGGTTGTGAGGATCATTCACCGTTGGAGGTGGTTACAAGATTATGGAGCATTAAGTCTGATTTTAACATGTCGCAAGAATTCTATAATCGACTGCTCGATTTGGTTATAGAGATCTTGCCTGAGGGTACAAAGTTGCCTAAAGACTTCTAACGATCTAAGAGGATGGTGAGATCGCTTTGGATGGGATACGAGAAAATTGATGCATGTCACAACGGGTGCATGTTGTACTACAAAGACGACAAGGATGAAGATGCGTGCAGATTCTGTGGTGCTGATCGCTACAAGACCACTGTTAGAGGAAAGTCTGTCGGTGGAAGAAAGCCTACCGATTCGATGCACTACTTGCCTTTGACGCCGCGATTACAGCGGTTGTTTATGGTTAAGGAGACTGCAGAAAATATGAGTTGGCACAGGCGAAAATATATCGAAGGAGTATTGGATCGTCCATCCGATGGAGAAGCATAGAAGCACTTTGATCGAGAGTATCCACATTTTATCGAGGAAGCATGTAATGTCAGATTGGGGCTCTCCTCTGACGGTTTTACCCCATTCGGACTTTCGGGCTCCCAGTATTCGTGTTGGCCTGTGATCGTCACTCCGTAAAATCTACCGTCTTGGATGTGCATGAAGACTCCGTATATGTTCCTAACCGTTATTATTCCGGGTCCGAACAATCCAAAGAGGAACATCGATGTGTATTTACAGCCTTTGATAGATGAGTTGAATCAGCTGTGGGAAGTATGTGCCAACACGTACGATGTTTCTAGAAAGCATAATTTTCAAGATGAGGGCAGCACTTATGTTGTAAACCCCCTGATTTTTTTAATTTTTTTAAAAACAAAATTTACACAATTTTTTGTAATTTTTTGGGATTAAAACTAAGGTATTTTATAATTAAATGATTTTTAAATGATATTAATTAATATTAAAATATTATAAAAATAATAATTTTTGGTGTGAAATGAAAAACTAGACATAGGGTAATTTTTCGGAAATTTATTGGACACCAGAAGCATTTTAAAGCCCTAAAAACCAAGTTTATAATAAACTAAAATAAACCCTGAATTAAACCCGGTTTATTTAAAAATAAACCAAACCAACCCAGACCCGGTTCAACTGAACCGAACCCAACCTTAGCGGGTCGGATCTAAACCAGACCCGAAACCCGAATACCCGAACCCACACCTAAACTTTAATGGATCCGGGTCTAACCCGCTACCCGCTGACCCGACCCGGACCCGGACCCGTTAACCCTGCCGAAACCCTAAACCTAATCCTAACCGAAATACTGTTCCAGCGACCCCTATTTAACCCCCTCGACCGCCCGTAACGCCGGAACCCTAATCCCATCTTCCTCCCCCGGCTCTGCCCGGCCGCCTGAGCCCTAACCCCCTCCGCCTCGACCCTTCACCGTCAGCCCCGAGCCCAGCCCCGCTCCGCCACCACCCTTTTCCTTTGACGACACCCCAGCGCCACCGCCTCCATCTCTTCTCCAGCGCCCCGCTCCGCCATCGTCCCCGACAACCCCTCTCCACCGTCTCCTCCCATCTGCCTCTCCCCTCGCCGTCCTCCGCCTTCTCCCCAACCCGACAGAGCCCTAGCCACCCCGACCTGCAGCCCTCTCGCCTCGACGATCCTCCGCCCTGAGCCGCTCCACCGTCGTGATCCCCTCAGTCGTCGTCCTCGACCTCGAGGAGAACCGCAGTCGATCCCCTCTTCCTCCCCCGCCTCGACGCTAGAACCCTAACCCCTCGCCGTCATCCGCCCAGCTCCGTGACCCCCAGCCCTCCTCCGGCTGAACACCTCCGCCCCGAGCTGCCTTCCTCCGACGAGTCTCCGGCAGAAACCGAAACCCTAGGCAGTGCTGTACAGTAACCCGGACACTGTGTCGCAGTGTCGAGTCGCCTCACGGACACGAGAATTCGATCTTCACGGAGCCCTGTTCAGGTAGCATTTTCTCTTTCCTCGTTGCCCTATTTTCTGTCTCGTCTATTGTGACGCGTAGACTGCGTGACCCTCTCGATGCCCGTGCAACCCGCTCGGTGCGTCGTATCCTGTGGCGATCGTGAACCGCGATCCAAAAATAGGAAAAATAATACCCCATTTTCCCTCGAAACTGAGTACGCCCCGCCAAACGGGATAACTTGGTTGCGTACGATCTTTCACCGAAAGGTGCGCGTCGTTGATACGGACGTACGAGATTTTGCAGAAGTTGATTTGGATGTTCGTGCACACCGGAATCAACGCGTATCCGCCGACAACGCCCCGTATCCGCCTATTCTAGAACGTATTGTAACTTTGTATACACACGTCGGATCGAAACAAAACTTGTGCCATCGGACTCGTAGCAATACGCTGGTCCTGTGACCCAAGTTTGGTTTGATTTTGAGAACGTTGACAAAATCGCGTATCGTGGGCCCCGTGGCTCCACTTGACGGGCGATTTTGTGATCGGCTCATCGGAATCCAGTTCTGTAAGTTCCGTTGGGTTCATATCATCGTTCTGGACTTGTTGACACTAAGTTTAGCGAATTTGGAGACCATTGGTTCTGATACATTTTTTGGTGCAAAGCGGCCCACATGTGGACCCCGCTTTGACCAGAAATTGTTATTTTTGTCCTGTGTCCAAATTGGACTCAAGGACAGGCGTTTCTAGCTATTTGATATTTTTTGAATCTGATGGTGATATTTATTTCAGCTTTTGGAGGAGTACCTGCAGAATCCACTGATACAGGGACAACTGTTGGTATTCAAACTCCAGGCAAGTGTACCTTGCCAATATTGCAGTTCTTGTTACTTATTTTCTTGACTATTTATATATTGTTGTACTTGCTTGACCTAGGACCGTGTGACTTTACTTAGCGTACGATTAATAGTCGGGTGCCAACACCGTACGCGGAGTTGTGTAACGTCACCTAGAGATGGATATCGTGACCCTTTACATTCTCGTACTTGCCTTATCAAGTACATCATAACCCAGGAAACTTGATACTATTTATGAGATAGAATATTCCTGAGATATTCATGGTGATTCTGTGTAGGTTGCAGGATTTTGACATAGACATTATATTCATAGATATTATATGACTTGTTGCAGTAGCTATGATCTCGCGTGACATGGACATGAGACGTGATATGAGACGTGTGGTTACATTGGGTGGGGAGAGACACATAGGCTACAGGCTGATTTATATATATATTTATTATGGTGAGGTCTTAGACTCTATATCAGAGCTAGGCACTCTACTAGTGAGATATTATTGTGAGGCCTTAGACTCTACATTAGAGCTAGGCACTCTACTAGTGATATTACTACTACCGGCTCTCCGACACAGAGCTTGTAGCGGTCTCAGCCTGAGTTTTAGTAATGCTCTCAACTTGCATTTCACATAGATGGTTATATAGTTTATCCTATTGTTTCATTTATTGCTGCACTGCATTTATTTTGGCATGAGTTATTTTGTACCTTGTTATGTCCCCTGAGGACCTGGATCCGGATTATGTCCCCAGGATTTGCAGACGAGATCTATCCCGAGATATACGGGACATCAGCAGGAGCAGGAGTTGATACAGGAGCTGTACCGCTTTCCTAGGACGAGGTGTTAGCTGAAGACTTTTCCTGAGTATCTGTGTTCCATACTCAGTATCTACTTTATTCAGACATTTATGTTTTGGTCTATTGAACCACTGTATCAGATTTATATCAGGTTGTTCCCCGATTTACTTTGTTGAGACTGGTTATTGATTTATATTTCTTATTGTTGTTGATCATATTTATCTTCTGTGGATGAGATTAGTTGTGGCATGTTTTAGTATACCTTATTTTACAGCTTAAGTATGCCCTGATGGATCCATTAAATTGGGTTTGTCCATCAGTGTGTGCTGCTGGCCATTGACACGTGTCTAGTCCCTCGATATTTTGGGACTGGGGCGTGACATAGTTTTTGTGGTGGCCCATGCAGGTCGAGAGCATATTGTCTCGGTTACGTTACTGTACCGAGCAATCCTGCAAATAGGACTACAGTATAGGATCTCATCCACAATTGACTATGAGTCATCATCCTCCTACCTGTTCTATTTGAACAATTGTATCCTGCTTGATTCCTGTACTTCCTTAATAGTTCTTTGAGTATAGCCTTCTACTCGAATATAGGAACCCATGTTATTAGGATGATAATTAGGATAGCACACCTATTAAGAATACAACGAGAATATAGACACACCACTAAGTTTAGAATATCTAGTGAACCCTAGAATTCCTTATCTCTAGAGGTGGTTTACCATTACCCGCTGATGTATTATGAAGACTTTAGAGTAGTATAGACACTACTAGAGTTAGTTAGAAGTTTACCATAATGGTTGACCCTAGTATTGAGGAACCAATAGAAAACCAAAATTTAAAATTTGGACTGAACCTAACCTTCATAGTTAGATAGTATTGGAGAACTACAAACTTAGATCATTATCTTATTATTAGTAGACAGCACCTCAGGAAGACTAGAGGAATATAATCAATATTTTCCCCTCTTCATCATGCCTCGAACATAGCAACTAGCACCCCACTCCCCTTTAGAAAACCATGATGCTATCTAGAGCCCATATTTTAAATTTTTATATATTGTTCCTCTGCGGCCTTAACGTTCGCTAATTGCGCGATGAGTAAATTATCTTCTTCTTTTCTTCATCTTTCAACTCGTGCCACTTGACACCTCTAATTATAGACCAAGTGATTATATTCTAAGATAGGATACATAGTTTGCTATAGTTATAGTTGTAAACTTGAATTTTGAATTATGTACCTTGTAGGTAGAACCTGATAGTTGAGTTGTTCAATTAGATTGTGATGATTACCCCTAGTTGTAGACCACGTAATTTGTACCCCCACCTCGATACAAGTTAGATCCCTTTCCTCTTAACGGCTAGTAACTCTTCTATTCTTACTATCGACACTTGTTCTATAAGCACTATGACTAAGACTTAAGACGACCATGACCTATGTAATATAAGAGGATACCCTAATAGGTACTAAGACCCCCTCTCGTAGACCTTAACAGGAGCTTCTATGGTATCCTTAAGACAATTACAATAGTAGTTCAATTGTTATAAGTTAGGTAGTATACCTCACACCCTAGTATCACATAGTCTTTTGACCCATTATTGAAGTATAACTGAATGACATTAATTGTATGCTAGCATAAGACGACAGTGTTTATTCAGACGATAGAATTTAGAGATCCATGTCCTACTTGGTCGACTAGCAACTTAGACAAGGAGGTTGTATGATAACTGTAGAGATTGTAAAGTCTTTTATTTTTATTGCTTATTTTGTTTTTGTCTTTATGAACTTGAATTAATTTGTACCTCCTTTCATCATCATCTAGCGTACTTATATTTGTTGTACTACCTTGACTTATGCTGCTAATATAGCCTAGTTTTGCAAGCTTACTCTTCTATCGAGCTTGATAATGATATATGTATTAGTGGGTTAACACACTGATATATTTCAGAATCAGTGTACTACGGTATGATCAACCATAGTGCGCTTGGTTCGCCCCTTCGCATAACTACCTACGTGGATTGAGATATATAGTGATTAGTAGACGAATGTACTTGCCCTCTAGATATGTCTGAGTATATCGTATCTGCTACATAACTGTACCGATGCGAGCATGTGAATAAGAATTACCAAATTATGATTTCAATCCATAACTGTCTTGACAATTCCTATTTAAATTCTTTAAACGCCTTGATACCGATACTTCTATTCTATTACCTCCCCCTTGAACTCTTTATTATTGATCTTCGTCTCCCCTTATTTTGGAAAAACGAAATATCTTGCTTGGTATAAGTTTGATATATAGATAGTACTAGATATACCCCACAGGCCAGTCGCATTGTTTGGTGACTATCTTTTATAAATAATTAAGGGCATATCATAGATGATATGTTTGGTGTTAAAAACTTTGAGGATTCAATAACATGATTAAATAATTTAGGGCATAACTTTCTTAGAGGTATAGCCTTAGATGATAGATGGGTAAATTCTAAGTTGGGTAGAGACCGCAATGTTCACTTGAGAGAAATTCTTTAGACTGTAATCAAGTGAGATTTGATAGAGAGACCCTACCCTAGTTTAATTTCGAGGACGAAATTATTTTAAGTTGGGTAGATTGCAAACCCCTTGATTTTTTTAAATTTTCTTAAAACAATTTTTACACAATTTTCTGTAATTTTTTGGAATTAAAACTAAGATATTTTATAATTAAATAATTTTTAAATGATGTAAATTAATATTAAAATATTATGAAAATAATATTTTTGGGTGTGAAATGAAAAACTAGACATAGGATAATTTTTTGGGAATTTATTGGACACCGAAAGCATTTTTAAAGCCCTAAAAACCAAGTTTATAATAAACCAAAATAAACCCTCAATTAAACCCGGTTTATTTTAAAATAAACCAAACAAACCCAGACCCGGTTCAACTGAACCGAACCCAACCTTAGCGGGTCGGATCTAAACCCGACCTGAAACCTGAATACCAAAACCCGCACCTAAACTTTAATGGATCCGGGTCTAACCCGCTACCCGCTGACCCGACCCGGACCCGTTAACCCTGCCGAAACCCTAAACCTAATCCTAACTGAAATACTGTTCTAGCAACCCCTATTTAACCCCCTCGACCGCCCGTATCGTCGGAAACCTAATCCCCTCTTCCTCCCCCGCCTCTGCCCGGCCGCCTGAGCCCTAACCCCCTCCGCCTCGACCCTCCACCGTCAGCCCCGAGCCCAGCCTCGCTCCGCCACCACCCTTTTCCCTCGACGACACCCCAGCGCCATTGCCTCCCTCTCTTCTCCAGCGCCCCGCTCCGCCATCGTCCCCGACAACCCCTCTCCACCGTCTCCTCCCCTCTGCCTCTTCCCTTGCGGTCCTCCGCCCTCTCCCCAACCCGACAGATCCCTAGCCATCCCGACCCGCAGCCCTCTCGCCGCGACGATCCTTCGCCCTGAGCCGCTCCACCATCGTGATCCCCTCAGTCGTCGTTCCCGACCTCGACGAGAACCGCAGTCGATCCCCTCTTCCTCCCCCGCCTCGACGCCGGAACCCTAACCCCTCGCTGTCATCCGCCTAGCTCCGTGACCCCCAGCCATCCTCCGGCTGAACACCTCCGCCCCGAGCCGCCTTCCTCCGGCGAGTCTCTGGCAGAAACCAAAACCCTAGGCAGTGCTGTACAGTAACCCGGACACTGTGTCGCAGTGTCGAGTCGCCTCACGGACACGAGAATTCGGTCTTCACGGAGCCCTGTTCAGGTAGCATTTTCTCTCTCCTCGTTGCCCCATTTTCTGTCCCGTCTGTTGTGACGCGTAGACTGCGTGACCCTCTCGATGCCCGTGCAACCAGCTCGGTGCGTCGCATCCTGTGGCGATCGCGAACCGCGATCCAAAAACAGGAAAAATAATACCCCATTTTTCCTCGGAACTGAGTACGCCCCGCCAAACGGGACGACTTGGTCGCGTGCGGTCTTCACCGAAAGGAGCGCCGTTGATATGGACGTGCAGGATTTCGAAGAAGTTGATTTGGATGTGCGTGCACACCGGAATCAACGCGTATCCGCCGACAACGCCCCGTATTCGCCTGTTCTGGAATGCGTTATAACTTTGTGTACACATGTCGGATTGAAACAAAAATTATGCCATCGGACTCGTAGCAATACGCTGGTCCTGTGACCCAAGTTTGGTTCGATTCTGAGAACGTTGACAAAATCGCGTATCGTGGGCCCCACGGCTCCACTTGACGGACGATTTTGTGATCGGCTTATCAGAATCCTGTTCTGGAAGTTCCGTTGGGTTCGTATCATCGTTCTGGACTTGTTGACACTAAGTTTGACGAATTTGGAGACCATTGGTTCTGACACATTTTTTGGTGCAAAGCGGCCCACATGTGGACCCCCTTCGACCAAAAACTGTCATTTTTGCCCTGTGTCCAAATTGGACTCAAGGACAGGCGTTTCTAGCTATTTAATATTTTCTGAATCTTATGGTGATGTTTATTTCAGCTTTTGGAGGAGTACCTGCAGAATCCACTAATACAGGGACAACTGTTGGTATTCAAACCCCAGGCAAGTGTACCTTACCAACATTGCAGTTCTTGTTACTTATTTCCTTGACTTATTTATATATTTTTGTACATGCTTGACCTAGGACCGTGTGACTTTACTTAGCGTCCGATTAATAGTCGGGTGCCAACACCGTACGTAGAGTTGTGTAACGTCACCTAGAGATGGATATCGTGACCCTTTACATTCTCGTACTTGTCTTATCAAGTACATCATAACCCAGGACACATGACACTATTCATGAGACAGAATTTTCCTGAGATATTCATGGTAATTCTGTGTAGGTTGCAGGATTTTGACATAGACATTATATTCATAGATATTATATGACTTGTTGCATTAGCTATGATCTCGCATGACATGGACATGAGACGTTGTGGACATGAGAAGTGTGGTTACATTGGGTGGAGAGAGACACACAGGCTACAGGCTGATTTATATATATATATATATATTTATTATGGTGAGGCCTTAGACTCTATATCAGAGCTAGGCACTATACTAGTGAGATATTATTGTGAGGCCTTAGACTCTACATTAGAGCTAGGCACTCTACTAGTGATATTACTGCTACCGGCTCCCCGACACAGAGCTTGTAGCGGTCTCAGCCTGAGTTTTAGTAATGCTCTCAACTTGCATTTCACATAGATGGTTATATAGTTTACCCTATTGTTTCATTTATTGCTGCACTGCATTTATTTTGGCATGAGTTATTTTGTACCTTGCTATGTCCCCTGAGGACCTGGATCCGGATTATGTCCCCAGGATTTGCACACGAGATCTATCCCGAGGTATACGGGACAGCAGCAGGAGCAGGAGTTGATACATGAGCTGTATCGCTTTCCGAGGATGAGGTGTTAGCTGAAGACTTTTTCTGAGTATCTGTGTTCCATACTCAGTATCTACTTTATTCAGACATTTATGTTTTGGTCTGTTGAACCACTGTATCAGATTTATATCAGGTTGTTCCCCCGATTTACTTTGTTGAGACTGGTTATTGATTTACATTTCTTATTGCTGTTGATCATATTTATCTTCTGTGGATGAGATTAGTTGTGACATGTTTTAGTAGAACTTATTTTACAGCTTAAGTATGCCCTGATGAATCCATTAAATTGGGTTTGTCCATCAGTATGTGCTGCTGGCCATTAACACGTGTCTAGTCCTTCGATATTTTGGGACTGGGACGTGACATATGTGGACCGTCTTCTTGGCCACCCATCGCAAGGACAAAAATCTCATTGATGAGAGGGCCTCGCAGACCTATGTAAGTATTACTTTACTTTGTGTTAATTTTAATATAACTTAGGCAATTATCGAGTTTCCAAACCTTTCTAGGCCGAGTATCTTAGGCTGCGTGAGCGGGCGACTGCTAGTGCATCTACACCTGGAGAGGCTGGTACTTCGTCGCAGCCCGCTCCAACTTCGTCGACGGACGACCTGTGGGTGACCGCAGCTGGTGGTCTCCAGAGGGGTACGTACTACGGTACAGGCTCCTATGGCGCTCTGGTTGCGACGCAGTCATCTAGGGCTTCTCCGACAGCTGCACATTCCACACAACCCTCGCAGTCGCAGCCCTCACAGTCGTCAGCCAGGGTCCAGGAGGCCGTCCAGGAGGCCGTTCAGGAGGCCGTTGACCGTCAGATTGCGTCTCTCCGTGACGAATTGCTGCGAAGGATGGAGGAGCAGCCCCGGTCCTAGCCGCAGGTGGACGATCCGACGCTCATCCCACGATTCGATATGCTCGACCGCAGCATGACGGAGCTCCGGAATTTGACAAACAAAATTAGAGCCTCGACAGACCGCAACATCATGGAGTTGCATGCATCACAACTAACGATGGGCGAGAGGCTGACGATGATGCAGGATTCAATGGTTCATAGCAGTACGAGGCTGTTATCTACCATGGATTCTTACAACCAGTGACTCGCAGACTTGGAGCGGGTACGGCCTCCTGGTGTACCTACATCGACACAAACTCCACCGACATCGGTGTCGATTCCATGGGACGAGTATGAGCAGTTCTTATCCTTCAGGCGCGCCGGTGGTCAGCCTCCTGCAGATCCGCAGTAGTATAGCTAGCTGCTGGATATTTATATTTTTTTTATTATTTAGGATGCGATTGTATGGATATAAATTTGCCATATTCTTTACGATAAGATTTGTTGGGTGCTTTCTTTTCTTCAAATTTTATTATAGTATTCATATTAAATATGTTATTTTACCGGTGTTGAGTGTTAAGTGCCTATTTTTTCCTATTTGCTGCTACTAGAATTTTCCCCCTTGTTGTTGCTACTGTGTCCCTTATTCAATTATTTCTACTACCATCATATACCTAATAATGAACCCAAGGGGGTTGGCAAACCCAGAAATGCAATTCAGTATTATTTTTTTTATTTTTTCTATAAAATTAACGACGTTTTTAGCGACGTTTAGCGACGTACATATACGTCGCTAACTACATCGTTAATTAGCGATGCTCTTAGACGTCGCTAATGACGTCGCTAAAATCGTCGCTGTACGTCGTAAACTGCTGACATGGCAGTATTGCCAGGTCATTAATGACGTCGGTGTAACGTCGCTATAGAAGTCGCTAATTAGCGACGTTTAGCGACTTTATTAAACATCGCTAATTAGTGACGCTGAGTCGCTAAACGTCGCTAAATTTAGCGACACAATAAAGTCGCTAAAAACGTCGGCATAGCGACGTTTAGCGACGTTTTTTATTTTAGCGACTTGCTTTTTTCGACTTCTTTAAAACGTCGATAATTACGTCGCTAAACTTACTTAGCGACATTTTTTGGTTATTTAGCGACGTTTTTAGACGTCGCTAATTTGACTTTTTCTGGTAGTGTTAGCTATCTTTATGACTCGTTGCATCAGTTAGAGGTCATGATCTTGCGTGACATGGACATGAGACGTCGTGGACATGAGACGTATGATTACATTGGGTGGGGAGAGACACACATGCTACAGGTTGATTATTATTACAGTGCCGTAGCCACGCCGAGCTAGGCTCCTACATGATATCACTGCTACCGGCTCCCCGACACAGAGCTTGTAGTAGTCTCAGCCTGAGTTTTAGTGATGCTCTCATTTTGTATATCACTTAGCTGGTTACATAGTTTATCTTATTGATTCATTTATTATACTGTATTTATTTGGCTTGAGTTATTCTTGTACCTTGCTATGTCCCCTGAGGACCTGGAATCCGGATTATGTCCCCAGGTTTAGCAGAGGAGATCTACCCTGAGGTGTACGGGACATGAGTAGACATTGGAGCAGTACCATCACCAGAGGACGAGGTGATCGCCGATGATTTCTCCTGAGTATCTGCTTTATCTATACTCAGTTATTTCTGTTGTATACTATTTATTGAATTGATGTATCAAACTCATTATCGGGTTGTTCCCCGAGATATATTTTATTGAGACTTGATGTTGCTTTATATTTTATATAGATTGTATTTATTTCTGTGGATGAGATTAGTAGCATAGACCTTTATTGTTATTCTACAGCTTAAGTACACCCTGATGGGTCAATTAAATTGGATTTGCCAATCGGAGTGTGCTGCTGGCCATTGCCACGTGTCCAGTCCCTCGGTATTTTGGGACTGGGACGTAACATATGTTGAACTTTAATGATTTGTTAAAATATTTTCTTCATCGTCTTGATTGTCTGAATTGCATGTTGCATTTTGACTAGGCGTTGTTCTCTACTGTATTTCACTGTAGTGCCCAGAAAAGAATAGTTGATTCACAAAATGTTTATGTCAGAAGTACACTGATCTTATTTGTTAAGTACGATGGCCTTCTAATAAAAAAGAACTCTTGTTTCTCCTTATAAAGGAACTTTAAGCCTTTCCATTTGCCTTTGGTTAGTGACCATCAGGAAGCAATAAATTGGTTTGTGAACTTTGCCATATGTTTCTTTAACTTGCATAAGATTCGCACATGCTTCTTACTTTAAGACATATCCACTAACAATGGCATCTAGAGTACGTATAAGAAAAGATTTTTTTAATTCCATGCTATTATTAGTGCATTCGATTACACTAGTTGATTTCTGGGTTAAGTGCTTTGCTTATTCTTTACTAAGGAAAGCAAAGGAACGCCTGTGTGTGAATTGCTGTGAGAAACTCGTCACATCCATGTGATCAATCCCATTCTCATGCTCTTGCATCTTGATTTTTTTATCTGATTATTGGTTAGTTATTTTTCATAATTTTGCATATTGAGCGTGAATCAAAGAAAGCTCTAGATAACTCTACTACACAAATCAGGTAATGGTTTAGTATAGATATGCACATTAGCCACCTAATGCTTGATCTAGTTGTAGTTGTTAAAGTATTTCATGGATGCGTAGCTATGTGTTTGGTACTTATCTCTAGCTAGTGCTGAGAGTGAAGGCCCCATTGGAAAACATCAATGTGGAGCATTTGTTGTAATTAATTCAATAAACTGATGATGCATGTTAATACAAATTAATTAGCCTCCTCAGAAAAATGGAAATGAAAATAGTTTCAGTAACATTCCTATAATTTATGGCATTCATAAAGGCTCAACCAAATGTATAAAGGGCCATCATTTTTTTGGTTATTGTTACCGAATATCATATATCATTGAGACTTCCATATGGATGATCCATATGATTACAATAGGAAGTATTATTCTGAATTTAGTTTCCCCATTCAAATCTTGATCTGCATACTTTATCTCCACATTTGATTTGTCGTTTGTATTTGAAAATAAAATAAAATAACCAACTTCCAATTTTTTTTTTTTTTAAAACTAGGTTGATCACTATATAGTTTTAAAAATAATTTTGGTTCAGAAGAATATATTCACGTGAAAGAATGTAGTCTGGCTTATGTGAAACACTGACTGTGTACTTAATTACAACTTGTAATATACATTTCGAACCCAAAAAAAAAAAATTGTGCACTGCATATTTTTATTCTTAGTGCGGTTTTATTTTTGTATTTCATGTCTATAATGACCGAAATTACTCTATCATTATGTTATCATTGAATGCAAATTAAAATATTCAGTGCTTACCCTTCAATATAGTTAAGATGATTAAAATAATATCTTTACCCTTATAAATGTAGAAGCTGAACTGACCTCTAGAATGTGACAAGGCACTAGAATTAGAGAATGATTTTAATGCTTCAGGCTTTCAATGCAATGATAGTGTTGTATAAGTTGACTATTCTATGTATACATTTTGGTGATGGAACGGAACTATGCTTCTGCTTTCAATCCATTTTTTATATATTTCAGAAGGACACATATTCTTTCGAGGATTAAAGTCACTACTAACAAAAACGGTATTAGCGATGTATTTTAGCGACTTTATATAAAAACATCGCTAAATTAGCAATCCAACAAAAATGTCGCTAGACGTCGCTAAATGGCGACATTTAGCGACGTTTAGCGACTTTTATTAAGATTTTAAAAGATTAGTCGCTATAAGTACAATTAAGGTCGCTAAACGTCACTAATATGTCTACTTTAGCGACGTTTAGCATCGTATATATTAAAAATATTTAGCGACGTATTTGACGTCGCTAAATTTTAATTTAGCGACGTTTTTATTTGACGTCGCTAAACGTCGCTAAATTTTGGTTAATTAGGGCTTAGTTTTCTTTTCCCCCATCTGCCAAAATTTTGAAAGTTTTCAAATCCTTTCGATTTCCCCCACCCTCCATCTGCGGCGACCGGCTCTCCACGGCTGCGGCTACTCCGGCATCCCCCTCCTCCTCCTCGAGCTCTAGGTAAACCCTAACTCTCTCTCTCTCTCTCACATGTGACACTGACACAACACACACTTGACAGACACGACACACAGACACTGACAGACACACACGACACACACACACAGACGCAGACACACACACACGACACACACACACAGACGCAGACACACATACACACGACACACACACACACACACACAGACACACACGACTCTCTCTCTCTCTCTCTCTAGGGTTTTTGATCAGGGGTTAGGGTTAGGGTTAGGTTTAGGGTTAGGGTTAGGGTTAGGTTTTTTGACCTGGGGTTAGGGTTAGGGTTGTTAGGGTTAGGGTTAGGTTTAGGATTTTTGATCAAGTTTTAAAAAGTATGCCAAGTACCCAACCAATTTCAGTTGTCAATGATTATAATTGACAAGGACATATACAACATTCAAAAAAATAATAAGAGAAACACGACAGAAAAAAGAACTCAACCCCGAGCTTGCCAATTAGTTGGGAATGGTCAAAGGTTGAGTGGTTTGGAATATGAGAAGAAAGAGACTATTTTGTTTGTACTTTTTAAAATGCGAAGGTGAAACTAGAGTAAGGAAAATAAAATTCCTTCTACCAAACAAAGACTTACCTCCCAAAGGTACAACGAGTCAACAAAAGAGAATTCTCGACGAACAAGACCATCAACATTCTGAAGGCAAACAAATACTCCCTTACATATAAGTTTTCTGGAGATTTCTTCTTTATTCTGAATTCTTTATATGTTGACATGTATGTATTTGTATTAGGTCTTGTTCAAGGATGAATGTTATCTTTTCCCTTTTTGCAATAGCTCCAATTGTCTCTACCTGAAGGATAAGTTGTCAGTGTACATATAACAATAGAAACAACTGCAAAAATATGAATTCCATAGAATCAACCTAATCAGCTATCAATATAAGTGTCCATAAGATCAAAGTCCCACTTTACTAGCCTACTTAATTTTATGCGTCAAATCTGAAGCTTCACTATTAAGGCCATGTTGTTGTTTAATCTTAGCATGTTTTTAATTAATTTCTTGCATCAAATCTGAGCTCACCTTCCCTGTAGAGATTGTTTAATATTTTGATTGACTCTATGTTTGTATCAATATAAAGATGTTTCATCATGTTTTATCGATATTTTGCATCGCTTGTTGTACCATGGCAATTACGCTTGCAAGGAAGAATCATCAATAATAAAGACTGTAAACACCCTGATTTTTCTGAATATTTTTAATATAATTTTTTCCAAGTTTTCGGTAATTTTTCGAGAATTAAAACTAAGGTGATGGTGATTAAAAGATTTTTAAATGCTGTTAATTGATGTTAAAATTATGGAAATAATATTTTATGGTGTAAAATGGAAAACCGGACATAGGGTAATTTTCTGTGAATTTATTGGACTTCGGAATCATTTTTAAAGCCCTAAAAACTATGGTAAAATTAAACCAAGATAAACCATGCCTGAACCCGGTTCACTTGAACCAAATTAAATCGAACCAAACCGACTCAAACTGAACCGAACCAAGCCAACCCAACATAGCGGGTCGGGTCGGGTAGGATCCGAGTCAAACCCGACCCGGACCCGAAACCCACACAGAACCCTAATTCTAATCGGGTCGGAAACACTGTTCCGACCCGGCGGCAGCGCGCATATAAACCCCGCGGAAGTCTCGCCCCGCCGCCAGACCTCTCCCTCTCTCATTCCTCCAACCGCCTACCTCCTCCTAGCACCACCCGACTCCGCCGCAGTCGCCGTCGACCTCTCCAACCTTCCGCCGTCGATCGACCACTCCATCTCCATCCTTCTCCACCGCCGCTCGATCCCCGCTCAGGCGGTCGACCACCCATCGACTTCCCCTTTCATCCGCCTCCCATCTCCGCCGCTGACCCACTCCGACAGCAGCAGCCCGACCTCGCCGCTGCCGCCCGCGAGCGCCTCCCCGCTCACCTAGGCAACCCTCCGCGAAGCCCTAGGTCGGCCGCCCTCTGCCCTAGCAAGGACACAGTGGGCCGGACACATCTCTCTGAGCCCGGACACAGTTGACGCAGGACACGAAGCAGACGACCCGGACACGTGAAAGTCAGATTCACGGAGCCCTGTTCAGGTAGGTTTTCTCTCTCCTCGTAATTTTGTTTTTGATTCTGTCTTTTGCAACACGTAGACTGTATAACCCTCTCGATGCCCGTGCAACCCGCTCGGTGTGTCGCGTCCTGTGGCGATCGCAAACCGCGATCCAAAAACAGGAAAACCAACGCCCTATTTTACCCCGGAACTGAGTGCGCCCCGCCAAACGGGACGACTTGGTCGCACGCGATCTTTACCGAAACGTGCTCATCATTGATACGGACGTGTGAGATTTCGCAGAAGTTGATTTGGATGTGCGTGCACACCGGAATCAACGCATATCCGCCGACAACTTCCCGTATTCATCTATTCTGGAACACGTTGTAACTTTGTGTACACACGTCGGATCGAGACGAAACTTGCGCCATCGGACTCGTAGCAATACGCTGGTCCTGTGACCCAAGTTTGGTTCGATTCTGAGAACGTTGACAAAATCACGTATCGTGGGCCCCACAGGCTCCACTTGACTGGCAATTTTGTGATTGGCTCATCGGAATCTAATTCTGGAAGTTCCGTTGAGTTCGTATCATCGTTCCTGACCTGTTGACACTGAGTTTAACGAATTTGGAGACCTTTGACCCTGACACGTTTTTCGGTGCAAAGTGGCCCACATGTGGACCCCGCTTTGACCCGGAAATATTATTTTTGCCCTTGTGTCCAAATTAGACTTAAGGATAGGCGTTTCTAGCTATTTGATACTTTCTGAGACTGTTGGTGATGTTTATTACAGCGTTTGGAGGAGTACCTGCAAGATCCACTGATACAGGGACAACTGTTGGTATTCAAACCCCAGGCAAGTGTACCTTGCCATACTCTGCAGTATTGTTACATATTTTCCTTGATTCATTTATATTGCTGTGCATGCTTAACCTAGGACCGTGTGACTTACTCAGCGTCCGATTATTAGTCGGATGCCAACACCGTACGCGGTGTTGTGTATTGTCATCTAGAGTTGGACATTCGTGACCTCTTTTCATTCTCGTACTTGTCTTATCAAGTACACTATAACCCAGGACACTTGACACTATTCATGAGACAGGATCTTCCTGAGATATTTATGGTGATTCTGTATAGGATACAGGACTGGACATAGATAATATATTCATAGATACTTTATGACTGATTGCATTAGCTATGATCCCGCTCGACATGGACATAAGATGTTATGGTCATGAGATGCGTGGTTACATGGGGTGGGGAGAGACACACAGGCTATAGGCTATTTTTATATATATCTACTACTATTGTGAGGTCGTAAACTCTCGAGCAGAGCTAGACACATTACCGGTTATTACCGCTACCGGCTCCCCGACGTAGAGCTTGTAGTATCTCAGCCTGAGTACTCGTGATGCTCTCACTTGCATTTTCACATAGATGGTTACATACTTACCCTATTTATTCCATTATTTGCTGCACTGTATTTATTTTGGCTTGTATTATCTGTACCTTGCTATGTCCCCTGAGGACCTGGATTCGGATTATGTCCCCAGGATTTGCAGACGAGATCTATCCCGAGGTATACGGGACCGCATCAGGAGCTGATACAGGAGCTGTACCGACACCCGAGGACGATGTGTTAGCTGAAGACTTTTTCTGAGCATCCATGTTTCTTGCTCAGTATTTATTTTATTCAGTTATTTATATTCTGGTCTGTTGAACCATTGTATTAGATTTTTGTCGGATTGTTCCCCGAAGTACTTTGTTGAGACTGGTTGATGATTTACATTTTTTATATCTGTGGATCATATTTTATCTTGTGTGGATGAGATTAGTTGTGACATGTTGTCGTAGACCTTATTTACAGCTTAAGTACGCCCTGATGGATCCATTAAATTGGGTTTGTCCATCAGTGTGTGCTGTTGGCCATTGCCACGTGTCTAGTCTCTCGATATTTTGGGACTGGGACATGACATAGTTTTTGTGGTGGCCCATGCAGGTCTACGACTAAAACGTTCGGTTTTAACTTAGGGAACGAACAAGCCTGCCCTAAGGATAGAATAAGTTATAGGATCTCATCCATTATTGAACCATTTTTGAACTCTATATCGAACTCGAATTGTTACTTGATTTGCATCCTGTGTTGATTCCTCTGAGCGTTCTTATAGTTTATCTTTTGGTTGCAGAGTAATGGATCCCAGGAACGGAGATAAGAATCCTTTGGACACGCCACACGACGTTATGGTTACTTATGTAGACAGAGTGACACCAGGGAATGGAGGACAAACATCGCAGAGCAATCAAACCGGCCAGCCTAATCCAAGGTTCCGGCGTGATGACATCCCACCTCCACCACAGTTCACTCCACAGATGCCAGTTTTCCCGCCAGGACAAGCCATGGACGGGTAACAGATGTTTCAGATAATGTATGTCATGATGCAAGCCTAGCAGCAGGTTCAGCACGAGGCTCAGCGTCACGAGGCAGAGTATTTGAGAACCAGCCTAGTATCAGCAATGGAGTAGGCAAACCCACCAGCGAGGCGATCAGCGACGGGATCTATCACCGATTTCTGTCAGCTCAAGCCTCGTACCTTGTAAACCCCCTAATTTTTCAAGAATTTTAAATTTGGATTTTATACAATTTTCTGGAATTTTTTGAGAATTTTCTGTAATTAAAATCAAGGTTTTAAATATTAAATAATTTTTAATTGATAATAAATAATATTAAAATATTATAAAAATAATATTTTTGTGTGTAAAATGAAAAACTGGACTTAGGGTAATTTTTCTGGAATTTATTGGGCCCCGAACCTATTTTTAAACACATAAAAATAATTATTTAATTAATTATTTAATTATTATTTAGTTATTTATTTATTTATTATTTATTTAAACCCTAAAGCCCACCAGAGCCGGCCCAACCCGAGCCCATCAGCCTGGCCCAACCGACTTCGGCCCGCTAACACTATCGGGTCGGGTCGGGTCTGCCCGCCGCCCGACCCGCTACCCGCTACACGCTCACCCTCACCCCCACTACCCGCACCCCCGCGTCCTCCGGCGCTCCGCCAGCCTCGCTCCGGCCACCTCGCCGCTCTGCCCGGCCACCTCGCCCACGTCCCCGCCTTCCTCGCCCAGCCTCCGCCCTACCCGGCCTCGACCCCCCGCCGCAACCTTATAAAACCCCCCCTCGTCGAGCCTCCACCGCCATAGCCACCGCCTCCCACAGCGCCGCCGCCACCGCTGCGCAGCCCGCCGTGCCCGGCCGACGCCACCCTGCCCGCAGCTCCCCTCCCCCGGCCATCTCCTCCCCTCCGGTACCCCGCAGCGCCGTCTCCCTCCTCCCATCGACCCCTCGACGAACGCCAGCGCCGGCCGCCGGCTTCCCTGGCCCGTCTCCGCCTCCCCGAGAGCCGCCCAGCTCCGGCCGAGTCTTCCCCCGCTGCCCCCAGCCTCTCTCCGGCGGTCCTCCGGCCGCCGCAGAACCCTAAACCTAACCCTAGACGCCGGACACGGCTTGGACACAGGACACATTGTCCTGTGTCGTGTCGGACACGGGTGAACCCGGTTTCTGAGGAGCCAAGTTCAGGTACTTGTAACTTCTTGCTCGTAGCTCTGATTTCGATTCCGTAAATTGCGTTGCGAAGCCTGTATGACCCTCTCGGTGCCCGGATAAACCGCTCGGGGCATCGCGTCCTGTGGTGATCGCACACCTCGATCCAAAAAACAAGAAAAATAACGCCCCGATTCACCCCGGAACTGGGTACACCCCGCCAAACGGGACGACTTGGTTGAGTGCAGTCTTCACAGATACGTGCGCGTCGTTGATACGGACGTGTGGGATTTCGCAGAAGTCGATTCGGGTGTGCGTGCACACCGGGATCAACGCGTATCCGCGGACATCGTCCCGTATCCGACTTTTCTGAATTGTGACCTAACTTTGTGTACACATGTCGGATTGAAACGAAACTTGCGCCATCGGACTCGTAGCGATACGCTGGTCCTGTGACCCAAGTTTGGTTCGATTCTGAGAACGTTGACGAAATCGCGTGTCGTGGGTCCTATAGGCCCAGCTCGACGGGCGATTTTGTGATCGGCTCATCGGAATCCAATTCTGGAAGTTTCGTTGGGTTTGTATCATCGTTCCTGACCTGTTGACACTAAGTTTGGTAAATTTGGAGACCTTTGACCCTGACATATTTTTCGGTGCAAAGCGGGCCCACATGTGGACCCCGTTTTGACCCAAAATTGTCGTTTTTGCCCTTGTCTCCAAGCTGGACTCAAGGATAGGCGTTTCTAGCTGATTGATATTTTTTGGATCTAATGGTGATATTTGTTTCAGCATCCGGAGACATTCCTGGAGATTTCATGAATACCAGAGCTACAGTTGGAGCCCGAACCCCAGGCAAGTGTACCTCGCCAAAACTTGCAGTCTTTATTAAATATTCCTTGGCTTATTTATACATCAGTGGGCAACTGTACCTTGCCAACTCGCAGTGATTCTAGTTATATTATTTTACTTGAGTTCATGTAGATTCATATATAAACTTGTTTAACTGTTCAACCCAGGACCGAGTGGCTTTACTTAGCGTCCGATTATCAGTCGGGTGCCAACCCCATGCGCGGAGTTGTGTAACGTCACATAGACATGGATAGCGAGACCCGATATTTCTCGTACTTGTCTTATCAAGTACATCATAACCCAGGACACCTGACACTATTCATGAGACAGAGTCTTCCTAAGACATTCATGGTGATTTTGTATAGGATACTGGACTTGGCATAGACATTATATCCTTAGATATTATATGACTGTTGCATTAGCTATGATCCCGCTGACATGGACATGAGACGTTATGGTCATGGTATGCGTGGTTACATTGGGTGGGGAGAGACACACATGCTACAGGTTGACTATATTATGCCGGCGTCTCAGTCTCTCTTCGAACTAGACAACTACATGATATCGCTGCTACCGGCTCTCCGACACAGAGCTTGTAGTAGTTTTAGCCTGAGTTCTAGTGCTGCTCTCATCTTGCATATCACGTAGCTGGTTATTTAGCGTTTCCCTATTGTTCTATTTATTGCTGGAGAGACACACAGGCTACAGGTTGACTATATTATGCCGGCGTCTCAGTCTCTCTCCGAGCTAGAAAACTACATGATATCGCTGCTACCGGCTTTCCTACACAGAGCTTGTAGCAGTCTCAGCCTGAGTACTGATGATGTTCTCACCGGTATTTCACATAGATGGTTACATAATTACCCTGTTTATTTTATTGACTATTTTACTACATTATTATGGTTTGTATTTTCTGTACCTTGCTGTCCCCTGAGGACCTGGATCCGGATTATGTCCCCAGGTATAGCCAAAGAGATCCATCCAGAGATATACCGTACAGGAGCACTTCCAGGAGCTGTACCAGGACCTGAGAACGAGATCATACCAGAGGACTTCTCCTGAGTATTGGCTGTATATAGTCGGTTATTTCTGTTTCTCTTTCCAGTTCCTTTATTTCCTGTCTATTTGCTTTGATGTATCAGACATATTCTCGGATTGTTCCCCGAGACATTTATTGAGATTTGATAGTTATTTCTATTTGCATTACTCTGGCATTTAATCTGTGATTATCTGTTGTGGATGAGATTAGAATAACCTGGGACTTGTAATAATTATTCTATTTCCTGTTAGTCTACAGCTTAAGCATGCCCTGATGGATCCATTAAATTGGGTTGTCCATTGGTGCGTGCTGCTGGCCATTGCCACGTGTCCAGTCCCTCGATATTTTGGGACTGGGGCGTGACATGGTTTTTGTGGTGGCCCATGCAGGTCTTCGACTAAATTGTTCGGTTTCAACTTAGGGACCGAACAGGCCTGCAATAAGAATAGGATAAGTTCTAGGATCTCATCCACTTGCTTGAAACGTTCTTAATATCTATATCGGATTCGAATTAATTTCTTGACTTGCATCATGCCTTGATTCCTGTGTGCCTCTTATTGTTTATTTTGGTTGTAGGGTTATGGATTCACGAGCGAACGACGAGACTCCCCTAGAATCACCACGAGATGCTGTGGTAACCAACGAAGATGGAGTAACACTAGTGGATGGAGGACAATCAGCTCAACAATATGCCTCGAGAGTCCAGCATGATGACATACCAACATCGACGCAAATTCCCCCACCAATGCCCGTAATTCCACCAGGGCAGGCCATGAACGGACAACAGATGTTTCAAATGATCTATGCAATAACGCAAGCTCAACAAGAGGCTTTCAGTCGCAGCCTAGAAACCATACTAGAGCAGGCAGATCTACCAGTACGACGACCAACGACGGGCTCTATTTCTAATTTTTGCTAGCTGAAGCCTCGTACCTTCTCAGGCAAAAAAGAGCCCACAGAAGTTCATGAATGTCTCACCAACACTCAACATCAACTAGAAGCAGCTGAGCTTCCAAAGGAACATTGGATGACTGCCGTCAGAATGCAGTTAACGGACAATGCACATCACTGGTGGCTATCTGAGGAGACACGGCTCGGACCAGACCGAGTCACTTGGGAAGAGTTCTCTAGACTCTTTCAGGAGATGTACATTCCAACTATCGCTCGATCAGAACTTCGGGACAAGTTCAATCACCTTACTCAGGATGCTAAGATGGTGGAAGAGTACAACGTTGAGTTCATTCGTCTAAGTCGCTTCGCCCCAATATTGATCCCGACAGAAGAAGAGAAGGCGGAGAAATTCTTCGACGGACTAAACATTGAGCTACAGAAACTAATTGGATCCGTTGCACCTACTTCGTATTCGGACGTCCTTGCTGCAGCACGACGCATGGAGCGCGTCATCAGGAGAGAGACCAGTCTGAAGCGGCCATCCACCTCAGCACCAGCCGGAGCACCACAAGAAGAAGCTACAAAAAGACCTCACATGCACCAGCCACCGGAAGCATCTCCACAGGCACTACCTATCTGTCAATATTGTCGCAAGCGAGGCCATATTGAGGACGAGTGCAGACGAAAAAGGAAAGTATGTTTAGCTTGTGGATCCAGTCAGCATCCATTAAGGGAATGCCCTGAGCGTCGAGACAGAGCACCAAGGGTAAACCAGCAAGCGTTACCAATACCGAGGCCAACCTATCCAACATTGGGAGCACCACAACCGGAAGTTCAAGAAGTCCTACCACCAGCTCCAGGAGGGTATCAGCCGAGGCCACCCTTGATACCCCAGGCACTACTCTTCCAGCAGGCTCAGCAGCAGAAGAATCGACTGCAAAGACGCGAGCAAGCCCTGGCGATGACCGTGGAGAACGCGCAGACTCGTGGAGTAGCTAATGCGCGTAAGTGATTCGTAGTTATCCGTTTCTAGTTAGCTCGTGCCTATTGGTTCGTGACCTCAGCCCCAACCTAGTAATTTGCAACTTGTTAATAACAACCTGGTTTTCATAAAAGTTGTATTTCTCTTGCTTTAACTAGATTTTCTCTGGAAAGTGCATAACTTTCATTTTTAGGGAAACGGTATTTCCCTAAGTATCTTGTGATGCGTTTCGAACGATACTTGCGACCGCGTCATCTCTGTTGACCGGTTATTCTTTGATTTCGAGGACGCAATCCTCTTAAGGGGGGTAGTTTGTAAACCCCCTGATTTTTCAAGAATTTTAAATTTGGATTTTATACAATTTTCTGGAATTTTTTGAGAATTTTCTGTAATTAAAATCAGGATTTTAAATATTAAATAATTTTAATTGATAATAAATAATATTAAAATATTATGAAAATAATATTTTTGTGTGTAAAATGAAAAACTGGACTTAGGGTAATTTTTCTGAAATTTATTGGTCCCCGAACCTATTTTTAAACACCTAAAAATAATTATTTAATTAATTATTTAATTATTATTTAGTTATTTATTTATTTATTATTTATTTAAACCCTAAAGCCCACCAGAGACGGCCCAACCCGAGCCCATCAGCCCGGCCCAACCGACTTCGGCCCGCTAACACTATCGGGTCGGGTCGGGTCTGCCCGCCGCCCGACCCGCTACCCGCTACACGCTCACCCTCACCCCCACTACCCGCACCCCCGCGTCCTCCGGCGCTCCGCCCGCCTCGCTCCGGCCACCTCGCCGCTCCGCCCGGCCACCTCGCCCACGTCCCCGCCTTCCTCGCCCAGCCTCCGCCCTTCCCGGCCTCGACCCCCCGCCGCAACCCTATAAAACCCCCCCTCGTCGAGCCTCCACCGCCATAGCCACCGCCTCCCACAGCGCCGCCGCCACCGCTGCACAGCCCGTCGTGCCCGACCGACGCCACCCTGCCCGCAGCTCCCCTCCCCCTGCCATCTCCTCCCCTCCGGCACCCCGCAGCGCCTTCTCCCTCCTCCCATCGACCCCTCGACGAACGCCAGCGCCGGCCGCCGGCTTCCCTGGCCCGTCTCCGCCTCCCCGAGAGCCGCCCAGCCCCGGCCGAGTCTTCCCCCGCTGCCCCCAGCCGCTCTCCGGCGGTCCTCCGGCCGCCGCAGAACCCTAAACCTAACCCTAGACGTCGGACACGGCTTGGACACAGGACACAGTGTCCTGTGTCGTGTCGGACATGGGTGAACCCGGTTTCTGAGGAGCCCAGTTCAGGTACTTGTAACTTCTTGCTCGTAGCTCTGATTTCGATTTCGTAAATTGCGTTGCGAAGCCTGTATGACCCTCTCGGTGTCCGGATAAACCGCTCGGGGCATCGCGTCCTGTGGTGATCGCACACCTCGATCCAAAAACAGGAAAAACAAAGCCCTGATTCACCCCGGAACTGGGTATGCCCCGCCAAACGGGATGACTTGGTCGCGCGCAGTCTTCACAGATACGTGCGCGTCGTTGATACGGACGTGTGGGATTTCGCAGAAGTCGATTCGGGTGTGCGTGCACACCGGGATCAAAGCGTATCCGCGGACATCGCCCCGTATCCGACTTTTCTGAATTGTGACCTAACTTTGTGAACACACGTCAGATTGAAACAAAACTTACGCCATCAGACTCGTAGCGATACGCTGGTCCTGTGACCAAAGTTTGGTTCGATTCTGAGAACGTTGACGAAATCGCGTGTCGTGGGCCCCACAGGCCCAGCTCGACGGGCAATTTTGTGATCGGCTCATCGGAATCCAATTCTGGAAGTTTTGTTGGGTTCGTATCATCGTTCCTGACCTGTTGACACTAAGTTTGGTAAATTTGGAGACCTTTGACCCTGACATGTTTTTCGGTGCAAAGCGGGCCCATATGTGGACCCTATTTTGACCCGAAATTGCCGTTTTTGCCTTTGTCTCCAAACTGGACTCAACGACAGCCGTTTCTAGCTGATTAATATTTTCTGGATCTAATGGTGATGTTTGTTTCAGCATCCGGAGATATTCCTGGAGATTTCACGAATACCAGAGCTACAGTTGGAGCCCGAACCCCAGGCAAGTGTACCTCGCCAAAACTTGCAGTCTTTGTTAAATATTCTTTGACTTATTTATACATCAGTGGGCAACTGTACCTTGCCAACTCGCAGTAATTCCAGTTATAGTATTTTACTTGAGTTCTTGTAGATTCATATATAAACTTGTTTAATTGTTCAACCCAGGACCGAGTGGCTTTACTTAGCGTCCGATTACCAGTCGGGTGCCAACCCCATGCGCGGAGTTGTGTAACGTCACATAGACATGGATACCGAGACCCGATATTTCTCGTACTTGTCTTATCAAGTATATCATAACCCAGGACACCTGACACTATTCATGAGACAGAGTCTTCCTGAGACATTCATGGTAATTTTGTATAGGATCCAGGACTTGGCATAGACATTATATCCTTAGATATTATATGACTGTTATATTAGATATGATCCCGCTGACATGGACATGAGACGTTATGGTCATGGTATACGTGGTTACATTGGGTGGGGAAAGACACACATGCTACAGGTTGACTATATTATGCCGGCGTCTCAGTCTCTCTCCGAGCTAGATAACTACATAATATCGCTGCTACCGGCTCCCCGACACAGAGCTTGTAGTGGTTTCAGCCTGAGTTCTAGTGCTGCTCTCATCTTGTATATCACGTAGCTGGTTATTTAGCGTTTTCCTATTGTTCTATTTATTGCTGGAGAGACACACAGGCTACAGGTTGACTATATTATGCCGGCGTCTCAGTCTCTCTCCGAGCTAGACAACTACATGATATCGCTGCTACCGGCTCCTCTACACAGAGCTTGTAGTAGTCTCAGCCTGAGTACTGATGATGTTCTCACCTGTATTTCATATAGATGGTTACATAATTATCCTGTTTATTTCATTGACTATTTCACTGCATTATTATGGTTTGTATTTTCTGTACCTTGCTGTCCCCTGAGGACCTGGATCCGGATTATGTCCCCAGGTATAGCCGAAGAGATCCATCCAGAGATACACCGTACAGGAGCACTTCCAGGAGCTGTACCAGGACCTGAGAACGAGATCGTACCAGAGGACTTCTCCTGAGCATTGGCTGTATATAGTCGGTTATTTCTGTTTCTCTTTCCAGTTCCTTTATTTCCTGTCTTTTTGCTTTGATGTATCAGACAAATTCTCGAATTGTTCCCCGAGATATTTATTGAGATTTGATAGTTATTTCTATTTGCATTACTCTGGCATTTAATCTGTGATTATCTGTTGTGGATGAGATTAGAATAACCTGGGACTTATAATAATTGTTCTATTTCCTGTTAGTCTACAGCTTAAGCATGCCCTAATGGATCCATTAAATTGGGTTGTCCATCGGTACGTGCTGCTGGCCATTGCCACGTGTCCAGTCCCTCGATATTTTAGGACTGGGGCGTGACATGGTTTTTGTGGTGGCCCATGCAGGTCTTCGACTAAATTGTTCGGTTTCAACTTAGGGACCGAACAGGCCTGCAATAAAAATAGGATAAGTTCTAGGATCTCATCCACTTGCTTGAAACGTTCTTGATATCTATATCGGATTCGAATTAATTTCTTGACTTGCATCCTGCCTTGATTCCTGTGCGCCTCTTATTGTTTATTTTGGTTTCAGGGTTATGGATTCACGAGCGAACGACGATACTCCCCTAGAGTCACCATGAGATGCTGTGGTAACCAACGAAGATGAAGTAACACTAGTGGATGGAGGACAATCAGCTCAACAACATGCCTCGAGAGTCCAGCACGATGACATTCCAACATCGACGCAAATTCTTCCACCAATGCCCGTAATTCCACCAGGGCAGGCCATGGACGGACAGCAGATGTTTCAAATGATTTATGCAATAACGCAAGCTCAACAAGAGGCTTTCAGTCGCAGCCTAGTAACCGCACTAGAGCAGGCAGATCTACCAGCACGATGACCAACGACGGGCACTATTTCTGATTTTCGCTAGCTGAAGCCTCGTACCTTCTCAGGCAAAGAAGAGCCCATAGAAGTTCATGAATGGCTCACCAACACTCAACATCAACTAGAAGCAGCTGAGCTTCCAAAGGAACGTTGGATGACTGCCGTCAGAATGCAGTTAACGGACAATGCACATCACTAGTGGCTATCTGAGGAGACACGGCTCGGACCAGACCGAGTCACTTGGGAAGAGTTCTCTAGACTCTTTCAGGAGATGTACATTCCAGCTATCGCTCGATCAGAACTTTGGGACAAGTTTAATCACCTTACTCAGGATGCTAAGACGGTGGAAGAGTACAACGTTGAGTTTATTCGTCTAAGTCGCTTCACCCCAACATTGATCCGGACAGAAGAAGAGAAGGCGGAGAAATTCTTCGACGGACTAAACATTGAGCTACAGAAACTAATTGGATCCATTGCACCTACTTCGTATTCGAACGTCCTTGCTGCAGCACGACGCATGGAGCGCATCATCAGGAGAAAGACCAGTCTGAAGCGGCCATCCACCTCAGCACCAGCCGGAGCACCACAAGAAGAAGCTACAAAAAGACCTCACATGCACCAGCCACCGGAAGCATCTCCACAGGCACTACCTATCTGTCAATATTGTCGCAAGCGAGGCCATATTAAGGACGAGTGCAGACGAAAAAGGAAAGTATGTTTAGCTTGCGGATCCAGTCAGCATCCATTAAGGGAATGCCCTGAGCGTCGAGACAGAGCACCAAGGGTAAACCAGCAAGCGTTACCAATACCGAGGCTAACCTATCCAACATTGGGAGTACCACAACCGGAAGTTCAAGAAGTCCTACCACCAGCTCCAGGAGGGTATCAGCCGAGGCCACCCTTGATACCCCAGGCACTACTCTTCCAGCAGGCTCAGCAGCAGAAGAATCGACTACAAAGATGCGAGCAAGCCCTGGCGATGACCGTAGAGAACGCGCAGACTCGTGGAGTAGCTAATGCGCGTAAGTGATTCGTAGTTATCCGTTTCTAGTTAGCTCGTGCCTATTGGTTCGTGACCTCAGCCCCAACCTAGTAATTTGCAACTTGTTAATAACAACCTGATTTTCATAAAAGTTGTATTTCTCTTGCTTTAACTAGATTTTCTCTGGAAAGTGCATAACTTTCATTTTTAGGAAAACGGTATATCCCTAAGTATCTTGTGATGCGTTTCGAACGATACTTGTGACCGCGTCATCTCTGTTGACCGGTTATTCTTTGATTGCGAGGACACAATCCTCTTAAGGGGGGTAGATTGTAAACCCCCTGATTTTTCAAGAATTTTAAATTTGGATTTTATACAATTTTCTAGAATTTTCTGAGAATTTTCTGTAATTAAAATCAGGATTTTAAATATTAAATGATTTTTAATTGATAATAAATAATATTAAAATATTATGAAAATAATATTTTTGTGTGTAAAATAAAAAACTGGACTTAGGGTAATTTTTCTGGAATTTATTGGGCCCCGAACCTATTTTAAACACCTAAAAATAATTATTTAATTAATTATTTAATTATTATTTAGTTATTTATTTATTTATTATTTATTTAAACCCTAAAGCCCACCAGAGACGGCCCAACCCGAGCCCATCAGCCCGGCCCAACCGACTTCGGCCCGCTAACACTATCGGGTCGGGTCGGGTCTGCCCGCCGCCCGACCCGCTACCCGCTACACGCTCACCCTCACCCCCACTACCCGCACCCCCGCGTCCTCCGGCGCTTCGCCCGCCTCGCTCCGGCCACCTCGCCGCTCCGCCCGGCCACCTCGCCCACGTCCCCGCCTTCCTCGCCCAGCCTCCGCCCTTCCCGGCCTCGACCCCCCGCCGCAACCCTATAAAACCTCCCCTCGTCGAGCCTCCACCGCCATAGCCACCGCCTCCCACAGCGCCGCCGCCACCGCTGCGCAGCCCGCCGTGCCCGGCCGACGCCACCCTGCCCGCAGCTCCCCTCCCCCGGCCATCTCCTCCCCTCTGGCACCCCGCAGCGCCGTCTCCCTCCTTCCATCGACCCCTCGACGAACGCCAGCGCCGGCCGCCGGCTTCCCTGGCCCGTCTCCGCTTCCCCGAGAGCCGCCCAGCCCCGGCCGAGTCTTCCCCCGCTGCCCCCAGCCTCTCTCCGGCGGTCCTCCGGCCGTCGCAGAACACTAAACCTAACCCTAGACGCCGGACACGGCTTGGACACAGGACACAGTGTCCTGTGTCGTGTCGGACACGGGTTAACCCAGTTTCTGAGGAGCCCAGTTCAGGTACTTGTAACTTCTTGCTCGTAGCTCTGATTTCGATTTCGTAAATTGTGTTGCGAAGCTTGTATGACCCTCTCGGTGCCCGGACAAATCGCTCGGGGCATCGCGTCCTGTGGTGATCGCACACCTCGATCCAATAACAGGAAAAACAATGCCCCGATTCACCCCGAAACTGGGTACGCCCCGCCAAACGGGATGACTTGGTCGCGCGCGATCTTCACAGATACGTGCGTGTCATTGATACGGACGTGTGGGATTTCGCAGAAGTCGATTCGGGTGTGCGTGCACACCGGGATCAACGCGTATCCGCGGCCATCGCCCCGTATCTGACTTTTCTGAATTGTGACCTAACTTTGTGTACACACGTCGAATTGAAACAAAACTTGCGCCATCGAACTCGTAGTGATACGCTGGTCCTGTGACCCAAGTTTGTTTCGATTCTGAGAACGTTGACGAAATTGCGTGTCGTGGGCCCCACAGGCCCAGCTCGACGGGCGATTTTGTGATCGGCTCATCGAAATCCAATTCTGGAAGTTCCGTTGGGTTCGTATCATCGTTCCTGACCTGTTGACACTAAGTTTGGTGAATTTGGAGATCTTTGACCCTGACACATTTTTCGGTGCAAAGCGGGCCCACATGTGGACCCCGTTTTGATCCGAAATTATCGTTTTTGCCCTTGTCTCCAAACTGGACTCAAGGACAGGCATTTCTAGCTGATTGATATTTTTTGGATCTAATGGTGATGTTTGTTTCAGCATCCGGAGACATTCCTGGAGATTTCATGAATACCAGAGCTACAGTTGGAGCCCGAACCCCAGGCAAGTGTACCTCGCCAAAACTTGCAGTCTTTGTTAAATATTCCTTGGCTTATTTATACATCAGTGGGCAACTGTACTTTGCCAACTCGCAGTGATTCCAGTTATAGTATTTTACTTGAGTTCTTGTAGATTCATATATAAACTTGTTTAACTGTTCAACCCAGGACCGAGTGGCTTTACTTAGCGTCCGATTACCAGTCGGGTGCCAACCCCGTGCGCGGAGTTGTGTAACGTCACATAGACATGGATACCGAGACCCAATATTTCTCGTACTTGTCTTATCAAGTACATCATAACCCAGGACACCTGACACTATTCATGAGACAGAGTCTTCCTGAGACATTTATGGTGATTTTGTATAGGATACAGGACTTGGCATAGACATTATATCCTTAGATATTATATGACTGTTGCATTAGCTATGATCCCGCTGACATGGACATGAGACGTTATGGTCATGGTATGCGTGGTTACATTGGGTGGGGAGAGACACACATGCTACAGGTTGACTATATTATGCCGGCGTCTCAGTCTCTCTCCGAGCTAGACAACTATATGATATCGTTGCTACCGGCTCCCCGACACAGAGCTTGTAGTGGTTTCAGCCTGAGTTCTAGTGCTGCTCTCATCTTGCATATCACGTAGCTTATTATTTAGCGTTTTCCTATTGTTCCATTTATTGCTGGAGAGACACACAGGCTACAGGTTGACTATATTATGCCGGCGTCTCAGTCTCTCTCCGAGCTAGACAACTACATGATATTGCTGCTACCGGCTCCCCTACACAGAGCTTGTAGTAGTCTCAGCCTGAGTACTGATGATGTTCTCACCTGCATTTCACATAGATGGTTACATAATTACCCTGTTTATTTCATTGACTATTTCACTGCATTATTTTGGTTTGTATTTTCTGTACCTTGCTGTGAGGACCTGGATCCGGATTATATCCCCAGGTATAGCCGAAGAGATCCATCCAGAGATACACCATACAGGAGCACTTCCAGGAGCTGTACCAGGACCTGAGAACGAGATCGTACCAGAGGACTTCTCCTGAGCATTGGCTGTATATAGTCGGTTATTTCTGTTTCTCTTTCCAGTTCCTTTATTTCCTGTCTATTTGCTTTGATGTATCAGACATATTCTCGGATTGTTCCCCGAGATATTTATTGAGATTTGATAGTTATTTCTATTTGCATTACTCTGGCATTTAATCTGTGATTATCTGTTGTGGATGAGATTAGAATAACCTGGGACTTGTAATAATTGTTCTATTTTCTGTTAGTCTACAGCTTAAGCATGCCCTGATGGATCCATTAAATTGGGTTGTCCATCGGTGCGTGCTGCTGGCCATTGCCACATGTCCAGTCCCTCGATATTTTGGGACTGGGGCGTGACATACCTTTTCTGGTAAAGAAGGGCCAACAGAAGTTCACGAATGGCTCATGAACATACAGCACCAGTTGGAAACAGCTGAACTTCCCAGAGAGAAATGGATGACTGCGATCAGAATGTAGTTGACTGAAAATACACATCATTGGTGGTTATCAGAAGAAAGGAGGCTCGGACAGGACCGAGTCACTTGGAAAGAGTTCTCCCGACTCTTCCAAGAGATGTATATTCTAGTAGTTGCACGATCGGAGCTCAGAGACAAGTTCAACCGCCTTATCCAAGGTAATATGTCAGTGGAAGAATGCAATACAGAATTTATTCGTCTAAGTCGCTTCACCCCAACCTTGATTTCGACAGAGGAGGAGAAAGCTACGAAGTTCTTTGACGGACTGAAGTTCGAGCTTCAGAGGTTGATTTGATCGGTCGCCCCTACATCATATACCGACGTCCTTGCAGCAGCACGACGCATGGAGCGCGTCACTAGAAGGGAGTCAAATCTGAAGAGGCCAATCACATCAGCACCATCCAGGACATCACATGGGGATTCTGCAAAACGGTCCCAGAGGAGTATGCCAGAGAGGACAGCACACAGGGCCATATCCCTTCCTATTTGTCACCACTGCGACAAGGTAGGACACATTGAGAGAGAGTACAGGCGTAAGTTGGGACTATATATGAGCTGCGGATCCAACCAGCATCTATCCAGGGACTGTTCTGAACGCAGAGACGGAGCACCGAGACTAGCTTTACCTGCACCACGACCAGCTTATCCAACTGTAGGAGCACCGCAGATTAGAGTTGGAGGAGTCAGACCACCAGCTCCAGGAGGATACCAGCAAAGACCACCACTGGCACCACAGGCAGCTCTATTTCAGCAGGCTCAGCAGCAGAGAGGACAAGCTCAGGGAAGAGGCCAGGCATTTATATTGGCTGTTGAGGAGGAAGCTACTGCAGGAGAGGTTATCGCAGGTACTATTTTAGTAGCTTCATTACCAGCTGTAGCTTTATTTGATTCTGGAGCATCGCATTCATTTATAGCAGCTAGCTTTGTAGCCACCCATAGAGTAGCTACCGCACCCCTTCCGAAGATAAAGAGAATTCTTACGGGAGGTGGAATTATTCCAGTTAGTGACGTCTGTAGATCATGTTCTGTAGTAGTCTGTGGTAGAGAGATGCGCGCTCAATTTCTGATCTTTTCCATGCCGGATTTTGATGTTGTACTTGGTATGGACTAGTTAAGTCAGTACCATGCGACTCTTGATTGCCGACTTGGACGGGTTATATTTAGACCGCCTGGACATCCAGAATTTAAGTTTCTTCGGGGAGCAGTAGAGTAAGGAGTTCAGCCTACTCTTAGGGTACTATCTATAGAAGGAGAGACAGGTTACCCAAGAGTCATATCTGAGTTTGTGGATGTATTTCTTGATGATCTTCTAGGTTTACCGCCTGATCGGAAAATAGAATTCACAATAGACTTAACTCCAGGAGCAGAGCCTATCACTTCATCAGTATATCGGCTAGCACCAAAGGAGTTAGTGGAGTTGAAGGAACAAGTTGATGATCTTTTGGAGAAGGGTTTTATTCGGCCCAGTATTTCACCTTGGGGAGCACCCATATTATTTGTACCGAAGAAGGATGGAATAGTACGGTTGTGCATTGACTACAGGGCACTTAACGCTATGACCATCAAGAACAGGTATCCCTTACCACGCATTGATGATCTATTCGATCAATTGAGTGGTGCTAGGGTATTCTCGAAGATTGATCTTAGATCCGGCTATCACCACATTAAAGTAAGGAAGGAGGATATACCGAAGATAGCCTTCAGGACAAAGTATGGACATTATGAATTCTTAGTAATGCCGTTTGGTTTAACCAACACGCCAGCTGTGTTTATGAGTTTGATGAACAGAGTTTTTCATTAGTACTTGGATAAATTTGTGGTTGTATTTATTGATGATATTCTAGTATATTCCAAGGGCCACGAAGAGCACGAGGAGCATCTCAGAATTGTGTTAGAGACATTGAGACAGGAGAAGTTATATGCCAAACTCAGTAAGTATGAGTTTTGTATGGATAAAGTGCCTTTCTTGGGACATATCATCTCAGGAGAAGGACTTTCAATTGATCCGGAGAAGGTTGCTGCAATAGAAACTTGGCCTACACCTACATCAGTTGCAGAAGTGAGAAGTTTTCTCGGACTTGCGGGATATTACTGGAGGTTTGTAGAAAATTTCTCAAGGATTGCAGAGCCTATGACGAAGTTGACACGTAAGGACCAGGAGTTTACATGGACAGAAGACTGCCCGAAGGCTTTTGAAGAATTGAAGAGAAGATTGACAACAATACCTGTCTTGACTCTTCCTTCAGGGTCAGGAGGTTTTGTTGTTTACAATGATGCATCAGGTAGTGGATTAGGATGTGTTTTGATGCAACATGGCAAAGTTATTGCTTATGCATCGAGACAGTTGAAGGTCCACGAGAAGAACTACCCAACACACGATCTGGAGCTAGCAGCAGTTATATTTGTACTAAAGATTTGGAGGCACTATCTTTATGGAGAGAAGGTAGAAATCTTTTCTGATCACAAGAGTCTGAAGTATGTATATACTCAGAAGGAGCTCAACATGAGATAGATACGTTGGCTAGAGTTGATGGTAGACTTTGATATAGATCTGCAGTATCATCCGGAAAAGACGAATGTCGTAGCAGACGCACTCAGCAGGAAGCCTACGGCTTATTTCTTGATGATGCAGCCTGAGTTATTAAGGGATCTACAGGAGCTTCAGATAGAGGTTGTTTTACCAGGACAGAGTGGCTTGCTGGCTAATCTTGAAGTTAAGTCGTCACTTGTGGAAAGAATTAAAGAGGCATTGTCCACCGATGTTAGATTCCGAAGACTCAAAGAGAGGACAGAAGCAGGCATGCAGACAGGACTTCGTATACATGAAGACGGGACATTAAGGTTTGGGAATCGCCTGTATGTTCCAAATGGAGAATTGGGACAAGAGTTAATGACTGAAGCACATAGCTCTATGTACTCTGTTCACCCAGGAGGAACCAAGATGTACCGAGATTTGAAGCAGTATTATTGGTGGCATGGAATGCAAAGGAAGATTGCAAGATTTATGGCTAAATGTTTAGTCTGTCAGCAAGTAAAGGTCGAGCATCAGAGGACTGCAGGTATGTTACAGCTGCTTCCTATACCAGAATGGAAGTGGGAACATATCACGATAGATTTTGTCACGGGATTTCCAAGGAGCCCCAGCGGAAAAGATGCGGTATGGGTTATCGTGGATAGACTCACTAAATCGGCAAACTTCTTGCCATTTAGAGTTGGACAGTCCACAGAGGTACTAGCCGACATATATATGCGACAAATCATAAGATTACATGGAGTGCCGGTTAGTATCATATCGGATCGAGATTCGAGATTTACATCTCATTTCTGGCGAAGCATACAAGAGAGTCTGGGCACCAGACTCAAATTCAGCATAGCTTACCACCCACAGACAGATGGTCAATCAGAGCGCACGATTCAGATCTTGGAGGATATGTTGCGATCGTGTATGCTAGACTTTGGAGGATCTTGGGAAGATTATTTACACTTGGTGGAGTTCTCCTACAACAACAGTTATCAGGCCAGCATTCAGAAGGCACCATTCGTGGCATTATACGGAAGGAAGTGCAGATCGCCAATATGTTGGAGTGACGTTGGTGAACGTCAAATACTAGGTCCAGAATTGATAATGCAGACAATGGAGAAGGTAAAACAAATTCAGAATCATCTTCGAGCAGCTCAGGACAGACATAAGCATTGGGCTGATACGCACAGACGTCCCCTAGAGTTCAAAGAAGGAGAGCACGTATTCTTGAGGATCTCGCCCACTCGAGGTACTATCAGATTTGGGAGCAGAGGCAAGTTGAGCCCACGGTATATCGGGCCATTTGATATTCTAGAGCGCATTGGTGAGGTGGCTTATCGTCTTGCATTGCCTCCATCCTTAGAGGGAGTGCATGACGTATTCCACGTCTCACAGCGGAGAAGGTACGTGACCGACCCAAGTCAGGTAGTCGATCATTCAGAGATCACCGTGGGCCCTAGCTTGAGATATGAAGAACAACCTGTTAGCATCCTCGACTACAGTGAGAAGACATTACGAGGACAGACAATTAGACTGGTCCGTGTAGCTTGGAAATATCATTCTCCTGGCGAATCGACCTGGGAACGAGAAGATAGTATGCGCCAGCGTTATCCTCACTTATTCACGGATGCAGTTATCACCTAAGCATTCTTGTAATTTTTATAGTTCTTTCCTTTAGTAGTTATTCTTTGATTGCGAGGACGCAATCCTCTCAAGGGGGGTGGATTGTAAACACCCTGATTTTTCTGAATATTTTTAATATAATTTTCCCCAAGTTTTCGATAATTTTTTAGGAATTAAAACTAAGGTGATAGTGATTAAAAGATTTTTAAATGCTATTAATTGATGTTAAAATATTATGGAAATAATATTTTATGGTGTAAAATAGAAAACCGGACATAGGATAATTTTTTGTGAATTTATTGGACTCCGGAATTATTTTTAAAGCCCTAAAAACTATGGTAGAATTAAACCAAGATAAACACTGCCTGAACCCGGTTCACTTGAACCAAATTAAACTGAACCAAACCGACTCAAACTGAACCGAACCAAGCCAACCCAGCATAGCGGGTCGGGTCGGGTCGGATCCGAGTCAAATTTGACCCGGACCCGAAACCCACTCAGAACCCTAATTCTAATCGGGTCGGAAACACTGTTCCGACCCGGCGGTGGCTCGCATATAAACCCCGCAGAAGCCTCGCCCCGCCGCCAGACCTCTCCCTCTCTCATTCCCCCAGTCGCCTACCTCCTCCTTGCACCACCCGACTCCGCCGCAGTCGCCGTCGACCTCTCCAACCTTCCGTCGCAGATCGACCACTCCATCTCCATCCTTCTCCGCCGCCACTCGATCCTCGCTCAATCGGTCGACCACCCATCGACTCCCCCTTCTCCGTCATCCGCCTCCCATCTCCGCCGCTGACCCACTCCGACAGAAGCCGCCAGACCTCGCCGCTGCCACCCGACCTCGCCGCTGCCGCCCGCGAGCGCCTCCCCGCTCGCCTCGGTATCCCTCCGCGAAGCCCTAGGTCGGCTGCCCGCTGCCCTAGCAAGGACACAGTGGGCCGGACACAGCTCTCTGAGCCCGGACACAGTTGACGCAGGACACGAAGCAGACGACCCGGACACGTGAAAGTCAGATTCACGGAGCCCTGTTCAGGTAGCGTTTTCTCACTCCTCGTAATTCCGTTTTCGATTCCGTCTGTTGCAACGCGTAGACTGTATAACCATCTCGATTCTCCTACAACCCGCTCGGTGTGTCGTGTCCTGTGGCGATCGCAAACCGCGATCCAAAAACAGGAAAACCAAGCCCTGTTTTACCCCGAAACTGAGTACGCCCCGTCAAACGCGACGACTTGGTCGCACGCGGTCTTTATCAAAATGTGCGCGTCGTTGATACAGACGTGTGGATTTCACAGAAGTTGATTTGGATGTGCGTGCACACCGGAATCAACGCGTATCCGCCGATAATGTCCCGTATCTGCCTATTCTGGAACACGCTGTAACTTTGTGTACATACGTCGGATCGAGACGAAACTTATGCCATCGAACTCGTAGCAATACGCTGGTCCTGTGACCCAAGTTTGGTTCGATTCTGAGAACGTTGACAAAATCACGTATCGTAGGCCCCACAGGCTCCACTTGACGGGCAATTTTGTGATCGGCTCACCGGAATCCAATTCTGCAAGTTCCGTTGAGTTCGTATCATGGTTCCTGACCTGTTGACACTGAGTTTGACAAATTTGGAGACCTTTGACCCTGACACGCTTTTCGGTGCAAAGTGGCCCACATGTGGACCCCGCTTTGACCCGGAAATGTCATTTTTGCCCTTGTGTCCAAATTAGAATTAAGGACAAGCGTTTATATCTATTTGATACTTTCTGAGACTGTTGGTGATGTTTATTACAGCTTTTGGAGGAGTACCTGCATGATCCACTGATACAGGGACAACTGTGGGTATTCAAACCCCAGGCAAGTGTACCTTGCCAAACTCTGCAGTATTGTTACATATTTTCTTTGATTCATTTATATTGCTGTGCATGCTTAACCTAGGACCGTGTGACTTACTCAGCGTCCGATTATTAGTCGGGTGCCAACACCGTACGCGGTGTTGTGTATTGTCATCTAGAGATGGATATTCGTGACCTCTTTTCATTCTCGTACTTGTCTTATCAAGTACACTATAACCCAGGACACTTGACACTATTCATGAGATAGGATCTTCCTGAGATATTCATGGTGATTCTTTATAGGATACAGGACTGGACAGAGATAATATATTCATAGATACTTTATGACTGATTGCATTAGCTATGATCCCGCTTGACATGGACATGAGATATTATGGTCATGAGATGCGTGATTACATGGGGTGGGGAGAGACACACAGGCTAGAGCCTATTTATATATATATCTACTACTATTGTGAGGTCGTAGACTCTCGAGCAGAGCTAGACATATTACCGGTTATTACCGCTATCGGCTCCCCGACACAGAGCTTCTAGTGGCTCAGCCTGAGTACTCGTGATGCTCTCACTTGTATTTTCACATAGATGGTTACATACTTATCCTATTTATTCTATTATTTGTTGCACTGCATTTATTTTGGCTTATATTATCTGTACCTTGCTATGTCCCCTGAGGACCTGGATCCGGATTATGTCCCCAGGATTTGCAGACGAGATCTATCCCGAGGTATACGGGACCGCAGCAGGAGCTGATACAGGAGCTGTACCGACACCCGAGGACGAGGTATTAGCTGAAGACTTTTTCTGAGCATCCATGTTTCTTGCTCAGTATTTATTTTATTCAGTCATTTATATTCTGGTCTGTTGAACCATTGTATTAAATTTTTATCGGATTGTTCCCCGAAGTACTTTGTTGAGACTGGTTGATGATTTACATTTCTTATATCTGTGGATCATATTTTATCTTGTGTGGATGAGATTAGTTATGACATGTTGTCGTAGACCTTATTTACAACTTAAGTACGCCCTGATGGATCCATTAAATTGGGTTTGTCCATCAGTGTGTGCTGTTGGCCATTGCCACGTGTCTAGTCCTCGGTATTTTGGGACTGGGGCGTGACAATGATCGATACGCTTCGTAATATGCAATTTGGTACGACAAAAAATATAGTTCCAAAAGGATTCTATATACTAGTGTTTGAACTTATTTGACTTCTGTTTAACTTATTGAACTTATTTGACTTCTGTTTATATCATTCATTTATTAAATATACTAGTATATATGCTCGTTCGTTGTACATATTTTGTACTATTTGTTGTGTAGTGTAGAGCTTGTGGGCATGCTCGAGCAGCTGGAATATTGTTCCAGTCTGTTCAGTCAATGAGGTTCTTTACTGCACTGCAGCACAATGGGTATTATGTGAAGGATGATTGATTGTATGTGTATTGGATGAAGTTTCGGATAATTTCAGTAGGGTAACGATAACTGGGATGTCTTGCACTACGGCAGCGGCTAATAGCTGCAAGCAGTGAGCTGCAAGTACAACAGAGGATAGGTTAGATAGTAAGATATTGTTTAAGAGAAGTTGGTATTAGTTACTTACTTGCAAATGACGTTACAAGTATCAATTGGGGAGATATCAGTTAGAATAGCAATGTGGAGTAGTGTTATCAGTTGGGTAGTGCAAGAGTTAGTATGGGTTAGGACACTAAGTAAATAGCTAAGATTGGTTAGTAATTGATATAAGTTATGATATATATATATATATATATATATATATATATATATATATATATATATATATATATATATATATATATATATATATATATATATATATATATATTAGTCTTGGTAGTAAGGGTTGTTACTAGCTATAACTAATGTGATGCCAATACACTAGTTCTAGCTAAGTTTGACCAAGTTTGGCTAATAAAATAGAAGACTTGACAAAACCCTAATAATCATCATCATTCGTATTATCATCTCCATCATCAACACTACCAATAGATTTGTATCCGTTGGTTGACTAGATACATCTTATAGTATTTTTATTGTTAGGACAAAATGTTGACTAGATATCATTATTATACTGCAACAAACAACTAATTCTTTGTGAGTCATCTAATTATATTCTTTGTTTTCATCTATCTTACCAGATGGCACCCAAGAGAGCGACACCTCCTACTGTTAAGGAGGAAGTGATGCATCCTACTGTTAAGGAGGAAGCGATACCACCTGCTGTATCTCAGACGGGGAGTTCCAGTCACCCAGTACCTATAGCAGCTGTATCTCAGACGGGGAGTTCCAGTCACCCAGCACCCATAGCAGAGATTGATAACATAAATGCTGTTTATGCGCAGTATCTGAGGGACTGGTATCTGCCCCAACGTATTAGATATCCTCAAGATTGATACTGTGATGTTTTATATACTTATATATTATGCATTTTGTGTGACTGTGATACTGTGATACTTATATATTATGTATTTTGTGTGACTGTGATACTTTTATTTTGTGTGTATTGTGTGACTGTGATATTTGTGTGTATTAATTATAGGACTGTGATACTTTTATTGTCTGTCTATAATATTTATGTGTATTAATTATATGACTGTGATACTTTTATTCAAATTAAATAATGTTAATATACCGGTGTCGAGTGTTCCACCGAAGGGGTCGGCGAACCCAGAGAATTCAACGGAGGGTTGCTCCGGGTCTATTTTTAATTAGAAATTTATAAATTACAGGAATATAGTTTGGAACAATTCAAATTTTTTTTTTTTGTAAAATTAGAGACGTATTTAGCGACGTTTAGCGACGTTTATACACGTCGCTAAATACGTCGCTAATTAGCGACGTTAATAGCCGTCGCTAATAACGTCGCTAAACATCACTAAATACGTCGCTGTACGTCGCAAATTGCTGACATGGCAGTACTGTCAGGTCATTAAAGACGTCGCTGTTACGTCGCTATATAAGTCGCTAATTAGCAAAAATTAACGATATTTTATTATGTCGCTAATTAGTGACTCTGAGTCGCTAAACGTCGCTAATTTAGCGACACGTCTAAGTCGCTAAAAATGTCGGTATAGCGACGTTTAGTGACGTTTTTCCTTTCAGCGATGTGATTATTACCGACTTCTATAAAACGTCGCTAATTACGTCGCTAAACATGATTAGCAACATTTTTTTGGTTATTTAGCGATGTTTTTTGGCGTCGCTAATTTGACTTTTTCTGGTAGTGAGTACTGTAATGTGTGTCTTCTTCTGTATGTAGATTTTCATGCAAATTGCAATGGGACATATGTTAGTCCCGAGACTTAATCAAAGATGATAGAACTAGAAGTTGAGTTCGAGATCAGGATTTCACACAAGAGTTCCCTTCCTGATATCTCTCGATCCAACAAAAAGATAATATGTAGGATCTGATTACAACTGGAAACAAGATAATAAAAAAATCAGAAAAAACTATCTTCTCGTTCTTTCTTGCAATCGCAGTTGCAAACGGACAAAACAGAGTTACAACTCACAGAAGAGAGGAGGAAGGAGAAGAAAAAGAGACTTTGCTTGCTGGGGTGATAAGGATCACCGTTGCTCAAAGCAAGATTCGTCCCATATGATCTGCTCCCAGGAACCAATAAGTTTACGTAGAACTTCTGGAACGATCGTTATCACCTCTGTCTGGAGTCGCACGAACTCCCAGGACTTCATTGGTGGCGGCAACAACAACTCTCTTCGTCTCCCAATTTTTGAAGTGAGTTTTCAAATAGACACGAATAGTGTATTTATAGAGAGAGGATAAAAATTCTAGTCGCCCGACAGTTATGGAAAGATAGGAACAGATTAATTACGAATCTCTAAAAGATAGACACGTATTAATTTTAAATCCCTCAAAAAATAGAATTGAATAACATACCGTATCTTTCCATATCCATTCAAATATATCCACAACAGTAGCAGCGCATGCGGCTTGCTCATGCGATCGCGCATCAAATGCGCACAAGTGCCGATGCTGATGTCACGTCCTAGTCCAAAATATGTAGGACTAGGAATACGTAAGCATGCCAGCCGTATGTATATGGCAATTCCGATATATGGAAACCATAATACATACGTAGGTTGTATTATGAATAATAATTCACAAGTGGTATAGATTTATGTCATAAGTCACAGGACATAACTAAATCTCATCCACAGAATTAAATAACCAATCAACTATATAACTGAATCAAGTATAAAATGCTTGATAAGAACAAGTAGTTGGGTGGAGACAAATCTACTACCAACTAGAATATAAGAGAGATAAAATAAGTACATCTAACTGATCAATGAGGCTTGAAGAGAAGACCTTTTTGAAAGATAACGAAGTAGCAAGTCCTGATCTGTGCTCCTGCGAATAGTCAAGATCGTCTACACCTGGAAAGGGACCAGGTCCTCAGAGGGACGTAACAAGATACATAGAAGCATGATAATTGAATACAGTAAACATGCATAATAGACAGAAAATATATAAGTACGCTGTACTAGACAATCTATATGAAATGCATAGTGAGGACAACTTTTTGACATATGGGCATAGGTAGGCAACTTTATCTAATCTCACAACTCACATACACGTCCATGAACATCAGAAGCCGTCATACCGCGAGGGTAGCGACTATCGTGACACCAGAAATTAACATATCGTGAGGGTAGCGACCAGCACGATACAACTACCGTAGTGCGTGCTAGTTACTACGGTTTACCAGAGTGGATATAGCCCATACGCCTATTGATTGTCCTCCCCTTCCATGATACTATGTGTCAAGTGTGCGTCAACATATATATAGTATATAATTATGACTGAAAGAAAACACATATATAATAAATATATAAAAATATGATAAGCATACAAAAGTACTATAAGCAATTTGGCAAGGTATCTTGCCTGGCAAGAAAGCTGTAAAGTGTAAGCGTCCAAACGTCAAGCACAAAGGGATCAGAAACCATGGCATCGGAATGAACGTCTCTTAATGCTGAAATAAACATCACCAACGTTCCTAGAATAAACGAGATAGCTAAAAAATACTACCCTTTCATCCAATTTGGACACAGGAGCAAAATGGTAATTTTGGGTCAAAACAGAGTTAACATGTAGCCCACCTTGTACCGAAATACGTGTCAGAGGTAAAGGTCTCAAAATAGAATAAATTATAGGTCAAACAAATTCTAAACGTCGATACAAACTCAACGGTATATCCAATTTTGAATTCCGGTGAGCCGATCACAAATTCGCCCTCAAACCGTGGGGCCTGCAAATATGCAGCTTGGTCAACTTTCTAAGAATTGCTTGAAACTTGGGTCACAGGACCAGCGTGATACCACAAATTTAATGTCGCAAGTTTTATCGTATTTCGACGAGTGTAGACAAAATAGGGTAATATTTTGGAAAAAATGCGATACGGGGACTTTTTACGGATACGGGTTGATTCCGACGCGCACACATGTCCGAATCAGCTTCCGCGAAAGTCTACATGTCAGGATATATCATACGCGCATTTCGGTGCAATTGGTAAGCGATGAGGCGGTACCGTTTGGCGGGGTGCACTCCGTATCACAAAATTTAAGTTTTAAAAAATTAAGTTTTTGGTCGTTTTGGAGGTCGAATAATTTAACACATGAAACGAATTAATAAAAACTAAAAGAACAAAAAAATTCTCGGTTATATTGGGAAGAAAATTCTTCAATTATTTTTAAAAAATATTAAATAGGTTGATGGCAAATTGGGTGTGAACATGGTGGTTTGGTTTGAAGTTTCTAAACTGTTTTGGTCAGTTTTTCGGCCATTTTTTGGTCAATTTTTCGACCAATCCGGGACACAAAAACTCGTCCCGCTTGAATAAAATCCTAGAGGGTTGGGTTATGAACGTACACAAAAAAACTGCTCGAGAAAAGGATCAAAGATGAAAGAAATGTGATACCTTGAAGTATGGACGCTGCTGCACGTACATGCACGTGCGTATGCGGGCGGCAGTCGGCACGGGGGTGGTCGTCGGCGTTGGTCGGAGGCGCAGGTTAGGGTTAGGGTTAGGGTTTGGGAGATTAGTAATGGTATATGTAAATATATATATATATAGAGAGAGAGAGGGAGAGTTGGGATGGTTTTGCTTGGGGGGTCTGCGGCTGTGGGTAGTTTAGGCTAAGGGGGGTTAGTTAGTTAGGGTTTATTAGTTTAGGTTTAGTTATTAGATTTTTCTTTTCTTTTCTTTTCTTTTTCTTTTCCTTTTATTTTTATTTTATTATTATTATTATTATTATTATTATTATTATTATTAAATTTATTTCTTATTAATAACCATATATTTATTAACATATATATTTACATATATAAATGAGAAAAATCCAAAAATAATATTCGCACACCAAATAAATTCTAGAAAATTACTTTGTAAGGCTTTAATACCATACCACGCTCAAAATATTTTATAAAATATTTTATAATTAATAATTAGATATTTATATAGTTATAATAAATCAAATAATTGTATTATCTAATTAACTAATTAATTAATTAAATAGTTATCCACAAAATAGGTTAATAGTAAAGAACATGCACATCTATAAAAAAAATGCCTAACTTGGAACTAAAAATTATGAGATGCTAATTGTAAAAAATTTGGGATAGAAAAATAATCACAAATAAATTATATATATATAATATCTAAATATTTACACTTAATTTATGGTCGTTATACTAATGTCATACTAACACCAAGGGATCAAATTTCTGTGCCACGAAAAGATCCTACATGTAGTGTCTCATGTGTAGACTAGTTCCTATGGATAATACAGGTTTTTGGGCCATCCTATATTATTAATGTCCGAACCATGGTGAAGTGTCCTAATAAAATTATTAGATTTTATTTAATAAAAAATAATCTAAAATAAATACAAGAAATATAAAATACACACAAGATACCTATTTTTGGGTCAGGGGATTTACAATCTACCCAACTTAAAAAAATTTCGTACTCGAAATTAAAAATAAGGTATGATTTGTTAAATCCTTCACATTCGTATATAAGGCAAGTCTATCGCAATCTCTTCCAAAAGTTTAAATAGAAAAATCTATTCAAATTCATCGCAATCGCTTCAAATTTAAAATAACTACTGTTTAAATCAAAATTTAATCTATTGTAATCTCTTCTCGATTTTCAAATCATCAACATTCAAATTTAAGTCAAATTCATACAACACCTTCAAGATTTAAATAACCCATATCAAATTTTACATCACGATTTTCAACTATCATAATCTCCTCTAGATTTTAAATAATACACAATTCTAATCAAATCTTATTCCTATTTTCAACTTATGAATTTTTGTACTCTTCAAATTTTAAATTCAACTTCCATCATCAACATTTCAAATAGGTGATCCAACAATCAAATTTTTACTTTTAATTCAAATCATCAAATTATAAAATTTTGAACTCAATCCACCAATGTTCATGTTTAGAGTTCTATTTATTTTTCTCAAGATTTAAATCGTTGATTCAATCTTCATTATTCAAAATTTAAATCATGTGCTCAAAGTATAAATATTTGGTCCGCAATATCAAGATTTTAAAATTCATTAAATCCTCTCCATCTTAATCGTTCTTCTAAAAATTTTCAAAATTAAAATGACTTAAATCTCTTAATATAATCTTACTTGATCATAATCTAAAAGAAATTCACCTCAAGTTGATAATGCAACTTCTACCCAACTTAGAATTTACTCATCTATCACATAAGGCTATACATTTAAGAAGAACTTCCTCAAATTATTTAATCGTGTTATTCAATCCTCAAAATTTTTAACACCAAAATATCTCACATGTGGTGTGTCCTTAATTACAAAAGATTAGTCACCAAGTAATGTGATTGGCCTATGGGGTATATGTAGTACTCTCCGTGTATCAAACTTATACCAAGCACGAGCGTTCATCTTTTCGAAATAGGGGAAGACGGAGAACAATAATAAAGAATTCAAAGAGGAGGTGATAGAGTATAAGTATGGGATTCAAGGCGATTAAAGAATTCAAAAGGGAGTTGTCAAGGCAGTTGTGGATTAAAATCTTATTTTGCTAGATTCCTATTTGCATGCTCATATCATTACACTTATGTAACCGATACGATATGCTCGAACGTGTCTAGAGGACAAATATATTCGTCTAACAAGCTGAGTCAACTATATCTCAATCCACGTAAAGTTGTTATGGGAAGAGCAAACAAAGTGCATTAAAGTTGATCAGACCGTAATACACTGATTCTGATTTAGATAATGTATTAGTAGGCGTCCCCAATAACACATATGTCATGAACAAACTCGATAAAGAATAAGCTTGCAAAAGTAGGCTATAAAATAACAGTATAAGCGGAGGTAGTCCAGAAAATATAAGTACACTGGATTATGTTGAAGGAAGGTACAAAATAATTTAAGTCCATAAAGAACATAAGACTCGTCCGGTGTTGTGCCTCTACAGTTGCCATACTATCTTCTTGTCTAAGTCTCTAGTCGACCAAATGGGGTATGGGCCTCTAAGTTCTACAGTCTGGATAAATACTATCTTTTTATGCAAGCCTAGAGTTGGTGTCATTCAATTACACTTTATTAATGGGTCAAAAGGACTAGGTGATACTAGGTTATGAGACATACTACCAAACTTACAAGAAGTTAACTAATAGTGTTATTGAATAATAGAGCATATATACCTAGTACAAGTCATCTTCCTAACCACTATCATGCACGAGAAAGATAAGATTAACGTTGTGAAAGGATCAAGCAAGATTCAATACAAGCAATCAAATAAGAATGCGAAATAAAATCAAGGGAGGTGATTAAATAAGTGGATGAGATCCTATATTCTAATCCTATGCGCAGGCTTGCTCGGTACAGTAACTTAACTGAGACAATATACTCGCGACCTGGATGGGCCACCACTAAAATATGTCACGTCCCAGTCCCAAAATACGTAGGACTAAAAATACGTAAGCATGCCAGCCGTATGTATATGGTAACTCCAATATATGAAAACCATAACACATATGTACGATGTATTATGAATAATAATTCACAAGTAGTATAGATTTACGTCATAAGTCATAGGGCATAACTAGATCTTATCCACAATCAAATAACCAATCAACTATATAAATGAATCAAGTATAAAATGCTTGATAAGAATAAGTAGTTGGGTGAAGACAAATCCACTACCAACTAGAATATAAGAGAGATAAAATAAGTACATCTAACTGATCAATGAGGCTCGAAGAGAAGACCTTCTCAAAATATAAAGAAGTAGCAAGTCCTGATCCGTGCTCCTGCGAATAGTCAAGATCGTCTACACCTGAAAAGGGACCAAGTCCTCAGAGGGACGTAATAAGATACATAGAAACATGCCAACTGAATACAGTAAACATGCATAATAGACAGAAAATATATACGTACGCTATACTAGACAATCTATATGAAATGCATAGTAAGAAAAAAATTTTGACGTATGGGCATGGGTAGGCAACTCTATCTAATCTCACAACTCACACACACGTCCATGAACATCAGAAGACATCATACTGCGAGGGTAGCGACCATCGTGACACCAGAAATTAACATACCGCAAGGGTAACGACCAGCGCGACACCACTACCGTAGTGCGTACTAGTTACTACGGTTTACCAGAGTGGATATAGCCCATACGCCTACTGATTGTCCTCACCTCCCATGATACTATGTGTCAAGTGTGTGTCAACATATATATAGTATATAATTATGACTGAAAGAGAACACATATATAATGAATATATAAAAATATGATAAGCATACAAAAGTACTATAAGCAATTTGGCAAGGAATCTTGCCTGACAAGAAAGCTGTAAAGTGTAAGCGTCCAGATGTCAAGCACAAAGGGATCAGAAACCATGGCATCAGAATGAACGTCTCCGGATGCTAAAATAAACATCACCAACTTTTCCAGAATAAGCGAGATAGCTAGAAAATACTACCCTTTCGTCAAATTTGAATACATGAGCAAAACGATAATTTTGGGTCAAAGGGGGGTCCACTTGTGGCCCGCCTTGCACCGAAATACGTGTCAGAGATAAAGGTCTCTAAATAGGATAAATTATAGGTCAAATAAATTCTAAACGTCGATACTAACTCAGTGGTATGTCCACTTTTGAATTCCGGTGAGCCGATCACAAATTTGCCCTTCAAGTCAAACTGTGGGGCCCGCGAATAGGCAGCTTGGTCAATTATCTCAGAATCGCGTAAAACTTGGGTCACAGGATCAGCGTGATACCACGAATCCAATGGCATAAGTTTTATCGTATTCCAACGAGCGTAGACAAAATGGGATGATATTTTGGAAAAGTTGCGATATAGGGACTTTTAACGGATACGGGTTGATTCCGACGCGCACACACGTCCGAATCAGCTTCTGCGAAAGTTTACACGTCTGGATATACTATACGCGCCTTTCAGTGCAATTGGTATACGATGAGGCGGTCCCGTTTGGCGGAGCGCACTCCGTATTACAAAATTTAAGTTTAGAAAAACTAAATTTTTGGTCGTTTTGGAGGTCGAATAATTTAACACATGAAACAAATTAATAAAAACAAAAAGAATAGAACAATTCTCGATTATATTGGGAAAAAACTCCTTCAATTAGTTTTTGAAAATATTAAACAGATTGATGGCAAATTGGGTGTGAACATGGGGGTTTGGTTTGAAGTTTCTGGACTATTTTTGTCAATTTTCTGGGCATGGTGACGATAGCCCCCACCATGAACTAATTATCTTCCTGCTTTATGCCCTCTTTCTCCAGCTTCTGATGTATCTTTAGAAGTTGCTTGACTTGCGGCAGCATTACCTTCTCGTATTCAAATTGCAAAGTGAGAAACTTTTTAACGAGATAGATTTTAGACATCTTTTCATCAGTTTTGTAATGCTTCTTAAGAGCTTCCCAGATGTCCTTCGCCTTCTCTTTCTTATTGTAAGACTATGTCATCGAGTCCTCCATTGCATTGAGGATCAATAGCCTACAGAGGTCGTTGTCTTCTTTTCACTTGTTGTGCGCATCATGCGCCACACCAACTTCAAGTTCTCCTTCATCTTCAGGGATGGTAGGTTCTGGATCAACCAACACATAAGCAACTTTGACAAGGCAAAGATTCAGAAAGATCTTCCTCTTCCAAATATTGTAGTATTCGCCATCAAACTTTCCAAGCTTGTGAAAGCTAGTATCGAGAATGTTTGATCGGTTCTACATCTTACTCGAATCTTACTTTGAGATTGGTAGTCCCGAGGCTTAATCAAAAATGGTAGAAGCAGAAGTTAAAGTCGAGATCAGGTGTTCACATAAGAGTTTCCTTCCTAATATCTCTCGATCCAATAAGAAGTTAATATATAGGATCTGATTACAACTGAAACCATGATAATAAAAGAATCAAGAAACTATCTTCTCGTTCTTCTTTATAATCGCAGTTGCAAACAGACAGAACAGAGTTACAACTCACAGAAGAGAGGGAAAAGGAGAAAAAGAAGAAGAGACTTTGCTTGCTGGGGTGATAAGGATCACAGTTGCTCAAAGCAAGATTTGTCCTACACGATATGCTCCCAGGAACCAGCAAGTTCAAGTAGAACTTCTGGAACGCTCGCTGTCACCTTTATCTGGACTCGCACGAACTCCCTGGACTCCAATGGTGGTGGCAGCAGAAACTCTCTTCGTCTCTCAATTTTTGAAGTGAGTTCTCAAAGAGATACGAAGAGAGTATTTATAGAGAGAGGGTAAAAACCCTTTTCGTCCAACAGTTACGGAAAGATAGGAATAAATTAATTACGAATCACTAAAAGATAGGCACTTATTAATTTTAAATCCCTCAAAAAATAGATCTGAATAACAGACTGTATCTTTCCATAACCGTTCAAATATATCCGTAGCAGCAGCAGGAGTGCATATGACAGCGCAAGCCACAACGCATGTGGCAGCGCATATGATAACGCAAGCCACAACGCATACAAAAGCGCATGCGGCCTGCCCATGTGACCGACCATGCGACCCGCCCATGCGATCACGCATGCGGCTCGTCCATGCGGCTGCGCATGCAGCTCGCGCATGAGAGAGCGCATCAAATACGCACAAGTGCCTGCGTTGATGCTGATATACTAAGTGCAAAGTGTACCAATAAAGCATTTTTGCCCTTGAGCCCGAGTCCGTGTCCGAGTCCGAGTTGCTAAGCCCTTTTGGGACTTGGCTCATATAGAATAAATTTCAAGAGAATGACAAAAAGCATAAATGCTTTCATTTAGGAGTTAATCCTTCTTTATCCTAATAAAATACCCCCATATGGCACCCATGTGCCTCATCATACCCTATGTGCACACCTCAATATAAGCAAAAGCATTATATTGAGATACCCACTTAGTGGTGTAGCCAATGTGGGACTATCTTTTATAGTCCAAAGGTAAAATTACCAATAATCTCCCACATATCTCAATATATGGGTTGAGTGTTCCTCACAATGACTGCCCATCATGCATTAGGATAAATATCGCTTCGACTTGAATCATCCCGCATTAGTCAAATAACAGTATGATACAAGAATGGACTAAGCCTTAAATTCTGTACCATAGTTGCAATTCTTCCTACTCACACAATGACATCAACTGTGCTTCTGGTTGTACATTAAAGGCCTTTTGTACGCCTAGTTTTGGTATATATATTTTGGACGTCTATAAGTTTTCCCTCAAGTGACGGCTTGTATATCTTTTCATACACTATATGTGAGTTCTTAAAGAGTCATTGTCATGAAGCATTGCGCTTTCTTGCAGTACTACGCCTCTATGACATGGCCTTCTGCCGAGGTTCACTCCCTCATGTGGTATCATCCACTGTAGCATGAGGTTCACTCCCTCTTTGTAGTGCCAAACTATCCAGCACGAAGCCTTACGTTTCCTTGCAGTATTACGCCTCTGTGACATGACTTTTCGCCGAGAATTTACATCTTTTACCTCTGTGATATTACACCACTGTAACATGAGGTTCACTCCCTCTTTGTAGTGCTGCCTACCACTCTTCATTCTACAACATTAGTCTACATGTCTATGTATGGTGCTACGCCACTGTGACATGACTTAATGCTGAGGATTTACATCTTTTACCTCTGTGGTGTCACACCACTGTAGCATGGGATACAAGTTCCTTATAGTGCTGAAACTACGTGATTCCTGTAAAGCACACCTGATATTTACTCTGTCCGAGAACTCATTAAGACGTCAAAGTCATCCTTCCACAAAAATTGTTCTTCATAAAGAACAAGAAGTAGACAACAATGGTTCTGGGTCCGTAACCCCTCAATATCTTAATCTTTCAAATGAGTACCCACTGTTCCTAATATTCTACCAGTCAATGGTCATTCTTTGAACCAAAAGCTAGATGCCTAGTAGATTTCTCTTTGAACTAATAGCATAAAATTTTATAGTAGAATTACATAGACACAATATCAGAATATCTTCAAGCCCATTTTGGTTGCTGTGTCCTTGACCAGATGGCGCTTGAGACCCTTGGTGAACGGGTCCGTTAGGTTCTCTTGACTCCGAACATCAATTACGACAATGACTCGAGTCTTTATCAGATCATTTACTGCCCTGTGCCTCAACTGCACAGTCCTTTTATTATTATTGAAGAGGTCATTTGATGCCACCGCTACAGTCACCTGGTTGTCGCAATATATTGGTACCACCAAAATCTACGCACCAACCAATAGAAGATCATACATGAGCTCCCGAAGCCACTCTGCTTCATCCGCTGCAACAGCCAGTGCATAAAACTCAAATTTTATCAAGAAATGAGAGAGCATAGTCTGATTCTTCGACATCCACAATATAGCAGGCTTCTCCACCCATAAAGAAGACATATCCTCCTGTGGACCTTTCGCTTTTTACTTCTGAACACCATCTTGCATCACTGAAGCCTTCCACTACTATTGGATACCCGCTATAGTGCAGTGCATACTTCTGAGTTCTCCTGGGATATCTTATCACTCTCTTCACAACCTTTCAGTGCTCCACACCTGGGTTGCTCGTGAATTGACTCATCATTCCCATGGCAAAAGCTATGTCAGGCCTTGTGACATTTGTTGCATACATCAAACTCCCAATGACGCTTGAATACTCTAACTACCTGATGCTTTTCCTAGGGTTTGGCTTCAGCTTCTTGTCACACATGTATGTAGTATCGATCCCTGGAAGATCCTGATATCTATAGCGTGTGAGCATCTTCTCAATATAATGAGACTGTGACAGTGCCACTCCAGTGTCCGTCCGGATGATCTTTATCCCAAGGATAACTTCAGCTTCCCCCAAGTCTTTTATATTGATCTTGGATGAGAGAAACTTCTTCGTCTCAGTGACTCGTGCTAGATCCGTGCCTAAGATCAGCATATCGTCTACGTAAAGACAAACGATGACCCCTCTTCCGTCAGCAAACTTTGTATAAACACACTTGTCCGTCTCGTTGACCTTATAGTCGTTTGATCTTATGACTTTATTAAATTTCTCATGATACATCTTGGGAGCTTGCTTTAGACCGTATAATAATTTTAACAACTTGCAGACTTTGTCTTTAAGCCACTTGACGATAAATCCTTCTGGCTGTTGCATGTAAATCTCTTCGGTCAACTCTCCATTCAGGAATGCTGTTTTGACATCCATCTGATGAATAACTAGCTTGTGAATTGCACTCAGAGCAATAAATATCCTGATGGTTGTCATCCGTGCTACTGGAGCATATGTGTCGAAGTAGTCGATCTCCAGCTTCTGAGAAAATCCTTTGGCAACTAACCTTGCCTTGAACTTGTCAACAGTTCTATCGGCCTTCGTTTTCCTTTTGAAGATCCACTTGCATCCGATTGGTTTAGCTCCTTCCGACAGATCGACAAACACCCAAGTGTTGTTGGAGGTTATTAAGTCATACTCGTCATTGATAGCCTTCCTCCAGAAGATAACGTATCTGGTCTTCATCGCCTCATCATAGGTAAGCGGATATGCATCCACATGATAGGTGACAAAATCTTCTTCGAAGTCCTTCTGTCTCCTCACCCGCTTAGTTCTTGGTTCTGCGAGTTCTTGTTCGAACATTGTCTCTGGAATGACAACTTCTCCATGTACTACATCTTATTTGGAAGCTTCAGCCTCCTGTGCACCCGCACTATTCTCCGAAATATTCGCGATAATAATGTTCTTGTGCCTTACAAATTTATCTTCAAAGAATTCTGCGTCGCGAGATTCAATGATATGATTTGATTCTATATCAAGAAACCTCTGAGCATCACTCTTCTCAGCATAACCCAAGAAGATGGTCTTCGTTGTCCTCGTACCCAGTTTCTGAATTTTTAAGTCCGGGAGCTTCACATATGCCAGACACCCCCACACTCGAATGACATTCAAGTTGGATCTAACTTTAAACCAGAGTTTATAAGGAGTGACATCAGATGTTGCGTACGATACTCTGTTCAGGATGAACGTAGCTGTCAACGCAGCTTCTCCCCAGAAGCAGTTTGGAAGACCCGCAGTTAACAGCATTGAGTTCATCATTTCTGTCAACGTCCTGTTCTTTCTCTCAGCTACTCTATTTGATTGAGGAGAATACGGGCCAATCGTCTCATTGATAATTTTATATTCTTCGCAAAACGATACGAATTCAATAGACCTATACTCTCCGCCTCGATCACTTCTAAGTCTCTTGATTTGTTGCCCTGTCTGACATTCAGCTTCAGCCCTGAACTCCTTAAACTTCTCAAATGCTTCATCCTTTGACTTGAGCAGATAGATGAACGCATACTTCGAGTAGTCGTCGATGAATATAATAAAATACTTCATCTTGGCCTTTGTGGAGAACTGTTTGAAGTAACAAATATCTGAGTGCATCAACTCCAGAAGATCTATACTTCGATTAACCCGTTTGAATGACTTTCAGGTGATCTTTGTCTGCGCACAGACCTAACACTTCTCCACCTACTTACTCCCATATTTGGAGATAAGTCTTAGACTAGACATCTTGTTTATTATTTTACAATGAAAATGTCCTAGTCTATTGTGCCATAACTCAAGAGAATAACCAGAAGAAGCGACTGCATTTATCATTGTAGCAAGAGTTACAAGTTGAAGTTTGAACATCCCTTCGGTATAGAAAGCTTTTTGAAGTATGTTCCTTTGAAAGACATCACCATCTGTCCATCATTAATGTCCATCCTCAAGCCTACATTGCAGAGTAGACTTTCTGAGACCAGATTCTTGGCTATCATTGGTACATGTTTCACATCCTGAAGCATTAGCGACTTCCCCAAAGTCAGGTTCAGTATTACCATTTTAGTCCCTATTACTTCAGCTTGTGCCTGGTTCGCCACCATAACTTTCTTAGAAGTAGGCTTGTAGGTAGTGAACAACTCATTCTTTGAGCAAACATGGCAGGATGCGCCAGTGTCCACCCACCAGTCAGAGACGACACCAGTCGTGACAACATGCACAATCATAGCAACCTTGTTAGTCTCACCTTGCTCTGCCTGTTTGGGCTTGGATTTGCATTCACTCCGGTAGTGGCCATTCTTACCATAATTGAAGCAAGTCGCTTCAGACTTGGGCTTTGGCTTTTGTTTGAATGAAGTCGACTTCACCTTCAGATGGTTAAAGTCCTTCTTTTTCTTATTGTGAGAAGCCTTATGTTTCTCCTTGGAATCACCAACATGCACCAAGTTGGCTTTTGCCAACTGTTTGGACAGGAAATCCAACTTCAGTTGTCCCCTGACCTCATCTTCAATGTGAATCCAGTGAAGAAGATCTTCGAGCTGGATCTCCATCTTCTTACGGTATATACCAGTCTTGAACTTGATCCAACATGGAGGAATCTTGGTGACGATAGCCCCCACCATGAACTTATCTTCCTGCTTCATGCCCTATTCCTCCATCTTCTGCTGCATCTTCCGAAGTTTCTTGACTTGTGGCAGCATTACCTTATCGTCTTCAAATTGTAAAGTAAAAAACATTTCAATAAGATAGATTTTAGACATCTTTTCATTTGTTTTGTAATGCTTCATAAGAGCTTCCCAGACGTCCTTCGCCTTCTCTTTCTTGCTGTAAGACTCTGTCATCGAGTCCTCCATTGCTTTAAGAATCAATAGCCTGCAGAGGTCATTGTCTTCTTTCCACTTGTTGTGCGCGTCTTATGCCACACCAGATTCAAGTTCTCCTCCATCTTCAGTGATAGTAGGTTCTGTATCAACCAACACATAAGTAACTTTGACAAGACGAAGATTCAGAGAGATCGTCCTCTTCCAAATGTTGTAGTGTTCGTCATCAAACTTCTCAAGCTTGTGAAAGCTACTATCGAGAAGGTTTGATCGGTTCTCCATCTTAATCGAATCTTTCTTTGAGATTTTTAGTCCTAAGGCTTAATCAAAGATGGTAGAACCAGAAGTTAAAGTCGAGATCAGGAGTTCACACAAGAGTTCCCTTCCTGATATCTCTCGATCCAACAAGAAGATAATATATATGATCTGATTACAATTGAAAATAAGATAATAAAAAAATTAGAGAAAACTATCCTCCCGTTCTTTCTTGCAATCCCAGTTACAAACAGACAAAACAGATTTATAACTCACAGAAGAGAGGAAAAAGAAGAAGAAGAAGAGACTTTGCTTGCTGGGGTGATAAGGATCACCATAGCTCAAAGCATGATTCGCCCTACACGATCTGCTCCCAGGAACCAGCAAGTTCACGTAGAACTTCTGGAACACTCGCTGTCACCTCTGTCTGGACTCGCACGAACTCTCTGGACTCCAATGATGGCGGCAGCAACAACTCTCTTCGTCTCTCAATTTTTGAAGTGAGTTCTCAAAAGACACGAATAGAGTATTTATAGAGAGAGGGTAAAAACCCTAGCCGCCCAACAGTTACGGAAAGATAGGAACAGATTAATTACGGATCCCTAAAAGATAGGTCCGTATTAATTTCAAATCCCTCAAAAAACGGATCTGAATAACATACCGTATCTTTCCATATCTGTTCAAATATATCCATAGCAGCAGCAGTGCATGCGGCCTGCCCATGCGATTGCGCATCAAATGTGCACAAGCGCCGATGCTGATGTGCTAAGTACAAAGTGCGCCAACAAAGCGCCACTTTGTGCCCTTGAGCCCGAGTCAGAGTTCTAGTCGCTTAGCTCCTATGGAATAAATTTCAAGAGAATGACAAAAAGCATAAATACTTTCATTTAGGAGTTAATCCTTCTTCATCCTAATAAAATACTCCCACATGGCACTCATGTGCCTCACCACACCCCATGTGCACATGTCAACACAAGCAAAGTATTATATTGAGATACCCACTTGGTGGTGTAGCCAATGTGAGACTATCTTTTATAGTCCAAAGGCAAAAACACCAACAACATATAATCACATACTTCCAACATCTCTGTATACACGTGTACTACATTTGTTCAAGTGTGAGCCTATGTATACTTTTCTAAATATCATTCTTCAAGATGTGGTTTTTTAAATCCTTAATAAATAACTCAGGAGAAAGAAAACAAATTAACATTATGCACATTTTATGTAAAAGTGATATTACATAGTTTTGTTTGGAAGAAATCTTCACTGTATTTTGCATCCTAGTAAAAACTTAAAAGACAAGTGGGTATAGGACTTTTAATTGTTATATTTGTGCATCTGTTTTCACTACTGTCTGTTTCCCTCAATCCTAGCTAAATATAGTTTGCTTCACTGATTTGGATTCTTAGCCCATAAGTATTTAGATAGTTTGCTTCACTAAAATGGCTTCTAATAACGGAAAGACATGCTAATGGAAAATTTCTTATAAAATTCTATAAGTATGGCCAATTCTAAATTGGTCTATAATGAGACATATATAATTTTAAGTTTCATAGTGTCCGATCGAATAGAACCATTAAAATGGAAAATGTTTGCCACAGAAGTCTCATTCTGAAATATTTATTAGTTTGTTATTTTTCTGTTTAGAAATATTTGATTCATTAGAAAATGTTTAAATTTTTTGCTGAATATTGTTCTGCTACAAATATTTAAATGTTATGAATTAGAATATATTCTATTAGTTTCTGTATAACAGTTATAAAATTGGTATGGATCCAATTTTTAAAGTTGTTAAATCTTTCATGTTATTGTTAACAAATTAATTCTTTGAAATAGAAATAGTTACTTGTTGGTAACAATTTTGGAAGTTGATAAGAAATATTACATAATAATACTTGTTGCTCTTAGTCAAATATTTTTTCTTGCTTGTTGTGTTAACAAAAATTATTATACTAGCTGATTAAATATTCATAGCTGTAACCCCCCAAATTTTTCTGGAATTTAAAAATTTTTCGGGAATTTTCTGTAATTTTTTTAACTAATTAAAATAAATATTTCTGGTATTAAAAAATTATTGTGAATTTATTAAATATTAAAATATTATAAAAATAATATTTTTTGGTGTAAATTAAAATATTAGACATAGGATAATTTTTCTGGAATTTATTTGACCCCAGAACTATTTTTAAAGACCTAAAAATTAAGTTTTTAAAATAAACGAAAATAAACCCGGTTTATTATTAAACCGAACTGAACCAAAGATGAACCGAACCAACCCAAACCGGACCGACCCAACTGAACCAATACCCAACCCTAGCGGGTCGGGTCGGATCTTAACCCGACCCGTACCCGTTAACCCGAAACCCGAAACCCGAAATCCTAATTCTAACCCCCCCGACGAGCGGCCTCCCCTCTTCCTGCCGTTTCTCTGCCGCCTGCCGCTGTCGCGTCTCCCCCGCTCTCGCAGCCGTCGCCGACCTCGACTCTCCACCTCCCTGACCGACCACCTCCCCCGCCAGTAACGACGGCCCCTTCTCCTCCCTCTCTTCCTTTAAATACCCCAACCGGCGCCCTTCACTTCACCACCGCCACAGCCTCCCACCCGACTCCGACGAGACCCGACGACCCCGAGCTTCCCGCGGTGACCTCCGGAGACTTCCGGCGACCACCCTGGAGACAAAGACGACCTCAGCAGCAACCACCGCCAAGCACAACATCGCCGTAGCCGCGACGAGCTTCCTCGCGAACGCGTTATTCAGTCGATACTGACGCCCTGTTCAGGTGAGTTTTCCTCTCTTCTCGCTGTCTCGTTTTACGTTCTGTTTATTGCTACGCGAACCCTGCGTGACCCTCTCAATACCCGCTTAATTCGCTCGGGGTATCGCGTCCTGTGTCGGTCGCAAACCGCGACGCAAAATCAGGAAAAACTTCCCCCTTTTCTGAAAATTCAAAAATCGTCCCGAACTCCCCGGTTCGCGACGGTTTTGCGACCAACCTCTTAAATGTTTTCAAAATTGGCTTAAACATTAAATTAGACCATATGACCAAGTTTTTAATCATATTTTTAGTGTAATTTATTAAGCTGTAGTTTGTATTTAATTTGAGGGTAAAAATGACCGAAATATTGGTTATTTAAATACCATATTTTTCTCGGAACTGGGTGCGCCCCGCTAAACGGGATGACTTGGTCATGTGCGAACTTTATCGAAAGGTGTGAACCGTTAATACGGACATGTGGGATTTCGCGGAAGTTGATTTGGATGTGCGTGCACACCGGAATCAACGCGTATCCGCCGACAACACCCTATATCGGCCCTGTTCTAAAACTCGTGGTAACTTCGTGTACGTTTGTCGTATCAAAACAAAACTTACGCAATCGGACTCGTAGCAATACGCTGGTCCTGTGACCCAAGTTTGGTTCGATTCTGAGAACGTTGACAAAATCTCGTATTGTGGGCCCCACGGCTCCACTTGACGGGCAATTTTGTGATCGGCTCATCGAAATCCAGTTCTGGATGTTCCGTTGGGTTCGTATCGTCGTTCTGGACTTATAGAAACTAAGTTTGACGAATTTGAAGAACATTATCTCTGGCACATTTCTCGGTGCGAAGTGGGCAACATGTGGACCCCGCTTTGACCAGAAACTGTCACTTTTTCCCCTGTGTCCAAATTGGACTTATGGACAGGCAATTCTAGCTATTTGATATCTTCTGAACCTGATGGTAACATTTATTTCAGCAACCGGAGGAGTACCTGCAAATTTCGCTGATACCAGAGCAGCAGTTGGAGTCAGAACCCCTGACAAGTGTACCTTGCCAAACTTGCAGTACCTGCTTCATATTGTTATCTTGATTTAATTATATGATAAATTGTTCAACCTAGGACCGTGTGACATTACTTAGCGTCCGAATAATATTCGGGTGCCAACGCCATACGCGGAGTTGTGTAACGTCACCTAGACATGGATATCGAGACCCTATACATTCTCGTACTTGCATCATCAAGTACGTCATACCACAGGATACATGATACTATTCATGAGACAGAATCTTCCTGAGACATTTACGGTGATTCTGTATGGGTTATATGATTTATGACATAGATATTGCATGTGCTTAGTTATCATTAAGACTTGCTGCATTAGATATGATCTTGCGTGACATGGACATGAGACGTCGTAGACATGAGACATGTGATTACATTGGGTGGGGAGAGACACACAAGGTACAGGTTGATTATATTATGATGGTTTCATAGCCACTCCGAGCTAGGCTCCTACATGATATCACTGCTACCTGCTCCCCGACATAGAGCTTGTAACGGTTTCAGCCTGAGATCTAGTAATGCTCTCAACTTGCATATCACTTAGCTGGTTATATAGTTTACCCTATTAATTCATTTATTATTGCACTGCATTTATTTTTGGCATGTTTTATTCTTCTACCTTGCTATGTCCCCTGAGGACCTGGATCCGGATTATGTTCCCAGGTTTAGCAGAGGAGATCTACCCCAAGGTGTACGGAACAGGAGCAGGTACTGGAGGAGTACCAGAACTAAGGACAAGGTGATTGCCAGGATTTCCCCTGAGTATATGCTTATTCCATACTCAGTATTTGCTGTTGTTATACTCTTTATTCTCGTCTCTTGACTATTGTATCAGACTTATCATCAGGTTGTTCCCCGAGATATATTTTATTGAGACTTGATATTGCTTTATATTCAGATATTGTTGTATTCATTTCTGTGGATGAGATTAGTATATTAGACCCTTACTGTTGTTTTACAGCTTAAGTACACCCTGATGGGTCCATTAAATTGGGTTTGCCCATCGGTGTGTGCTGCTGGCCATTGCCACGTGTCTAGTCCCTCGGTATTTTGGGACTGGGGTGTGACATAGTTTTTGTGGTGGCCCATGCAGGTCTACGACTAAATTGCTTCGGTTTCAACTTAGGAACTGAGCAAGCCTGCGATAGGGATAAGATAAGTTATAGGATCTCATACATTTGCTTGAATCATTCTTGATCTCTATATCGGATTCGAATTAATTTCTTGACTTGCATTCTGCCTTGATTTCCCTGTGCGCCTCTTATAGTTTATTTTGGATACAGAGTAATGGATCCACCAGCAAGAGACGAGACTCCTGCAGGAACACCACAAAGTATTGTGGTTACCCATGAAGAAGAAGCGACACCAGTAGGTAGAGGAAAATCAGCTCAATAACGCAGTCAATCAAATCAGCATGCCTCGAGAATCCAGCAGGTTGACATTCCACCATCGATGCAGTTTACTCCACCGATGCCTACTTTTCCACCCGGACAGCTTATGGACGGACAACAGATGGTTCAAATGTTCTACGCAATGATGCAAGCTCAACAGAAGGTTCATCAAGAAGCCCAGCAAAGGGAAGCGAAGTTCTTTGACGGACTTAGCTCTGAGCTACAGAAGTTAATCAGCTCTGTTGTAACTACTTCATACACGGACGTCCTTGCTGCAGCACGTCCCATGGAGTGCGTCACCAGGAGAGAGTCCAGCCAGAAGCGGTTGCACGCATTAGCACATGACCGAGTATAGCAGGAAAGAGCCGCAAAGCGACTCTAGAGAAATCCACCACCGAGAGCAGCACCAAGAGCCTTATTCCTTCCTACTTGTCACTACTGTGGCAAGATAGGCCATATTGAGAGGGAGTACAGACGCAAGTTGGTACTGTGCTTGATTTGCGGATCCAGCCAACATTTAGCCAGAGGTTGCACGATGCATCGAGGATAAGCACCAATGGTAAACCAACAAGCTCTACCAGCACCAGGAGGATATCATCCGAGGCCACCCTTGGCACCCCAGACAACACTTTTCCAGCAGGCCCAACAGCAGCAGAGGAATCTACCACAAGGACACGGACAAGCTTTTGCGATGACCTTGGAGGACGCGCAGATTCGTAGAGTAGCAAATGCGCGTAAGTTATTCATAGATGCATTGCTTTAGCACGTGCCTGTTATTTCATGACCTTAGCCCTAAACCTAGTATTTTAAACTTATTAATAATTGATAACCTAATTTTTCTAAACTGTAGTTTTTCTTGCTCTATCCAGATTTTCTTCACTTTTGAATTACCTAACTTTTATTGCTTAGGGAAATGATATTTTCCTTCCCTAGGTGTTTTGCTTAAACCCTCATCCTTTGATTCTGCTTGATCATGATTCTTGATTGTGTCATGCTTCGAACATGTTTTGCAAACCATGTCATCTCTTCTGACCAGTTGTGTTTCATTATTCTTTGATTGCGAGGACGCAATCCTCTTAAGGGGGTAGATTGTAAACCCCCAGATTTTTCTGGAATTTAAAAATAATTTTTCGGAAATTTTCTGTATTTTTTAACTAATTAAAATAAATGTTTCTACGATTAAATAATTATTGTAATTTTATTAAATATTAAAATATTATAAAAATAATATTTTTGGGTGTAAAATAAAATATTAGATATAGGATAATTTTTCTGGTATTTATTGGACCCTAGAACTATTTTTAAAGACCTAAAAATTAAGTTTTTAAAATAAACCTAGTTTATTATTAAACCGAACCGAACCAAAGATGAACCGAACCAACCGAAACTGGACCGACCCAACTGAACCAATACCTAACCCTAGCGGGTCGAGTCTGATCTTAACCCGACCCGTAGCCGTTAACCCGAAATCCTAATTCTAACCCCCCCGACGAGCGGCCTCCCCTCTTCTTGCCGTTTCTCCGCTGCCTGCCGCAGCCGCGTCTCCCCCGCTTCAGCAACCGCCGTCGACCCCGACTCTCCACCTCCCCGACCGACCACCTCCCCCGTCAGTAACGGCCGGACCCTTCACCTCCCTCTCCTCCTATAAATACCCCGACCGGCCCCCTTCACTTCACCACCGCCACAGCCTCCCACCCGACTCCGGCGAGACCCGACGACCCCGAGCTTCCCGCAGTGACCTCCGGCGACTTCCGACGACCACCCTGGAGACGAAGACGACCTCAACAGCAACCACCGCCAAGCACAGCACCGCTGTAGCCGCGACGAGCTTCCTCGCGAACGCGTTATTCAGTCGATACTGAAGCCCTGTTCAGGTGAGTTTTTCTCTCTCCTTGCTGCCTCGTTTTACGTTCTGTCTGTTGCTATGCGAACCCTGCTTGACCCTCTCGATACCTGTGTAATTCGCTCACCGTATCGTGTCCTATGTCGGTTGCAAACCGCGACGCAAAATCAGGAAAAACTTTTCCCTTTTCTAAAAATTCAGAAATTATCCTGAACTTCCCGGTTCACGACCGTTTTGCGACCAACCTATTAAATGTTTTCAAAATTGGCTTGAACAGTAAATCAGACCATATGACCAAGTTTTTAATCCTAATTTTAGTGTAATTTATTGAGCTGTAAATCCCCTCATTTATTTCTATAGATAGTCTGGTTATGGGTTAGAAAATTTTGGTTTAACAACAGATGTTTGAGGTTTAGAATTAATAATGCAAAAGTCTGATTCTTTAATTAAACCCTTGGTGCGTCCTACCATTGTTGAAATATTTGGAGCCCAACATCAGCACATAAATTCTAACAAGTTGTTGCATTCTAGACTTGATACGCCAATTTAGGCGCTGGACTTTTCCGTCACTCAAAATCATAATCCCTTGTGCTCTAATTTAATTGCACAACTTCCCGTATCCAAATTCTATTATTTAATCCTGTATCGCGCACCTGTGTCGTTGCCATCAATTTTGAGACACCAACTCAACCCGTTGAGCCGGACCAATTAAAGGGTCCAAGACTGACACCAAGCCTACACCTTTCATGACCTTTGCGTCACTCCCAATTGAGACCCCATGTACCCCCATTTAATTTAAGAGCACATAATGTCACGACCCGCACCCGGAAATTCGGGCACGAGTGCGTGGGTACGTCCAGCCTACGCCGCAGAGTCGACGGTAGTACGCTGTCTAGGTCAATTCCAGATTTATTAAACTAGCTCATTCACAATATAACATAGGCAAGATAATAATGGGAAACAGAAACTTAAGATTTCAAATGAAATATATGCGACAACAGATTCAAATATTTAGTACAGAAATTTAGAATGAAATCGGGGACAAACCCGATTACTAAGATAAAGAGCAAATAACTATAACTAAGATAACTACTGCTAACTACTCCGCAGGAGTAGCTTCCTGTGCGGGAACTGGCTCTGCAACTGTATCACCTGCTGCCTCATAGGGGCCATAATAGGTGGGGGCAAGGTTCTCATTATCGCCTGTCACGCCCCAGTCCCAAAATACGTAGGACTAGGAATACGTAACACGCCAGCCGTATGTATACGAACTCCAATATATGGAAACCATATACACACATACGCTATACATGAATATCCAATCCACAGTGGTAAATATATGTCACAACAAGTCACACGCAGTTCTATATCTCATCCACAGCACAAATAATAGAAGAATGGAAATCAATAAATGAATATCAAAGAAGCAGTCTCAAATAGTAATCTCAAAGTGCAATAGTCGGGTGGAGACAAATCCACTGCAAATCGACTATAATAAACTACTAAAGAGAGAGGAGAATAAACCCTAATATAAGAATAAATGTCTAGAAGAGAATAACAACTAAAATCTCTAAACAGCTGCAATGAATCACATATAATCAGAAGATAAGACCGTCTCAGACCGATAGGTAGCGTCAGGTCCAGGTCCATACTCCTGTGGATACTCCTGCTCATCTATATCTGGAAAATGGACCAGGTCCTCAGAGGGACGTAACAAGTATACTTAAACACATGCCAATAAAGTACTGAAAATAAACATCCATGGGGGTCGCCTAACCATCTATGTGAATGCAGTTTGAGAACAACTTTCTAACAAGTGGGCTATCTGGCCATAAATAGGATTGGCATAGTTTCCTTGGAGATCCAGGGGCCTACAAAGGCACGACGACTTTCGAACGTCGGAGGCCCGCCATGATAATATATAGGGGTCATCATGACCGCGTATCTCCGGCGGAGCGTACGGGTTACACAAGAAAAGTGCAAAGGAACCCAAATGCCTTACTTGTTGTTCTCCCCACCCAATGCTCTAAGCATGTCATGTCCATGACACGATAAACCTCTAATAACCGCCAGGTCTACTAGCATGCAAAATTTCTATTGGCAATTATCCCTATCCGTCGCACGACCTATACGTACCGGGGGCCAGCCGAGTACGCAAGTCCGTGTCCTACATGTGACTCACACTCGTGTAAGAATAGTGTCATGGACAATGAAACATAAATGCCTCATGAAAATGGGGTAGTCTCATAAAGTAGGTCCAATGCATATACATAAATAAAAATATAGTACGACGACACCGTCGTTGCACCCAAGTTTCCTTGGACGCGCAGTTTATATAGCAGTTTAAAATAAATGAACTAAATAAACAGAAAATAAATATGCATGCCTCATATGGAATGTAAAAACAGTACAATGGCAAGGTATACTTGCCTGACAAGAAATCTGTAAAGTGTACGCGCCCAAATGTCAAGGACACTGAACCTGGAACTAAGGACTCCGAACAAACGTCTCCGGATGCTGAAATAAACATCACCAACATTTTCGGAATGAGCAAAATAGCTAAAAAGCACATCCCTTTCGCCCAATTTGGACACAGGGGCAAAATCGTAATTTCGGGTAAAAGTGGGGTCCACGTGTGGCCCACTTTGCACCGAAAAGCGTGCCAAGGGTAACAGTCTCTAAATGGGACAAACTATAGGTTAAACAAATCTAGATGTCAATACGAACCCAACGGTATGTCCAAATGTGGATTCCGATGAGCCGAACACTAATTTGTCCAAAAAGTCAACTGTGGGGCCCGCCAATTGGCGATTTGGTCAACCGTCTCAGAATCGCGTGAAATTTGGGTCACAGGACCAGCGCGTTACCACGAGTCCAGTGGCGCAAGTTTCGTCGCAATCTGACCAGCGTGCACAAAATACGTGCGAGTTCCACAAAAGTGGCGACACGAAATGTGTCCGCGGATACGGTCTGATTCCGGCGCGCTCACGCGTCCGAATCAGTCCCCACGAATTTCACGTGTCCCGTTATGCTGTGTGCACCATTTGGTACACTTGGCACACGGCGGGGCGGTCCCGTTTGGCGGGGCGCGCTCCGATCTCCAACTTTTAGAAAACCGGAAAAAGTGGGTGCGCGCAGTTTTGTGACGAATATATTTTTGTCCACAGCAACTATTAGCACAAGGTTATAATACAGAAAATAAACTAGGTCATGTAATCTACAGGTATCAAAAAGAATCAACGAATTCGGATCTCTGTGGTGGGAGATACGAACTCGGCAATATGGGTGGTAATCTGAAATTCTGCGATTGCAGAATTCTGTCTGCTCGTCCAACCTTGGACGCTGTTTTACACCTAGGGGCACACGTTTTCCGAAGTTGACTATAAAATAAATACTGGAGAGGGTTGAGGGAAGATCATACCTATGAAAACGGAACAGCGTTTGGTCAAGCGAGTCGACGGGAATTCACGCCGGAGCGAAGGTGCCTCAAGTGGGAGACTGCAGTTCGCGATGTCGGCGTCGACGGGATGGTTGGATGGCTTGGGGAGGCTTCTCTAGCTGCGGTGACGGCTCTAGATGGGAAGGGAAAGTCTAGAGTTTTAGGTTAGGGTTTTGGGGAGCTATTATATATATATATATGTTATATATAATTAGGAGAGAGAGTGGGTTGCGGATGGGTCCGCGGTTTTGGAACTGAAGCTTCGGCCATAGTCTGCTTTTGCGGGCGGGTCATCCTATTAGGATGAAGTAAGTATCCGCTGAAGTAGCAATGCTAAAGGGAATAGTTGAGTTGCAGCCATTCGGCTGAGGCAAAGTAGTTGCTTAAGGATCCTAAGGCTTAGCAAACTAAGTATTCCTAAGGCTTAATAATACTAAGTATATTATTATTATATTATCATCATTATTATTATTATTACAGGTAATAATAGGAAATAAGGGTTGGCTTCTAGTTTCTAAGAGTAATCTAAGAGTGATTATTATACTATTATTAGTTAGTATTATTATTATTATACTTATTATACTAGTATTATACTTAGTATTATTTAATTCTTTTCTTTTCTTTCTTTATAAAATATATATACATATGTATATATTTGTATATACATATATATATGTATACTCATAAGAAAATTTATAGAATAGGGTATTGCACATCGTTAGGCTAGCAACTGCTCAAGGGGTCTCCTACATGGAATAAATTTCGAAAAATTCCTGAAGGTCCCATAAGTCATCTAAGGGCCCGAACACCTAATATAAAAATTATTAAAAAATCTAATTCTCTTATTTGGACCTAATTACTACAATTTAATTAATAATTAATAAATAAAGGGTATATACGATTTTCTAGGAAGGGGGTTTTACATTCTACCCAACTTGTAAAAATTTCGTCCTCGAAATTAAAATTAAGCCACGATAGAATGCAAGGATGGTATAAGATATAAATTAACAATGTAAATTCATACCTTGGTTTGCGAATAGGTTCGGAAAATACTTGCGCATGTCGTCCTCGCGCTCCCAAGTTGATTCTCCTGGTGCGCCATGCCTCCATGCTACGCGAACCAAGGGAATAGACTGGTTCCTCAATACCTTCTCTCGACGATCAAGGATTCCCACGGGTTGCTCTTGGTAAGACAAGCTCGGCCCAATGGTGATCTCTGAATGGTCGAGAACATGACTGCTGTCTGCCACATATCGCCTGAGCTGCGACACATGGAATACGTCATGTACTCCCTCCAGTGAAGGTGGTAGCGCAAGTCGATATGCCACCTCTCCAACTCTCTCGAGCACGTCAAATGGTCCAATATACCTTGGACTCAACTTGCCACGCCCTCCGACTCGGATGGTGCCTCTGGTCGGTGATATCCTCAAGAAGACGTGATCGCCCTCTTTGAACTCCAAGGGACGACGATGAAGATCTGCCTACTGCTTCTGCCTGTCTTGCGCTGCTCGCAAGTGTCCCTGAATCTTCTTGACTGTCTCTACGGTGTTGACCACCAACTCGGGTCCCAGAATCTGACGTTCTCCCACGTCACTCCAACACACAGGAGACCTACATTTTCTTCCATACAATGCTTCAAACGGAGCCATCTGAATACTCGCTTGATAGCTATTGTTGTAAGAAAACTCTACAAGATGTAGGTGGTCCTCCCATGATCCTCCGAAGTCTAACATGCAAGCCCTCAACATGTCCTCCAAGGTCTGAATAGTACGCTCCGACTGCCCATCTGTCTGCGGGTGGTAAGATGTACTAAATTTCAGACGAGTACCAAGACTCTCTTGCATGCTTCTCCAAAAGTGCGATGTGAAGCGCGAATCTCTGTCCGATACAATACTGACTGGTATGCCTTGCAATCTCACAATCTGTCTCATATATAAATCAGCTAAAGCTTCTGTAGACTGACCCACTCTGAAAGGTATAAAATGGGCTGACTTGGTGAGTCGGTCCACTATTACCCACACTGCATCTCTCCCACTTGGACTCTTGGGAAAACCCGTGACGAAGTCCATAGTGATGTGCTCCCACTTCCACTCTTGAATCGGAAGTGGTTGCAATAATCCTGCTATCCTCTGGTGCTCCGCCTTCACTTGTTGACATACCAGACATTTAGCTACAAAGCGAGCTATCTCTCTCTTCATCCCATGCCACCAAAAGTGCTGTCGTAAGTCACGATACATCTTGGTGCCTCCAGGATGAATAGAATAGATCGAACTATGAGCCTCTGCCATCAGCTCCTGTCGAATCTCTCCATTTGGAACATAAAGACGATCACCACATCGTAATGTCCCATCCTCATGAATGCGCAATCCGGTCTGCTCTCCGGCCTCTGTCCTTTCCTTTAGTCTCCTGAATCTGGCATCTGTAGGCAAAGCTGCCTTAATCCTCTCTACCAATGATGATTGAACTTGTAAGTTGGCTAGTGTCCCATCTGCTCCGGGTAATATCACCTCAATGCCAAGCTCTTGCAAGTCCTCCAAAAGTTTCCTCTATGCTGTCAAGAAGTAAACTGCTGGCTTTCGGCTTAACGCGTCTGCTACCACGTTAGCCTTGCCTGGATGATAATGTAGCTCTATCTCGAAATCTTTCATCAACTCGAGCCATCGACGTTGCCTCATATTTAACTCTTTCTGCGTGAAGACGTACTTGAGGCTTTTGTGGTCTGTATAGATTTCCACTCGTTCCCCATATAAGTAATGTCTCCATAGCTTCAGAGCAAATACAACGGCTACAAGTTCCAAGTCATGAGTCGGATAATTCTTCTCATGCACTCGTAACTGCCTAGATGCATATGCAATCACTTTGCCATGCTGCATCAATACGCATCCTAAGCCTTTCCCTGATGCGTCACTGTAGATCACATAACCTCCTGATCCTGACGGAATCGCCAATACTGGTGCTGTAGTCAGTCGCTTCTTCAACTCTTCAAAGGCTGCTTGACACTCGTCAGTCCATATAAATTCTTGATCTTTACAAGTCAGATGAGTCATAGGTGCCGCTATCCTTGAGAAGTTTTCCACGAACCGTCGGTAATATCCCGCAAGTCCAAGGAAACTCCTCACCTCTGCTGCTGATTTAGGAACAGGCCATGTCTCAACTGCTGAGATCTTCTCTGGATCAACAGAAATGCCATCTCCTGTGACAACATGTCCAAGAAATGAAACTCTGTCCAAGAAGAACTCATATTTGCTGAGTTTAGCATATAACTGCTCGCTCCTCAAAGTCTCTAGAATAATCCGCAGATGCTCCTCGTGCTCTTCGTGGCTCTTCGAATAGACAAGTATATCATCTATGAAGACGACCACGAACTGGTCCAAGTACTGGTAGAAGACTCGATTCATCAAGTCCATGAAGATCGCTGGAGCATTGGTCAATCCAAATGGCATGACCAAAAACTCGTAGTGTCCATATCTTGTCCTGAAAGCGGTCTTCGGAATGTCCTGCTTCCGTACCTTCACTTGGTGATATCCCGATCTCAAATCTATCTTCGAGAATACCTTAGCTCCACTGAGTTGATCAAACAGGTCATCAATGCGTGGCAGTGGATATTTGTTCTTCACTGTCACGGCATTCAAGGCCCTGTAGTCAATGCACATACGCACTGACCCATCCTTCTTGGGTACAAACAACACTGGTGCTCCCCAGGGTGATGCACTCGGTCGGATGAAACCTTTCTCCTCTAGCTCTTTTAACTGTGCCTTCAGCTCGTCCATCTCCTTCTTCGCCAGTCTGTAAACATGCGATGCTGTAGGTGCTGATCCGGGTGCTAGTTCAATTGAAAACTCTACGTCTCGGTCTGGGGGTAGTCCTGGCAAATCCTCTGGAAAGACGTCTAGAAATTCTGAAATAATAGGGTGATAGACAACATCGTCCATTGTGAGCTGCATACCATCAAGGATTTCTGTGGATCCTCGGGTAAACTCAAGTTCAGGCTGGCCTGGTACCTTAAAAAGAATGCTTCCTCCAAAGCAATCGAAGAAAGCGTGGTTCTTGCTCAGCCAGTCCATTCCAAGCACAATATCAAAAGTCGGCATAGGAAGGACTAAGAGTTGGGTGTTCATCTCTCTGCCACGAATCACTATAGGGCCCGATCTACAAACTCGACTAACTGGTACAACTTCTCCTCCGGTAAAAATTCTAACACAACTAGATAATGGTGTAGTAGCAATGTTGTGTTTGGCAATAAAACTAGATGATATGAATGAGTGGGTGGCTCCCGTATCAAATAATGTCACAGCGAAAAAAGTAAAAGCAAGGGTAATACCTGCTATGACATCCACCTCATGATCCATGTCATCTATCTCCAATGCAAAAGCCCGCCCGTTCCTCTGTGGCTGTCCATGTCCGGTCCTCATATACTGCTCCTCCTGAGTGGGTAGCAGTGGTCCTCTCTGAAGTCCTCCTGCTGCTGGGGGACGGGGTGCTCCCGGTCCGGTCATCTGCTGGGCTGGCTTCGGTGCTGGAAGCGCTAGTCTCTGAACTGGTGGTGGGAGTGTCGATGTCTGCATTGGGCAGTCTCTCGCCATGTGCTGCCCGGAGCCACATCTCAGACACTGACCCAAGCGAGTCCGACAATCTCTCGTTACATGTCCGCGTTTCCCACAATAATTGCAGTAGGGCTTCTCTGGGTTCTGGTATGGTCCAGCTCTGTGTTGCTGATGCTGCTGTGCCAAGGGACGTCGGATAGGTCCTCCCTGCTGTGTCCTGACTGGTCCCTGTTGTATCCTTGTCGATCCTTGTTGTGTCCTCAGCTGACCTCCCTTTCCTCTGCTAATGGTTTCCTGAAATATGGCCTTTGTCAGTAGTTCAGCATAAGAGACTCGGGACTGCGAGCTTGTATAATGTTGTAGCTCCTGGTTCAGTCCTCGATGAAATCTCTTAGCTTTAGCCAAGTTATTTGGTATCAAAGCAGCGCCATATTTGCTGAGTCGACTAAACTCGGCATCATACTCGTCCACGGTTCGGTTCCCTTGCTCTAAGTGAAGAAACTGATCATACAATGTGTCCCTGACAGTATCCGGAAAGTACTTTCCCTCGAAGCACTCCAAGAACTGCTCCCAAGTCTGGTAAGTACCCAACTGGCGCTCCATGGATTCCCACCAGTTATGAGCATTACCATCTAGAAGCGTCCGTACACCCGTCATCCATAGGTCCGTCGGTAACTGTGATGCCTCCAGCAGCTTCTGCGTGTGAGTGATCCAGCTGGTAGTCTCCTCCGGGCTCTCAGTGCCCTTGTACTGCCTTGCACCCATCTGAACAAAATTCTTTACTGATCCAACCTTAGCTCGAGGTACTGGAGCTAGTGTTTGGGTTGGTACAGTAGCATGTGCAGCCATCCTCTCCACTGCTGCCAAAAATTCTTGTCTCTGCTCGACTGCCTGCTGCCTCTGCTCGGCTGCCTGCTGCCTCTGTTCCTGTATCATCATCTGAAAGAATTGGAACATCTGCGCTTGGCCATCTTGCGGTACTGGGACAGGTGGAGGGTTCCTAATAGGTGAAGCGGGAAGATCAGATGGAACTGGAGTGTGAGTCTGTCCATCTGGTCCCGGAAGCCTAGGAATCATTGGGGTCCCTCCTTGAGTCTGACCATTGACTCCAGAAGTTGCGTCGCCATCGGCGGCGGTACATCCATTCTGCAAATCCATCTCTCTGCAGTTGATGTACGAAACGATTAGAAAAAGTACAGAAATCAAATAGGATGCAAGTATTAAATAGGAAGGATGAATTTCAATCAAGCGTGGATGAGATCCTTATACTCTATTCCTATACGCAGGCTTGTTCGGTACAGTTACGTAACTGAGACAATATATTCTGACCTGCATGGGCCACCACAAAAACATGTCACGCCCCAGTCCCAAAATACGTAGGACTAGGAATACGTAACACGCCAGCCGTATGTATACGAACTCCAATATATGAAAACCATATACACACGTACGCTGTACATGAATATCCAATCCACAGTGGTAAATATATGTCACAACAAGTCACACGCAGTTCTATATCTCATCCACAGCACAAATAATAGAAGAATGGAAATCAATAAATGAATATCAAAGAAGCAGTCTCAAATAGTAATCTCAAAGTGCAATAGTCGGGTGGAGACAAATCCACTGCAAATCGACTATAATAAACTACTAAAGAGAGAGGAGAATAAACCCTAATATAAGAATAAATGTCTAGAAGAGAATAACAACTAAAATCTCTAAACAGCTGCAATGAATCACATATAATCAGAAGATAAGACCGTCTCAGACTGATAGGTAGCGTCAGGTCCAGGTCCATACTCCTGTGGATACTCCTGTTCATCTATATCTGGAAAATGGACCAGGTCCTCAGAGGGACGTAACAAGTATACTTAAACACATGCCAATAAAGTACTGAAAATAAACATCCATGGGGGTCGTCTAACCATCTATGTGAATGCAGTTTGAGAACAACTTTCTAAGATGTGGGCTATCTGGCCATAAATAGGATTGGCATAGTTCTCTTGGAGATCCAGGGGCCTACAAAGGCACGACGACTTTCGAACGTCGGAGGCCCGCCATGATAATATATAGGGGTCATCATGACCGCGTATCTCCGGCGGAGCGTACGGGTTACACAAGGAAAGTGCAAAGGAACCCAAATGCCTTACTTGTAGTTCTCCCCACCCAATGCTCTAAGCATGTCATGTCCATGACACGATAAACCTCTAATAACCGCCAGGTCTACTAGCATGCAAAATTTCTATTGGCAGTTATCCCTATCCGTCGCACGACCTATACGTACCGGGGGCCAGCCGAGTACGCAAGTCCGTGTCCTACATGTGACTCACACTCGTGTAAGAATAGTGTCATGGCCAATAAAACATAAATGCCTCATAAAAATGGGGTAGTCTCATAAAGTAGGTCCAATGCATATACATAAATAAAAATATAGTACGACGACACCGTCGTTGCACCCAAGTTTCCTTGGACGCGCAGTTTATATAGAAGTTTAAAATAAATGAACTAAATAAACAGAAAATAAACATGCATGCCTCATATGGAATGTAAAAACAGTACAATGGCAAGGTATACTTGCCTGACAAGAAATCTGTAAAGTGTACGCGCCCAAATGTCAAGGACACTGAACCTGGAACTAAGGACTCCGAACAAACGTCTCCGGATGCTGAAATAAATATCACCAACGTTTTCGGAATGAGCAAAATAGCTAAAAAGTACATTCCTTTCGTCCAATTTGGACACAGGAGCAAAACCGTAATTTCGGGTAAAAGTGGGGTCCACGTGTGGCCCACTTTGCACCGAAAAGCGTGCCAAGGTTAACAGTCTCTAAATGGGACAAACTATAGGTCAAACAAATCTAGATGTCAATACGAACCCAACGGTATGTCCAAATGTGGATTCCGATGAGCCGAACACTAATTTGTCCAAAAAGTCAACTGTGGGGCCCGCCAATTGGCGATTTGGTCAACCATCTCAGAATCGCGTGAAATTTGGGTCACAGGACCAGCGCGTTACCACGAGTCCAGTGGCGCAAGTTTCGTCTCAATCTGACCAGCGTGCACAAAATACGTGCGAGTTCCACAAAAGTGGCGACACGAAATGTGTCCGCGGATACGGTCTGATTCCGGCGCGCTCAAGCGTCCGAATCAGTTCCCACGAATTTCACGTGCCCCGTTATGCTGTGTGCACCATTTGGTACACTTGGCACACGGCGGAGCGGTCTCGTTTGGCGGGGCGCGCTCCGATCTCCAACTTTTGGAAAACCGGAAAAAGTGGGTGCGCGCAGTTTTGTGACGAATATATTTTTGTCCACAGCAACTATTAGCACAAGGTTATAATACAGAAAATAAACTAGGTCATATAATCTACAGGTATCAAAAAGAATCAACGAATTCGGATCTTTGTGGTGGGAGATATGAACTCGGCAATATGGGTGGTAATCTGAAATTCTGCGATTGCAGAATTCTGTCTGCTCGTCCAATCTTGGACGCTGTTTTACACTTAGGGGCACACTTTTTCCGAAGTTGACTATAAAACAAATACTGGAGAGGGTTGAGGGAAGATCATACCTATGAAAACGGAACAGCGTTTGGTCGAGCGAGTCGACGGAAATTCACGCCGGAGCGAAGGTGCCTCGAGTGGGAGACTGCAGTTCGCGATGTCGGCGTCGACGGGATGGTTGGATGGCTTGGGGAGGCTTCTCTAGCTGCGGTGACGGCTCTAGATGGGAAGGGGAAGTCTGGAGTTTTAGGTTAGGGTTTTGGGGAGCTATTATATATATATATATATGTTATATATAATTAGGAGAGAGAGTGGGTTGCGGATGGGTCCGCGGTTTTGGAACTGAAGCTTCGGCCATAGTCTGCTTTTGCGGGCGGGTCATCCTATTAGGATGAAGTAAGTATCCGCTGAAGTAGCAATGCTAAAGGGAATAGTTGAGTTGCAGCCATTCGGCTGAGGCAAAGTAGTTGCTTAAGGATCCTAAGGCTTAGCAAACTAAGTATTCCTAAGGCTTAATAATACTAAGTATATTATTATTATATTATCATCATTATTATTATTATTACAGGTAATAATAGGAAATAAGGGCTGGCTTCTAGTTTCTAAGAGTAATCTAAGAGTGATTATTATACTATTATTATTAGTTAGTATTATTATTATTATACTTATTATACTAGTATTATACTTAGTATTATTTAATTCTTTTCTTTTCTTTCTTTATAAAATATATATATATATGTATATATTTGTATATACATATATATATGTATACTCATAAGAAAATTTATAGAATAGGGTATTGCACATCGTTAGGCTAGCAACTGCTCAAGGGGTCTCCTACATGGAATAAATTCCAAAAAATTCCTGAAGGTCCCATAAGTCATCTAAGGGCCCGAACACCTAATATAAAAATTATTAAAAAATCTAATTCTCCTATTTGGACCTAATTACTACAATTTAATTAATAATTAATAAATAAAGGGTATATACAATTTTCTAGGAAGGGGGTTTTACATCGCCTAAAATAACGGATCCAGTCAGGAAAGGAGCAAAGTACACAGTGCACAACAAGATTAAACTAAATATTTATGACAATTAAATTGAGTATCATATTGAGAAAGTTGCATAAAAGAACATTAATATCTCAGAGTTAATGCTATAAATAGGAATACGAGAAAACAGAAATAAACGAGGCAGGAAATGAAACTACAACAGTCAGCAAGAACTATAACAAGACCAGAAGCTATCTGTGTGAACTTGTGTTTGTTTTAGAATATATAGTTGGCATGTAGGGGTTTATAAGGCTAATTCGGCCGTCATAGACGGCTATTAAACATGAACAATCAAGATCCGGCTGAGGGTACAGTCGCGTACCATCAGCTATTAAACATGATAGGGGGAAAGGTAAACTACATGCCTTCTAGTATTCTCCCACCCGACATGAAAAGCAAGACATGAAATACAGTATCCAAGACATGAAATCCAGTATTCTAGCACTACGTGTAATCATCAATGGTACTAGTAAACAAGAGAATTAATTATCACAATATAAAGATTAACTTGAAGTGCAGGTACTTGCCTGATGTTTGGATCTGATTAATTTGGTTCTTGGGGAAAAATTCTAGAGATGAGTCTAAAAGCTGAAATAGACATTACCATCACGCTCAGAAGATGTCAAATAGCTAAAAACGTCTGTCCTTGGGTCCAATTTGGAGACAAGGACAAAAACGGCAGTTTCGGGTCAAAACGGGGTCCGCCGGTGGGCCCGCGTTGCACCGAAAAATATGTCCGGGTCAAAGGTCTCCAAATTCCCCAAACTTAGTGTCAACAGGTCAGGAACGCTGATACGAACCCAACGGAACTTCCAGATTTGGATTCCGATGAGCCGAACACAAAATCGCCCGTCGAGCGGGACCTGTGGGGCCCACGACACGCGATTTCGTCAACGTTCTCAGAATTGAACCAAACTTGACCCACAGGACCAGCGAATCGCTACGAGTCCGATGGTGCAAGTTTTGTCTCGATCTGACGAGTGTACAAGAAGTTAGGGCAAATTATAGAAAAGTCGGATACGGGGCGATGTCCGTGGATACGCGTTGATTCCAGTGTGCACGCACACCCGAATCAGTTTCCGTGAAAACTCACACGTCCGTATCGACGACGCGCACGTATCTGTGAAGACCGCACGTGACCAAGTCATCCCGTTTGGCGGGGCGCACTCATTTCCGGGGTGAAACAGGGTCTAGTTTTTCTTGTTTTTGGATCACGGTGTGCGATCACCACAGGACGCGATGCCCCGAACAGTTTATCCGGGCACCGAGAGGGTCATACAGGCTTCCCAACACAATTTGCAAAATTGAAAACGGAGCTACGAACAAAAAGTTACACGCACCTGAAGGGGACCCAAAAATCAGGGTCGACTCGTGTCAGACTCGTGTTGGACACGGGAAGAAGAATTAGGGCTAGGGTTAGGGTTTGGCTGCTGATGGCGGTGGCCGGTGGTCGGCACGGCGGCGGGGAGGCCGAGCACGGCTGGGGGACGGCCGGCTCGAGGCGGGACGAACTCGGCGGAGGCGGCGGCGTCTCAGGCTGACGGCGGCGGCGCCGGAGCGAGCTCGAGCGGCTGTTGCTGCGGTTGGCTCGGCGCTGCGGGGTCGACCGGAGGAAGGAGGAGAGGGGAGGCTGTAGTGCCTCAAATCCCGATCCGACCGGGATGTGCACTACGTAATTGGGCTTGTGGCTAGTCCGTTTGAGTCATAACTTAGAACTTCGGCATCTTCTTGCCACGGACGAAATGCGATGATCCTTTCCAACTCATGGAAAGGCCTCTATTGAAACGAGTCCAATAGTTTTCGTGTTTGGTTGCTTGGTTTTCTTGATTGCCGCTTTGGGATTTGATTTGGTGTTGCTTTCGATTTGCTTGGTTTTTCGCTGCTGGTTTTATCGTTTGGAGCTTTGATTCTTGGGGAGTTCGGCAAGGAAGGATAGGCAAGATTCTAATTGGTGCTCGTGCTGTGCAGGTCCGCGTAACTGACGTTTGATCGTCGCTAGGTGGGAATCTTTGTTTCAGCTACCTTTTCCTTAACCAGTGAGTGGTTTGGACCCTTCTTTCCTACTTCTTCACGCCAACATCTTTAATGTTTCAAACGTTCACTCGATGATGCCCGGTTGGACGCCTAGGAAATCCTTGCCACAATGCATGCCAGCCACTAAGAAAGGAACAGGGGATTTTTGTAGACTAATATTTCTATATGCTTGCACACCTTATAACTGAGTTTGTTTATAATGGGGATTGGTTGTTGGTGGTGGCCTAGTGCCTCGGACGGAGTTTGGACCTATGGGATATCAAAATCGGAACACCGCGTTGAGAAAATATGAACTGTTGCATGAGATATATATTGCTGCTTAACTTCTTTAGTTTCAATCGATGCATTGTATGATATATGAATTGTTCATGCATTTGCATGGTCTGGGACAACTTGTGCACAAGGTTTATCATTTCCTCGAAACGGCTTTCCGGGGCACTGGAACCGTATCGATCCGGAGGGAAATATTTGATTCGTGCTCGTCACGATGCATTGCGGGACCTCCAGCAGGGCTTGCTACCCGGGCTGATAGGGCGCACCGCTAATGCTTGAATATGTCCCTAAGGTGTCGATCACACCAATGACCGCATAGACTAGAACACATGCTAATCTATTGTCTTGTGCAGATGGTAAGTATACTTGTGTTTCGTTGCAGGGAAGGCGTGCATCGGTTGAGTAAGCAATCGATGCACTGGTTGGATTCGCTATTATTTTCATTCCTATCAAAACATGCAACTGATATGAATTGAATTCACTTGCCTCTTTATAGAAGTCATCTTAATGCATGCTCGCCCCTAATAAGCTAGTGTCGATTTAGTCGAGTGGGTTCATCCCGCTCACCAGTACAAGTTGAGTACTGACCCACGTTGTGGGCAACTATTTCAGGCACTCAGACGGTGCAACGCTAGTGGATAGACGAGGAGGCGTTAGGAGCACCTCTATTTTGAAGTATAGTTGGAGTCAGATCATTTTGGAGGCTTGGACTTTCAACCTATACAAGGGCGTAATGTATGAACGACGTGGACTATCTGATGGAGCGCGCCCTGCCTTTTGAGTTTATCTTTTGTAATGCAAATCAAGTAGCCGAGAGGCGCATCAATGTAAACTCTATGTAAATTACTCTGAATTATCAATGAAAAAGCATGTTTCTTCCTGCACTGTGTTCAAATATTCTGTGAATGTGTTTTATAAATTGTGTTTCAAAATGGGTTCCTATAACTGCAAGTTCTTGCCTTGTACGAGCGCAACTCCAGGCTCGTACGGCATCACGCCCCAAGCGAGGACGAATCGGTTCCGTAAAGGATCAAGCGAGGACGACCGACCCTTTCGGGATCGGGGCGTGACATATTGGTATCAAAGCCTAGGCTTTACTTCCTCGGGATTTCAAAAGATTATAAAGGAGTTTGATGCGCCTCTCAATTGAGTTGCGTTCGGCGTCCGCTGCATGGGAAGAGTCGCTTATACAATGAGCCCATAGATATAAAATCTATCGTTTTTGGAGTGTTAACGAGCTACTCTCTTTTGTAGCCATGGCTAAGAAGAACACTGCAACTGCCAGCAGTGCTCAACCCATTCAGAGCGATCCAGCAAGCTCTGGAGAATCCGGAGGAGCGGGTTCAACCGGAATGGCGGAACGGCTTATGCACCTCATGGAGGCGCAGCAGCAACAAGCTGTTACCCAACAAGCTAACATACAAGCGCAGTTTGCTTCTCAACAGAAGCAAATGGATACAATGATGCAACTGATTGCATCCCTGGCACCGAGCAACGGGACATCCGCAGCAACGCCTGTCACGCCTCCAGCCGTGGCGGTAGAAGATGAGTCAGAAGAGACTCAGCCTACAGCAAGGAACTCCTGCCGAGCAGCTGAGTTTACAAAAATGCACCCCCCTACGTTCAACGGACGAGCGGAGCCGGACGTGGTTTTGGGGTGGATTGCTAAGCTGGAAGGACTTTTCAACCTGGTTGGCATCCGGGGATCCAAGCGAGTTGCCTGTGCATCGGTTCAGCTGGAACTGCGTGCGCATGATTGGTGGGAGGCAACGAAGCAAGGAATTTACGATGCCAATCCCAACTGCAAGATTACTTGGGAAATGTTCAAATCTGCATTCATTGAACAGTATATTCCCCGAGCAGTCCGGCAGCAAAAGGAAGACGACTTCAGCAACCTGGTCCAAGGAAGTCTGTCTGTGGATGATTATGATTCAGTATTCGCTAAGCTAGCAAAGTTTGCTGGGCAATTCTTGCCTAATCAGCAGGCATGGTGCTATAGATTTCAGAAAGGTTTGAATGACGATTTACGTAGGGACGTCATCAACCAAAGATGCCAAACATATAGGGAATGTTATGAAGCGGCTCTGAACAGCGAACGGATCTTCGGGCGCCCTCTCCCAAAGACCGAGGTGCAAACCCCCCGTGCCAATAACAATAAGCGTCCTCATGAAACGGGAGGGTCTGGAGCACACAAGCGCTCGTACACGTCTGATAATAGGGGCCAATCCCAATCACTGAACTGCAGCCGGTGCGGCAAATCAGGGCATAAAGTGAATGATTGTCAGGTTCAAGGATGTTTTAAATGTGGTCGCCTGGGTCACAAACAGTTTAACTGCAGAGAGGGCAAGCCGAATCAGAATAATAGAAATCAAAACAAAGGGCCTCCAGCAAGTGATGCCAATGCTGTGCCAGTAAATCCACAACGCCAGGGTGCTCAGGGCCGAGTCTATGCATTGACTCGGGATGAGGCATCTGTATCCGACACTGTTGTAACAGGTACTCTACTATACCGAGAATTACCCGCTAGAGTCTTATTCGATTCAGGTGCTACGCATAGTTTCATATCTGCTGATTTTACTGTTGAGCATAAATTAGCTTCTACTGCTTTAAATATGAACCTTTGCGTAAGTACCCCTTCGGGAGTCGATATGCCCGCCCATGCGATCTGTAGGGATGGTTACATTTGCATCGGAGGTAGGAAGCTTTCCTTAGATGTCATTGTACTAGACATCAAGGATTATGATATTATTCTCGGTATGGACTGGTTGGGTGCTTGCCATGCAACAATCGAGTGCGCGGAGAAGCGAGTCATATTTCGTCTACCCGGCGAGGCAGACTTCTACTATTCGTGCAGCGCTGCACCGAAGACGGCAATGGTGATATCAGCAATTTCGGCTAGGCGTATGTTGCATTCGGGCTGTGAAGGGTACTTAGCTTCTGTTCGAGACACCCGGCGGGAATGTGCAGATGCAGCTCAGGCTGAAGTCATTGCAGATTTTCTCGACGTGTTCCCAGACGAGCTGCCTGGAATGCCTCCTGATCGTGAGATCGAATTCAGCATTGACACTTTTCCGGATTCGCGACCGATATCAAAGGCACCTTATCGCATGGCCCCAGCAGAGCTTAAGGAACTTAAAGTTCAGTTGCAAGACCTGTTGGACCGAGGATACATTCGTCCAAGCGTTTCTCCGTGGGGCACTCCGGTGCTGTTCGTGAAAAAGAAAGATGGATCCATGCGGCTGTGCATTGACTACCGAGAACTGAATAAAGCGACCGTGCGGAATCAGTACCCTTTGCCAAGAATAGATGACTTATTTGATCAGTTGCAAGGTGCAAGAGTTTTCTCTAAAGTTGATCTCAGGTCAGGGTATCACCAGTTGAAAATCAAATCAGAGGATATTCAAAAATCTGCTTTCAGAACCCGTTACGGACACTATGAGTTCCTCGTGATGTCGTTCGGTTTGACGAACGCCCCTGCAGCTTTCATGGATCTGATGAACCGCGTATTTCGGCCGTTTGTGGATAAGTTTGTAGTCGTGTTCATAGACGACATACTAATCTATTCCAAGAACGAGGCGGAGCACAAAGAACACCTGAAGATCGTGCTGCAGATATTACGAGACCATCAGTTGTTCGCTAAGCTCAGCAAGTGTGAGTTCTGGTTGAACAGCGTGGCGTTCCTTGGTCATGTCATCTCGGCCGAAGGCGTCGCCGTAGACCCGAAGAAAATAGAAGCGGTGGTGGACTGGAAGCAACCTACGTCAGCCAGCGAAGTTCGAAGCTTTCTGGGCCTTGCGGGATACTACCGTAGGTTCGTGAAGGACTTCTCTAAACTGGCCTCGCCTATGACTCGCCTTACTCAGAAAGGGATTGCATACGAATGGGGTGATGACTGCGAAGCCAGCTTTCGGGAACTTAAGCGGCGTCTTGTTTCAGCTCCGATCCTTGCACTTCCAGATGGGGTAGAAGAGTTTCAGATATACAGCGACGCTTCAGGACTCGGCTTAGGGTGTGTGCTCATGCAGAGGGACAAGGTAATATCGTACGCCTCCAGGCAACTGAAGCCGCACGAGAAGAACTACCCGACGCATGACTTGGAATTGGCGGCGATTGTATTTGCTTTGAAGTTGTGGAGGCATTATCTTTATGGTGTTGCTTGCAAAATCTTCACAGATCACAAGAGCCTCAAGTATCTTTTTACCCAGCGGGAATTGAACCTCCGGCAGCGGCGTTGGCTAGAACTTATTAAGGACTACGACCTAACGATCGCGTATACTCCGGGCAAGGGAAACGTCGTTGCTGATGCTCTGAGTCGGAAGCACGTGGGCTCGTTATCTATAGACAACCGTTTACTTCGAGATCTCGAGGCGATGGGCATCGAGTTTCGAGTTCGGCATCCAGGAGTGCAGCTGGCACCACTCCATCTTGAACTGGGTTTACGTGGTAGAATCAAATCAGCTCAGGAGGGCGATCAGTTCTTAGCGAAGGTGCGCGGATTGATCTCGGCGGGGAAGACGTCTGACTTTGTGGCAGGCGAAGATGGGGCCTTACAGATGAAAGGGAGGCTATGTGTCCCTAACGACCCAGAACTCCGAAGGGAAATTATGGCAGAAGCACACTACGCGAAGTATTCTTTACATCCGGGGAGCACTAAGATGTACAAGGACTTGCGCGGGACCTTCTGGTGGCACGGTATGAAGCGGGATATGGCGACCTTTGTGTCACAGTGCATGGCCTGTCAACAGGTGAAAGCTGAGCATCAGAGGCCCGGCGGGGAACTGCAGAACCTCGCTATTCCCGAGTGGAAATGGGACAACATCACTATGGATTTTATTGTGGGATTTCCGAAGACGCCCCGGGGGCACGATGCGATTTGGGTCATAGTTGATCGTTTGACCAAATCAGCCCACTTTCTTCCCATAAAAGTTACTTGGAGCGTCGATCGGTTAGCACAAATTTACATAGATGAGATCGTCCGATTACACGGAGTACCTGCCTCAATCGTCTCTGACCGTGACGGACGCTTCTTATCTCGTTTCTGGACTAGTCTACAAGCTGCTTTGGGAACCAAGCTACAGTTCAGTACCGCATACCACCCGCAGACTGATGGACAGACAGAGAGGACAAATCAGATACTCGAAGATATGTTACGGCTGTGTGCTATTGATTTAAAGACTAGTTGGGACACGCATCTTCCTTTGGCAGAATTTGCGTATAACAACAGCTACCAATCAAGCATCCAGATGGCACCGTACGAAGCACTATATGGGCGAAGGTGTCGATCTCCAATCTGTTGGGACGAAGTCGGCGAGCGGCAGGTACTCGGGCCAGAGCTGGTAGAGCAGGCAGTTGAAAAAGTTCGCTTGATTCGGGAAAGACTCCGCACAGCGCAAAGCCGACAGAAAAGTTATGCTGATGCACATAGAAGACCCTTGGAATTCTTGGTCGGGGATCATGTCTTCTTGAAAGTGACGCCGATGCGAGGTGTGATGCGTTTCGGCGTGAAGGACAAACTGAGTCCCCGGTTTGTCGGCCCCTTTGAGATACTAGAACGAGTTGCAATTGTGGCATACAGAATAGCACTACCTCCCGCCTTGGCAGAAGTGCATGACGTATTCCATGTTTCCCAACTACGGAAGTATGTGCATGACCCAAGTCATGTGGTTAGTTTTGTACAGTTGGAACTGCGCGCGGACTTGTCATACTCAGAAGAACCGGTGCAGATCCTGGATCGTAAGGAAAAAGTACTTCGCAACCGTACGATGTCCTTGGTTCGCGTGCTGTGGCGGAACCATTCAGCTGGGGAATCAACCTGGGAAATGAAATCGGAGATGAAGGAGAAGTACCCTTCATTGTTCATTCAGTCGGAGGTAGGGCCTTGTTCTTACGTTTCGGGTCGGCCTTGTTCTTAAGTTTCGGGTCGAAACTTTTTCTTAGTGGTATATTATGTAGTGCCTCAAATCCCGATCCGACCGGGATGTGCACTACGTAATTGGGCTTGTGGCTAGTCCGTTTGAGTCATAACTTAGAACTTCGGCATCTTCTTGCCACGGACGAAATGCGATGATCCTTTCCAACTCATGGAAAGGCCTCTATTGAAACGAGTCCAATAGTTTTCGTGTTTGGTTGCTTGGTTTTCTTGATTGCCGCTTTGGGATTTGATTTGGTGTTGCTTTCGATTTGCTTGGTTTTTCGCTGCTGGTTTTATCGTTTGGAGCTTTGATTCTTGGGGAGTTCGGCAAGGAAGGATAGGCAAGATTCTAATTGGTGCTCGTGCTGTGCAGGTCCGCGTAACTGACGTTTGATCGTCGCTAGGCGGGAATCTTTGTTTCAGCTACCTTTTCCTTAACCAGTGAGTGGTTTGGACCCTTCTTTCCTACTTCTTCACGCCAACATCTTTAATGTTTCAAACGTTCACTCGATGATGCCCGGTTGGACGCCTAGGAAATCCTTGCCACAATGCATGCCAGCCACTAAGAAAGGAACAGGGGATTTTTGTAGACTAATATTTCTATATGCTTGCACACCTTATAACTGAGTTTGTTTATAATGGGGATTGGTTGTTGGTGGTGGCCTAGTGCCTCGGACGGAGTTTGGACCTATGGGATATCAAAATCGGAATACCGCGTTGAGAAAATATGAACTGTTGCATGAGATATATATTGCTGCTTAACTTCTTTAGTTTCAATCGATGCATTGTATGATATATGAATTGTTCATGCATTTGCATGGTCTGGGACAACTTGTGCACAAGGTTTATCATTTCCTCGAAACGGCTTTCCGGGGCACTGGAACCGTATCGATCCGGAGGGAAATATTTGATTCGTGCTCGTCACGATGCATTGCGGGACCTCCAGCAGGGCTTGCTACCCGGGCTGATAGGGCGCGCCGCTAATGCTTGAATATGTCCCTAAGGTGTCGATCACACCAATGACCGCATAGACTAGAACACATGCTAATCTATTGTCTTGTGCAGATGGTAAGTATACTTGTGTTTCGTTGCAGGGAAGGCGTGCATCGGTTGAGTAAGCAATCGATGCACTGGTTGGATTCGCTATTATTTTCATTCCTATCAAAACATGCAACTGATATGAATTGAATTCACTTGCCTCTTTATAGAAGTCATCTTAATGCATGCTCGCCCCTAATAAGCTAGTGTCGATTTAGTCGAGTGGGTTCATCCCGCTCACCAGTACAAGTTGAGTACTGACCCACGTTGTGGGCAACTATTTCAGGCACTCAGACGGTGCAACGCTAGTGGATAGACGAGGAGGCGTTAGGAGCACCTCTATTTTGAAGTATAGTTGGAGTCAGATCATTTTGGAGGCTTGGACTTTCAACCTATACAAGGGCGTAATGTATGAACGACGTGGACTATCTGATGGAGCGCGCCCTGCCTTTTGAGTTTATCTTTTGTAATGCAAATCAAGTAGCCGAGAGGCGCATCAATGTAAACTCTATGTAAATTACTCTGAATTATCAATGAAAAAGCATGTTTCTTCCTGCACTGTGTTCAAATATTCTGTGAATGTGTTTTATAAATTGTGTTTCAAAATGGGTTCCTATAACTGCAAGTTCTTGCCTTGTACGAGCGCAACTCCAGGCTCGTACGGCATCACGCCCCAAGCGAGGACGAATCGGTTCCGTAAAGGATCAAGCGAGGACGACCGACCCTTTCGGGATCGGGGCGTGACAGAGGCCGGCGCTGGCGGTGCGGGGCGGAGCTTGGCGGTCGGCGAGGAGCGGCGCCGGTGGTCGGGGAGGTGAACGGAGAGGGCTGGGGGAGGGTTTATATAGGGCTGGCGCGGCCGGGATAGGCGGAGGAGGCGACAGCCGGTGCGGAGGTGCGCGGAGCGGGCGGGGGAGCGTGGCCGGCGTGGCGCGGCGGCCGCGGGAGGCGGCGGCGGACGCGGAGCAGCGCGGGTCAGGCGGTCGTGGGGGGGTGCTGGGGAGACCGGGTCGGCGGGCGGACGGGTCGGGTTCGGGCAGACCCGACCCGACCCGACCCGGTAAGGGAAACGGGTTGGGCTGTGGCCCAACGGGCCAGGGTGCGGGCTGGGCTGGATTTAATAAAAATAATAATAAAAATAATAATAATAATAATAATAATAATTAATTAAAAACAGTTTAATTAATTAATAAAAATTGTTTTTAGGCATTTAAAAATAGGTCTGAGGCCCAGAAAAATCCAGAAAAATTACCCTAAGTCCAGTTTTTCATTTTACACCCAAAAATGTTATTTTCATAATATTTTAATATTGTTTATTATCAATTAAAAATCATGTAATATTTGAAAACTCTGATTTTAATTTCAGAAAATTCCCAGAAAATTCCAGAAAATTGTGAAAAACCTAATTTTAATATTTTTTGAAAAATCAGGGGCTTACAATCTACCCAACTTATAAAATTTCGTCCTCGAAATTTAAATTTCGGTAGGGTTCTCTCTGTCCAAACTCACTTGATTATAGTCTAACGGATTTCTCTCAGGTGGACATTGCGGTCGCTACCTAACTTAGAATTTTACCCATATATCCTTTAAGGCTGTACAACTAGTAAGGCTAGGTCTCAACTTAATAAATCATGGTATTGAATCTTTAAGTCTTTAACACAAACACACCATCTATGGTATTTTCTTAGTCATAGAGGTTATCATCAATTCGACCGGTCTGAGGGGTACATCTAGCACTACAAATCAAACTTATACCAAACACAGGATTTTGTCTTTCCAAAATAAGGGAAGACGAGGATCAAATAGTAAAGATTTTAAGGGCGAGGTGGTAGAACAGAGGTATAGGGATCAAGGCGTTTAAGGAATTCTAATAGGAATTGTCAGGCGGTTATGGATTGAGATTCTATTCTGGTAATCATTTGTTCGCATGCTCGTATTAGTACAGCTATGTAACTGATACGATATGCTCGGGCGTATTTAGGGACAAGTATACTAGTCGACTATATCTCAATCCACATAAAGTAGTCGTGCGAAGTACGAATCAAAATGCACTAAGGTTGATCAGACCGTAGTACACTGATTCTGAGTAGACACTTGTATTAGTGGGGTTGATCCGGCCTCAATAATACAGGTGTCATGAACAAGCCCGATAAAGAGTAAGCTTGCAAAACTAGGCTAAAAATAGCAGCATCAGTCGAGTTCAGCAAAATTAAGTGCGCTAGATAATGATGAAAAGAGGTACAAATTATTGAAGTTCACAAGACACATAATAAGCACAATAGAAAAAGCCTAAAGAATCTATACAGTTATCAAATTTAAAAGCATACTAGGTTATTTAGCAAGTTCAAAATTACTAGGTTGGGGCTGAGGTCGCGAACCAACAGGCACGAAAACAATACTAGAAAAAGGTGTCTACGAATCACTTACGCGCATTAGCTGTTTCCAGAGTTTGCGCGTTCTCCCCGGTCATCACGTAAGCTTGTCCGCATCCTGGAGCAGTGGGGCAGTCCCTCACTTGATGTTCCGTTGATCCACAATATAGACAGGCACCCAGTCTCTTCCTACAAACTTGCCAGGTGTGACCTTGTTTTTGGCAAAAGTTACAAGCAGCCGCTTGTTGGTTCTGTCCTTGAGCCTGGTGTTGGGGTGCTGGAGCTCGAAGGAGAGGATTCTGAGTTTGCTGCGGGGCCCTCTGCTGCTGTTGTTGTTGAAAAGGGCGTTTGTTGTGTCCTGTATTTCCGGTATCTCTCTCTCGCTTTAGCTTATGCCCCATGTCTCTCTCAACGCCTTGTGCCACGTTCAAGATTTCCTCATAGGTGCGAGCTCGGCTGGTGGTGACAGCAAAGCGAATATCCGGAGACAGCCCCTTCTTGAATCTACGGGCTCTGTCCTCCGGGGTACGGACCATGCACTCCGCAAAGTGGCTTAACCTGCTAAATTCAGCAGTATACTCATCAACAGACAGGTTACCTTGTTCCAGTCTCTCGAATTAGCTTTCGAGAGCTTCCCGAGCTACTTCGGGGTAAAATTTCTCCTTGAATAGCCTCTTAAAATCTTCCCAGGTGAGGTCAGGAGCAGATAGTTGGGGTTCATCTCTGAACCAGGTCCGAGCTATGTCGAACAGTTACAGGCTTGCGGACTCCACTTTGAGATCATCAGGAACCCGAGCAGTCCTCAGGAGTCTCTCTACGTTCTCTATCCATTCATCGGCATAGAGAATGCCTTCAGTTCCGTAGAATTCCAGGGGTCTAAGGTTCTTAAAGTCCTTGGCACTTCCTGGCCTCTTTTGTGGTGACTCCCGGGTCCGAAGAGCTTCTGAAAGGCTGGTCCGTAGCAGGGCAGTTTGTTCCTTCTGGGATTCCACCAGTCCTTGGAACACTCCAAGTAGCTGTGCCCCATCTAGAGTAACTGCCGGAACAGATGGAGGCGGAGGGAGGGCAAGAGTTTCGGGCACATTCTGCTCAGCTGGTTCTGATGTGCCTCCTACTGTGTTCCTCGTCTGAACCATTCTGAAAGATTAAGGGGGTAGGAAGATTAGAATAGGTTACCTGAAAATCAAGGGCGATAGGAAAATTGACTAGGACCGATATCAAGATTGGAAGTAATGATCCTATTCTGTGAATGAGCTTTTATCCTAAAATCCTCAATCTTGTTGCAGGCCTGTTCGGTCCCTAAGTTGAAACCGAACAATTTAGTCGTTTTGACCTGCATGGGCCACCACAAAAACGTGTCACGACCCGCACCCAGAAATTCAGGCACGAGTGCGTGGGTACGTCCAGCCTACGCCGCAGAGTCGGCGGTAGTACGCTGTCTAGGTCAATTCCAGATTTATTAAACTAGCTCATTCACAATATAACATAGGCAAGATAATAATGGGAAACAGAAACTTAAGATTTCAAATGAAATATATGCGACAACAGATTCAAATGTTTAGTACAGAAATTCAGAATGAAATCGGGGACAAACCCGATTACTAAGATAAAGAGCAAATAACTAAGATAACTACTTCTAACTACTCCGCAGGAGTAGCTTCCTGTGCGGGAACTGGCTCTGCAATAGTATCACCTGCTGCCTCATAGGGGCCATAATAGGTGGGAGCAAGGTTCTCATCATCGCCTAAAATAACGGATCCAGTCAGGAAAGGAGCAAAGTACACAGTGCACAACAAGATTAAACTAAATATTTATGACAATTAAATTGAGTATCATATTGAGAAAGTTGCATAAAAGAACATCAATATCTCAGAGTTAATGCTATAAACAGGAATACGAAAAAACAGAAATAAACGAGGCAGGAAATGAAACTACAACAGTCAGCTAGAACTATAACAAGACCAGAAGCTATCCGTGTGAACTTGTGTTTGTTTTAGAATACATAGTTGGCATGTAGGGGTTTATAAGGCTAATCCGGTCGTCATAGACGGCTATTAAACATGAACAATCAAGATCCGGCTGAGGGTACAGTCACGTACCATCAGCTATTAAACATGATAGGGGGAAAGGTAAACTACATGCCTTCTAGTATTCTCCCACCCGACATGAAAAGCAAGACATGAAATACAGTATCCAAGACATGAAATCTAGTATTCTAGCACTACGTGTAATCATCAATGGTACTAGTAAAGCAGGGAATTAATTATCACAATATAAAGATTAACTTGAAGTGCAGGTACTTGCCAGATGTTTGGATCTGATTAATTTGGTTCTTGGGGAAAAATTCCAGAGATGAGTCCAAAAGCTGAAATAGACATTACCATCACGCTCAGAAGATGTCAAATAGCTAGAAACGCCTGTCCTTGGGTCCAATTTGAAGACAAGGACAAAAACGACAGTTTCGGGTCAAAACGGGGTCCGCCGGTGGGCCCGCTTTGCACCAAAAAACGTGTCCGGGTCAAAGGTCTCCAAATTCCCCAAACTTAGTGTCAACAGGTTAGGAACGCTGATACGAACCCAACGGAACTTCCAGATTTGGATTCCGATGAGCCGAACACAAAATCGCCCGTCGAACGGGGCCTGTGGGGCCCACGACACGCGATTTCGTCAACGTTCTCAGAATCGAACCAAACTTGACCCACAGGACCAGCGTATCGCTATGAGTCCGATGGCGTAAGTTTTGTCTCGATCTGACGAGTGTACAAGAAGTTAGGGCAAATTATAGAAAAGTCGGATACGGGACGATGTCCGTGGATACGCGTTGATTCCGGTGTGCACGCACACCCGAATCAGTTTCCGCAAAAACTCACACGTCCGTATCGACGACGCGCACGTATCTGTGAAGACCGCACGCGACCAAGTCGTCCCGTTTGGCGGGGCGCACTCAGTTCCGGGGTGAAACAGGGTCTGATTTTTTCTGTTTTTGGATCGCGGTGTGCGATCACCACAGGACGCGATGCCCCGAACAGTTTGTCCGGGCACCGAGAGGGTCATACAGACTTCCCAACGTAATTTGCGGAATTGAAAACGGAGCTACGAACAAAAAGTTACACGCACCTGAAGGGGACCCGAAAATCAGGGTCGAGTCGTGTCCGACTCGTGTCGGACACGGGAAGAAGAATTAGGGCTAGGGTTAGGGTTTGGCTGCTGATGGCGGTGGCCGGTGGTCGGCACGACGGCGGAGAGGCCGAGCACGGCTGGGGGACGGCCGGCTCGAGGCAGGGCGAACTCGGCGGCGGCGGCGGCGTCTCAGGCTGACGGCGGCGGCGCCGGAGCGAGCTCGAGCTGCTGCTGCTGCGGCTGGCTCGGCGCTGCGGGGTCGACCGGAGGAAGGAGGAGAGGGGAGGCCGGCGCTGGCGGTGCGGGGCGGAGCTGGGCTGTCGGCGAGGAGCGGCGCCGGTGGTCGGAGAGGTGAACGGAGAGGGCTGGGGGAGGGTTTATATAGGGCTGGCACGGCCGGGATAGGCGGAGGAGGCGGCGGCCGGTGCGGAGGTGCGCGGAGCGGGCGGGGGAGCGTGGCCGGCATGGCGCGGCGGCCGCGGGAGGCGGCGGCGGACGCGGAGCAGCGCGGGTCAGGCGGTGGTGGGGGGGTGCTGGGGAGACCGGGTCGGCGGGCGGACGGGTCGGGTTCGGGCAGACCCGACCCGACCCGGTAAGGGAAACGGGTTGGGCTGCGGCCCAACGGGCCAGGATGCGGGCTGGGCTGGAATTAATAAAAAAAAAAAATAATAATAATAATAATAATAATTAATTAAAAACAGTTTAATTAATTAATAAAAATTGTTTTTAGGCATTTAAAAATAGGTCTGAGGCCCAGAAAAATCCAGAAAAATTTCCCTAAGTCCAGTTTTTCATTTTACACCCAAAAATGTTATTTTTATGATATTTTAATGTTGTTTATTATCAATTAAAAATTATGTAATATTTGAAAACCCTGATTTTAATTTCAGAAAATTCCCAGAAAATTCCAGAAAATTGTGAAAAACCTAATTTTAATATTTTTTGAAAAATCAGGGGCTTACACATAACATTTTATTTAAATTAAATTGGGGATACCAACTTTGACTAATTCCATTTTTAATCCCAACTTAACCCAATGCCCAAAGAATTAAGCCCATGCAAAACACACAACACCCCCTCACCCTACAAAAATCAATCACCAATTCCCCCATAAATTTTGCATTATTTCATATGTTTGTGCAAATACCCAAAATTAAGGGGCTTATTTACAAATATTGTAATATGTGTCATAACCTTATTGGTCAAGACCAAATGAAGAAGCCCCCTCTCCCTTGACCGGTCTAACCTCACCACACTCTCTCCTTTGGATGAGCAATTTCCTCCATATGGAATCTGAGCCATCCATTTGAATTGGGGCTCATCCTCACCACCCATTCTACACACACCTCCCTATAAAACATCACCCTCACCCCTCACTTCTCCCAAGCCGGCCCTAATCCCAACACCTAGGGAAAACTACCTCCCTTTCTCTTTCCTCACAAAACCACCGCCACTTTTCTTTCCTTTCTTCTTCTTCTTCTTCTTCTTCTTCTTCTTCTTCTTCTTCTCCTCTACTCCTTCTAAACCGAGTATTCAACCTTGACCGGCCCTTAAACCCGGCGGACAGCTGCACTCGTCGACCGCCGAGTTTCCCCGAGCTGGCCACTCCCTCTTCCCCAGCGAGTCAGCTCCTCTGCAACCTCCTTCTCCGCTGCCTCAACTACCTCCAGCCGCCGTTCCCACCCCGACTTCTCCAGCAACTCCCCCGCACCACCTTCACTCCAGCGGCTGCCACAACCACCACACACCAACGTCACCTCCACAGCAGCTCCCCCGCACCACCTTCACTCCAGCGGCTGCCACCACCACCATACACCAACGCCACCTCCACAACACTCCCCCACGACCTCATTCCCGTCGACTTCACACCACCCGTACCACCAAATCACCATCTTCATCATCATCTTCACTATCATCACCTTCACCATCTTCATCATCATCAACACCCATCCAGCGAGCCTCGCACCACCACCACAGCACCTCCACCGTATTGTCGACTCCCTCGACCACACTCCAGCAACCCCTCGGCCATCCGGCCAGTACCACCCCCACACCGCAGAGGTAACCTCTCCTCCACCCCCTTGTTTAAATGTAGTATTATTATTATGGTCATAACTTAGCTTTGAGTTTAGGGTTTGTGTATGAAATTATTTTATTTTAGTGTAATATATGCATATAGGAATTAGGTTTAATAACATGTTATAATATGCATTGAGGGTGAAATGCAAAGTTGAATAATTATGGGTTAAATGCAAATTAATTAAGGACATGGAATATATATACATATGATGGTTAAAATTGGAACTATATGTTGAGTGTAGAGTTTTAAATGCCATGTGAGATCTTGGGATTTATTACATGATATAAAATACATGAATGGTTGTAAATGATATAGATTTATTTAAGGGTTTGCTATACATTGAGATTTTAGGATTCTGGGATGCATGAGTTTAAGGTTTATTATATCTTAATATGTGAAATTGATGGTGATATTAAAACATTGAATATTAATGATGAGCAAAGTTAAGTATCGTAGAATGATGTCGTGATATCATAGTATTGGTTAATATTGAGACCTATTTTTATGATGAATTTAATTGAGGAGTGGTTATTGAGAGGCGGTGTTCAAATAATTTACTGTCTGAATTAATAATCGAGGTTTTGGATAATTAATTATTCAAAGATGGTATTTAAATATGCATATTGACGTCTGTGAATACCGAAAAGAAACAGAGGATTCGATGATGGTTTAAACCACGAAATATCGTGATAAATATAGTAAGATTGAGGTTTGGATTGATGATATTGAACAGATGATTAATTTGATTAGATGTAACATACCCCGAGTTAACCTTGGTCAACCCTCTAGCGTCGTGTCCAAGTGAGTTGTAGTTGAGTTTGAACATATGATTAGATGTGTGTCACATCTTATTTCAGCTTCGTGATAGTTTATTGATTGAGCTTGTATCTCGACTCTAGGTACTACGGGACCTGCGGACTTGGACGTTGTACCGGATCCCCATCTTCAGCAGCCGGACCCAGGCAAGTATACCTTGCCACCCTGTATTTCAGATACCAGATATTTATTATTTCATTATATACATTATGCTCGTGTTTGATTAAGATCGTTACTTTGCGTCCGGATCACAACCGGGTGCAGACGTTCATCGTAACGTCTCGTAATGAATGCTAGATGTTCGTAACACCTCGATGTACGTACATGTGTATATCGTAACCCTAGGACACATTCATGCACTGTTATCGTGCCAAATTTCCTGTATTCCTGATACTGACATCATGACTGGAGACTGGGATGACCTTAGGGTCGCGTTGGTTTATAGTTACTTTAGTATGACGAGACTGCTAGATAGAGGTTCAGGTTCAGTGCACAATCGTTGACCGCTTGGGAAGGGGAAGACAATTACTAGACGTTTGGGCTCCTCTGCACGCGCGTATATTTGTATATGTATTATTTCTGTAGTAATCCTGTATCTAGAGTAGTTGTGTCACCCGTGTGACTCCTTGCCCGGAGCTGCGGTATGTCCCGTGTGTTTCCGTGTCCGGAGCTACGGTTTTATTTTGGACAGCCTACGCGTCGAACATTGTCTTTAAACTGTGTCTCACTTAGTTGGTTATGCTAGATTACCCCGTCGTTGCACTTTTACTTTCTGTTATACTTGGGATGCTATATTTTTATACCTTGTTATGTCCCTCTGAGGACCTGGTTTCCTTCCAGGTTTAGGCGAGGAAGATTACCCAGAGGAGTACGGTCCGGGTACGTATCCGGCAGAAGGACCCATTGCCGAGGACGAGGTCATCCCCGAGGACTTCGCCTGATCTCTGGTAGTGACTTTATCTTTGGGACGGTATTACTATCTAGTTATCTTATGCCGTTCCAAGTTATCTCATTGCTTACTTTCATTCTAGTATTTTATACTAGCGAGTTTGTTCCCGTGTGACTACTCTAGTATTTGTACTATGATACATTTTCTCGTGATATTTCCTTTCTGCACATTAGTAGTTGTGATTACCTCTATGTGCTCTTATATCTGTTGCCTGTGGATGAGATTTAGATTCACTATTTATGTGTTATGTGTTGGGTTATTCATTGTACTTTACAGCTTAGGTGCACTCTGACGGGCCCATTAGATTGGGATACCCGCCGAAGTATGCTGATGGCCATTGCCACGTGACTCAGTTTCTTATCTTTGGAATCGGGGTGTGACAAAGTTTTTGTGGTGTCCCATGCAGGTCCGATTTAAATCGTCTTGGTCACCTGACTGTGCCAAGCGAGCATGCAAATTAGGAATAGATATTAGGAAATCTCATCTACAAGTTTGAAACCTTCACATGACACCTCTATCTCGATTTTTTTTTACCAAATTACATCTTATTTATTTTCTCAACGTTGATCGCAGTCATGACTTCTTTTCAGAGTTATGAATCTCCACAGCGGACGCGTCACGCAGCAGGGCGATGTTCCCCGTGACACAGGATCATCCGAGGAAACGGAATTGGGGCATGTTCTTCTGTTGACTCTAGCTCCCCTAGGACAGTCATTGGGGCAGCCAGAGGTGCCTTTGGACGGGCATCAGACTCCGCATCAGGCAGGACCTGAGGATCAGAGGACCCCGAGACAGGAGGAGCAGCAGCTGCCCCCACCTCCACCATTACCTCCCAAGATGCCCTATATGCCATTCCCCACAGGGCAACCCATTGATGGGACACAGATGTTTCAGATGGTATATGCGATGATGCAGGCCCAGCAGCAGGTCCAGCAATAGGCTCAACAGAAGGCCCAACAGCGCTAGGCTGAGACCTTGAGGGAGAGTATCATGACGGCCTTGGGGCAGGCGTCACCACCAGCACACCAGTCGACGATGGGGTCTGTCATAGACTTCCGTCGTATGATGCCACAACCTTTTGCTGGCACAGAAGAGCCGACGGAGGTCTATGCATGGTTCACCAGCATTCAATACCAGCTGGAGGCTACCGACCTCCCCCGGTACCGATAGATGACTGCCGTCAGGATGCAGTTCACTGGCAATGCTCATCACTGGTGGCTCTCAGAGGAGCAGCGTTGGGACCAGACCGGGTCACGTGGGAAGAGATCTCTAGGCTCTTCCAGGAGATGTACATACCCTCCACTGCCCGAGCAGAGCCTCGAGATATATTTCAGAACCTCAGGCAGGGCAGTATGACTAAAGAGGAATACAATGCTGAGTTCCTCCGCCTGAGCAAATTTGTACCGTACCTGATCCCTACCGAGGAGGCGAAGGCCGAGAAGTTCTATGAAGGCCTGAGTTTCGAGACGCAGAGATTTATCGGGTCCATAGCCCCCACCTCCTACTCCGAGGTATTATTAGCAGCACGACGCCAGGATCGCATCAACAAGATGGAGGCCAACCTGAAGCGCTCCTGTGCATCATCATCAGCAGTTCAAGCCCCGCAAGGAGGACCTATGAAGCGTCCACTGGTACAGCAGCAGCAGTAGAGAGCAGCACCCATGCAGGGAGCTGTTATTCCTACATGTCATTACTGCGGCAAGAAGGGACATTTATTAAGGGACTGTTGACGGAGGCTGGGCGCTTGTTTGAGATGTGGGTCGGACCAGCATACAGTCCGAGATTGCCCAGACCAGAGGGCTCTAGTGCAGATGGTTCATCGGCTAGCCTTGTACGCACCGAGGCCTTATTAGCAGCCTCCCGGACCGAGGCCGCCTTACGCAGGAGCTGGAGCACTACGACCACCAGTACCAGGGGGAAATCAGAGAAGGCCACCTTGGCCCCACAGGAAGATCGATTCCAGCAGGCTCGACAGCAGCAACCGGGGGCACCGACAGCGAGACATTGTCAGGCCTATGCGATGACTATAGTGGAGGCGGAGACAGCCGGAGAAGTGATCGCAGGTACTATCTTAGTAGCTTCATTACCAACAGTAGTCTTATTTGATTCTGGTGCAACACACTCTTTCATAGCTGCTAGTTTGTGGCCACCCATAGAATAGCCACTGCACCCCTTCCGAAGATCAAAAGGATTCTTACGGGAGGTGGCATAGTACCTGTTAGCGACACTTATAGATCATGTTCAGTAGTTGTCTGCGGGCGAGAGATGCATGCCCGATTTTTGGTCTTCTCAATGCCGGACTATGACCTTGTCTTAGGCATGAATTGGTTGAGCCAATACCACGCAACGCTAGATTGTCGTAGTGCTTGTGTCATATTTAGACACCCAGATCACCCTGAGTTTGAGTTTCTTCGGGGAGCCCGAGTGCATGGTGTCCAACCTACCCTAGCGACACATATTTCAGAAGGTGAACCGATATACCCTCACTTTATATCAGAGTTTTAGGATGTGTTTTTAGAGGATCTCTCAGGCCTGCCACCTGACAGAGAGATTGAGTTCACTATAGAGTTGACTCCCGGAGCCGAGCCAGTTACTTCCCCCGTTTACAGACTAGCACCGAAGGAATTGGTTGAGTTGAAAGTCCAAGTAGATGATCTCCTGGATAAGGGTTTCATACGGGCTAGTATTTCTCCATGGGGAGCACCCATCTTATTTGTGCCAAAGAAAGATGGAACGGTACATTTGTTATCGATTACATGGCGTTAAATGCTGTAACGATAAAGAACAAGTATCCACTGCCACACATCGATGATTTATTTGATCAGCTTAGTGGCGCATGTGTATTCTCGAAGATCGATCTCAGATCAGGCTATCATCAGATCAAGGTACGAAGAGAGGACATTCCGAAGACGGCTTTTCGAATAAAGTATGGGCATTATGAGTTTCTAGTCATGCCGTTTGGTTTAACCAATGTGCCAGCAGTATTTATGAGTCTTATGAACAATGTTTTCCACCAGTACTTAGATAAGTTTATGGTGGTATTTATCGATGACATCTTGGTATATTCCATGAGCCAGGAGGAGCACGAGAGACATCTCAGGAGTGTGTTGGAGACGCTGAGGCAGGAGAGGTTGTACGTCAAGCTCAGCAAATATGAGTTCTGCTTGGATATAGTACCATTCCTGGGACACATAATCACTGGAGATGGGCTATCAGTTGACCCGGAGAAGATAGCTGCAGTAGAGATGTGGCCTACCCCTATATTAGTTACAGAGGTTAGGAGTTTCCTCGGACTTGCCGGATATTATCGGAGGTTCATAGAAAATTTCTCGAGGATTGCTGCGCCTATGACGCGACTGACACGTAAAGGCAAGGAGTTTATTTGGACCGATGAGTGTCAAACGGCTTTCTATGAGCTGAAGAAGCGTCTGACATCAGCACCGATTTTGACACTTTCTTCAGGATCAGGAGGATTTGTAGTGTACAGTGATGCGTCCGGGTGTGGATTACGAATTGTACTGATGTAATACGGCAAAGTGATAGCCTATGCATCGAGACAGTTGAGAGTTCATGAGAAGAACTATCCGATGTACGATCTAGAGCTGGCCGCAGTGATATTTGCACTAAAGCTATGGCGATACTACCTTTATTGTGAGCGTGTAGAGATTTACATAGATCACAAAAGTCTGAAGTATGTCTACACGCAGAAGGAGCTCAATATGAGATATAGGCGCTGGCTAGAGTTGATGACAGATTATGATATCGAGTTGCAGTACCACCCTAGTAAGGCGAATGTAGTAGCAGATGCCTTAAGTAGGAAGCCCATGGCATACTTTTTGACAATTCAGCGACAATTACTAAAGGATCTCTAGAAGCTTGGGATAGAGATTGTATTGTCAGGTATGGATGGACAGATGGCCAGTCTCGAGGTTCAGTCCACATTGATTGAGAGGATCAAGGCAGCCCTGCCTACAGATGCGAGATTTCGACGACTGCGAGAGAGGACAGAGGTCGGCATGCAGACGGGACTCAGGATTCATGAAGACTGAATATTAAGGTGTAGAGATCGCCTATACATTTTGAGTGGCGAGCTACACCAGGAGTTGATGACCGAGGCTCATAGCTTAATTTATTCTATTCATCCAGGGGTACGAAGATGTACCGAGATTTGAGACAATATTACTGGTGGCATGGGATGAAGAGGGAGATTGCAAGATTCCTGGCGAGATGCTTGATCTATCAGCAAGTCAAGGCTGAACATCAGAGGACAGCAGGACTATTGCAGCCGCTTCCCATTCCTGAGTGGAAGTGGGAACAGATTACCATGGACTTCGTCTCAGGATTCCCGCGGAGCCCTAGCAGGAAGGATGTAGTTTGGGTTGTCGTAGACAGACTCACCAAGTCTGTATATTTCTTGCCCTTCAGAGTTGGGCAGTCCACGGAGATATTAGCTGACATGTATATGAGGCAGATAGTAAGACTACATAGAGTGCCTGTAAGCATTGTATCAGATCGTGATTCCAGATTCACGTCATATTTTTGGCGGAGTATGCAGGAGAGTCTAGGAACTCGTCTCAAGTTTAGCACTGCATATCATCCACAGACTGACGGCCAGTCAGAGCGGACGATACAGATACTAGAGGATATGTTGAGAGCGTGCATTATCGACTTTGGAGGATCTTGGGAGGACCATCTACACTTGGTAGAATTCTCCTACAATAACATCTACCAGGCCAGCATATAGATGGCACCTTATGAGGCACTGTACGGCAGGAAGTGTAGGTCACCAGTATGTTGGAGCGACATGGGAGAGCGTCAGATACTTGGTCCAGAGTTGGTGACACAGACAGTGAAGAAAGTCAAGCAGATTCAGAGCCACCTGCGTGCAGCACAGGACAGACAAAAATATTGGACAGATGCGTACCGCAGACCTTTGGAGTTCAAGGAAGGTGACCATGTATTTTTGAAGATATCGCCTACTCGTGGTACCATCAGATTCGGAGGCAGAGACAAGCTGAGTCCGAGGTACATCGAACCTTTTGACATCTTGGAACGAGTTGGCAAAGTGGCTTATCGTCTTGTATTGCCTCCATCATTAGAAGGAGTGCATGATGTATTTCACGTATCGTAGTTGAGGAGATACGTGGCAGACCCTAGCCACGTGCTTGATCATTCGGAGATTACAATCGAGCCCACTTTATCTTACGTGGAGCAGCCAGTGGAGATACTCGATCACAGTGAGAAGGCTTTGAGAGGTCAGACTATTCGACTGGTCAGAGTTGTATAGAAGCATCATTCGCTAGGCGAGTCTACCTGGGAGCGCGAGGATTCTATTCAACAGTATTTCCCGTATTTATTTAAGGACCAAGGTACGAATTTACGTACCGCATTTGATTACCAGTTTACCTTTAAATTCTCGTAGCTATTATCGTGCTTTACTTTTAATTTTGGGGACAAATTTTTTCTAAGTTAGGAAGGATGTAAATCCTCTCATTTATTTCTATAGATAGTCTGGTTATGGGTTAAAAAATTTTGGTTTAGCAGCAGATGTTTGAGGTTTAGAATTAAGAATGCAAAAGTCTGACTCTTTAATTAAACCCTTGGTGCGCCCTACCATTGTCGAACTATTCGGAGCCCAACATCAGCCCATAAATTCTAACAAGTTGTTGCATTCTAGACTTGACACGCCAATTTAGGCGCTGGACTTTTTCGTCACTCAAAATCATAATCCCTTCTGCTCTAATTTAATTGCACAACTTTTCGTATCCAAATTCTATTATTTAATCATGTATCGCGCACCTGGGTCGTTGCCATCAATTTTGAGACACCAACTCAACCCGTTGAGCCGGACCAATTAAAGGGTCCAAGACTGACACCAAGCCTACACCTTTCATGACCTTTGTATCACTCCCAATTGAGACCCCATGTACCCCCATTTAATTTAAGAGCACATGATATTTTATTTTAATTAAATTGGGGATACCAACTTTGACTAATCCTATTTTTAATCCCAAATTAACCCAATGCCCAATGAATTAAGCCCATGCAAAACACACAACACCCACTCACCCTACAAAATACCAAATACCAATTCCCCCACAAATTTTGCATCATTTCATGTGTTTGTGCAAATATCCAAAATTAAGGGGCTTATTTACAAATGTTGTAATATGTGTCATAACCTCATTGGTCAAGACCAAATGAAGAAGCCCCCTCTCCCTTGACCGGTCCAACCTTACCACTCTCTCTTCTTTGGATGAGCAATTTCCTCCATATGGAATCTGAGCCATCCATTTGAATTGGTGCTCATCCTCACCACCAATTCTACACACACCTCCCTATAAAACATCACCCTCACCCCTCACTTCTCCCAAGCCGTCCCTAATCCCAACACCTAGGGAAAACCACCTCCCTTTCTCTCTCCTCACAAAACCACAGCCACTTTTCTTTTCTTTCTTCTTCTTCTTCTTCTTCTTCTTCTTCTTCTTCTTCCTCTCCTCTACTACTTCTAAACCGAGTATTCAACCTTGACCGGCCCTTAAACCCGGCGGACAGCTGCACTCGTCGACCGCCGAGTTTCCCCGAGCCGGCAACTCACTCTTCTCCGGCGAGTCAGCTCCTCTGCAACCTCCTTCCCTGCTGCCTCAACTACCTCCAGCCGCCGTTCCCACCCTGACTTCTCCAGCAACTCCTCCGCACCACCTTCACTCCAGCGGCCGCCACCACACACCAACGCCACCTCCACAGCAGCTCCTCTGTACCACCTTCACTCCAGCGGCTGCCACCACCACCACACACCAATGCCACCCCCACAGCACTCCCCCACGACCTCATTCTCGTCGACTTCACACCACCCGCACCACCACATCACCATCTTCACCATCATCACCTTCACCATCTTCATCATCATCAACACCCCTCCGGCGAGCCTCGCACCACCACCACAGCACTCCACCGTGCTATCAACTCCCTCAACCATACTCCAGCAACCCCTCGGCCATCCGGCCAGCACCACCCCCACACCGCAGAGGTAACCTCTCCTCCACCCCCTTGTTTAAATGTAGTATTATTGTTATGGTCATAACTTACCTTTGAGTTTAGGGTTTGTGTATGAAATTATTTTATTTTAGTGTAATATATGCATATGGGAATTAGGTTTAATAACATGTTATAATATGCATTGAGGGTGAAATACAAAGTTGAATAATTATGGGTTAAATATGAATTAATTAAGGACATGGAATATATATACATATGATGGTTGAAATTGGAAATGTGCTATATGTTGAGTTTAGAGTTTTAAATGCCATGTGAGATCTTGGGGTTTATTACATGATATAAAATGCATGAATGGTTGTAAATGATATAGATTTATTTAAGGGTTTGATATACATTGAGATTTTAGGATTCTGGGATGCATGAGTTTAAGGTTTACTATATCTTAATATGTGAAATTGATGGTGATATTAAAACATTGAATATTAATGATGAGCAAAGTTAAGTATTGTAGAATGATGTCGTGATATCAAATTATTGGTTAATATTTAGAGCTATTTTTATGATGAATTTAATTAAGGAGTGGCTATTAAGAAGCGATGTTCAAATAATTTACTGTCTGAATTAATAATCAAGGTTTTGGATAATTAATAATTAATTATTCAAGGATGATATTTAAATATGCATGTTGACGTCTGTGAACACCGGAAAGAAACAGAGGATTCGATGATGGTTTGAACCACGAAATATCGTGATGAATATAGTAAGATTGAGGTTTGGATTGATGATATTGAACAGATGATTAATTTGATTAGATGTAACATACCCCGAGTCAACCTTGGTCAACCCTCTAGCGTCGTGTCCAAGTGAGTTGTAGATGAGTTTGAACATATAATTAGATGTGTGTCACATCTTATTTCAGCTTCGTGATAGTTTATTGATTGAGCTTGTATCTCGACTCTAGGTACTACGGGATCTACGGACTTGGACGTTGTACCGGATCCCCATCTTCAGCACCCGGACCCAGGCAAGTGTACCTTACCACCCTGTATTTCAGTTACCAGATATTTATTATTTCATTATATACATTGTGCGCGTGTTTGATTAAGATCGTTACTTCACGTACGGATCACAACCGGGTGCAGACGTTCGTCGTAACGTCTCGTAACGAATGCTAGATGTTCGTAACACCTCGATGTACATACCTGTGTATATCATAACCTTATGACACATTCATACACTATTATCGTGCCAGATTTCCTGTATTCCTGATACTGACATCATGACTAGAGACTGGGACGACCTTAGGGTCGCGTTGGTTTATAGTTACTTCACTATGACGAGACTGCTAGATAGAGGTACAGGTTCAGCGCACAATCGTTTACCGCTTGGGAAGGGGAAGACAGTTACTAGACATTTGGGCTCCTCTGCACGCGCGTATATTTGTATATGTATTATTTCTGTAGTGATCCTTTATCTAGAGTAGTTGTGTCACCCGTGTGACTCCTTGCCCGGAGCTGCGGTACGTCCCGTGTGTTTCCATGTCCAGAGCTACAATTTTATTTTGGACAGTCCATGCGTCGAACATTGTCTTTAAACTGTGTCTCACTTAGTTGGTTATGCTAGATTACCCCGTCGTTGCACTTGTACTTTCTGTTATAATTGGCATGCTGTATTTTTGTACCTTGTTACGTCCCTTTGAGGACCTGGTTCCCTTCCAGGCTTAGGCGAGGAAGATTACCCAGAGGAGTACGGTCCGGGTACGTATCCAGCAGCAGGACACATTGCCGAGGACGAGGTCATCCCCGAGGACTTCGCCTGATCTCTGGTAGTGACTTTATCTTTTGGACGGTATTACTATCTAGCTATCTGATGCCGTTCCAAGTTATCTCATTGCTTACTTTTATTCCAGTATTTTGTACTAGCGGATTTGTTCCCGTATGACTACTCTAGTATTTGTACTATGATACATTTTCTCGTGACATTTCCTTTCTGTATATTAGTAGTTGTGATTACCTCTATGTGCTATTATATCTGTTGCCTGTGGATGAGATTTAGATTTAGTATTTATATGTTATGTGTTGGGTTATTCATTGTACTTTACAGCTTAGGTGCACTCCGACGGGCCCATTAGATTGGGATGCCCGCCGAAGTGTGCTGCTGGCCATTGCCACGTGACTCAGTTCCTTATCTTCGAAACCGGGGTTTTCAAAATTGTTTTTAAAATTTATAATCCTATTTTTAGTATAATTTATTGAGCTGTAATTGTATTTAATTTGAGGGTAAAAATGACCGAAATATTGGTTATTTAAATACCCTATTTTTCCTGGAACTGGATGCGCCCCGCTAAACGGGACGACTTGGTCATATGCGAACTTCACCGAAAGGTGCGCACCGTTAATATGGACGTGTGAGATTTTGCGAAAGTTAATTTGGATGTGCGTGCATACCGGAATCAACGCGTATCCGTTGACAACACCCCATATCGGCCCTGTTTTGAAACTCGTTGTAACTTCGTGTATGCTCGTCGTATCGAAACAAATCTTACGCCATCGGACTCGTAGCAATACGTTGGTCCTGTAACCTAAGTTTGGTTCGATTCTGAGAACGTTAACAAAATCCCGTATCGTGGGCCCTACGGCTCCACTTGACAGGCAATTTTGTGATCGGCTCATCGGAATCCGGTTCTGGATGTTCTATTGGATTTGTATCGTCGTTCTGGACTTATAGAAACTAAGTTTGATGAATTTGGAGAATATTGTCTCTGGCACGTTTCTCGGTGCAAAGTGGGCCACATATGGATCCCGCTTTAACCAGAAACTGTCCATTTTGCCCCTGTGTCCAAATTGGACTTATGGATAGGCAATTCTAGCTATTTGATGTCTTCTGAACCTGATAGTAATATTTATTTTAGCAACTGGAGGAGTACCTGTAAATTTTGTTGATACCAGAGCAACAGTTGGAGTCAGAGCCCCAAGCAAGTGTACCTTGCCAAACTTGCAGTACCTACTTCATATTGTTATCTTAATTTAATTATATGATAAATTGTTCAACCTAGGACCATGTGACATTGTTTAGTGTATTAATAATATTCGGGTGCCAACGCCGTACGCGGAGTTGTGTAACGTCACCTAGAGATGGATATCGAGACCCTATACATTCTCGTGCTTGCATCATCAAGTACGTCATACCACAGGACACCTGATACTATTCATGAGACAGAATCTTTCTGAGACATTCATTGTGATTCTGTATAGGTTATATGATTTATGACATAGATATTGCATGTGCTTAATTATCATTATGAATTGCTGCATTAGATATGATCATGCGTGACATGGACATGAGACGTCATGGACATGAGACGTATGATTACATTAGGTGGGGAGAGACACACAAGCTACTGTAGAAGCATGAAATATGCTGGGAAATTATCCGCGTATTTTATAGTCAAAATCCCCAACATACATGAAGTCTGCGTAAAACAGAGCTTCAAGTTTGTTTGGCATAAAATATAGCTTCAGAGCTGTCCGCGTAAAACAGAGCTTCAAACTATTTGACGTAAAATAGGGCTTCAGAGCTGTCCGCGTAAAATAGAACTTCAAGTTTGTTTGGCATAAAATATGGCTTCAGAGCTATCCGCGTAAAACAGAGCTTCAAGTCTGTTTAGGCGTAAAATAAGGCTTCAGAGCTATCCGCGTAAAGCAGAGTTTCAGAGCTGTACGCGTAAAACAGAGCTTCAAGGCTGTTTGGCGTAAAAGGTTGCTATACCTTCTTGCGTAAAGTTTAAAATACGTTATTTTTAATGCAGCGTAAAGTTGTACGAGGAACTCTTTGTATTCCTCGGATGAATTTGTCAGACAAATCAGTGAACCTGACATCTGACAAAAGTACTATACGATGATCGAGAGGACGGCTGTGATGATAATTTTGCACAGAGACCCAGGTTGTCGTTTAGTGACATATTTTTGATACAAGTCATTTTTACGCATTCAAAGAAAGAAGAATGAAGTCTTCTGAATACGTTGCATATTCTACATTGACAGAAATAAGTTTTTATGCTCAAGATAAGACAAAATCAGATGCCACGTCAAAAGTTGTTTCTTGTACAGAGCTCGAGGCATATCTCTGTATTTAATACACGAGATGGAGGCATATCTCTGCATTTAATGCACGAGATTTTGTTCTGTTTTTAAATTTTGTCATGATTGGAAAAGCTAAAACTGTGACTAATAAGCTCACATCACCATCCTTGCATTTTATGCCAACCAGGCTATTTTCAACTATAGGAGTACGCCGTATGCTATCTCCTCGAAATAGGCCAACTCGGCTATATTTGTAAAGGTACGTGATAAGGCTATTTATCCCAGAATACGCTCAAAACCTCAGTCGTGAAGGATAATTGGCTATTTTACGCTAGTTATATATTATTCATGAATCCTCAAGTTTTACGCAGAGGCAATTACCTACGTGGCTTGCATGCCATGATCTTCGAAAAGCAGTTATACGCGTTACCTTATAAAGGGATACGTGTCATACGCGGATTCAGAAGATTATTTGAACGTGGGTAGCAGTTGTCATAACCGCAGCGTAAAGGAGGTAATCTTCTTCACAGTTTGGCCTTTTACACCAACAAGACAATCATTTAGATTTTATGCCAACCAGGCTTTTGGGCCAACCAGGCTTTTACGCCAACAAGACAATCATTTGGCTTTTACGCCAACCAGGCTTTTACGCCAAACAGGGTTTTACGCCAACAAGACAGTTATTTGGCTTTTACGCCAACCATTTTACGCAGGGGCAGTTACATACGTGGCGTGCATGCCACGATCTTTGAGAAGCAGTTATACGCGTTATCTTATAAAGGGGCACGTGACATACGCAGATTCAGAAGATTATTGGAACGTGGGTAGCAGTTGTCATAACCGCAGCGTAAAAGATGCAATCTTCTTTATAGCTTGGCCTTTTACGCCAACAAGACAATTATTTGGCTTTTACGCCAACCAGGCAGTTATTTGATTGATCTCTATAAATAGAGACCTCTGGTCATCGGGAAAAGAAGATCAGAGAGAAGGGGGGTTTTGGCTGACAATTTTGGCAACACGAATTCAATCCTACTTGCAACTTTCTTTTGACTGGCTTTTGCCTTCAGTTCAGAGAAAGTTTGAAGCTTCTTCTACAGCACTTCTTTATCATCGTGTTGTCCAAGGAACAAAATGATCGACTGCAGATCAGACTTCCATAGCAATACTTCCCCAGAATCATTTTATTGTACTTAATATCCTCATATAGGATTATTTGTACTTTTCTCTTTTCTCATTTGTAAGCAAAAGTTTCGTATAAATATTTGTTTATCCAAACAAAATGGCGACTCTGCTAGGGACGACTTTCTTCTTTGACGAGAAAGCAATTGCTCAACACGAAGCTGTATCCATCGGATCGACGAAGAAGACTTTGGTCGTCCAGTTCGACCAATCTGCCTATGAAAACATGCTTCATGCAGGGAGTAGTTCTCATTCCTCCTCTGTCCATAACAACAGGAAGCTGCGTAAAGTGTAGATGCCTAAGACGTCCTCTACCCTTCCTGTAAGTTCTCATTCACTGATCAACAAAGTTATGACAACACAGCCAATACGCCCTGTGCGTAAACCTTTGTCTCCCATCTGTGACGTGGTAGACAAAACTTCTGGCAATGCCTTAGTGCCAATCCAGAAGTCTCCAACACGCCATGTGCGCAAACCTTTGTCTCCCGTCTGTGACGTGGTAGACAAGACTTCTGGCAATACCTCAGTGCCAATTCAGAAGTCTCAAACACGCCTTGTGCGTAAAACTTTGTCTCCCGTTTGTAACGTAGTAGATAAGACTTATGGCAATGCCTCAGTGCCAATCCAGAAGTCCCAAACACGCCCTACGCATAAAACTTTGTCTTCCATCTGTGACATGGTAGACAAAATTTCTGAAATGGCCTCAGTGCCAATTCGAAAATTTCAAACACGTCATGCGCGTAAAATTACATCTTCCGTCTATGATGAGGCAGATGTACCCTTTGATCACATCAAAGGGAAACAAGTGACGAATCCTTCAACCTCTAAGCTTTTACGCCCACAAGAGAAGAAAGTTCCCACTTTACAGATTACGCGTGATGCTGAAGGCCGTTTGAGGACTTTTCCTGTTTTACGCGAACCTATGCAAAAATCCAAATTACGCCAGGATAGGTCTGTCCGTGTAAAGAAGACTCATTTCACGGGAAGATACACTCCTCAGAAAGATGATGGATCATATGCTACTCATATGGGTGAACTGTTGTATTCTTTTGGTAGAGAAAAGGTTATGGTTCCTAATCTACACATTCCTAATGATGTAAAAAGGCAGAATAAGCCTTCTTCTTCTTCTGGTAATCTCCCTGATTTGCGTGATTTCTTGATCCAAAAACGCAAAGACAAGGGATCTCCTAATATGTCTATTACACCCCCTAGAGAACATTGTTGTAATAGTCATAAGGTTGTAATTAACTATTGTTGTTCTAAAGCAAAACGGTCAGTTTTCGACCGATTGAACTATTCTTTGTCACTACCGAAAGAAGAACCAACATTTGCTTCAGTAAACATGGCTTCACATATTCCTAGAGGAAAGTCGAGTTCAAGACGTCATCCCTCCAGAACTCGAAGTCAAAGGAGGTTTGACAGACTCATCGAAACTTTTGATGAAGGTATTTTTTGAAACACTCGCTCGAGGTCACGACAATCAGCTTCATATTCTTCAGATTCCGACACTGGGAGTCGCCAGTTTTCTGAACCAGATGCTGAAAGTATAGATTCAATTTTTACAGGGATCTATATTAATCCCTCAGTGGCATATAGAGAAATGGGAGTTTATGCTGTTGGAGACGAACATGAAGAAGCTTCCCCATCAGGAAGTACTGAACAACACATCACTGCATTGGAAACATCACTTAAAGAGATACATACCATGATGGAGAGTATACACCAAATGATGGTGACACAACATACAGCTGCAATAGCTCAAACACCTATTCCTCCGACTCAACTACGTGTGGGGGTAGACATACCACCAGCCAATACAAGCCAAGAGCCTGTTCAAAATCAAGAATCAGCTGCTCCTCAACCTCTTAACCTGGAGAATATATTACCTCCTGTTGGATTTACAATACATCCAATCTCTCACCTTTCTGCTGTCCCTTTCCCAACTGAAGATCCAATACAAGCAGTTCGGGAATTGAAAGCCCAATTTGATGCCTTGAAACATAAAGATCAGCTCAAGAAGTTGGGAATTAACAAGCCATATCCAGCTGTCTGGGATGAGATCCCTTTCCCACCAAAATATAAACTACAGGCTATGGTTTTATTTGAGGGAAAGACGTCGCCAAGCCAGTATATGAACTACTTCAGCATGATGACGGTATTGTTACAAGAAAATGATGCCCTTCTCACTCGAGTGTTTAAAGGCTGTCTGTCTGGAGTAGCTTACCAATAGTATCGTAGTCTATCTGACAACTGCATTACTTTTTTTGAAGATTTCAAAACTTTATTCTTCACTCAATTCTACGAGGGAGGAATGGACATGTCTATGTCATCACTCATTGAAGTAAAGCAGAAGAAAAAAGAAAACGTTCGTACTTTTATTGAACGCTTTCGTCAGGCTACTTTACAGATGCCTCCTGGAGTTCTAGATTCAGCCTTGGTGGACATTTGCAGAAAAAACCTACTCCCACTGATCTCAGTATTTACGGGACCATATCAGTTCCATGATTGACCCTCATTTATCATATCGGCAGTAGCCGCTGAAGATAATAGTCGGAAGGCTCGTGACAACGGAATCATGATCTCTACCTCTGATAGAGGAAAGCGTTCATCCTCCAATAATGACCATACTCGTAGTTCAAAAGGAAAGGAAGCCCTGGCAATCAATACATCTAGACAAAATACTCCGGTAACTACGCAGACGAATTATGGAACTTCCAGACCTAAAGAAGAATATTCTTTTGACGACGATGATATTCCAAGCATATTTGATTGTCTAGTCAAAAGTGGCAAGCTTACTCTACCAGAGATAAAGCGTCCAAATGAAGTCGACAGTACAGATAATCCTAAGTACTGTATTTTTCACAGATACATACATCACCCCACAAAGGCATGCTATGTACTAAAAAGGAAAATTCAGGAGTTGATCGATGCCAAAGCCATTACTTTGCGTAATAACGAGAAGATGGTCACAGCAAATATAATCTCACTCTAATTTGGCAATTTTTCCCCTCAAAAAGTACCGAATGGTGTGGTACCTATTCCACGGGTAATGATGGATATTGTTAATCTCCCTCCTACCAGGGGTCAAAATCAAGATTTAATGCCTCTAACTACCAAGCGTGGGGAGATCATGTGGGATCACCCTGATCTAGTATCAGAAATCGAGGAAGAAACTAAAGTTGCTAAAGCTAAGTCTAAGAAGAATTCAAGATGTAAACCATGTCATAGGGTTGAAATATCCCCAGCGGATCAACCTTCAGTTCTATCCTCATTTTTGGATAGACCACACGCAGCAAATAACTCCCCAGTGAGTTTTTCGAACATGGGTTCACGTCCATATTACCTCTGAACTATTGTCCAAACATTTTTTTTTTCCGGCTGAGTTTGTCATGTCCAAGTGACCTTTGAGCAAACCTCCCAGGTTTTGGCTATCGATCATCATGTCTATATTACCTCTGATATCGGTTTTTATCCCCACTTATCACCATTACCCAATCCGGGGTATGCCCGCGATGCTAAGTCCACAAAACCTATCACGTCCATATTATCTATGTCACATCTGAGCTATCGTCCTCATATCCTCCCCCGAGAATCTGCCATGTCCAAGTGACCTCTGAGCAAACCTTTTCCTACGACTCGCGACTTGGGCAATGCTATTGACACCATATGATATGGGGTACGTCCCTCAGAAATTCGTGAAAGGTCAAGCCTTGGCTGATTTCTTAGCTGCCCATCCAATTCCAGAACCTCCAAATTATATATGATATTCCTGACGAAGTTGCAGAATATAATTTGGCAATGGAAGGTGATACATGGCAGCTATTCTTTGATGGTGCTTCCAGAACTGGTCCCAAGGGAAACGTGATTTCAGGAGTAGGGATTGTTCTGGTGACTCCTGATAAACTTGTCATTTATCGAGCATATTCTATTAGTGAACCATGCTCTAATAATGTGGCAGAGTATAATGCTCTATTAATTGGACTTTAAGTCACTAAAGAATTGGATATTGAATATTTGGAAGCTTTTGGGGATTCTCAGCTGGTCGTCAATTAGGTCAGAGGAATATATGAAGTCCGTAATCCAGATCTCATTCCTTATCACCGAACAACAATCGAGATAGCAATATCTTTTAAAGAATTCTTCTTAGAACATGTTCCTCGATCTCAAAATTTGGAAGCTGATGCTTTGGCCAGTCTAGCTGCAGATCTAGCTATTCCTATAAGAAGGCAGAATTCGGTGATCCTTCTTAACAGAGATTTATTTTGTGTGAAAAATAATTTTCACATAGAACGCAGCTATGTTATAAACACGGTTCCTCCTAAGAGAGATTGGAGAATTCCTTTCATAGACTTCGTATCATACGGAATCTTACTAGAGGATCCTAAAGAAGGAGCATCTATCAAAAGACGATCGCTACGTTTCTATTTTGATGCTTCTTCACAAAGTTTGTATCGCCAAACATATGATGGACTATTGTTATGATGTCTCTCTGGTGATGATGCAAGGCGGGTTATCCGAGAAACTCATGATGGAGTATGTGGAGCACATCAACCCGGTCCTAAGTTACATGATTGTATCAGGAGGATGGGCTACTACTGGCCTACTGTAAACTCCCTCGCCCAAAATAAGTATTTTGTGTATATTTTATATTATTATATTTATTATAGATGTTGAATTTATTTAGATTATTCTCTTAGTTAATTAGAAAATAAATTTTTTAGTATATTTACTTATATAAATATTTATTTAGAATTATTTTTAGGCTACTTTAGATTATTGGGATTTTTTTCATAATTTTTAGTTAATTAAAAACTAGTAACACTAATTTTCTAGGACTTTAAAGAATTTATTTTATGTTCAAACTTAACTAAAAATATCCCAAAATTTTATTTTATGTTCTAAATAGTCACATATATTTTCTACAATTGTTTGGGAATTTTCTGAGTATTTTTAGTATTTATTGGGAGTAATTAGGCTAATAACTAATTTTTAGGACTTGTAGAATTTATTGTACAATCTTAGGAATATAGAATGGACCCACGTTATTTTTTAGGGTTTATAATATTATTATATATTTTTTGGAATTATTTCATAATTTTTGGAATAATTTTAGTATTTATTTTTAGCTATATGGGTAAAACTAATGTTTAGAGCTTCTCCTAATTATAGTAGAAAACCTATGAACATAAAATTATCCCAAGTATTTTTTTAGGGTTTCTATATTCAAAATATATTTTCTGTAATTTTTTCAGATTTTTATGATTATTTTTAATATTTATTTGGAGTTATTTAGATTTAAAACGACTTAAATAATATTTTGATAAGGCAAATCAAAAATAAATAATATAAATAAAACCATCGAATCAAATTCTGACATGTGTCAGCCTATAGATATTCATTCAGCCGCAGGTACATCTCTCTATATATATATATAATATGATAACCCTAATTATCCCATTATTTAGAGAGAGATTTTGGAGAATTGTCATCTAGGGTTCCTTCATCTTCCAGAAGCCATTGCGCATAGCTCCGGACTCCAAACGAGGTATAGTTTCTTGCGTTAGAAAGATATTAAGGTTAGCTTTCTGATTATATAAATTGTTTTTCGAAATTATTATTATTAAATTCTGGAAAATTCGTAGAGCACAGCATGTCCGAAAATAGACGTATTTCGATATTTTTACAATTTCGGTAGAACCCGAAATCAGAATCATGAACCGTTTAAAGTTTCGGAAAGCTAATATCGAGATCATCGACATATATTTTTCCCATAATTTAATTCGAAGTATTTACATACTATTAATTCTGTAGAACTTTTAGGTTAGAATTTAACCATCGGTGCACAATACAAAATTTGTATGTGCCATAATTTTCAAACGAATTTGAATTCGGATGAGCCATAAATTCCAGCATATTTTTGACGCTGAAATATACAGGAAATCATGCATGAAAGTTGAGTTTGTGTTGGTTGACTTTTCGGTCAACAGATCGCCTCGATTTGTGTGCCATGAGTCTTGAGTTGATAAAATTCAGTTCTTTGGACAAAATTAGGGTTTAACAATAAAATTAGATTATAATAAGATTAAAATACTATTTTAGGTTATTTTATTCAGAATTAAAATAGATTAAATGGAGGAACCAATTTACCTACTTTTGTAACCTAACTTGTTTAATTTATGTGACGGATAGATCGGACGACGCCTTGAGTTGGGACTTCATCCTTTTCAGACCAGACAAGATACCTTGCCAAATTATTTACAGTACTTTGTATGCTATTTATATTTCTGTTTATTCATTGCATGTGTAGTCTCGTTCAGTTATATTCATTGCATGTGTAGTTCGTTCAGTCATTACTATATATATTAGATATATTGACACACACTTGACACTTAGTATCATGAGAGGACAATCATTAGGTGTATAGGCTTTTAACCACTCTGGTAAACCGTAGTATATAGCTCGCACTACGGGCGTGTGTCGCGCTGGTCGCTACCCCCGCGGTATATCGATTTCTGATGTCCATTGACGCATGTGTGAGTTATGGGGTAGATCGAGTAGCCTACCCTTGCCCATACGTCGAAAAGTTATCCTCATTTGCATTCATATAGATGTCTTGTACAACGTGTTGGTTTTTTGCTTTGTTCTTTTGCAAAAGTTCAATTCCTCTTTCTTTCTTTAGTCCCACATCGGATGGGACAAAGCCTTCCTATGTACATATATTACTTTCTCCTCTTTGCTCTATTAAGTTGTTGTGTGGGGAACCCCTTGGGCCACACGCGCGCGCCGCCGCCGCCGCCCGGCCCGGCTCGGCTCGGTTCGGTTCGGCGCGCGTAACGGGTGCGGGTACGCGCCCACATCTGCGGGCGCCGAATGCCGATCCGATTTCCTCTTCGGGTTCGGGCTGGGACCCTAAAATTCTTTTTGCTCCTTCTTCTTTCTTTCATTTATTTTTTCTTAAAACGTTGGAATTAATTTCTGAAACGTTACAGTTGTTTGAACGTTACAATTCCTCATGTCCAGGTTCATTCGTAACGGCTGAATTAATCGTACATTAATTCAGACCGTTACACAAATGTTTTATATATACACATCTGTGTTCTTTGTAAATCTATCAGAAAAATTACATACTCCAAACCTCTGTCAATATTCTATTCGTTTTCGTTGTCTCCGAGCTCTGGGCAGAGCTAAGTTCTGGTCGTTCTCTCCAAGTCGTGTGCGGCAACGAGATACCGGTAGTGCGGGGGTTTTACCACTAGGAGCTTCGGGAACGTCTGCACACAGATCCCGAATAAACTCTTAGGGCAGTGCTTCGTGCACGACTTCCCCAGAGGCCGGTAACATTGTTTAATTTTATTTTATTTTGTATTCTGGAATTGTTCAAAAGAAAGGACATAAGAAATTCTAACAATCTAAGAGTTTATTTGTTTTTTTTTTGTTAGAATTGATTTACTGTTAGTTTCAATTTACAATTGTTTCAATTTGCTTACTGTTAGAAAATCTGCTAGAAAAAATTTGCTTACGAAAATTCGCTTACTGTTAGGAAAATTTGTAGCAAACCTGTTAGCAAATTTTGCTTCAACTATTGGTTTCGTTTCACTTACTGTAGCAAATTAAATAGAATTGTTACTGTTGATTTTCTACAAAATAATCACTATAGCAAATATAGTTACTGTTGGTTTCTTTTCATTTACTGTAGCAAATTAAATAGAATTGTTACTGTTGATTTTCTACAAAATAATCACTATAGCAAATATAGTTACTGTTGGTTTTGTTTCACTTACTTACTGTAGCAAACCTGTTAGCAAACCTGTTAGCAAATTAATCACTTACTATAGCAATTAATTTTCTACAAATTCAACAAGTTGGTTTCGTTTCTCGTACCAAATATAGTCACTGTTGATTTTTCTTACAATTGAGTTACTAATACTTACTGTGTAAGATAATTGATTCTAATTGATTTCTAATTGATTTCTCACTGTTAGCTATTGTTCATTCTCACTATTTAATAGAATTGATTTCTCACTATTTAATACAATTTGATTCTCTCTATTAGCTTCTCACTATTTGCTTCCAATTGACAGTTAGGAAAAAAAAATTTTTTTATCTAGTTGTCAATTGCAATTTTTGATAACATACAATTTGCTTCATTTTAATCACTTAGTACTTTGAAAGCAATCTAGGACCAAAAAAAAAAAAAAAAAAAGTTTAGTAAAAGGAAATTGCAAATAAATCTTGAATCTAAAGTTTCAAAGTAGAGACAAACTCGGGCACAAGCCGAAAGGGTCCTTCTGTCAACCAGGTGTAAATAGCCCTAAGCGACACGGTATTTAAGAGTCTTCGGACCACCGCTAGCTGGGAACCGGCCCCTACAGCTAACCTGAGTTGATCAACACTTGAAAAACTAAAGATTTTAAGATTGTTTAGCAAAGACCACCTAAACTATTATCTTGTAGAAGGCCAAGGAAAACCCAAGTCTAATTTTCCGTATAAACCCAAAAAGAATTTCTTCAAGAAGAAGAAAAAAACTTTCAGCCTAACCACCACAACCATCATCACCAAAACTAAAAACCTAGAACTTCAGTCAGACTCAGTTAGACCAGAAGTGAACATGCTTCACAAAGGTTCTTCGAGTTCCTTAAGGTCTGTAAGCTTTCAACCCCTTATTAACCTCTCTTACCATTCTGATGATTGGTGGTTGGATTCTGGAGCAAATGTTCACGTTTCGTTTGATCGCTCCTGTTTTTCAAACTATCAGGAATCAAGTGGAGGAGGTGTGACCCTAGGAGATGGCTCAACGGCACAAATAATTGGAAGAGGAAAAGTTAACCTGAAAATGACATCAGGAAAAATCTTAACTCTTCAGGATGTTCTTCATGTGCCGTCTGTCAGGAGAAACCTAGTTAGTGGATCCCTTCTTGTAGCCTCAGGATACAAAATTATAATGGAGGCTAATAAAGTAGTTTTTTCTAAGCATGACTCTTTTATAGGGAAAGGCTTTGTAAAAGACGGTCTTTTCATTTTAAGTACAATGAATAAAATTTCTGATGGTTCTCTCATTGTCTCTAATATAGAATCTTCAAATATTTGGCATGGCAGACTAGGTCATGTGAACCTAGGTTCCATTAAAAGAATGATGACCTTAGATCTTATTCCCAAGACTCCAATAGATGACAAACACAAATGTGAAATCTGTGTTCAAGCCAAACACACTAGATTACCATTCAAATCTGTAGAAAGAAACTCTGACCTTCTAGAACTTATCCATAGTGATGTATGTGACTCAAATAGGATTTTGACTAGAGGCGGTAGAAAATACTTTGTTACATTTATAGATGATTATTCAAAGTATTGTTATATCTACCTTCTCAAAACCAAAGATGAAGTTCTAGATAGATTTAAGGTCTACAAATCTGAAGCTGAGAATCAATTAGAAAGGAAGATTAAGATCCTTAGATCTGATCGTGGTGGAGAATATACCTCAAACGAAATGACTAACTTCTGTGAAGAACATGGAATAATTCATGAGGTAACTGCTCCGTATTCACCTCAATCTAACGGAGTTGCTGAACGCAAGAACCGCACTCTGTTAGATATGGTGAATGCCATGCTTCTCAGCTCTGGTGCTCCTGATAACTTGTGGGGAGAAGCCCTTTTAACTGCCTGTTACATTCTTAATAGGATTCCTAGTAAGACAAAAGATAAGACTCCCTATGAGATGTGGAAAGGTAGAGCACCTAGGATTAATTACCTTAGAGTTTGGGGATGCCTTGCTAAAGTCGGAATTTCCGAACCTAAAAAGAGGAAGATTGGTCCCAAGACTGTAGACGCTGTTTTTATAGGATATGCCTTAGACAGCTATGCCAATAGATTTCTAGTGGCTCACTCAGAAGTAAATGAAATCTCTAACAATACCATTATAGAAGCAAGAGATGCAGTTTACTTTGAAAACATATTTCCCTTTAAGGATAGAAGTCCAATCTCTTCCTCCATGCCCTCTACTAGTTCTCAAGTCCAAATACCTATCTCTCAATCTGAACAAGACTTAGAACCAAGACGGAGTAAAAGGAATAGGATTGAGAAAAATTTAGGAGAAGGATTCTTCACATTTTTGATAGAGGGTGATCCCTCAACTTATGAAGAAGCAATGTCGTCTCCTGATGCTCCCTTCTGGAAAGAAGCCATTAACAGTGAATACAACTCCATCATGGAGAATAACACTTGGTTTCTAACAGATCTACCTTTAGGGAATAAACCAATAGGTTGTAAGTGGATTTTCAAGAAGAAACTCAGAGCCGATGGTACTATAGAGAAATACAAAGCTAGATTAGTTGCTAAGGGTTTTACCCAGAAGAAAGGGTTAGATTATTTTGATACCTACTCTCCTGTAGCTAGGATCACATCCATTAGAACTCTCTTGGCCTTAGCATCCATTCATGATATGCTAATCCATCAAATGGATGTAAAGACAGCATTCTTGAATGGAGATCTAGAGGAAGAACTTTATATGGACCAACCTGAAGGTTTCATTGCTAAAGGTCAATAAAAGAAAGTCTGCAGATTAGTAAAATCCCTCTATGGCCTGAAACAAGCTCCCAAACAATGGCACAATAAGTTTGACAAAGTAATTGGTGAATATGGTTTCTTGTCAAATGAGTATGACAAATGTATATACTCTAAAGGTACATGTAAAAGTTGTGTCATTTTATGCTTGTATGTAGATGACATCCTTATCCTAGGTTCATCACTGGAATTGATAAATACTACAAAGAACTATTTATCTAGCCAGTTTGATATGAAAGACCTAGGAGAAGCCAACCTAATTTTAGGAATGCAAGTGACCAAAGGCAAAGAGGGTTATACTCTATCTTTAGCACATTCAATTGAAAAAATGCTAAAAAGATTTGAGTTATTTGATAAGAAACCTGTCCTTACTCCTTATGACAGCAGTATTGTACTGAAAAAGAATGAAGGATCACCTTTGGAACAACATAAATATTCACAGATTATAGGCTCCCTTATGTATATAACAAACAGGACAAGACCTGATATTGCTTTTGCTATTGGGAGACTAAGTAGATATACCAGTAACCCAAATCAGTCACATTGGACTGCCTTAGATAGGGTATTTAGATATCTCAAGGGCACCCTAGATTATAAACTTCATTTTACTAGGCACCCTGATATCATAGAAGGTTATTCAGATGCAAACTGGGTAACCGACTCACATGATGTAAAATCTACTACTGGATATATATTTACTCTAGGAGGAGCTGCAATCTCCTGGAGCTCTTGTAAGCAAACTATCATAGCTAGGAGTACAATGGACTCCGAAATGATAGCTTTAGATACAACTTGCACAGAAGCTGAATGGCTTAAAAATCTTATTATGCATATACCTGTTTCTCTTAGTCCTGTTCCTGCAATTTCTATAAATTGTGATAATAAATCTGTTATTGAACTACTAAAGCATGATTCTGTGAATGCTAAGATGAACAGGCACCTGCAGCTGCGCTTCAAGTCAATCAAAAGCCTACTAGGCAAATATGTGGTTCTTGACTATATAAAGTCAGAAAAGAACCTTGCAGATCACTTGACGAAGGGTCTGTCTAGGACTTTGATCCTAGAATCATCGAGGGGGATGGGGTTAAGCCCATAAGTTAGTCACCAGCAGTGGCAACCCAACCGAGTCTGACTGGAGATCCCAAGAAGCCGGTTCAATGGGTAGAAACAAGCTGAACTTAGGTGACTTTATGGAACACTGACTCGAGATTAAAGTCTCATTAAAATAAAGCCCAAGCGGCTGTACATGTGTACAATGACTCCCCATCCCTATGGTGACAGTGTTCCTGTGTGATATGGTTAGGATGAGTTTAAACTCTTAATAGGTCCAAGCTGTAATGCTAGGTTGATTTATATCACCAACCATTAAGGACTTACCTATATGAGAGGTCGTGAAGGCCGCGACTATGGGACAGGGCAATCCCAGACAACTCTCATGAATGTGGATAGTGCGCATGGCCATTTAAAAGTGCCACCCGATAGACCAAGGACCTCTAGCGTACTATGTGTGCTATTTTCTAAATCTGGTTTAAGAAGTCTGATTCAAGGCTTAGTCCATCAAGCACTTCTTCAGATTAAGGCAATAGTCACTACGTGAGATTCAAGGCTGTAGTCCATCTCATCTATGCATAGTATTTTACTGCCCAGATGCTCTCTCTCTCTCTCTCTCTCTCTCTCTCTCTCTATTTACTTCACTCTTATCTCTGTTTCGGAACTTGACCTTTTGGGAGGGGATTGTTGGTTTTTTGCTTTGTTCTTTTGCAAAAGTTCAATTCCTCTTTCTTTCTTTAGTCCCACATCGGATGGGACAAAGCCTTCCTATGTACATATATTACTTTCTCCTCTTTGCTCTATTAAGTTGTTGTGTGGGGAACCCCTTGGGCCACACGCGCGCGCCGCCGCCGCCGCCCGGCCCGGCTCGGCTCGGTTCGGTTCGGCGCGCGTAACGGGTGCGGGTACGCGCCCACATCTGCGGGCGCCGAATGCCGATCCGATTTCCTCTTCGGGTTCGGGCTGGGACCCTAAAATTCTTTTTGCTCCTTCTTCTTTCTTTCATTTATTTTTTCTTAAAACGTTGGAATTAATTTCTGAAACGTTACAGTTGTTTGAACGTTACAATTCCTTATGTCCAGGTTCATTCGTAATGGCTGAATTAATCGTACATTAATTCAGACCGTTACACAAATGTTTTATATATACACATCTGTGTTCTTTGTAAATCTATCAGAAAAATTACATACTCCAAACCTCTGTCAATATTCTATTCGTTTTCGTTGTCTCCGAGCTCTGGGCAGAGCTAAGTTCTGGTCGTTCTCTCCAAGTCGTGTGTGGCAACGAGATACCGGTAGTGCGGGGGTTTTACCACTAGGAGCTTCGGGAACGTCTGCACACAGATCCCGAATAAACTCTTAGGGCAGTGCTTCGTGCACGACTTCCCCAGAGGCCGGTAACATTGTTTAATTTTATTTTATTTTGTATTCTGGAATTGTTCAAAAGAAAGGACATAAGAAATTCTAACACAACGTACTTATTTATTTTCACATAATATGCATGTTTACTGTATTCAAGTTGGCTCGCTTTTCTGTATCTTGTTACGTCCCTCTGAGGACCTGGTCCTCTGCCAGGTGTATCTGTTCTTGAGTATTTGCAGGAGCGCAGATTTGGATGGTTATATATGCTTCGTGGATGTCTTCTCTTCGAGCAGTGATCGATAGCTGGTATACTTATATATGGTGTTGTTGTGTTATACTTATTTTGTATTTGCTCTTACATTCGAGTTGGTAGTGGATTTGTTTCCATCCAACTATCATCCTTAGATACTTATGTTGAGATCTAGTTATATAGATGCTGTTTATTCATTTATATTGATTTTCTGTGGATAAGATTTAGATTGTACCCTGTGACTTGTGACATATATTTATACCACTTGTGGATTTATATTCATATTACAGCGTACGTATGAGTTTGGTTTCCATATATTGGAGTTGCCATATCCATAGTCACTACGTGAGATTCAAGGCTGTAGTCCATCTCATCTATGCATAGTATTTTACTGCCCAGATGCTCTCTCTCTCTCTCTCTCTCTCTATTTACTTCACTCTTATCTTTGTTTCGGAACTTGACCTTTTGGGAGGGGATTGTTGGTTTTTTGCTTTGTTCTTTTGCAAAAGTTCAATTCCTCTTTCTTTCTTTAGTCCCACATCGGATGAGACAAAGCCTTCCTATGTACATATATTACTTTCTCCTCTTTGCTCTATTAAGTTGTTGTGTGGGGAACCCCTTGGGCCACACGCGCGCGCCGCCGCCGCCGCCCGGCCCGGCTCGGCTCGGTTCGGTTCGGCGCGCGTAACGGGTGCGGGTACGCGCCCACATCTGCGGGCGCCGAATGCCGATCCGATTTCCTCTTCGGGTTCGGGCTGGGACCCTAAAATTCTTTTTGCTCCTTCTTCTTTCTTTCATTTATTTTTTCTTAAAACGTTGGAATTAATTTCTGAAATGTTACAGTTGTTTGAACGTTACAATTCCTTATGTCCAGGTTCATTCGTAACGACTGAATTAATCGTACATTAATTCAGACCGTTACACAAATGTTTTATATATACACATCTGTGTTCTTTGTAAATCTATCAGAAAAATTACATACTCCAAACCTCTGTCAATATTCTATTCGTTTTCGTTGTCTCCGAGCTCTGGGCAGAGCTAAGTTCTGGTCGTTCTCTCCAAGTCGTTTGCGGCAACGAGATACCGGTAGTGCGAGGGTTTTACCACTAGGAGCTTCGGGAACGTCTGCACACAGATCCCGAATAAACTCTTAGGGCAGTGCTTCGTGCACGACTTTCCCAGAGGCCGGTAACATTGTTTAATTTTATTTTATTTTGTATTCTGGAATTGTTCAAAAGAAAGGACATAAGAAATTCTAACACAACGTACTTATTTATTTTCACATAATATGCATGTTTACTGTATTCAAGTTGGCTCGCTTTTCTGTATCTTGTTACGTCCCTCTGAGGACCTGGTCCTCTGCCAGGTGTATCTGTTCTTGAGTATTTGTAGGAGCGCAGATTTGGATGGTTATATATGCTTCGTGGATGTCTTCTCTTCGAGCAGTGATCGATAGCTGGTATACTTATATATGGTGTTGTTGTGTTATACTTATTTTGTATTTGCTCTTACATTCGAGTTGGTAGTGGATTTGTTTCCATCCAACTATCATCCTTAGATACTTATGTTGAGATCTAGTTATATAGATGCTGTTTATTCATTTATATTGATTTTCTGTGGATAAGATTTAGATTGTACCCTGTGACTTGTGACATATATTTATACCACTTGTGGATTTATATTCATATTACAGCGTACGTATGAGTTTGGTTTCCATATATTGGAGTTGCCATATCCATGCGGCCGGCATGCTTACGTGTTCCTAGTCTTACGTATTTTGGGACTGGGGCGTGACATATTTTTGTGGTGACCCATGCAGGTCGAGAGCATATTGTCTCGGTTACGTTATTGTACCGAACAAGCCTGCACCTAGGAATAGAGTATAGGATCTCATCCACAATTGACTATTATTCATCTTCCTCCTATCTGTTCTATCTGAATAATTACATCATGCTTGATTCCTGTACTTCCCTAATAGTTCTTTGAGTATAGCCTTCTGCTAGAATATAGGAACCCCTGTTATTAGGATGATAATTATGGTAGCACACCTATTAAAAATACAACGAGAATATAGACACACCACTAAGTTTAGAATATCTAGTGAACCCTAGAATTCCTTATCTCTAGAATTGCTTTACCATTACCCCTTGATGTAATATGAAGACTTGAGAGTATTATAGACACTACTAGAGTTAGTTAGAAGTTTGACCATAGTGTTTGACCCTAGTATTGAGGAACCAATAGAAATTTAGGGTTAAATATTAGGGCTGGACCTAACACTTATGGTGAGATAATATTAGAACTATAAACTTATATCATTGTCTTATTAGTAGCAGACAGTACCTTAGGAAGCCAAGAGCAATGAATATAACGTTTCTCTTGATCATACCTCGAATATAGCAACTAGCATACCACTTTCCCTTAGAAAATTACGATGCTATATAGAGCCCCCTATTTTAATTTCATATATTGTTCCTTTGTGACCTTAGCGTTCGTTAATTGTGCGACGACAAAATTTTGTTCCTCTATTCTTCATCTTTCAACTCGTGCCATATGACACTGCTGATTATAGACCAAGTAAATTTATTCTATATTAGGATATATATAGCTTGCTAGGATTTTGGTGGTTACTCTTGAATTTTGAAATTGTGTGCTTAGTAGTTAGATCTTGATGGTTTAAGTTATTCTTGTAGATTGATACCTGGCGCTTATCCCTTAGTTTTAAATTGCATAACATGTACCCCCACCTCGATACGAGTTAGATCATTTCCCCTTGATGGCCAGTAACTCTTCTATCCTTACTATTGACACTTTCTCCATGAGCGCTATGATTAAGACTTAGGACGACCATGACCTATGTAATGAAAGAGGATACCCTAATAAATACCAAGACCCCTTCCCGTAGACCTTAATAGGAGTTCTACGGTATCCTTAAGGCAATTATAGTATTAGTTAATTGTTATAAGTTGGGTAGCATACCTCACAACCTAGTATCACATAGTCTTTTGCCCTATTATTGAGGTATAGCTGAATGACATTAATTGTATGCTAGCATAAGACGACAGTGTTTATTCAGACAATAGAATTTAGAGGTCCTTGCCCCCATTTGGTCGACTAGCGACATAGACAAGGAGGTTGTATGATAACTATAGAGATTTGTAGAGTCTTTATTATTATTGCTTATTCTATTTTTTTGTTTTGTTTTTGTGAACTTGAATTGACTTGTACCTCCTTTCATCATCATCTAGCGTACCTATAATTATTGTACCACCTTGACTTATGCCGCTATTATAGCCTAGTTTTGCAAGCTTATTCTTTCATCAAGCTTGTTCACTATATATGTATTAGTGGATGCATACATTAATATATTTCAGAATCAGTGTACTACGGTCTGATCAACCACAGTGCGCGTGGTTCGCCCTTCGTATAACTACTTTACGTGGATTGAGATATCTAGTGATTAGTAGATGAATGAACTTGCCCTCTAGATATGTCTAAGCATATCGTATCCGTTATATAACTGTACCGATGCGAGCATGTGGATAGGCATTACCAAAATAGGACTTCAATCCACAACTGCTTTGACAATTCCTATTTGAATTCTTTAAACGCCTTGATCCCGATACTTCTATTCTATTACCTCGCCCTTGAACTCTTTATTATTGATCTCCGTCTTCCCTTATTTCGGAAAAATGAAACCTCATGCTTGGTATAAGTTTGATACACAGAGAGTACTAGATATACCCCATAGGCCGATCACATACTTGAGGATTATTCTTTCGTAATTAAGGACATATCATATATGATATAATCGGCGTTAAAGTTTTGAGGATTGAATGACATGAGTAAATAAATTAAGGAATATTTTTCTTAAAGTATTAGCCTTCTGTGATAGAGGGGTAAATTCTAAGTTGGGTAGCAGTGCATTGGCAACTCGAGAGAAATTTTTTTTAGATTGTGATCGAGTAAGATTAGATTGGGAGAGGTTCAAGCCATTTTAATTTTGAGAATTTTAGAAGAATGACTAAGATGATGAGGATTAATAAATTTTAAAAATCTTGATATTGAGGACCCAATATTTATACTTTGAGCACATGATTTAAAATTTTGAATATTGAAGGATGAATCATCGATTTAAATTTTGAGGATAAATATAAAATTTTAGACTTGAACAACTGGTGAATTAGATTTAAATTTTACAATTTGATGATTTGAATTAAAAGTTCAATTTTGATTGTTGGGTCACCTATTTGAAATATTGAGGATGTAAATTGAGTTTAAATATTTGAAGAGTACAAAATTCTTAATTTGAGAATAGGAATAAGATTTGATTAGAATTGTTTCTTGTTCAAAGTCTAGAGGAGATTATGATAGTTGAAAATGGTGATTTAAATTTTGATGTGGGATGTCATATAGACTTGAGTTAGATTTGAATGTTGATTATTAAAATAAAAAATCGAGAAGAGATTACGACAGGTTGAATTTTGATTTAAACAGTGGTTATCTTAATTTTGAAATAATCGCGATAGATTTGAATAGATTTTGTTATTTAAATTTTTGAAAGAGATTGCGATTGACGTACCTTATGTACGAATGTGAAGGATTTAACAAATTATGCCTTATTTTAATTTCGAGGACGAAATTATTTTAAGTTGGTTAGATTGTAAACTCTCTCACCCAAAATAAGTATTTTATGTATATTTTATATTATTATATTTATTATAGATATTGAATTTATTTAGAGTATTCTCTTAGTTAATTAGAAAATAAATTTTTAGTATATTTACTTATATAAATATTTATTTAGAATTATTTTAAGGCTACTTTAGATTATTGGGATTTTTTTCATAATTTTTAGTTAATTAAAAACTAGTAACACTAATTTTCTAGGACTTTGAAGAATTTATTTTATATTCAAACTTAACTAAAAATATCACAAAATTTTATTTTAGGTTCTAAATAGTCACATATATTTTCTAAAATTGTTTGGGAATTTTCTGAGTATTTTTAGTATTTATTGGGAGTAATTAGGCTAATAACTAATTTTTAGGACTTGTAGAATTTATTGTGCAATTCCAGGAATATAGAATGGACCCACGTTATTTTCTAGGGTTTATAATATTATTATATATTTTCTGGAATTATTTTAGAATTTTTGGAATAATTTTAGTATTTATTTTTAGTTATATGTGTAAAACTAATGTTTAGAGCTTCTCCTAATTATAGTAGAAAACCTATGAACATAAAATTATCTTAAGTATTTTTCTAGGGTTTCTGGATTCAAAATATATTTTCTGTAATTTTTCCAGATTTGTATGATTATTTTTAATATTTATTTGGAGTTATTTAGATTTAAAACGACGTAAATAATATTTTGATAAAGGCAAATCAAAAATAAATAATATAAATAAAACCATCCAATCAGATTCTGACACGTGTCAGCCTATAGATATCCATTCAGCCGCAGGTATATCTCTATATATATATAATATGATAACCCTAATTATCCCATTATTTAGAGAGAGAGATTTTGGAGAATTGCCATCTAGGGTTCCTTCATCTTCCAGAAGCCATTGCGCATAGCTCCGGACTCCAAACGAGGCATAGTTTCTTGCGTTAGAAATATATTGAGGTTAGCTTTCTGATTATATAAATTATTTTTCGAAATTATTATTATTAAATTTTGAAAAATTCGTAGAGCACAGCATGTCCGAAAATAGACATGTTTCGATGTTTTTGTAATTCCGGGAGAACCCGAAATCAGAATCATGAACCGTTTAAAGTTTCGGAAAGCTAATATCGAGATCATCGACATATATTTTTTCCATAATTTAATTCGAAGTATTTATATACTGTTAATTCTGTAGAACTTTTAGGTTAGAATTTAACCATCGGTGCACAATACAAAATTTGTATGTGCCATAATTCCCAAACGAATTTGAATTTGGACGAGCCATAAATTCTAGCATATTTTTTATGCTGAAATCTACAGAAAATCATGCATGAAAGTTGAGTTTGTGTCGGTTGACTTTTCGGTCAACAGATCGCCTCGATTTGCGTGCCATGAGTCTCGAGTTGATAAAATTCAGTTCTTTGGACAAAATTAGGGTTTAACATTAAAATTATATTATAATAAAATTAAAATAATATTTTAGGTTATTTTATTCAGAATTAAAATAGATTAAATGGAGGAACCTATTTACCTACTTTTGTAACATAACTTGTTTAATTTATGTGACAGATAGATCGGACGACGCCTTGAGTTGGGACTTCATCCTTTTCAGACCAGACAAGATACCTTGCCAAATTATTTACAGTACTTTGCATACTATTTATATTTCTGTTTATTCATTGCATGTGTAGTCTCGTTCAGTTATATTCATTGCATGTGTAGTTCGTTCAGTCATTACTATATATATTAGATATATTGACACACACTTGACACCTAGTATCATGAGAAGACAATCATTAGGCGTATAGGCTTTTAACCACTCCGGTAAACCGTAGTATATAGCTCGCACTACGGGCGTGTGTCGCGCTGGTCGCTACCCCCGCGGTATGTCGATTTCTGGAGTCTCGCTGGTCGCTACCCCCGCGGTATGTCGATTTCTGATGTCCATTGACGTGTGTGTGAGTTATGAGATAGATTGAGTAGCCTACCCTTGCCCATACGTCGAAAAGTTATCCTCATTTGCATTCATATAGATGTCTTGTACAGCGTACTTATTTATTTTCAAATAATATGCATGTTTATTGTATTCAAGTTGGCTCGCTTTTCTGTATCTTGTTACGTCCCTCTGAGGACCTGGTCCTCTGCCAGGTATATCTGTTCTTGAGTATTAGCAGAAGCGCAGATTTGGATGGTTATATATGCTTCGTGGATGTCTTCTCTTCGAGCCGTGATCGATAGCTGGTATACTTATATATGGTGTTGTTGTGTTGTACTTATTTTGTATTTGCTCTTACATTCGAGTTGGTAGTAGATTTGTTTCCATCCAACTATCATCCTTAGATACTTATGTTGAGATCTAGTTATATAGATGCTGGTTATTCATTTATATTGATTTTCTGTGGATGAGATTTAGATTGTACCCTGTGACTTGTGACATATGTTTATACCACTTGTGGATTTTATATTCATATTACAGCGTACGTATGGGTTTGGTTTCCATATATTGGAGTTGCCATATCCATGCGGACGGCATGCTTACGTGTTCCTAGTCCTACGTATTTTGGGACTGGGGCGTGACACCTACTATGATTGCAGATGCCATGGAATATGCAAGAAAATGCAAAACCTGTCAGGTTCATGCAGATTTCATACATCAACCTTCTAAATATTTACATCCTACTATTTCATCATGGCCCTTTGAAACATGGGGTATGGATATCATTGGTCCTATTCATCCTCCATCTTCTAGAGGACATCGGTTTATATTAGCTATCACTGATTATTTCTCCAAATGGGCGGTGGCAATTCCTCTTGCTGAGGTAAAGACATCTAATGTGATCAGCTTTATCAAGCATCATATAATTTATCGCTTTGGGATACCCCGAAAGATAATTCATGACAATGGGCCTCAATTCATCAGTCAAGCGTTTCACCAATTTTGTGATAAGAATCGGATACAAAATATGGCCTCAACGGCATATAATCCTGTTGTTAATGGTTTGGCAGAAGCCTTCAACAAAACCATTATCAAACTCTTGAAGAAATTTGTCTCTTCGAACAAAAGAGATTGAAACGAAAAATTGGGAGAATATCTGTGGGCATACCGTACAACGGTACGAACACCAACGGGTTGTACTCCATTTTTATTAGTTTACGGGTGTGAAGCAGTTCTCCCTATTGAGATTCAAATTCTATCACTCAGAATAGCAGTAGCTAATGAGCTGACTAAAGAAAATAATGATCGTTTAAGACCTCAAGAGCTAGAAGGGTTAGACGAAAAATACCTTCAAGCTCAGCAGCGCATTGAGTTCTATCAAGCACGCATCTCCAAAGCTTTTAATCAAAAAGTGAAGAAAAGAGTGTTCAAAGTTGGTGAGCTAGTTTTAGCTGTGAAGAGGCCAATGATCATTACACATAAAAGTAAGGGGAAATTTCAGCCCAAATGGGAGGGCCCTTATGTGATTGAAACAACATTTTCAAATGGTGCTTACAGATTAGCCAAGCCTAATGGAGATTTGATAATGGCTCCTATCAATGGAAAATTCTTGAAGAAGTATTATGCTTGATCTCCCTTGCTTAACGGAGTATGATGAAGATTCCATTCTGATGATAATACGTACAAAGATTAGTTAAATCATATTCTATCATGTTCATATGACCTCTGAATAGATATGTTTAACTAATTTGAAACTTTAAAACCTATCATGTCCATATTACCTCTGATAGTGTTTTGTATACAAATTTAGTTGGATCATATTCTATCATGTTCATATTACCTCTGAATAGATATATTCAGCTAAACCAGTTACCGAAAGTATATCATGTCCATATTACCTCTGATATCACTTTTATCTTAGCCTATCATTTATATTCTAATAATAAGTGATGGGTCCACAGAATCAAAAAATGTGTTTTTATTATTTTTGAGAATAAAGGAGCAAAAAAGTACATAATTCATTATTGTGGAGGAGCAGTTAAATCACGGATTTGTTGTGCTAAAGCAGCCATCCTTTCGTTCCTGGAGTTTAAAATTTTGGTGCGAGCCAGTTCCAGTCTTGCTTCATCATTTCTCAAGAGAGATACTTCAGATAGAGAATCAACAAAACTTGCATGGATGACACTCACATGTGTCAAGTTCTGTTGAGCTGTATTTACTTGGCCCTCCAATACATCACGAACTAGCAATGCTTTGAGAAGCCTCTCCTTTGTTTGAGCAAGTTCAGCTTCCAGTTCTTGAATCCTCACTTTATATCCCTCACATTCGGTACGGCACTGATCGAGCTGAGGAATACTCTCCACCAATACTGCTTGCTCTTTCTCCATCTCTTGTTGCTGTTCCTGAATGGATTTGTTTAAGATTTATGTCCTCTGAGCAAATTTCGCAATTAGTGAGTCATACTCATCCTGAACCAAGTCATTAATGCTGCCGCTAGATAATTGCAAATATTCGTTAATGGGTTGTTCTAAACCATTAACCATTTGCTCTAGCGCTTTAGCTCTGTCAGTGTCATTAAAATTTCTAATTTGTGCTAAGATCAGAATTAGAGATTGATAAAAGAACAAGGATATGGGCGCGTGTAAGTAGGAAACAAAAAATATCTATTCTAGTTCTAGTGAGCTTGGAAGACGTCTTCAAGGCATCAAAGCCTAGATTCTTCTCTAGCACCATGGATATTAATTCTTTTAAAGTAAGGTAGAATATGCTAGTGTATTGTTCAACTAGCATAGCAAAGCTCGAATGGACGCTGGTAGCGGCCGCAATATCAGTAAATCTCCTTTCTGGAATGACTGCTGAAGATGTTGCCACAGTTGTTGCTTCAACATATGGCGCGACAAAAAAAGAAACACCCACAACAGTTGAAGTTATCGGCATGCTCGACGAAGGTATATTTCCAACAATTGGAGACACAGTCGAGGGGGTTGGTTCATCCACCTCTGATTCCATTTGAACCGCTGCTGGCGGGATTATATCTGAGAATGTTGCGGTGGTCACAACCATTTCAGTAGCTGGATTCGCAACGAAAGCAGAGGTTGTTTCAGCTCCGCCCTCCCCAGAAATGTCTTCGCCTGAAAATAAGATAAGAGACAGTTACTATCAATTTGATGTTAAATTTTCCTGAAAAAAATGTAAAGACAATATTTACCTATGGCCGATGGTATGTATATTGCGTCTGCAGTCTGTATAGCTAAATCATTTCTTAATGATGCTAAACAAGCTGTCATACCTGGAGAGGAGGGTACACCAACTGACGCTTGAGGATCGTCATCCCAGTCATCACCCAAATCTACTCGAGGTTCATCGGGTGGAATCTCGCTTGAAATATTTACAGATGAAGGAGGGGCTAGTCCCATTATTTGTCTTGTAAAAGGTATAGTGATTATTAGTGAGCTCGACCTCGAAGGCGATATAGAAGCATCACCAGTAACGGTGGTAGAGGTAATCGCGGCAGCAGTCGCTGGCAAAGAATCTCCATCACTTTCAGCTAAAACTGTGAAGGCTCCTTCTTTAAAAGGCGAAGGATGACGAGGGGATATAGGATCCCTAATCACAGAATCTTCCCTAACAGGGGAAACAATAGGTTCACTCCTGGAAGAGGCCCCCTTGGTGGAAGTCCTTTTAGGACCTTTTGTAGTCTGCTTCTTCTTACGAGGGGAAGGCTCTTTCTGAGTAGATGCCTTTCGTTTATTAAAAATTATGAGAGACTCTGCTAGTGGAGTTATTACGCCTCTCGATAATATCAATAAATAATCATCTGCACCAGTAGTTTCATCACCTTTATCAGAGCAGACAGGTGGTATCTCCTCTCTTCTAGTGGATTTATGGGAGAGCATTCTGAAACTTCCATATACATCAAAATCAAGATGGAAGGTATTGATGGACACATAAAACTGTGCGTATGAATGAAGAATGCACAATTCTATGGAGAGAGCAGTCGCAGGTACAGCAAAGGTTGCTCCAGTATAACCCATGAGGAAATAACGCCATCCTCTAGCTCCATCAATAAGCCCACCTTTGAATTTAAAACTGGTGATGGGATTTCCTACGTGCAACTGATCATATCCAAATTTTCTGGCGAAACGGCTAGGCAGATAAGGTTCCTGGTAGCAGTGATCCTCACTTCTATACAACAGGTGTGATGGTCTAATACAGACCAACCAATAAAACACTTCAGGAGAAATAATAGACTTCCCCTGACCTACATCATGAAGTTTAGTCCCCTGCTGATTGAAATGTACGGGGGAAATGATGCAGAAAAATTTCCAACTATGGGCAAAATTCAGTGCTAGTCGACAATCTATGACGCTAGTCATATTCCAAGAAGAATTCTTGTAATTCAACAGGAAGTTATTGCCCGAACCACTGGCAGATCCGGGAGACATCACTCTGGTGTTATGAAGGATTAACCATCCCATCAGATATAAGAATGGTAATTCCACTCTGGGATAACCTTCGTGCTGAGTGGTATCGGCCAACAGTCCATCAGTAATAGCCCTCAGGCCAGCTTGTATCCTGCATACCATGGCAGGGAGTAGGCCTAATCTTGCCCCAAATACCAAACGCACTGCGGGCTATAGGGTGTTGCGATGAATATGATCCGCAGACGCAATGCCAGGCACCACCTATCAGCGTAGCCAAATAGAAAGGAAGCCAGCCAGTTGAGCTTCTTTTGACAGAGGCTTTCGGCAATGCCTCATATAACTGTAGGCTTTGATCCCGGCAGGATAACTACCTATATCTTCATTAAGAACACAATCTGGAGCCTCTGCATCTTCAATAAGGTCATCTATTATGTTGGCATTAAGAATACTCAAAGGGTTCAAAGGTTTTTCTTTGCCATCTACAACCTTGTCCTGCTTGGCATTTCTAGCCTGATGGAAGAAAAGGTAAGATACCCATTTGTTAATATGGGCTAAATCAGAAGGCTCTCTATAGAAAGTGGTCCATGCAAGATAGTGGCTCGTCAGTTCTTGGTATACAGCCACTACCCGAGGGTTGGTATCTTTCAACTCTCTGTTGGTGAGGACGTATTCTTTATAGGGAATGTCTCCCATTGGTAGCTTCGAAATATCTGCCATCTCATGAAGTTCTAGGCCCAACTCACCTATTGGAGTGGCGAAAGTCCCAGTGAACGAGTTATATTGCTCCATCAAAGCTAAGAACAAATTTGTGTTGATAGGCAGTCCAACACTAGTAGCACTGATAGCATCAAATAAGTTGATACTTTCTAGCTCCATTTGACAGTGCTTCAGGGCCCATGCCGTTAATCCGGTCCATCGAAGATTGTGGGGGTTAAGCCATCCACTAGTGCGAGGGTTAACCTTGGGATATACTCCTCCCTGCTTCATGAATTCATTGCAGAAAGTTTTTATTTGAAATGGCTGGATCAAAGAAGAGTCTTCACTAGGGACGCTGCCTGCTAGTAAACCTCTGAAGGGCATAATAGAACCTGAGGGACTACTTACAAAGGATCCTCAGTTTAATCCTTTCTTATGGAAGATCTTCTCCGGCTGGCCATGAAGATCAGGAGTCAGAGTCCATGCCATCCTTCTGGGATGTGTGGCATGGAAGAAGGCAGAAATGGGGTAGTCCCTGAACATCTTTGGCAGGTACAAAATACTTCCCTCAACAGAAAATACCTAATCTTCCTTCTTGGACTTTGTTTAGGATTGCTTATCAATAACATCCCCAAATAAGAAAGATTGATTATTATACTCGGTTTCATCTATGTATGTCAAGGGTTCCCCGCTGATCATACTTAGCAACATTCTTTCTCCTTGGGCCGAGATCAGAATTCCCCTTTCTTGTGGATACTCGTTTCCAGAGATGGGAAAAGTTACATGGGACAAGTCCTCCAAGTAGTTGGAATTTAACATTCCAGCAGCAGAATCTATTACTTCAGCCAGAGGGGGGATCTGTAGGTCTACTGTAAAAAAACAAGAGAATAAGTCAGTTTTATGCTGGAATTTACTTTCAGTGCGTAAAATGTAAGGTGTTACATTCTTGCAGTATACGCCAAATTTAACAGTCAAAGTTTTTACGCCAGATTGCAAAATATGGTATTTTACGCTGGAATTTACTTTCAGTGCGTAAAACGCAAGGTTTGCAATATATGCCAAAATTTAACAGTCTGAGTTTTTACGCCAGATTGCAAAATATGGAGTTTTACGCTGGAATTTACTTTCAATGTGTAAAATGCAAGGTTTGCAGTATATTCCAAAATTTAACAGTCTGAGTTTTTATGCCAGATTGTAAAATATGGAGTTTTACGCTGACACATTAAAATATGGACGTATTTGCGCATACACGTATAACGTGTGCGAAGGGTTTTTATTTCTCTCGAAGTTTTACCTATGATGTCCGGTGCACATCTAGACGGCGGATCACTTCATTCAGAACGAGGCTCGCTTGGCCTAGTAGGAGTCGCTCATGCTTGAGCAGAGGAGCGAGATGATGAAGCGGCTTGCTTTCCTTTAGCGGTGGAGGTATGTTTTGGTGCCATAGAAAATATGAGATTTTTTAGAAAGAGACGAAGGGTTTTTCAGAAAGAGACGAAGGGAAGAGACGAAGGATTTTTCTCTATAATGATCTAGGCCTATTTATAGAGTTCAAATGACTCTTCGAATCCTTAACCAAATCCGATTTTATCATAGTCGGTTATAATTTGGGACCACGTCAGCCGATCATTTGAAAAGGAAGACAGATAGTCATGCTGCATAAAGGATCCATCAGATGCTACGGATCTATGATTTTACGCGCAGAGCAAAGATCTATGATTTTACGCTCAAATGCTACGGATCTATGATTTTACGCTCAGATGCTATGAATCTATGATTTTACGCGCAGAGCAAGGATCTTTGATTTTACGCATAGAGCAAGGATCTATGACTTTACGCTCAGATGCTACGAATCTATAATTTTACGCGCAGAGCAAAGATCTATGATTTTACGCTCAGATGCTACGGAACTATGATTTTACGCTCAGATACTACGGATCTATGATTTTACGCACAAAACGAAAATCTTAAATTACGCGAGACATATCAGTTAGCAGAACACGCGTATATATTGGTAATCTGAATTTTACGCTTTAAAAAGCTAGTTATAAGAGTTTACGCAGAAAATGCTCTTTTATCAGCGTTTGCAAACAGATGACGATTATTCAATAAATTCTCTTCTTCTTCAGTCGAGAGGACTTCATCAGACGAAGGGCCAAGGAGTTCCCTGAAAATATCTGTCTTCATTTGAGATGACTTTTCTTCCTTGGCCATTAATAGTTCATTTAAAGTTTAGCCAAAATCTTTTACATCTAGTTCAGGGATGGCCTGTTCGGCGGGCATTTCTTGCCCTGTCTCGAGAATCTTTCGAGAAGCCATTTTTGAAGATGATGTTCTGAACAGATATTCTTCGGAGAAATGATGGTTCAGAATTCTATGTGACTCCTCGTCAAAAACAACATGACGATTGGATTTTTAAGACAATTTAATGCTAAAGAGTTTTTACGCATCTTTCTTTATGCGTAAAAGTTGGAACGTGACTGGATGCATATTTATCAGAGTCTGCGTAAAAATTACTCAAGCGTGTTGAAGCTGCGAATTACCAGACTTCCTCACAGCAATATGGCAAATCAATAGTGCGTAAAAGAAGACAAGTTTATTAATCATGATTACATATGATGGAAATCTATTTTTTACAAAGGATTTTTCATTAATATTCAAGATCACGATTACATATGACAGGAATCTATTATGCTAGGTTCTCGTTTGATGGAAATCTTCATTTCTTCTTCTACAGCACTTCTTCAGCTCCTATACGTCGGGTGCCAAGAAAATGATTAATGGCGGGAGGATACAGAATTGGGCCTGTATTATTCAAGCCTACCCCCCATACATCATCGGCGGCCATGCTTAGAAATTGTGATTGGGATTCAGACCCAACATAATACTGGAAGACACGGCCAAGCTGCACCCCAGGATCCAGCTTCATAATAGGGGAAAATACAGCTAGCAAGCTGTGTGGTCTAATACGACCCTTCCTCTCTCTTTGACGAATTGCCATATAAAATTGCTGATTACCTCGAGCAAAGGAAGCTATGATATCCCTCCATGGTCCATCATTGCAAAAAATATTTGCTCGAAGACGTCTCTTTTTTTGGCTCCTTACATGCTGGAAGAGCATAATCTTCTTCTTTCTCAGTTCAGCCCAATAAATCTCAGCAGTCATCTTTGTGGTAAAGGAAGTATGGAAAACCAAGTTCATTTGCTTATTCTTATATAGGCAGAAGAGAACATACAAGTTCCAATGACTTCTTAAATATAGCCGAAAAATTAGCCTTGAAGAACGAGTCAAGTTTGACCATTTCACGCTTCATTCAAAGTATTTCAAATTACGAGGGATTTAAAAATTTTGAAGGGGGTCTTGTAGAAGCATGAAATATGTTGGAAAATTGTTCGCATATTTCACAGTCAAAACCCCCAACATACATGAAGTCCGCATAAAACAGAGCTTCAAGTTTGTTTGGCGTAAAATATGGCTTCAGAGCTGTCCGCGTAAAACAGAGCTTCAAGCTGTTTGATGTAAAATAGGACTTCAGAATTGTTCGCGTAAAACAGAGCTTCAAGTTTGTTTGACGTAAAATATGGCTTCAGAGCTGTCCGCATAAAATAGAGCTTCAAGTCTGTTTAGGCGTAAAATAAGGCTTCAGAGCTATCCGCGTAAAGCAGAGTTTCAGAGAAAGTTTGAAGCTTCTTTTGACTGGCTTTTGCCTTCAGTTCAGAGAAAGTTTGAAGGGGGGTTTTGGCTGACAATTTTGGCAACAAGAATTCAATCCTAGTTGCAACTTTCTTTTGACTGGCTTTTGCCTTCAGTTCAGAGAAAGTTTGAAGCTTCTTCTACAACACTTCTTCATCATCGTGTAGTCCAAGGAACAAAGTGATCGACTGCAGATCAGACTTTCATAGCATACTTCCCCAAAATTATTTTACTGTACTTAATATCCTCGTATAGGATTATTTATACTTTTCTCTTTTCTCATTTGTAAGCAAAAGTTTCGTATAAACATTTGTTTATCCAAACAGCTACAGGTTGATTATATTATGACGGTTTCATTGCCACTCCGAGCTAGGCTCCTACATGATATCGCTGCTACCGGCTCTCCGACACAGAGCTTGTGACGGTTTCATCCTGAGATCTAGTGATGCTCTCAACTTGCATATCACTTAGCTGGTTATATAATTTACCCTATTGATTCATTTATTATTGTACTGTATTTATTTTTGGCATGAGTTATTCTTGTACCTTGATATGTCCTCTGAGGACCTGGATCCGGATTATGTCCCCAGGTTTAGCAGAGGAGATCTACCCCGAGGTGTACGGAACAGGAGCAGGCACTGAAGCAATACCAGAACCGAGGATGAGGTGATTGCCGAGGATTTCTCCTGAGTATATGCTTATTCCATACTCGGTATTTGTTGTTGTTATACTCTTTATTCTTATCTCTTGACTATTGTATCAGACTTATCATCGGGTTGTTCCCCGAGATATATTTTATTGAGACTTGATATTGCTTTATATTCAGATATTGTTGTATTCATTTCTGTGGATGAGATTAGTATATTAGACCCTTACTGTTGTTTTACAGCTTAAGTACACCATGATGGGTCCATTAAATTATGTTTGTCCATCGGTGTGTGCTGTTGGCCATTGCCACGTGCTTAGTCCCTCGGTATTTTGGGACTGGGGCGTGACAATAGCTAATTGTATTGATGTGCTATAATGAATAAGTCTATGCATTATTTTAGTTATATTTTTGTTAATATGCAAACTAGCCTCTGTTTCTCGAAGACAAAAGCATTGGAAATATTTTAATATTTTTAATAATAGAGCAGCATATTAACGATGACGATAATACAAATTTATTTTTGTACCCTCTTATTCCTAACATGATATTTGTAATGTTCTCTCTCTCTCTAGGTCAGAAATATTAGAGATTGTGACTTATTAAGAAAGACTCGAAGATACTAAGGGTGAAGGTAAGTAATACAAAATCTCTTCACTCTTATTCTAATTGAACCTTAGCTGGCCTTATTGTCTCAATATTTGAATTTTTATTCAGACAGAGAAATCACAATATTGTTCTATCATAATATTTAGATTATGTTAGACAAACATCAGTTTGCATATAATATGTGACATTATAATTTTATTTTATTTTTGACACATTCAAACAATTTAGTCAAAAAAAATAGTTTAATGATATTGTAAATCCCTTTAAATCTAAGTTTTAAAGTATAGATTAATTTGGGTACAAGCCGAAAGGGTCCTTCTGTCAAAAAGGGTGTAAAGAGCCCTAAGCGACACGGTACTTAAGCGTCTTCGGACCACCGCTAGCTGGGAACCGGCCCCTACAGCTAACCCAAGTTTATCAAAACTTGATAGACTAAAATTTTGTTAAGGATGATTAGCAAAATTTATTTAAACTATTATTTTGGCTATCTAGACTGTCATATTGACTCAATACACAATTCGTGTAGAACATTAGATTGTCACAATGAGTGATTAAGATGAATACTCTAGTGTCAAATCATAAAAGTTTAATGGTTATTTCTTCAAGAGATAGCAGTGTTATATGTTATTTTTGATCACTACCTTGGGATGATATCATCAATTGATTGAATCACATATATGTTAAATAATTCTGATGACACTAAACCTGATCTAAATGCTTTATCTGAGTCATTATATGTCTTATTCTTTAAATATAAAAATATTATAGAACCATGCTGTGCATTTGAAGGAGTATGAGGGTTCACTTTTGAAACAAGTTAGATACTCATAAGATGACAGGTTCATATGAAAAAATATCATAGCTAGACTCTGAAACAATAATTTTAAACGTAGCTTGTGCTAAAGCTGAATAACTCAGACATTTTTATTATGTAAATATAAATTTATGTACCTGTCATTTATTTTTAAATAAATTATGATAATCAATTTGCTTTAAGAACTACTAAAGCATGTTTCTGTGAGTTCTAAGATGAACAGGTACATGCAGATGCACATCAAGTCATTAAAGAGCCTAAAAGGCAAAATTGTGGTTCTTGACTATAAAAGTCAAAAAAACTTTACAGATCTCTTGACGACGAGTCTGTAACTCTTGACGAAGAGTATGTCTAGGACTTTGTTACTAGAAACATCGAGGGGGTGGGGTTAAGCCCATTAGTAAATCACCAGCAATGGCAACCCAACCGAGTCAGACTGGAGATCCCAAGAAGCTGGTTCAATGGGTAGAAACAAGTTGGACTTAGGTGACTTTTATGGAACACTGACCCGAAATTAAAATTTTATTAAAATAATGTCCGAGTGGTTGTACAAGTGTACAATGATTTTCCATCCCTATGGTGACAGTATTCCGGTGTGATCTGGTTAAGATAAGTTTTTAAACTTTTAATAGGTCCAAGCATTATTATGCAGGGTTGACTCCGATCACCAACCCTTTGAGGACTTACCTATATGAGAGGTCGTGAAGGCCGCGACTATGAGACATGGCGATCCCAGACAACTCTCATGAATATGGAAAAGTACGCATGACCAATCAAAAACGTCGTCCCGATAGACCCAAGTACCTCTAGCGTACTATGTGTGCTATTTTCTGAATCTGGTTCAAGAAGTCTGATTTAAGACATAGTCCATCAAACACTTCTTCAGACAAAGACAATAGTCACTAAATGAGATTCAAAGCTGTAGTCCATCTCATCTATTCATAGTATATACTTGCCCAAAAATTCTTAACTCTTATTCTTTCTTTATCATTCATCTATGTTGTTTCGAAACTTAATTTTTTTTTAGGATTGTTATATAAATTAGAAAATAAAAACAACTTCCCTCCATCTCATTTGTCCCACGTTGGTTGGATAAAACCATTACTCTATTGACCGTTTGTGTCTTCAATACTTTGGACGTTACACATTTCCTTCTCAAATGGAAAAATCAATTTATTCCCAACGGCTAGCTTATGTCCAGGCATTTGTACATTAACTCATTCATGAATTTCATTTCATCCTTTGTTATGGGCTCATCTATATATTCTGTCCATTTCTTCTTTGTTAAGAAGTGAGAGAGAGAGACAAACAACAACAATTATCATCCCAACTCCTACATCTTTTCTCCTCCAACTTTGGTAACAACCTTTTTCTCATTCTCCTCTGGGCAAAGTTAAGTCGGATCATTCTTCCGAAATCATGTGCGGTGACGGAAAACCGGTAGAAATAGATTTTTACCACTAGAGAATTCGAAAGGATGTCTGCACATAGACCTCGAATAAACTCTTAGGACAGTGCTTCGTGCGCGACTTCCTCGTAGACCGGTAAATCTAACTCATTGTTATTTTTGTTTCATGAATCGAATGTAATATTTTTCAACAATAGACACTCACCGGTTAAGACGATAAGGGTCAGGGTTTTGAAATGTACCGGTGCCGGCCGGTGGGATCTCCTCCCTGGACGAGGAAGGACTTGATGGAGCAACTGTACAACAAGAAAAAAATTAGAGGATGAGAGAATAACCGAAGGAGAGAAGAAGGAGCAGCAGAAATCGCTGACTTGAAGAACGAGGAGAGGCACAACCCGCTGGCCGATGACCTACTATCGCTGGAGAAGGAGGAGAGGGAGGAAGTTTTAGAGGAGGGGGGCAAAACCGCTGACCTAATTTTGGAAGAAAGAAAATATTGGCACCGCTGACCTTATTAAATTATTTTTTATTAAATTTATTTAGTATAAATACTTCTTTTATTAGCGACTGAATTAGGAGTCCCTAATATTTTCCACAAAATAGATGAAATATTTACAGACCTATTTTATAATTTAATAACAATAAAAATAATTTAATGAACGCATAATCCGTTACCATTAAATATTTATCTCTTCGGAAATAGTATTACTGACACAATTAGTCTTTTATTAGTAATTAAATATTTATTCTGTCACTCATCACTGACTTCCGTCGTTATAAGCAAAATCTTTTGTTGTATCAACGTTTTTTTATGTTAGTTTGTTGCAGCATTAGGCCGCAAGAAAACCAAATGTGTACGAAAAGAGCTACAAGCAAGACACATCCTTCTAATTTGGAACAATTAGAGATGCAAAATCATTAAGCACACCCGCCCGTATATTTTTACACATTTATTCAATCCTCATGTTACATAAGTTATTCTCCACTTGGCAGTGTTTGATAGAAATTTTTTTTCGTACACCGCCTACTGCTGTCTTCCACCATTCGTCCCCGTCGTACGTCTCTGCAACCGCATCTCCACTTTCCTGCGCTCACCCACCCTCCCTCCACCGTCGTCGAACCCTCCGCCCCCTAGGCGACTTCATGAGCCAAAGTGGCTAACTCCACAAATTCAGTTATCCCCCGAGCAGAATTTTAGGAGTTAGTACAGCTACATGTGGTGAGAAATAGCGGAGCAGGTCCCTGTTGAGCAAAGCAACTGTGTTGGAAGAAATAAGTAATTTAACAGAAAATTTACTGAACAAATAATAATTTTATATTAATTAAGTATAATGTTAGAATTTGAAAAAAAATTGAAAATCCGATACATATCGCCAACCGAGTTGACGAAAATTAGGAGTGCTGAATTTTCTCCAGCCCAATTGGTAAATCCGACAAAAATCGACGTGGAATCCGACGTATTAAATTTTGGGCTGGAATTGGTGGATTTTCGCCAATCGAGTTGGCAAAAAATTGGTTGCAGTTGGCGAAAAAGTTATGGGTTGATTTTTTTTTTTTTTTTTTTGGTTTTATGTTTAGGGTTTGAATTGGTTTGTTTTTTGTGTTGATTTTTTTGCTGGTTTTTCTTGTTATTTTTTTGTTGGTTTATTTTCCGGATATGTTCATATCGAAACGTTAATATTCCAACGTTCATATTTTTACAACGACTCTTTTTTCTCATATCTATAAATATTTCTTTCATTTCTTCTGCTATTCATTTCTCACTCAATCCACAGAAGCTACTTCAGCTCACTCACTGTATTTAGAAGCTCATTTCTCTTGTCATGGATCAAAGTCTAACAATATTATGTTCGGTTGGAGGTGTGTTAAATGGGTTAGTTTATGAAGGAGGTTTAACTGAATTTTTTTTAATTGATCGAAATATTTCGTTTGATAGTTTACGTAATCAAATTGTTGAGTAATGTTCTATTGATTATGAATTTATATTGGTTCATGTTTATTTAACTAATTGTATAAAGTTAGTTAGTGAACAAGAATAAAAATTTATTCTAGAATTAATGTACAAGCAACGTACATTAATATTTATGTAACTTCACCAACACCTAGAAATAATATTGTAAGTAGTATACGTTCTTCTAATCAAGTTAAGACTGCTCCTAGTTCTTCTCATCAAGTTATTTCATTTACTGAACAAGAACATATAGTAGATGATGGTAATAACGACGATGAAAATAGTGATATTTAATTGAAAATTTAGATGATGAATTTGATGGCAATGTTGATAATGTTAGCATTTCTGGATTAATCATTGGAAAAAAAATTGATAATCGTTCTGAATTTAGATGTTTTATTAGTGATATAGCAATTGCATATAATTTTACTTGCCATGCTACTTTAAACAATGCTAGTGGGATTATATATAAATGTAACGATTCAAGTTGTAATTGGAGAGTAGTATACGCTAAAGCAAGTGGTAAAGGTGAAGGTTTTGTCATTACTACGCTAGAAAACGTACATTCTTGTTTAGGAGGACTTACAACAGGTTCTCATCCATTAGCTACTACTGAATGAGTTAAAAATAAAATTATTGATAAAATTTGAGATAATCAGTTGTATAGTCCATCGCATGTTGTAAATAATATATATAGAGAACACATAATATATATTAAATATTGTAAAGCTTGAAATGCTAGGGAACTTGCTCTACCCAAAATAAATGGTAGTTATATTGATACATATAGTAGTCTTGAAGAGTATGGTTTTAGAATTATTGAGAAAAATTCAGGTAGCCAATATTTTATACAGACTGCAGAAGACAATAGATTTAAAATAATTTTTATTTGTTTTAAGGCATGCATTGATGGATTTTTAAGGAGATGTTTACCTGTGATTAGTACTTATGCTACTTTTCTTTCCTCTAGATATCAAGATATTTTATTTATTGTTTGTGCTCATGATCCAAATTATCAATTATATCCAATTGCTTATGCTGTTGCTGAGAGTGAAAATACTGATTCTTGGACTTGGTTTTTAAAAGGTTTGAGAACATCTTTTGCAAAATGTTTTGACGCATGAAATATAATTTATTTTTTATCAGATAAACAAAAAGGATTGATAAGGGCTATGCATGATATCTTTCCAGAATTGCCTTTTTTGTATTCAATATTTTAAACAAATTTGAAAAAAGTCTTCAGATTTCCATATTTTCAACATAATTTAGATTATCGTGTTAGATGCTATATTGAAACAGATGTGAACTATTGTTTGGAAAAAAACTAAAGCTGAAAACATAGATGTTTACAACTAGCTCGTTGGAGTAAATGATGAAACTCGTATTTTTTCATACTGGATAACAGCTTATTCTCTTTGTACCAGATTATATTCACACGTCGAATCTTGCTGAATGCTTCAATAACTGGATAAAAAAATTACGTGATAAACCAATAACGACACTACTTGATGAAATTTGAGCCAAAATTATAACACTCCAGGACAAGAATAGGCAAAAAGCTAAAAATTTTCAAACTGATTATTGTCCGAAGATTTTACAAACTATGGCTCTTATCAAAAAGAAAAGCATCGATTGCAAACGTTGAATATAGTTAGATATTTGTTTGAAATATTAGATTGTAAAATAAATAGAGCATATGTTGTAGACTTAGATAAAAAAAATTTGTTCATGTTTAAAGTGGTATTATACTTGGCTTCCATATGTACATGTATGTTATGCGCGTAAGTCTAAAAATATTAGCAACGAGAGTTTTTATCCAAGTATTTTCTATAAGGAAGCATTAAGAAGCGTATATGAGCCGCACCTGGAGGCAATTACAGTCATTTACAACCTCCAAAATACATTAGTTAGAGGTCACATTGGAGTACCAGATGTACAACGCAAGGCGGGAAGACCAAAGAAGAACCGGATCAAAGCGAATGATCAAGCTTCAAGAGATCTTCGATGTAGTAACTGCAATGGTTTAGGACACAATAGAAGGAGATATACAAACCAACCAAGAGTATGAAGGCATTGTCGTAGATTTTTAAATAGTTTTATTTTATGAGAACAATATGTAATTTTATTGAAATAGAAGAAAGTTATATTCAAATAAAGTTGATACTGATATAACAATTTTATCGACCTCTCTTGGCTAATTCTCGATAGTTCGGACGTTCAATCTCTCTTAGATTGAGTCGGTCCCTCTTTTCTCGTGTATTCTCTAGGGCCGCATCATCACCACCTCCTTGACTATCCTCCACTTGAGATGGCATCGGTGTTGATAGAGTTGTCAAGATATGTGTATAGCTGGTAACTCCGGGGGCGAATAGGCTATCCCACTAAGAATCTCCCTCGGGGGCCCACGAGTAGTGCCCGTACCGGCCGTCGCCTGAGAAGTTCTCCAGTCAGGCCACCGAGTAGTGCCTGTACCAGTAAGGCCAATGAGTAGTGTCCACACCAGCCGTCGCCTGAGAAGTGCCCTCACCAGCCCACTGAGGGACATCATCATCTTGCAGTGGCAGACTATCGTCCTGATACCAAATTGAGATATACTTTCTAAGGGGGCGTGCTTGTCGTTGTGCAACAAGACCCTGAGGATAATCTCCTGAAATAAGTAAGGGAGGGTTCAGAGGAGTCAGTCCTCGTTGCATAGCAGCCAAAAATTCGCCAACCGATGTGCATAAAGGGTCGCCCACTGGATGATTTTGGTATGCGGTATTTAAATTTGGAAGCTGAAATATTAAATAGAATTCAATAAAGGACATAAATAAGTACTACGGAGATAGACATTTTTATATAAAATAACGTACCAGCCCTTATACATAATCATAATAGCCACGAAGACTATAATTATCTATGGCTTGATGATGGAATCGAAACTTCTCATAGTGGTAGGCTCTGTTGCTGATAAGAGGAGCTCCTCACCAAGATCTATATGCATCATCACCGTAGGCTGCACCATTACAAATTATGAGCATATGATTTCTTATAATTTTTGAAGTAAATTTTGTTAAACTTTTGGAATAACTTACCATCATCAATAGATGACATCATTTGAGACAAATGTCCCACCTTATGTGTGTCAAATCTAGAATTCCACCCAGAAATCAATATGCGTGCTATGGTAGTTGCATTGCTTTTACCACGATTAAAACTTGGTGGCTCATCAGAAATGTGTTGTATCATCCAGAACTGTCGCATAACACGATCAGCTGGATGATACATGATGTTATCGTAGAATATTATAAAAAATCTATGTAGACTCAATCCAAAGGCTGTTGTTTGTAACTCAAGAGGATTCTGTCCAAGCCGGTACGGTAAAAAAATTACCTATTTCATGTCCAAAAAATTATAACATAATAAACATATTAACTGTATAAAATAAAAAAATATAAGAGACTATAAAAAAATTACCTCGTTAAACCTTAGTGAATCAAATTGGCCCCGATATACTGCGATATTCTTGTGAGCACATCGAGTTGGCTCAGCTGCAACTGTCATCCAGCGTAAAGCTGATGGGAAGACACAATCTTCGGTATCAATATAGGAGACTGGCCTACCGATACTGAAGTGCTCGTAGGACCAAACCTAGAAAAAATATATCATGTAAGGGTACATATTTCTTTAGTAAATTAAATTTTATGAAAATTTTATACCTGTAATAATGTCATACATCCATTCAATTTTTCTGTCTTTTATCCACTAAAGTAAAGTGCACAAAATTTGACATGGAGTTGTACAGATATACCAACACAGAAGCTTCCCATGCATGACAGGTAGGTTCTGTCAGATTTTCCAGAAAAGGTAAAAAACATAAATTTGTCCTAAATCCGGAGTTTGGAAACAAAATTTCGTTGATTCGACCTAGTAAGTAGGCCCTGGTGCAAGCAGTAACCTGAACATATAATAAAAATATATATCAATTAAACTAAATAAAAATATAAATTACATAAATAATAATATTAAATGTTATACTTACTTATTCCGCAACCACTAAGATTTCTTCCTCGCCAATACGATCTAGGTGCAAAAAGTTGTGACGGAACCACGAAAATGTCACGAAACTTTTACCATATATGGTAGGCAGCTCCGCGCCTAGGTACTTCCTAATCACAGTTTTGGCGCAAAATGATTAATCATTTTCAAATATTATAGGTTCACCCGTAATAGGTAATCCTAAGATATTTGCCACATCTACTAGCAAAATGGTCATTTCTCTAAACGGTAACTGAAAGGCATTTCTTTCGGGCCACCACCGCTCAACTAAACTGAAGATCAAGTCTCTGTCGTGATATAGAAAATGTATCTGATCAATATGATCAAATCAAAATACGTTCACCATACTATGTTGTTATTCAGTCAACATCCAATACTCAACGTCGTACTCATAACACCATGCGACATGCTCTCATACTCGAAACGTATCAGGATAATCGTATTGCTATATATGAGATATATAAACGATGTTATTATTAGACAGGTAAAAAAAATATAAATTATATTGACTAAAATAATTCAATTTTAATATACCTGTCCAGAAAATACTAAACTAAAAATGTGCGACTCACGCAGTTGGATAATCATATCTGTGGTAGGCCCTCCCGGAATACGTCCATTATTTTGGGTACCCATCTACAATATTTAATACTTAGTATTAAAATATGTAATCAAATATTTAGTGTTAGCAGTACCACTATCATGAGGATTATAATTATAATAGTTAAAATAGTAATCGTTACAAGAATGACATGATTACAATTATAATTAAAAATATTACAAACCGTAGGCTCGTTCTCCTTCTCTTCTCTTCTCTTCTGTTCTTTGCTTACTTCCTCCTTCTCTTCTCTTCTCTTCTTATTCTTTTTCTTGACTTCCTGCATCATTTCTTCCTCCCTCCCTTCTCCTTATACTAAGAACACACCAACACCCACCAACCTTATTAAACCAACTACCGAACTACCCACATTAAATCCACATTGACTAAACCACATTTAAATCGAATACAAACCAATACACAACCACTCACTTAAACCCACCCACCCACCCCCGACCGGATGGAGCATATTTTTGCCAACTGAGTTGGCGAAAATCAAGCTCTCCAAATTTTTGCCAACTCAGTTGGCGATATGTATCAAATTTTTAAATTTTTTTAAATTTCTAACATTATACTTAATTAATATAAAATTATTATCGGTACAGTAAATTTTATGTAATTTTAATTCTTTAGACATCTATACATGTACATTGTTTTTTTTTTTTTTGAGAACAATACATGTAGATTGTTTGGATGCGGAATTTATTAATATATGAATTGCTATTTTATAGAAAAAAATGGTGGTTATTGGAAGTGAGGTTAGAAAGTGTAGAGAACACACAACCTTCAGTTGTTTACACTCTCCCAATTGAGCTACATACACCACGACCAGGGTCGATTTTAGCATAGCATAAACAAGTTGTGCGATTCTATAAGACCCCAAAAATTAGAAATATTCCAAAAAATTTAACCTTCCTATATATTACTAATGTATTTTTTTTAAACTGCACTAACAAAACCTTTAGAATATAGAAAATAAAAATTAGGGTGGTTAAAAATTATATTTTTTAGTATTTGTACATAATCCTTAAAAACCACAACTAGTAAATACATGTATGTTACACGTAAAATAAATTATTTTAATATTATTATAAAATACTTTAAATATATTTTAATTATAATTTGTTATGAATATATCTATAATATTTATAAAATGTCTTGAAAATGCTAGCAGTCTAAGCCGTACGTATATCCTCACATAATTAAAATTTAATAAATTTTAACTAATTATTTAACTACATAATATTATATAATTATAGACAAACATCTCTTCTAGCATATGCGGTTAGGGTTAGAGGTATTCTCTTTGGTTGGTCAGGTTCGATTCCTCATGAAGTCATTTATAACAAAATTTTTAAAATAAATGGTGGAGTATTTACAAAAGGCTTAGACGGCTCAATTTTGAACCGTTTTGAAACATCGTTATAAGAGTAAAAATATGTGAATGAATATAATCTTGATATATTTTATGTTATCGCAAAGTCAGGAGTTCTTAATTTTTTAAAGTTTTTTTGTATAAAGTAAATATTTATATAAATTTATAAAAAAAGGAAAAAGTTAGGAGAAATTGTAGGGAGGAGGAGGACCCGCCAACTGAGTTGGCGGGGTGCAGTGGTCGGGAGTAACTCGCCAACTGAGTTGGCGGGGCGCAGTCCTCGAGAGGCCGCTCGCCAACTCAGTTGGCGAGTGATGCTGAGTTGGATTCTGCCCGCCAACTTAGTTGGCGAGTGATGGTTTAGGTTGGGTTAAGTGACCGTTGCACTCTCCTCGCCAACTCAGTTGGCGAGTAAGGATCCGTTCACACAATTAGCCGTTGCACAACGGCTATTACATTCAACACTCTCCCACTATATATTTTCTATCTCAACAAAATCATCTCACACTCACTCTATTTCCTCTCTTCCCTCTAAATCATCTCACACTCACTCTATTTCCTCTCTTCCCTCTAGCAAAGTCTCCAACACTCTCTCTGTCTCTCTGCCGCTAGCAAAGCTTCAGTCAAAGTTTTGCCTGCAGCTAAAGTTCATTTGAGTTTTCTGTAGCAAAAGTTCTCAACCGTCATGGATCGTAGCGTAAGAATTGTATGCTCGCACGGCGGTAAAGTAAATGGGTTAAATTACGAAGGAGGAGAAAGTATAATTTTTTCAACTTATCTGAATATTAGTTTTAAAAATATACGTAATTATATTATTGAACGTTGTTCTATTCATTATAATTTTATTCTGAAGTCTATTTTTTGTTCTAATTATTTTTTGATAGATAGTGAAGATGCATGGAATTATATTCTTGAGATTAATTTACAGTCACGGTATATAAAAATATATGTTATTAAAGTAGCAGCAACCTTAGATAGTAGAAATAATGAATATTTTTCTGAATATCAGCATGTTAGTTCGGGTGCTAGTTCTTCTTAACAAATAGTTTCATTTATCCAAGAAGGTCATTCATCAGATGAATCTAACCATGATGATGATAGTGACAACGACGATAAAAATAGTGATGATTTAGTTAAAAATGTAGATTATACGGTAGATGATGATGTTGTAAAAGTTATCACTGATGAAGTATTTAAAGGACAATCATTTCCTAGTCATTCTCACTTTAGAGGCTTTATAAGTAATTTAGCAATTAAATATAATTTTAGTTGTTCAGCTAGTGTTATGAATAATGCTCATGGAATTATATATAGTTGTGATCAACCGAATTGTAATTGGAGAGTATATGTCAAATCTATTGGAAATGGCGATATAGTTAAAGTTAGTACATTAGAAAATCGTCATTCTTGTTTAGGAAGACTTAGTACAGGACGTCATCGACTAGCTACCGCTGCATGGATTAAGACCATGATAATTGACATTATTAGAGATAACCAGTCATACAGTCCATCACAAATTGTTAAAGATATATATAGGGAGCACCGTATACAAGTTAGTTATTCTAAAGCCTGGAGAGCCCGAGAGACAGCATTAGCTGAAATTAATGGTAGTTATGATGAGGCATACGCTAGTCTTGAGGAGTATTGTTATAGAATTATGGAGACAAATCCAGGTAGTACATGTTTTATTAAAACTGCCAAAAACAATAGCTTCCAACGAATTTTTATTTATTTTAAGTCATGTATTGATGGATTTTTAAGGGGATGTTTACCAATTATTAGTACTGATGCTACATTTCTTTCGTCTAAATATCAAGTTATCTTATTTATTGCTTGTGCTCACGATCCTAACTATCAATTATATTCTATAGCTTATGCTGTTGCTGAAGGTGAGAATAGTGATTCTTGGTCTTGGTTTTTAAATTCTCTTAAAATATCTTTTGAAAGTTATTTTAATGATTGGAGTATAATTTTATTTATATCTAACAAGCAAAAGGGATTAATAAACTGCCAAAGACCAAAGAAGAACCGTATCAAATCCCAGGATTCATCGACGAGAGATCTACGTTGCAGTAATTGTGGTGCTATGAGACACAACCGAAGAAGATGTACTAGTCAACCAAGAGAGTAAAATAGAATTATTCAATACAAACTTAAAAATATTGTAATAGTGAGTCTGATAATGAGAGAGTAAAATAGAATTGTTCAATACCCAAATATTGTAATAAAAAACCTTTATAAATCATACAAATATTGTAATCATACATTGTTATAAATTATCTACTCATCCTCTTCCTCGTCTTGTTGAGTTTGGGTAGGCAGCGGTGCTGATGGAGTCGACAAAAATTGTGTGAATATCTGGTAGCTTTCATCTCCAACAGTCTGGTAACTCGGGCCTGCTCCAGCAGTCAGGTAAATCGGTCCCGCTCCAGCATACTGGTAACTCGGATTCGCTCCAGCATACTGGTCACTCGAGCCCGCTCTAGCATACTGGGCACTCGGGCCTGCTCCAACATACTGGTAACTCGGGCTCCCTCCAGCATACTGGTCACTCGGGCCCGCTCCAGCATAATGGTGAAAAGGGTCCTCTACAGTATCCCTCCGACGACGACGAGAGTGTCTCTGTCGTACTAAGTCGGTCGGATAGTCCGGTGGAAGACGTGATTGTACTGGAGGTATTTCAGGTTCCCGTCCAATACCCAGATGCTCAACACGAGTCACAAGTTCCTCCATAAGATGCCGACTTTCTGGGGAAAGGTTTCTATGAGGTCGTTGTAAATATTGTCGGTATACACCACTCTAAAATTTGAAACTTGTAAATTAATATATTTATCATATCTATGTATATGTATTTTTGAAAGTATAATAAAGTCATACCAAATCATGCATTCCATCGGCAAAAGCACGCAGAGTAGAATCATCTACGGATCTACTCTTGAACCTTTGCTCCTCATATTGGTATACTCGGTTGCTCATAAGAGGGCATCCCCACCATTGCCTATAGTCCAGGTTACCCATGTCTGCATAATGTAAACAAAATTTTAGTAAACTATTTACACTAAATCAATACGAATAATGAGTAACTTATAACTTACATTCCTCAGTAGAATTTAGTCTGGGAGACATGTCCCTCACACTATAATTCTTGAACCGATTATTCCTGTCAGCAACGAGACCAAGGATTCGTTGTAATGCATTTGCTGCCTCATAACCGACTGTCGGTGGATCATCGGGAATTATTGGGCTCATTCCGAATTACCGAAGAACACGGTCTGCCGGATGGTACATGGTGAACCGATCATATATAATATGAGATCTGTGTAAAGTAAACGCATATGATGTCCTATTGATTTCTGGAGCATCAGGTTCACATGAGTAAGGTAACCAGGTAACCTATTTAAAGATATTGTATCAATTAGATATGATGTTTATCTACGATCAAAACTTAAATAATTTAAAGATATTTTTTGCATATTTAAAAATTATCTCATTATACTGCAGTATATCAAATTGGCTACGATAAAGTGATACACTCCTGTATTGGTAGTGTTGATAATCCGCAACATCTGTAGGCCAGCGCATAGCAACTGGAAATACTCCAACATCACTGAGAATGCTAGTAACAGGCCTACCAATATAGAAGTGCTCGTAGGACCAGAACTATAAAACAAAAATATGACATTAGTACAAACAAAATTTGCGTTAAAATTACTCTAACTTTTTAAGGTCTTTCATTCATACCTGAATCAGTGAAATACATCCACAAATACTCTTGCGATTGGATCTCACAAATTCTGTCAGATTGGCGTATAAAAAGGCAAGAGTAGCAGCTCCCCACGCATGCTCAGTAGGCTTTGTCAAATCATCCAAGAATGGTAGAAGCTGCACATTTACCATATTTTCCGATGCATCGGAAAATAGAATTGCACCACATAAACAGAGCAGATACGCTCTAGTGCAACGAATGACCTGCATATATTAACTGTTATATAGACACTAAATTAAGTCATAAATAAATTTACTAATAAAAATACATACCCGTATTTTATCTACATCAACCACCCCGTCAATAGTGTGATGTAGGTCCATGAAGTTGCCACGAAGCCATGTAAACATTACAAAATTGCCGTCTTTTATACCATATGGAGGGCTAACACTGAGATACCTCCTGATCAGATCAGTTTCCTTTAAGTGCGGATCAAAATATATAGCGTTACCTTTAATAGGTAACCCTAGTATATTTGTCACATCAAAAAGGGTGATCGTCATCTCGCCGAATAGGAGTTGGAAAGTGTTGCGTTCGGGCCACCAACGCTCCGCAAGACTTACAACTAAATGAAGATCGTGGATTAAATATCTAACACGGTCTATATAGTGGAATCCAAAGGATTCCACCAAAGCCTTTTGGACCGAATTTAGCTCCCACGTACGATAATTCCTTTCGGTCCGCCAATGTACATGGATCCGGGTTCGTAAACCAAAATCATGGTCATATAACTATAAAAAATATATACATTATATTTTGTGTGTAAATTACTAAAGTTGGAAACTTGTAATTTCAAAAATTACCTCGCCAGTAAATATCTGACTAGAAATATGGTCTTCACGTTGCTTAATAATAAGCTGGGTAGTCGGTCCGCCAGGAATACGACCGTTATTGTGGGTAGCCATCTCCAAAAATGTTGATTATAAGATGTGAGGAGGAGGAAGAGGATTGCTGTGAGTGTGAGGAGGAGGAGGAGAACACTACCAGAAAAAGTCAAATTAGCGACGTCTAAAAATGTCGCTAAATAACCAAAAATCGTCGCTAATTTGGTTTAGAGACGTAATTAGCGACGTTTTAAAGCAGTCGAAAAAAACCAAGTCGCTAAAATAAAAAACGTCGCTAAACGTCGCTATACCGACATTTTTTAGCGACTTTAATGTGTCGCTAAATTTAGCGACGTTTAGCGACGCCGCATCACTACATAGCGACGTTTATTAAAGTCGCTAAACGTCGCTAATTAGCGACTTATATAGCGACGTTACACCGACGTCTTTAATGACCTGACAATACTGCCATGTCAGCAGTTTACGACGTACAGCGACAATTTTAGTGACGTTATCAGCGACGTATTTAGCGACTTGTTACAGCATCGCTAATTAGCGACGTATTTAGCGACTTAAGCGAACGTCGCTAAACGTCGCTAAAAATATCGCTAATTTTCAAAAAAATAAAAAATTATTGTATTTCTGGGTTTACCAACCCCCTTGGGTTCATTATCAGGAGTCATGATTGTAGTAGAAAAAATTGAATAAGAACACAGTAGCAGCACTAAGGGGAAAATTTCTAGTGCACTGGGTAAATACAGGCCAAGTATCAGTCATCAGTTGTAAACCAAAATATGAATAATATAATAAAATTTGAAAAAAAGAAAGCATCCAGCAAATCTCATCGTAAACGTAAAGAATATGGTAAATTTATATCCATACAATCACATCCTAAATAATAATAATAATATAAATATCCAGTAATTAACTATACTACTGCGGATCTGCAGGAGGCGGACCACCGGCGCGCTTGAAGGATAAGAACTCCTCATACTCGTCCCGTGGAATCGACACCGATGTCGATGGAGAAGGCAGTGACGTCGGTGGAGTCTGTGTCGATGTAGGCGCACCAGGAGGCCTTGCCCGCTCTAAGTCTGCGAGTCGCTGGTTGTAAGAATCCAGGGTAGATAACAGCCTCGTACTGCTATGAACCATTGAATCATGCATCATCATCAGCCTCTCGCCCATTGATACCTGTGACGCCTGCAGCTCCATGATGTTGCGATCATTGGAGGCTCTAATATCATTTATCAATTCCCGGAGCTCTGTCATGCTGCGGTCGAGCATATCGAATCGTGCGATGAGCATCGGATCGTCCGCCTGCGGCCGGGACCGGGGCTGCTCCTCCATCCTTCGCAGTAACTTGTCACAGAGTGACACAATCTGATGGTCAACGGCCTCCTGGACGGCCTCCTGGACTCTGGCCGACGACTGCGAGGGCTGTGTGGAATAAGCAAGTGTCGGAGAGGCCCTAGATGACTGCGTCGCAACCAGGGCACCATAGGAGCCCGTACCGTAGTACGTACCCCTCTGGAGACCACCAGCTGCGGTCACCCACAGGTCGTCCGCCGACGGAGCTGGAGCGGACTGCGATGAAGTACCAGCCTCTCCAGGTGTAGGTGCACTAGCAGTCGTCCACTCACGCAGCCTAAGATAATCGGCCTAGAAAGGTTTGGAAACTCGATAATTGTCTAAGTTATATTAAAATTAACACAAAGTAAAGTAATACTTACATAGGTCTGCCAGGCCCTCTCATCAATAAGATTTCTGTCCTTGCGATGGGTAGCCAAGAAGACGGTCACCATGTTGGCATCCTCACCCTTCTGTACCTGTTAAAAATATATTATTTAGTACTAAACTTAAATATTTTTTCCTACTACAATTTTATGGTACTTATATTAAAATAATATAATTTAAAAGAAAAAATATACCAAATGACAAAAATATTCCGTCATCGGAATCGAGCCACCACACCACTTGGCAGCATTCCGCCTAGCCGCCTTGGCCTTCTCAGACCTTTCCTTGTAGCTCGGATTGTCGAATCTAGCCCTCATCGCAGTCCACTGCTTAGGCGTGATCCAACCTTGGATCGGTTTTCCAGCACGATCACGAGCCTTCTGGTCATCCAGAGCATCTCGGATAAGCTTGGCGACAACGGTCGGAAAGAGCCGCTCGATCAACTCGGTCCGGTGTGGAGGATAAAAATATGTTTGCTACAATAAATAATTTAGTAAGTGAGCATCACTGATAAGTTATATAATATGCATAAATTAGAGAATTTATTTAATATACTTTTACCTGGAAGTGCGCAAACCAGAATGCCTTCCTCTCCTCCGGAGCCTCAGAGTAGTTGATCCAAGGGCCACCGTAGTTGTTACTCAGAAATTGGCCCAGGCGACTCTGAACCGATGATGGACGATATCTATACAGAGATAATAATTTAGAATACAGAAAAAGTTAATATACGATGAATAAAGAAATACACGATATATATTATACTAAACCATCTAATTGACTTACTTTGTACCGTCGGCCCAAATCTCTGTCCTCGTCTCCTCCGGAGGTGCGCATGGAGGATCTTGCTGATGCTAGGACAACATGGGCACGACCTCCTCGACATGCTCATCTGTCCCCATGGTTCTGTCAGCAGGAGGAATGCTGGACGAGGGTGTACTATCACGCCTGGAACTACTCTTCCCAACAGTCGAAGATGTGAGTGATCGATATACTGGAGTACTGGGCGACGATGATCCGGAACCCACAGTAGGCAGTACCGGAGGAGCATTATGTCTATCTCGGGACCTGCCAAATCCTCCGCGTCGTCCTGTCGTATCTGATAACAACATATGATGAATATAGAGAAACACAAATATATAGTACATTCTATAGTCGAAATGTGATGCATATCTCGAAGCATTCTACAGTCAAAATATAATACATATATTCGTTAATGGAATATATTTTACAGTCAAAATATAGTTACATTCTACTTCGTCAACTTTCCAACCTTGATCTATATTCTACAGTCAAAATATAGTTACATTCTACATGCAATATATTTTATTTTCAATCATCTTCAGAAAATTCATCTTTTTCGCCTTCCTCGTCCTCCTCTTCCTCTTCCTCTTCCTCGTCTTCACTTTTATCTACTTCATCTTCCTTTTCGTATAATTCTACATCTTCTACATTATTACTCGTGTAATGAGTAACTTTCGTTGATTCCACATCTACAATATTTGTTACAAGAGGTAGATCGTCCTCCTGATAAGCTATTTCGTCAATTTCAAAGGTATTTCTAGCTTTAGTCTTGCATACTATCCACCAATCCGACCTCGCTGTCCCCCGTCTAGGATAAGTTATGAAGTACACGAGCTGAGCCTGAATTGATAGGACAAATGGTTCGTAGCCTTGATATCTACGCTTGTAGTTTATATCCACAAGGTCATGCTTGTCAATTTTTTAACCTTGATCTTGAATCGGATCGAACCATTCACACCTGTATAGCACGATATTAGCAGGTTCTGTGCCATAATTATATGTCAACTCCACAATCTCTCGTAAGATGTCACTACCCAATTCTAGAAAATAGGGTTTTTTTTTTATTTGATAAATAGTGGATTGTATTTAATTAATTATATTTATATTTATTTAGTGCTTATTTTATTTTTTTAATGATTGTTTTAGGGTTTTGGCTAGCCTGGACCCATGTCAGACCCTAGTGGACCCATGTCCGACCCAGCCCACACCCTTGTGAGAATTATTTTGGGGCTTAAAATTATTTATTATATTTTTAGAAGGTTAGTGGGAGAGATTTGGAGTTAGTTTGAGTGTTTTTGGAACCCGAAACCCAAAACCAATTTAGGGGAGGGTATTTTGGGCATTTGGAGCTTTGGAGAACCCCTTTTTACACAAGGCCGGCCCTACCTACCCCTCCCATCCGTGAACCAGTAGCCCCATTCCCGTGAGCAGCCCTCTTCTTCCCCTTTGTTCATTCCACTCTTCTTCTTCTTCATTTCTTCTTCTCCACTTCTTCTTCCTTCTTCCTTCTTCTCCAAGGTGAGTTCCCTCTTCCATTTTTCTTCTTTCTTCTTTCATTCCTTCTTCCTTAAGCTAACCCTAACCTTATATTTTTCCTAACCTAGGTGTGAGGAGCTTAGATCTAGTGTGGGAGCTAGAGTTGGTGGCTTGGAGCTTGAGGGAGGTGATTTCTAGGGGTTGTGAGACTTTGGCCTTGGGATTCCAACTCCCAAGAGGTAAAACTTAACTTTCTCCTTCCTAATTATTTTGTGTAGTGTAATTAGTGTTGTAGAACCTTCATAGACCCTAACCCTACCCGTAGGAGGAAGTTGGAACTAGTTTGGGTGAGTTTAGAGACTTTGACATTAGATTTTGTGTCAAATTCGGGTGGAATCCAAATTTGGCCCAGTTTTGGGTGATGCCCTAGGTTAGATGGACCTAGGTAGACGTTGTCGGATGTCTAGAGGGTGAGTGCGTGTCTCCGTTCGGACACGGGAAGCCGCGTCGCGGAGAAACGGACATTTCGGACGAAATTGGGGCTTTTCGTCGTCACCGATTCTAAGTGCGTGTGCGTTTCTGCCACGGACCTAGAATCGATACGGGAGCACATTTTCTAGGATCTAGATATCGTATAGAGCGCATGGGTAAATTTTGGGCCAATTTTGAGTTCGTTTGGTGTGCGTTTCAGGAGGTTTTCCGAGCCGCGCACCACGTGTTCATCGAAATGACCGAACGGCCATTTCGACTTGGTTTCCTCGTTTCGGGCTTGTGCGCACATTGGGTTAGTATCGGGGAGTGTGTGCTAGAGTTTTCGAGTTATATTTTATATATCTTTAGGGTATTGGTGAGTGTCGGGGTCGTTGGGCGTGAGTGGGGCGTGTGGTTTGGGTGTTGTTGTGTGTTGTGTTGTGTTAGTGTATATATATCTATATATATATATATATATATTTATATATATATGTATGTGTGTTTATGTATATATATTTATATATATATATGAGTGTATTTAGATCTATGTGCTTGTGTGTATATATATATATATATATATATATATATATATATATATATATATATATATATATATATATATATATATATATATATATATATGTATATGTGTAAGTGTGCTTGTGTGTGTGTATATGTATATATATATTTTGGGTGTATGTATATATATATATATAGTTGAGAGTGTGTGTAGATATATATATATATATATATTAAGTGTATATATATATATATGTAGCTATGTATATATATTTATGTGTGTGTGTGTTGTTAATATTGTGTGTGAGTGTGTGTATTAGTGTGTTTGTGAGTGTGTAGGTGTGTGTGTTAGTGAGTGTGTTAGAGTAGATATAAGTGTATATATATATATAGGTATCTAGTTGATATATATATAGATATATATGTATGTATATATATATATATATAGGATGAGATATATATATATATGTATGTATAGGTGTGTGTATGTGTGTGTTTGTGAGAGGAAGGGGGGGAGACCAGACTGCACAGCAGCAGCCAGCTGCTGCTGCCTGCGCAGCAGCAGGAAGCTGCAGCAGCAGCAGCAAGGCTGCAGTAGCAGCAGCATCATCAGCAAGAGCAGCAGCATCAGCAGTAGCTAGGAGCAGCAGCAGCAGGAATAAGAAGCCCCAGCAGCAGCTAGAATAGCAGGGAGCAGTAGGATTAGTGAGGGAGGTTGAAATATATCAATAGATAGATAATAGTTAGAGTAATAGTTAGATAGATATATAGATAAGTAGATAACTATATAGATATTAGTATTATAGATAGATAAGATATTAGATACATAGATAGATGGCTAGATTAATAGATAGATAGCTAGGTATTTAGATAGATAGATACTAGATAGGTAGATAACTAGATACTTAGATATACCTATCTAAGATATAGATATCTATATACCTATAAGTTACATATATATATATATATGTTATGTTAGGTAAGATAATGGGTATTGGGTATATATGTGTGGATATATATGTATATAGGTAGATACCTACTTAGATATATATAAATATAGTAGATATCTATATTACCTAGCCTAGATTAATAGCTAGGTGCATAATTAGTAGCTAGATAGCTAGTTAGAGGGTTTTAGAGTGAAACCTCAATACCTTGAGATACCGAGGTATCTCGATACCTTGAGATATTCAAGGTATTGAGTTTCGAGCGGGGTATTTGAGCATTAGCCTAGGAAATATCTTGGAATGATTTTTGTATGTTTATATATATATAATTACGCGTGCTAGCATAGGTTTTAGCGGGTTTAGGCGGGGTGCGTGGCCTAGGGCGAGGTATCGGATACCGAGGGTATCCCGGTATCTCGATTAGGCGAGTTTGTGAGTTTAGTAGCTTAATGAGCTCGGTTTGACCTAGAATTTCAGGGGCACCCTAGTTTGACCTAGCTTTGACCATAATTGTCCCCGTTGACCATAAAAGTCAACATTTGACCTAGTTTTGACCTAGAGTTGACTTTTTGGACCCCGGGTTGACTTTTTGACCCGATTTTTATCGGTTTGACCCGTTCGACCTAGAATAGCCCTAGAAGCCTGTTTTTAATTATTTTATATCAGTTTAAATGCTTAGAACCCTGTTTAATTCTGCTTTTCGTATTAGGTCCTTGCGACACCGGTCCGGATCTCGATCCTCATCAGTTGCTCAGGACATCAGGCGAGTACCTACCTCTGATAGTTTCCATTTCATGATAGCATTTATATCACCTATTCTAGAACTGTAATACTTGATTCTGACACATTGTTACACGAGCTGGTACTAGTGGATCCCGTCATGAGATGCTATCCCCCTTACCGTGTTCAGCGGGTACTCTATCACGTGTATTTTATCATGTGCTTCGGGTATTGATTCTCATGTGCTATCATGTGCTTATTGTGCTCTCGCCTTCGTGTGCACGAGCTATTATCATGTACGTAGCGTATTGTGGTTGGATCCAATGGTATTAGTGGGGGAGGGGAGTAGTGAGTTGGTTATGTGATCAAAGCCAAACAGTATTCATGTGTATGTCGGTTATGCAACTCACGCATAACGGAGTTATCGTAGTGTTTTTCATGTGCAACCTAAGCCGATCACATAACGAACTTGTGCTCAAGGCACTTGCTAGTATTCATGTTTCTCACCTGCAGTTACTTTTCCACTACTTGTATTGTTCTCCAGTTTATATTGCAGCTACTTATTGTGCTCCAGCATATATTTATTTTCTGTGCATCTTGATTACTTTTCTATTGCTCGTCATATACACCTTACCATGCATTTGGAGTTGCTTTCAGAGTTATGTACTTCGCTCCAGTCCTGACTGGGCATATTTTTTCCAGAGGATCCTGAGGACTATTGCCCGACGTTCTACGGGCCGGGTGTTGACGACTGTTGTGACCCCGTGATCGAGGAGGAGTGTGCCGAGGAGACGCCTATAGCACCCTAGTTAGCTAGGTGGGTTCCTGGGTTATTTCCAGTGGTTTGTATTTTGGATGACTGTACTTATTCTTTTGATGCTGTGATGTTGTAGCTATTTTGGCTTGGACTGTATTATTTTGGATTGTCTTGCTCTCTTGGTTCTGTTTCCTTGTTTATATCATATCGTGCTTTATTTCTTTCCCTAGATTTTGTGATTGAGAGTTCATATATATATTGTGCGTGGTTGCCTCCTTTGGGAGAGGATTTTGATATATATATTGCGTGGTTGCCCTCCTTTTGGGGAGGTCATGCCGGATTTTTCTGTGAGATATAGATAGATATAGTTGACCAAGAACGGACCTTTACAGCGTTCTACTGCCGATTCTACGGCGTAGGCTGGACGTACCCACGGCTCATGCCCGATTTTCAGGTGCGGGTCGTGACACATTTTTGGTGGTGGCCCATGCAGGTCGAGTTTTTAGGTTACCTGCAATAGGATATAGGAGATAGGCTGAGAGAGAGTGTGCTCAATCACAACTAGGACCCCTCTTGATTTTTTTTTGCTATCTTAATTTTTTCGCAATTGTTTTCTTTTGCAATATTACTGTCCTTCTTTGATGTTATCGTTTCTTGCACTATATTGACTTCTTTTGATCTGTGTTCAGGATGCCTCCGAAGACCAGATCTCAACGCACCACCCCAGCAGCTGCCACCGAGAGGTCTGCCACCTCTCGACCTGCTCGACTTTCGGCAGCCGCTACCGCTCCACTCGCCACTCCTGCGGTTGAGGGAGCGTCAGTTTCTCTCGGAGATCCCCTTACTCCCATTGATTCGAGAGCCACCCCAGTTGTTCCGGTGGTACCTCCTCCACCACCGCCTGCGCCAGTGGATGCTACGCAGTTGTTCACATTTTTCCGAGAGATGATGGATGCGCAGCACCGCCAGGCAGATGTTATGAGGATGGACATTGAGAATGCTCATCAGGTGGCTATGACAGCGGTCGACAGAGTGGCTCAGATCCAGCTACAGCCAGAGTAGGCTCAGTATCCTAGGCCAGGTACTATCATCGATTTTCAGAGGATGCGGCCTAAGGAGTTTCACGGCACAGAGAGGATCCTGTACGCCGACGACTGGATCGAGCATATAGAGGGCATCTTTCGGCTGGCGATGATCCCAGCCAGCATGCAGATCGAGGCAGCGGGCAGCCAGATGTTCGACCTTGCCCTCACTTGGTTCCGCACAAATACGCGAATAGCAGCTCCGGGATTGACTTGGGAGGCTTTCAAGAAGCTTTTCAAGGAGAAGTTCTTCTCGGACGTGGCTCTCAGTGCCTTAGAGAGTCAGTTCGAGGCGCTCATCCAGGGGAGTATGCTAGTGGATGAGTATGCAGCGGAGTTCTGCCGTCTGGGCAGATTTGTTGAGGGGTTGTCTGAGGCAACGAAGGCGCGAAAGTTCCGCAAGGGCTTGGTCATGGCGGTCAAGTCCTTGACTAGGAGCGACCGCGAGATGACCTTCGAGCAGATTATCAGCGACGCACAGAGAGCCGAGGATGACCTAGAGCTGAAGACGAAGAGGAGCAGAGATGCTTCAGGAGCAGGTAGCAGTGCAAGCCCAGCCAAGAGGCCATTCCAGCAGACTCAGCAGCACCAGGGTCAGGGTCGTGCGCCCTTTCGGCAGGCGCCCCAACAGCAGAGGCAGGGTCAGCAGCAGGGCCAGAGACAGCCCATCGTTTGCCCTTTCTGTAAGAAGCCAGGGCACGGATGGGACATATGCAGAAAGAGGCTGGACAGATGTTTATTGTGTGGCACAACAGATCACCAGCTGAAGGATTGTCCTTCAGCGCTTGCCCGTACAGCTCAGGGCGGAGGAGCCGCTCAGAGGGCACCAGCCAGAGCACCTGCAGCGCAACAGAGAGGTCAGTCTTTACAGACTCAGCAGCAGAGGTTCGCCCAGCACCAGCAGCAGCACCGAGGAGGACAGCAGGGGCGAGCTTTTGCCCTGACAGTGGACGAGGTTGAGCCAGTTGGTGACGTTATCTCAGGTTCTGTTTTTCTTGATTCCATTCCAGCACTTGCTTTATTTGATTCCGGTGCTTCCCATAGCTTTGTGTCTGTATCTTTTGCTGTTAGACACCATCTTGTTGCTGAACCTTTAGCTAGACTCTACAAGATCACGACCGGGGGTGGTATCATCCTAGTCCGTGATGTCTGCATAGACCGAAGAGTTACTTTGGGAGGCCGGGAGTTGAGTGTGTGCCTACTCGTAATGCCACTTCTGAGCTACGATATTGTACTCGGGATGGATTGGTTGAGTACGCATTATGCTAGTATAGATTATCGTGGAGGCAGAGTTTTGTTTAATCCGCCGGGTGAGCCAGAGTTTCAGTTTGCCAGAGGAGCAGCGGAGCAGACCGAGGGAGTCTTCTGCGGAGCCCTGGTGGTAGAGCCGAGGTCGCTACATCCACTGATAGAGGAGTATATGGATGTCTTTCCGGAGGAGTTTCCAGGGTTACCTCCGGACAGAGATGTGGAGTTCTCTATAGACTTGGTGCCAGGCACGGAGCCGATATCCCAGCACGTCTATAGAGTCAGCAACAGTGAGCTGATAGAGTTGAAGAAGCAGGTGGATGAGCTACAGGACAAGGGATTTATCAGATCTAGTTTTTCTCCGTGGGGTGCTCCAGTACTTTTTGTGCCGAAGAAGGATGGGTCGATACGGATGTGTATCGACTACAGGGCTCTGAACAACCTCACAATCAAGAACAAGTATCCGCTGCCGCGTATTGATGATCTTTTTGACCAGTTGAGCGGAGCGAGGGTATTTTCCAGGATTGATATGAGGACAGGCTACCACCAGGTGAAGGTCAGGAAGGAGAATATTCCGAAGACAGCTTTTCGAACCAGATATGGACAGTATGAGTTCTTGGTGATGCCGTTTGGGTTGACTAATGCCCCGGCAGTGTTCATGAATCTGATGAACAAGGTATTCCATCAGCATCTGGACAGGTTTGTGGTGGTGCTTATAGATGACATCTTGGTGTATTCGAAGACCCCAGAGGAGCATGAGGAGCATCTGAGGATAGTGCTGGAGACTCTCAGGAAGGAGAAGCTTTATGAAAAGCTCTCGAAGTGTGAGTTCTTCCTTGACAAGGTTGAATTCCTTGGTCATGTGGTGACTGGAGAGGGTATCTCGGTGGATCCGAGAAAGATCAGGGCAGTAGAGGCATGGAGTGCTCCGAGTTCAGTAGCCGAGGTCAGGAGTTTTCTGGGACTGGCAGGTTACTACAGGAGATTTGTTCAGGATTTTTCCCGGATTGCAGAGCCGTTGTCCAGGCTGACTCGGAAGGACGTGGAGTTTGTTTGGACAGAGGAGTGCCAGATCGCCTTTGATGAGCTGAAGAGGAGGTTGACGACAGCTCCAGTGTTGATATTGCCATCAGGTTCTGGAGGATTCACTATCTATAGTGATGCATCGGGGAAGGGACTGGGTTGTGTGTTACAGCAGAATGGGAGGGTGATTGCCTATGCTTCCAGGCAATTACGTCCTCATGAGAAGAACTACCCTACCCACGATTTGGAGTTGGCAGCGGTCATTTTTGCTCTGAAGTTGTGGAAATACTATTTATACGGAGAGCGTGTGGAGATCTTCATAGACCACAAGAGCTTGAAGTATGTGTTTACCCAAAAAGAGCTGAACATGAGGCAGAGAAGATGGTTGGAGTTGATGAAAGACTTCGACATATCATTGCAGTATCATCCAGAGAAGGTGAACGTAGTTACGGATGCATTGAGCAGGTATCCGGTAGCTATGTGCCTGACTACAGATCGTTATCTTCTGGCAGATCTAGAGAGCTTGGGCATTGAGGTGATAGTGCCTGGAGTTGAGATGCAGATGTGGGGACTACAGATTCAGTCAGAGTTGGTAGACCGTATCAGGGCTACATAGTTTGAGGATGAGTCCCTGAGGAGCATCAGGGCGCAGGTTCAGATGGGTTTAGCAGACGACTTCACCATTGCTGATGATGGTTCATTGCGGCACGGTACCAGGTTGTGTGTGCCGAGTGGATCGTTGCGCGAGGAGGTTCTCCAGGAGGCGCATCGATCCCAGTACTCTATGCATCCCTGTGCCAACAAGATGTATAGAGATCTGAGACAACATGTATGGTGGTACGGGACGAAGCGGGAGGTAGCGAACTTCATATCCCGATGCTTAGTGTGCCAGCAGGTGAAGGCAGAGAGGCAGAGGCCAGGAGGATTACTCCAGCCGCTACCCATTCCGGAGTGGAAATGGGAGCATGTGACCATGGATTTTGTTTTTGGACTTCCCCGTTCTCCAGGCGGAAAGGATGCGATTTGGGTCATCGTGGACAGGTTGACCAAATCGGCCCACTTTCTACCATTCAAAGTGGGTACGTCTACAGAGAGACTAGCAGAGATGTATGTGCGCCAGATAGTCAGACTGCATGGAGTTCCAGTGAGCATAGTATCAGATCGGGACAGTCGCTTCACTTCGCATTTCTGGAGGAGTCTGCAGGCTAGCTTGGGCACCCAGCTCAAGTTTAGTACTGCATATCACCCGCAGACAGATGGTCAGTCAGAGAGGACCATTCAGACACTTGAGGACATGCTTCGGACTTGTGTTTTGGATTTCAGAGGCTCTTGGGAGGATCACTTGCACTTGGTAGAGTTTGCTTACAACAACAGCTACCAAGCCAGTATCGAGATGTCACCGTTCGAGGCGTTGTATGGACGGAGGTGTCGCACTCCGTTATCATGGGATGATGTAGGTGAGAGAGCTTTGCTTGGCCCGGAGATGGTGGTTGATGCAGCGGAGAAGGTCAAGCTCATTAGAGATAGACTTCGGGTGGCGCAGGACAGGCAACGGCATTGGGCCGATAGCCACCGGAGACCTTTGGAGTTCGAGGTATAGCTTAGAATCTAGATTTTGTTCTTGTGTTTGCTTGTGATTGCTTGTTTTAGACTAAGTGCAGAGACCTTGTTTGTGCTAGGTTGGAGATCTGGTGTTCCTGAGGATTTCTCCGACGCGGGGCACTATTCGTTTCGGTGGAGGCGGGAAGCTTAGCCCACGTTTCGTCGGACCCTTCCGTGTCCTCGAGAGGGTCGGCGCCGTGGCATATAGGCTTGAGTTGCCGCCTACGCTGGAGGGAGTTCATGATGTGTTCCACGTGTCGCAGTTGAGACGGTACATGGCGGATCCCAGTCACGTATTGGATCACTCGGAGATCGCGGTGGGCCCTACTCTTAGCTATCCAGAGCAGCCGGTGGAGATTCTGGATCGGCGGGAGAAGGTGTTGAGGAACCAGACTATTCCCTTGGTTCGCGTCGCGTGGAGGCATCACTCTCCAGGGGAGTCGACCTGGGAGAGGGAGGATGAAATGCGCGAGCGATACCCCTATCTCTTCGAGCCCTAAGGTATGGTTCTTTTCTTGCATTCCTGTCCTAGTTTCGTCTTTTAATTTCGAGAACAAAATTATTTTAAGGAGGGTAGACTTGTCACTACCCAATTCTAGAAAATAGGGTATTTTTTTTATTTGATAAATAGTGGATTGTATTTAATTAATTATATTTATATTTATTTAGTGCTTATTTTATTTTTTTAATAATTGTTTTAGGGTTTTGGCTAGCCTGGACCCACGTCAGACCCTAGTGGACCCATGTTCGACCCAGCCCACACCCTTGTGAGAATTATTTTAGGGCTTAAAATTATTTATTATATTTTTAGAAGGTTAGTGGGAGAGATTTGGAGTTAGTTTGAGTGTTTTTGGAACCCGAAACCCAAAACCAATTTAGGGGAGGGTATTTTTGGCATTTGGAGCTTTGGAGAACCCCTTTTTACACAAGGCTGGCCCTACCTACCCCTCTCATCCGTGAACCAGCAGCCCCATTCCTGTGAGCAGCCCTCTTCTTCCCCTTTGTTCATTCCACTCTTCTTCTTCTTCATTTCTTCTTCTCCACTTCTTCTTCCTTCTTCCTTCTTCTCCAAGGTGAGTTCCCTCTTCCATTTTTCTTCTTTCTTCTTTCATTCCTTCTTCCTTAAGCTAACCCTAACCTTACATTTTCCCTAACCTAGGTGTGAGGAGCTTAGATCTAGTGTGGGAGCTAGAGTTGGTGGCTTGGAGCTTGAGGGAGGTGATTTCTAGGGGTTGTGAGACTTTGGCCTTGGGATTCCAACTCCCAAGAGGTAAAACCTAACTTTCTCCTTCCTAATTATTTTGTGTAGTATAATTAGTGTTGTAGAACCTTCATAGACCCTAACCCTACCCGTAGGAGGAAGTTGGAACTAGTTTGGGTGAGTTTAGAGACTTTGACATTAGGTTTTGTGTCGAATTCGGGTGGAATCCAAATTTGCCCAATTTTGGGTGATGCCCTAGGTTAGATGGACCTAGGTAGACGTTGTCGGGTGTCTAGAGGGTGAGTGCGTGTCTCCGTTCGGACACGGGAAGCCGCGTCGCGGAGAAACGGGCGTTTCGGGCAAAATTGGGGCTTTTCGTCGTCACCGATTCTAAGTGCGTGCGCGTTTCCGCCACGGACCTAGAATCGATGTGGGAGCACATTTTCTAGGATCTAGACATCGTGTAGAGTGCATGGGTAAATTTTGGGCCGATTCCGAGTTCGTTTGGTGTGCGTTTCAGGAGGTTTTCCGAGCCGCGCACCACGTGTTCGTCGAAATGACCGAACGGCCATTTCGACTTGGTTTTCTCGTTTCGGGCTTGTGCACGCGTTGGGTTAGTATCGGAGAGTATGTGCTAGAGTTTTTGAGTTATATTTTATATATTTTAGGGTATTGGTGAGTGTCGGGGTCGTTGGGCGTGAGTGGGGCGTGTGGTTTGGGTGTTGTTGTGTGTTGTGTTGTGTTAGTGTATATGTATCTATATATATATATATATATATATATATATATTTATATATATATGTATGTGTGTTTATGTATATATATTTATATATATATATGAGTGTATTTAGATCTATGTGCTTGTGTGTGTATATATATATATATATATATATATATATATATATATATATATATATATATATATATATATATATATATATATATGTGTGTGAGTGTGCTTGTGTGTGTGTATATGTATATATATATTTTGGGTGTAGGTATATATATATATATAGGTGAGAGTGTGTGTAGATATATATATATATTAAGTGTATATATATATATATGTAGCTATGTATATATATTTATGTGTGTGTGTGTTGTTAATATTGTGTGTGAGTGTGTGTATTAGTGTGTTTGTGAGTGTGTAGGTGTGTGTGTTAGTGAGTGTGTTAGAGTAGATATAAGTGTATATATATATAGGTATCTAGTTGATATATATATAGATATATATGTATGTATATATATATATATAGGATGATATATATATATGTATAGGGGGGTGTGTGTGTGTGTTTGTGAGAGGAAGGGTGTAAAACCCATAAGGTATATTAAAAACCCTTTTCTTTTTAAACCCAAAGCCCAATATCCAAACCCATACCCACTAGACTAAGTCAGAACCAACCCCCGTAATTCCTCCCCCACTCCCGGATCTGGAAACTACCTCCCCCTCACGTACTTATTCCCACTCCCAGAGAACTTTTTCTCAGGACCTCACATTTTCTTCCTCTATTTCTTCTTCCTCCCTCCTCCTTCTCACCCCGACCGGCCATCCCCGCACGAGCACCCCCTTCGGCCAGCAGCCGGCTGCGCATCCCGCGCGGTTCCGGCGACCCCCGAGCCGGCGCCAGCCCGCGGCCCCGGCGCCTCTCTGCAGCCGCCCCGCTCCAGCACCACACACCCCTGCGCGGCCTCCCCGGCCGGCCAGCGCCCCGCACGCCTCCCCGCGCGGCTTCTCCGCGTGTCCCGGCACTCCCCCGCGTCCGTCCCCGATCCCGTCTGTGCCCGATCCCGAGTCCGAGGCCTCCCCTCGGTGCTCCTCTATCAACTTCCCGGTAGGTGCCACTATCAGAACGTACTGTTCCTTCCAAAACCATTCTCCTGTCCGACCGGGACTGACAGAATAAAGCTCTGTCAATCCCGGGATAGCTTAGAAATTGATAGGTTTAAAGTTAATTAAGAAGATTAATGTTAGTTTAGTTATTGGTTTGTTAATTAATTAACGATTTGATATAACGATCTTCAATACATATATTAGTTATTTATATAATAAAAACCTTATTAAATATTACGTAGATTAGTAATTATTTTGTATATATTTCTAAAATGATTTTTAGTATTCAAAATATAATACGTTAGTATTTAAAATAAGTTTTCCAAAATATTATTCTCTTACAAATTGATCTGTAATATTACCAAAATAAAATTAAGTAATATTTTCCCCTTAAGCCTAGTTTATTAGAAATAAATTGATTGCTAAAACAAATGATATTATTTTATTATAATCGTTATAAAATAACTAAGTACTTTCCTATTTTATCTTATTAGAAACAAAATGATTTTTTAAAATATTAGTATAATATTTTAAATAAGTATATCTAAAACGTATTCATTAATTTTCGCGTATTCGCATCTTTATTTCTTTTTACCAAAGATTAGTGTTTAAACGAAACAAATATAAATAAATGCTATTTCTTTTAATAAAATAGAAAACCGTTTATTTACCTTATTAAAAACAGAAATACGATATTTTGCCTTAAAATAAAATGTAATATTTTCTACGATAAAATAATAAATAAGTTTTATTATTAAAATTGTTTTTGTTTTACTAAATTGCTATTACAAATTATTATTAAAAAATCGATCGTTGGATTAAATCATTAACTTAGTTAACTAATCAAGTCAGATTAAAACCCTTTGATTTAATTCTAAAATCAGATTATTAATAAATGTAGGTTCCTGTAACTAAGGTTGAGACCGTCGCGACATCTCACTCGCGTCACCAACCAAATCCAGGCAAGTTTCATATAATTCAAACCTGTATTTTAGTTGTAATTAAATATGTTGCATGTCATATAGATATTTTGTGACGACACTTGATTCACAGAACCGACTGATTGACTGATTGATTGACTTATTGACTCATTGACTCATTGACTCATTGATTATTGCCTTGGGAACTGGGGAGTAAAGTTAGCACCCGTGGTCAAAGCCCCCTTATTGCCTCATTGTGGATAGCTGAAGTCCAACCTCACTGGACTGACGCCGGACCGTGTTCACTAGAACACATATTGCCTCCAACCCCAACCGGCCACGGGACGCTACCTTTCTCAAAACACTTTTAGTGATTGTAGTTGTCATCAATTGCTTCATCGACATTTACTGTTCTTGTCTCATATTTGTTTCATACAAAATATAAATATTGTTCAAAACTATTTTATTGCATCATTTTAATTATCATTAAAATGCTGGAATTGGATATATGTTCTTGCTCCCTCCTGACTGGAGATTAACATTTTAGGTGATTACGGTGACGATGAGGTGTATGACACATTTTATGGTCCGGACCAGAGTACTGAAGGTCTAGCTGAACCTAGCCAGGAGGCCGATGTTTAGTTGTTTCCCTTTAAATTCCAAGTTGTAATAATCAGGGTTGAAGTAATAACTCTGGACCATGTTTTGCTTGATAATTGCTTGTAAAAGAATTTCTCTTTCGGACTTAGCAATAAAATTAAATTTCCTTCATGTATTCTAGATGTCTGTGTGTTACTACGGATTGATACAGCTTACTGCCGCCGTCTCACAATGGTGCAGGCTGGGCATGATCCGACTGGACCTAGATTATTGGGATCGGGTCGTGACATGTTTTCAGTGGTGGCCCATGCAGGTCTCGAACCTGCGACCTTCGAGATATTAATTTTGGAGGGTCAGCACTGCATATCACCCACAGACCGACGGACAGTCAGAGAGAACCATCCAGACGTTAGAGGATATGCTGAGATCTTGCGTCCTGGATTTTGGAGGGTCATGGGAGGACCACCTACACTTGGTAGAGTTTGCTTACAACAACAGCTACCAGGCCAGCATCGGCATGACTCCTTTTGAGGCTCTGTATGGACGTCGTTGCCGCACTCCCTTGGCTTGGGACGACGTAGGAGAACGAATCATGCTGGGACCTGAGATGATTACAGATGCGGCTGAAAAAGTCAAGGTGATCAGAGACAGACTTCGGGTGGCTCAAGATCGTCAGAAGCATTGGGCGGACAGCCGTCGCCGACTTGTGGAGTTCAAAGCAGGTGATAGTGTCTTCGTCAAGATCTTCCCCACCAGAGGAACTATCCGTTTTGGCAGAGCTGGGAAACTGAGTCCCAGGTATATCGGCCCATTCGAGATATTGAGCAGAGTTGGAGAGGTGGCATACAGAGTGGCGTTACCACCTAATCTTGAAGGCGTGCACAACGTCTTCCATGTATCGCAGCTGAGGCATTACATTCCGGACCCGAGCCACATCTTGGATCATTCAGAGTTGGAGATTGGACCAAGTCTTACAGTACCAGAGCAGCCAGTAAGGATCGTAGACCGTATGGAGAAGTAGTTGCGGAACATCGTGATTCCACTGGTCAAGGTTCAGTGGCTTCACCACTCCCCAGGCGAATCCACCTGGGAACGAGAGGCTGAGATGAGGCAGAAGTACCCTCATCTGTTTTAAGGTATGTTTACCCTTGTTTTCCCTTCAATTGTAGTTAATTTCGAGGACGAAATTCTTTAAGGAGGGAAGGTTGTAAAACCCATAAGTTATATTAAAAACCCTTTTTTTTTTAAACCCAAAGCCCAATATCCAAACCCATACCCACTAGACTAAGTCAGAACCAACCCCCGTAATTCCTCCCCCACTCCCGGATCTGGAAACTACCTCCCCCTCACGTACTTATTCCCACTCCCAGAGAACTTTTTCTCAGAACCTCACATTTTCTTCCTCTTCTTCTTCTTCCTCCCTCCTCCTTCTCACCCCGACCGGCCATCCCCGCGCGAGCACCCCCTTCGGCCAGCAGCCGGCTGCGCATCCCGCGCGGTTCCGGCGACCCCCGAGCCGGCGCCAGCCCGCGGCCCCGGCGCCCCTCTACGGCCGCCCCGCTCCAGCACCACACACCCCTGCGCGGCCTCCCCGGCCGGCCAGCGCCCCGCACGCCTCCCCGCGCGGCTTCTTCACGTGTCCCGGCACTCCCCCGCGTCCGTCCCCGATCCCGTCTGTGCCCGATCCCGAGTCCGAGGCCTCCCCTCGGTGCTCCTCCATCAACTTCCCGGTAGGTGCCACTATCAGAACGTACTGTTCCTTCCAAAACCATTCTCCTGTCCGACCGGGACTGACAGAATAAAGCTCTGTCAATCCCGGGATAGCTTAGAAATTGATAGGTTTAAAGTTAATTAAGTAGATTAATGTTAGTTTAGTTATTGGTTTGTTAATTAATTAACGATTTGATATAACGATCTTCAATACATATATTAGTTATATATATAATAAAAACCTTATTAAATATTACGTAGATTAGTAATTATTTTGTATATATTTCTAAAATAATTTTTAGTATTCAAAATATAATACGTTAGTATTTAAAATAAGTTTTCCAAAATATTATTCTCTTACAAATTGATTTGTAATATTACCAAAATAAAATTAAGTAATATTTTCCCCTTAAGCCTAGTTTATTAGAAATAAATTGATTGCTAAAACAAATGATATTATTTTATTATAATCGTTATAAAATAACTAAGTACTTTCCTATTTTATCTTATTAGAAACAAAATGATTTTTTAAAATATTAGTATAATATTTTAAATAAGTATATCTAAAACGTATTCATTAATTTTCGCGTATTCGCATCTTTATTTCTTTTTACCAAAGATTAGTGTTTAAACGAAACAAATATAAATAAATGCTATTTCTTTTAATAAAATAGAAAACCGTTTATTTACCTTATTAAAAACAGAAATACGATATTTTACCTTAAAATAAAATGTAATATTTTCTACGATAAAATAATAAATAAGTTTTATTATTAAAATTGTTTTTGTTTTACTAAATTGCTATTACAAATTATTATTAAAAAATCGATCGTTGGATTAAATCATTAACTTAGTTAACTAATCAAGTCAGATTAAAACCCTTTGATTTAATTCTAAAATTAGATTATTAATAAATGTAGGTTCCTGTAACTAAGGTTGAGACCGTCGCGACATCTCACTCGCGTCACCAACCAAATCCAGGCAAGTTTCATATAATTCAAACCTGTATTTTAGTTGTAATTAAATATGTTGCATGTCATATAGATATATTGTGACGACACTTGATTCACAGAACCGACTGATTGACTGATTGATTGACTTATTGACTCATTGACTCATTGACTCATTGATTATTGCCTTAGGAACTGGGGAGTAAAGTTAGCACCCGTGGTCAAAGCCTCCTTATTGCCTCATTGTGGATAGCTGAAGTCCAACCTCACTGGACTGACGCCGGACCGTGTTCACTAGAACACATATTGCCTCCAACCCCAACCGGCCACGGGACGCTACCTTTCTCAAAACACTTTTAGTGATTGTAGTTGTCATCAATTGCTTCATCGACATTTACTGTTCTTGTCTCATATTTGTTTCATACAAAATATAAATATTGTTCAAAACTATTTTATTGCATCATTTTAATTATCATTAAAATGCTGGAATTGGATATATGTTCTTGCTCCCTCCTGACTGGAGATTAACATTTTAGGTGATTACGGTGACGATGAGGCGTATGACACATTTTATGGTCCAGACCAGAGTACTGAAGGTCTAGCTGAACCTAGCCAGGAGGCCGATGTTTAGTTGTTTCCCTTTAAATTCCAAGTTGTAATAATCAGGGTTGAAGTAATAACTCTGGACCATGTTTTGCTTGATAATTGCTTGTAAAAGAATTTCTCTTTCGGACTTAGCAATAAAATTGAATTTTCTTTATGTATTCTAGATGTCTGTGTGTTACTACGGATTGATACAGCTTACTGCCGCCGTCTCACAACGGTGCAGGCTGGGCATGATCCGACTGGACCCAGATTATTAGGATCGGGTCGTGACAAAGGGGGGGAGACCAGACTGCACAGCAGCAGCCAGCTGCTGCTGCCTGCACAGCAGCAGGAAGCTGCAGCAGCAGCAGCAAGGCTGCAGTAGCAGCAGCATCATCAGCAAGAGCAGCAGCATCAGCAGTAGCTAGGAGCAGCAGCAGCAGGAATAAGAAGCCCAGCAGTAGCTAGAATAGCAGGGAGCAGTAGGATTAGTGAGGGAGGTTTAAATATATCAATAGATAGATAGATAATAGTTAGAGTAATAGTTAGATAGATATATAGATAAGTAGATAACTATATAGATATTAGTATTATAGATAGATAAGATATTAGATACATAGATAGATGGCTAGATTAATAGATAGATAGCTAGGTATTTAGATAGATAGATACTAGATAGGTAGATAACTAGATACTTAGATATACCTATCTAAGATATAGATATCTATATACCTATAAGTTACATATATATATATATATATGTTATGTTAGGTAAGATAATGGGTATTGGGTATATATGTGTAGATATATATGTATATAGGTAGATACCTACTTAGATATATATAAATATAGTAGATATCTATATTACCTAGCCTAGATTAATAACTAGGTGCATAATTAGTAGCTAGATAGCTAGTTAGAGGGTTTTAGAGCGAAACCTCAATACCTTGAGATACCGAGGTATCTCGATACCTTGAGATATTCAAGGTATTGAGTTTCGAGCGGGGTATTTGAGCATTAGCCTAGGAAATGTCTTGAAATGATTTTTATATGTTTATATATATATATAATTACGCGTGCTAGCATAGGTTTTAGCGGGTTTAGGCGGGGTGCGTGGCCTAGGGCGAGGTATCGGATACCGAGGGTATCCCGGTATCTCGATTAGGCGAGTTTGTGAGTTTAGTATCTTAATGAGCTCGGTTTGACCTAGAATTTCAGGGGCACCCTAGTTTGACCTAGCTTTGACCATAATTGTCCCCGTTGACCGTAAAAGTCAATGTTTGACCTAGTTTTGACCTAGAGTTGACTTTTTGGACCCCGGGTTGACTTTTTGACCCGATTTTTATCGGTTTGACCCGTTTGACCTAGAATAGCCCTAGAAGCCTATTTTTAATTATTTTGTATCAGTTTAAATGCTTAGAACCCTGTTTAATTCTGCTTTTCGCATTAGGTCCTTGCGACATCGGTCCGGATCTCGATCCTCATCAGTTGCTCAGGACATCAGGCGAGTACCTACCTCTGATAGTTTCTATTTCATGATAGCGTTTATATCACCTGTTCTAGAACTGTAATACTTGATTCTGACACATTGTTACACGAGCTGGTACTAGTGGATCCCGTCATGAGATTCGGGTATTGACACATTGTTACACGAGCTGGTACTAGTGGATCCCCTCATCAGTTACCCGAAGCACATGAGATTAGCACATTGTTACACGAGCGTTTATATCCCCCTTACCGTGTTCAGCGGGTACTCTATCACGTGTATTTTATCATGTGCTTCGGGTATTGATTCTCATGTGCTATCATGTGATTATTGTGCTCTCGTCTTCGTGTGTGCGAGCTATTATCATGTACGTAGCGTGTTGTGGTTGGATCCAATGGTATTAGTGGGGGAGGGGAGTAGTGAGTTGGTTATGTGATCAAAGCCAAACAGTATTCATGTGTATGTCGGTTATGCAACTCACGTATAACGGAGTTATCATAGTGTTTTTTATGTGCAACCTAAGCCGATCACATAACAAACTTGTGCTCAAGGCACTTAGATAGTATTCATGTTTCTCACCTGCAGTTACTTTTCCACTACTTGTATTGTTCTCCAGTTTACATTGCAGCTACTTATTGTGCTCCAGCATATATTTATTTCCTGTGCATCTTGATTACTTTTCTATTGCTCGTCATATACACCTTACCATGCATTTGGAGTTGCTTTCAGAGTTATGTACTTCGTTCCAGTCCTGACTGGGTATATTTTTTCCAGAGGATCCTGAGGACTATTGCCCGACGTTCTACGGGCCGGGTGTTGACGACTGTTGTGACCCCGTGATCGAGGAGGAGTGCGCCGAGGAGACGCCTATAGCACCCTAGTTAGCTAGGTGGGTTCCTGGGTTATTTCCAGTGGTTTGTATTTTGGATGACTGTACTTATTCTTTTGATGCTGTGATGTTGTAGCTATTTTAGCTTGGACAGTATTATTTTGGATTGTCTTGCTCTCTTGGTTCTGTTTCCTTGTTTATATCATATCGTGCTTTATTTCTTTCCCTAGATTTTGTGATTGAGAGTTCATATATATATTGTGCGTGGTTGCCTCCTTTGGAAGAGGATTTTGATATATATATATTGCGTGGTTGCCCTCCTTTTGGAGAGGTCATGCCGGATTTTTCTGTGAGATATAGATAGATATGGTTGACCTAGAACGGACCTTTACAGCATTCTACCGCCGATTCTGCGGCGTAGGCTGGACGTACCCACGGCTCATGCCCGATTTTTGGGTGCGGGTCGTGACACAAGATGCCAAAAAAATTATTGCCCGGATTGACGTCTTTGTAGTTCGAAGATTTGATACACAAACAACTGTTTTTTGTGGAATCAAGATCCAGAAAGCTGTCTCTGATAGGAGCATTTGTTGACTTGAACATGAACCCATTCACACAGAAACTTGGCCTTTTACGGCAGTAATTGGTCCCTTGGCTAGAGTTCTAATAGATTCAGTCTCGGGTGTTATTAGACGATCGACCTAAATACCAAAGTAGCGATAGTAAGTTATTTGTTTTGCAAGTACAGAAATAAAAAGTAATTACCAAGCATCTTACATATGCGCTCAACCAAGAAGGAAAATGGCATCTCATATCTTGTTCTACTTCTTTGTCTGTTATGTAGGGTCAAACCGACCTCAATTCATCATTATATGTGCTGAAAAATAATGAAGCAACTGCTGATTAGTAGCATAATAGTATCTTATACTATTACATTGAGATGATGTAAACGTGGACGTATTAATTACTTACCCCTCTCGCTTCTCCACTTCATCCTCGTCGCAATTGAGTAATATATACAATTGAGCAACCCTTAGCTCATCGTCATTCAAATATCTCTTCTTCATTTTTCCCGAAGGCTTTCCGGACGCATTGAATACTTTGAGTATTGCATCATTAGATTCTTGATATACGTCATCGTTTCTCGGAGCTTTCGTCCTATTAGTAGCAACATGTGGTTTGAAATACGTCGAGCAAAAGTTTGTAATCTCCTCGAGAACATAAGCTTCACAAATAGAGCCCTCAACCCGTGCCTTATTTTTTACCTTTCTCTTTAAGTGATTCAGATGCCGCTCGAAGGGGTACATCCACCGATAACCGACAGGACTACCAACACATGCCTCATAGGAAAGATAAATTGGCAAATGCTCTATAGAGTCGAAGAATCCAGAAGAAAATACCTTCTTGAGCTTACATAGTGTTACCGCAATGTCCTTATCTTGCTTTTCTAGACGATCGACGAACAACTTAGTATAACAAAGATCTCTGAAGAATATGCTCAGCTCTGTCAATGGGTCCCAAACAACCTACGGTAAGAATTCTCGAAATGCAATCGGAATTAACCTCTCCATGAATACGTGACAATCGTGGCTCTTCATACCCACCAGTTTGTTCTCCTTGAGGTCGACGCATCTTCTTAAGTTCGACACGTACCCGTCTGGAAACTTTAGACCCTGAATCCACCTACAAAGTCTACCTTTATCCTCTTTCTCCAGTGAGAAAACTGACTTAGGTTGTTTAACTTTCCATTCCCCTCCTCTATCAAATGCAATGCAGGACGTCTACATATTTCTTCTAAGTTCAACCTGGCCTTCGGATTATCTTTCGTCTTTTCCTTTACCTCTATTACAGTATTAATTATGTTATCAAACACATTCTTCTCGGTATGCATGACATCAAGGTTATGTCTGATCAGATTGGTGCTCCAATATGGCAGATCCCAGAATATACTCATCTTCGTCCAGTTATGGGTGCGACCAAATCCGTCACACTTGTACCCCTTAGCAGGCTCTTCGATAGCACTTGGTAAATCTTTTACCTCTTCCCATATCATGCATCCGGGCTACCTTGGCGGTGGATTGGCCTTCTCCATAACTCCCGCACGAAAAGCATTCCGGTTCCTCCGGTACGGATGATCCTTCGGCAAAAATTGTCGATAATAACCGAAGAAGCACGGTTTGCCTCCGTGTTTTAAACGGAAAGCCTGAGTACGGTCCATGCAATACGGACATGAGAGACGATCATGGGTGCTCCATCCCGAAAATATTCCATAGGCCGGAAAGTCGTTGATGGTCCACATAAGTGCTGCCCTCATCTGAAAATTCTGCTTTCTAGAAACATCATACGTGTTGGCACCTACTTCCCACAGCTGATTCAACTCATCTATCAAAGGCTATAAATACACATCGATGTTCCTCTTCGAATTGTTCGGACCCAGGATAATAACGGTTAGGAACATATACGGAGTCTTCATGCACATCCAAGGCGGTAGATTGTACGGAGTGACGATCACAGGCCAACACGAATACTGGGAGCCCAAAAGTCCGAATGGGGTAAAACTGTCAGAGGAGAGTCCCAATCTGACATTACGCGCTTCCTCGGCAAAATTTGGATACTCTCGATCAAAGTGCTTCCATGCTTCTCCATCAGATGGATGATCCAATACTCTTTCGATCTGTTTTCGCCTGTGCCAACTCATGTTTTCTGCAGTCTCCTTAACCATAAACAACCGCTGCAACCGCGGCGTCAAAGGCAAGTAGTGCATCGAATCGGCAGGCTTCCTTGCACTAATAGACTTTCCTCTAACAGTGGCCTTGTAGCGATCAGCACCACAGAATCTGTACACATCTTCATCCTTATCGTCTTTGTAGTACAACATGCACCCGTTGCGACATGCATCAATTTTTTCGTATCCCATCCAAAGCGATCTCACCATCCTCTTAGATCGATAGAAGTATTTAGGCAACTTTGCACCCTCGGGCAAGATCTCTATAATCAAATCGAGCAGTCGATTATAGCATTCTTGCGACATGTTAAAATCGGACTTGATGCTCAATAATCTTGTAACCACCTCCAACGGTGAATGATCCCCACAACCAGAATATAGTAGAGTCCTTGCATTCTCCAGCAACTCCATAAACTTTGCAGCATCGACATTCGGTGCCTCCTCAGCTGCATCATAATTGTCCGGATTAAAACTAGGTCCCACCACATCATAATTGTCCTGATTGAAACTAGGCCCCGCCGCATCATAAACCATGTTCATCAACCCGTCGTCGTAAGCATCGTGGTCGTGGACATCCATATACGGCTCCACGTAGGGTTCCGACTCCGATGCTAGAGATACAAGTTCTTTATGCGCGGTCCACTGATAGTAATTCGGCGTGAAGCCCTTCGAGTATAAATGATATGTAACTTTCACTTCTGGATGATATTTTCTGTTGCGACATCTCACACACGGACACTTAATTTTGGTACCGTCCATGTACTGAGGGAACGCCTTGGCGAACTGCAGGAACTGTTGTACACCCTCAATGAATTCATCCTGCACACCGCACATATCATCAGGATGACGGTTGTACATCCACGAACGATGACGCAGATAGTAATTCATATCCATTTCTAGATACTTCTGCAAAATTGACAGTATGTATCATATAAATCATTACATACAGTGGTTTATCACCTAACTTCATAACTTAACCGTACTATAAAAATTATAACTGATATAATACATACTTTCATTTATCAAAGTCTAAAATAAGCAATACTTTTATTTCATAACTGATATAATACATACTTTCACTCTAATTGAACTGCACTGCACTGATCACTCTTGCCAATTAAATCCCTGATACCACAGTATCAGTTAAGGGCTGTATTGGCATGTAACAAGTGACCGGTGAACACCTACCCGATACTGTGGTTATACATTGCATGATTAAAGTGTGAGTTTTTTTTCGAAATTCAAAGCCAAAAAGAGTGACTAATAACTTCCCAACTGAGTTTGTCATAGACCTTGGACATATCTATTTTCAGAGCAAATGAGCTATTCTAAGAGCTTTGTTTGGATATAGTGTGAAATAATTCCTGGGCTATTATCACATTGTCACATATTTGCCTTCCAGGGACAAAGGCATTTTGGAATGGAGATATCAATTTGTGGAGGACGAATCGAATCCGATTAGTCAAGATTTTAGTAATAGTCTTGTAGATGACAATGCAAAGTAAAATTGGTCGAAATTCAGTATGTGGAAGCTTTTGAAGATTGAGTAGCATCAGTATGTGGAAGCTTTTGAAGATTGAGTAATTTGTTCTCCCCTTCTTAATCTCTTCCTGGAGGTTACCAATCCGCTTCCTTCCCCAGTGTTTTGGAGTCGGCGAGATCTTTTTCAACTTAGTTTGGATGTCTGTATACTGCGCTACAGAGTTCCATTTGCTCTCGAACCGAACCCTAATCCCATGTCGAAAAACCTAACGCTAACCCTAACCCTAACCCTAACCCCATGTCAAAAAACCTAACCCTAACCCTAGGTCCTTATCGTGTCTGTGTCAGTGTGTGTGTGTGTGTGCCGTGCCTGTGTCACTGTCTGTATGTGTGTGTCGTGTCTGTGTCAGTGTCACATGTGTTCTGTGAGAGAGAGAGAGAGAAAGAGAGAGAGAGAGTTAGGGTACCTAGAGCTCGAGGAGGAGGAGGGGGATGCCGGAGTAGCCGCGGTGGAGAGGCGGTCGACGGAGCAGGCGGTCGATGGAGCGGGGGGGCGGAGGATATTTTTAGGTTTTGAATTTTTGACAGATGGGAAAAAATGAAACCGAGCCCTAATTAACCAAATTTTAGCGACGTTTAGCGACGTAAAAAAAAGACGTCGCTAAATTAAACTTTAGCGACGTTAATGACGTCGCTAAATACGTTGCTAAATATTTTTAATATAAACGTCGCTATATACGTCGCTAAACGTCGCTAACTTAGATATATTAGCGACGTGTAGCGACAAAAATTGAACTTATAGCGACTAATCTTTTAAAAACTGAATAAAAGTCGCTAAACGTCGCTAAATGTCGCCAATTAGCGACGTCTAGCGACGTTTTTACATGGAGTCGCTAAATTAGCGACGTTTTTACATGGAGTCGCTAATAAACGTCGCTAATCCCGCTTATTCTAGTAGTGGAAGAATGTGTGAGGAGGAGGCTTCGAACTTGGAGGTAGTTATAGGGAGGGAAGGGGAGGGGAGGGGGGGGGAAGTTGAGGGGATGGGGGGGTCTCCGAGAGAAGGGGAGGAGTCGTGGGTGGTCTCCGAGGAAGGGGAGGAGTCAGGAATCCGAAGCGGAGGGAAGACAGCGGCCCGCCAACTGAGTTGGCGAGCAGCCTCTCGAGGACTGCGCCCGCCAACTAAGTTGGCGAGTCCTCCTCCTCTCTGAAATTTCTTCCAACTTTTCCCTTTTTTTATAAATTTATATAAATATATTACTTTATATGAAAAAACATATTTTTTAAATTAATGCAATTTACAACCGTTGGATTACATATATTTTATTTATTTGACTTTTTTCAAATGATCTAAATGTAAAAATACAAAAGAAAAAAATGAAAAAAATAGCCTACTTGTCTTATCCTTATTGCAAGTTGAACTCATGAGTTCTTAACATAGACATAGGCAACATCAATTACAAAAGAGTTTCCTTTCATATATGGATCCTTTCTCAGCTTAATTCAAGAGGCAGGCACTAGTAGATCTCTGATCCTTCATGATCCTTCAGCATTTCATTAAACATGGACGGCCAGGAACAAGTAGCTTCCCGGCAGTATCATAGGCGATGACGCCGGAGAAAGCGGGGAGCTGGCACTTCTCTCCCATGAGTATGCCCCTCTGCCAAATGCACAACTCACCGCCGCCGCCAAAGTCTGTCCCTTGCAGCTGGACAGCACTACTGATGACCGGCTCACGGCGACGATAGTACTTTAATGTCAGCCGTCGCCGCCAATACTGCCCCGAGTGAGAAGCGCAGCCCATAACCAGGAAGGCGCACACCACCACGAACGCTGCTGCCGCCAAGAGGTAGGGATTCATGAATCCGCTCACTGCCATGGACGTAATGTTGTTGAAGACAAGTTGGCGCGGCATTGGCGATGTGTTCTTGAGCTAGCTTAGCTGATATATGTTTGTTTGCTTAGCCTTGCTTGAATGGCTTCTTCTCTATTTATATTGTCAAATGGAGGGAGGGAGGGTGATTTGGAGTTGTTAATTTTGGACTAGTGAGTGATTCAAGATTGGAGAAGGTGGAGAGTAGTGGTTAATCTGATCTCCGGCCCGCTCCCTTCAGTACTTCATCCAACTAATCCAGTTACATAAAATATTAAAAGTTTGCCTGAATATTTTTGTTCGGTTGAAAACTCTTTCTTCTACATATAGATCTGATCAGTCAACCTGAACCCAGGCCGAGGCCGTCGAGTTTTGGTTGCTGGACTCAAACTCGAGTCTTAGACTTTCATGCCAAATAAATATTTGTTCTCTTCCAGTTTATTTTTCGTCAATCCAATCGATTGTAGAACATAAAATGTAATGTATGGAAGCTTGCCCACAAAATCTTGTTTATTCAACAGGTTTGAACCGTTTATGAACATTACGCGAAGGATTCACAATTCTGGACAAAGTGAAATGGTGGGTTCACTCGGGGGCAGCCAGGTCCCAAGGGATCGTGGCTGCACCCCCCACTTTGACAACTTAGTTTCTAATTCGATAAAAGAATATATATATATATATATATATATATATATATATATATATTTTGTAGAATCTGAATGCAGTATTTAGCAAGCGATCGAGTTTATCGCCCAGAGAACTGGGGGACTCCAAGTACAATTGCAGCTTGAGCGGATTGCTGATCATGGACTTGATTGGTGTTATATGCGGTGGCTGCATCCATTGTTTCGTATCTTTAGGAATCTTACATCTGCGCTTCCATGTTGGTGCTCTCCCAAGTACTTCGTCAAGAAAGAAGAAAAAGGACAAGAAGAGCAATTCCTGGTTCTATTATTTCTGTTCAAGGTAGGATTCAGTATATAGGATCTAATGGTTTAATCACCTTCAGCTGTTGCAATTAGTAATCTAAAGTTGGGTTGAAATCTGGATCTAATTTATTCATTATCGATAATGGATCTAATGGTTTAATCATCAAATGTTTGATCAATGCTATCCCAGCACGAGCATTATGTTGGAAACGAAACGCGGAAACCGTTTCCCAAACCAGAGAAAAAATCACGGGACGATCGGAGTCAACCCTGAAGAACCTCCACTAATGGAATACATAGAATACACCATCTACAAGTTTCTCACTGATCCAACACGGATCACCGCAACTCTTTGGAACAGAAAATAGATTACAACCACGAATAAAAAAAAGAAATACCCCAAATTGATCTCCTTCTCCGAAACGGCATCAAATTCTTCTTTCTCCTCTCCAAAGTTGCAATGGCACTATTGCCACATTTTTTCTTCTCTCTTATTTTTCTTCTTCTTATATTGTTGTATATTGCATTAGCTTTTATATAAACCCTTACATAAATTAGGGTTTCCATATAAAAAATGTATATATGGAAATCAAAAACAATTATGAAAATTTAATTACATTCAATCATATATTTAATGAAAATCAAATCATAAATTAACTTGCCATAAATTAGAAATCCAATTATATGAAAAGTTAATAAATGAAAGATTCAATCATAAATATATAATTAAAGTCAAAGATGGAAATCCAATATAATATTTGCTTACCATAAATGTTTCAATACATGGCGCTCGATGCACTTTTCGAGCTTTTCTGACACACGGATGACGCTCGTCGCACTCCGGGGTATTCTCCACATAGGTTGGGAACCCCACTCACTCTAACAAATCTTCCCATTCACAACTATGTGGAGGGAGTCATCATCCCGACAATCCGCCTGCAGTACTCAAAATTTTTTCTTGGAAGAATCTTTGTGAACATGTCTGCTCCATTGTCATCTGTATGAACATTCTCAAACGCCGCTTGCTTCTTTTCAACGACATAACGTATCCAATGATATCGGGTCTTAATGTGCTTGGACCGGCTATGAAATGTCTGATTTTTCACAAGTTGAATTGTACTCTGGTTATTGCAAAGCAAAGGGTACTGCTCTTGCTTTAGCCCCATTTTCTGCAACAACTTCTTTATCCACAACAACTCCTTTCAAGCCTCCGTCACCGCAATGTACTCTGCTTCTGTCGTCGATAAGACAACACACTTCTGAAACCACGACTGCCACGATACTGCTCCACCAGCAAACATTATCATATAGCCCAAAGTCGATTGTCTCGTGTCTACATCTCCAGCCATATCAGCGTCGGTATACCCAACCAGCTTCGGCTCGTCACCACCGAAAGAAAGTCTTCAATCGACAGTGCCCTGAAGATATCGTAGAATTTACTTGTCCCCACTAAAGTGTACCCTTCCAGGATTGAAAGTATACATGCTAACTATGCCAACTGCATGAGCGATGTCTGACCTTGTACACATCATAGCATATATAAGACTCCCCACAGTTGAGGCATATGGAACCCGCTCTATATCTTTCTTCTCGTCCTCAGTAGATGGACACTGCTCCTTAGTGAACTTAAAGTGAGCCGCAAGGGCGTTACTCACTTTCTTCGACCCGTCCATCCCGAAACGCTAAAATACCCGGTGAATGTACTTCTTTTGGGACAAGTGTAGCAGCTTGGACTCTCTCCCTCGGTTGATCTTCATCCCGAGAATAGTCTTTGCTGAGTCCAAATTCTTCATAGAGAAATTTGCGCCCAATTGGCGCTTCAACTCCGCTATCCTAGTGGCATTCCGACCCACCAGTAGCATATCATCAACATAGAGCAGTAAAATGATAAAATTATCCTCAACAAAGTACCTCACAAATACACAGTGGTCTGAAATCGTCCGTGCATAACCATGCTCCCCCATAAACGACTCGAACTTCCTGTACCACTGCCTCAGAGCATGCTTTAGTGTAAGCACCCTAATTTTTTGAATTTAATATTTTTGGTATTCTAAAATTTTTGTGATTAAGGAAATTTTTATTTATTTTTAGCTAATTATAATATATATAGTATTCATAAATTTATAATTATGTGTATTTAATTATTAATATTGTACAAAAAATATTTTTGGGTGTATAACTATTATTAGAGTATTGCATATTTTTTTTGAAATTTATTGAGATCCAAAACTATTTTTAATGGCCATATATATATATATATATATATATATATATATAAAGAAAAGAAAAAAAAAGAAAAAAATCCAAACACATACCCATTAACCCAAACCCTACCCATAGCCCGAAATCCACTAACAATACTTCCCTCCCCACGTACAACAAACCACCCCCATCCCTTCTATATATATGCATGCACCTCAAACCCTAACCCTAAACCCTAACAACCACCCGCCGGAGCCGTCTGCACCGTCGCGCCGCACCGCCGGCCCCCTCCGCACACACAGCAGCCATGTGGCCCTCTCATTCTCGTGGAGATTTCGACCTCCTCGTTGATCCATTTTGCTCTCCGTCTTTGCTGCTATGTTCACAACGTAACCCTCTAGGATTTTTTTTAAGTGGAACGAATTTAGGCACCACAGTTTGATCAAAAAAATAGACCGGATGTTGGCCGAAAAACTGTTCGAAAATAGTTCAGAATTTCAGTCCAAGTACCCATGTTCATATCTAATTTTTTATCATCTCGTTAATTATTTTCAAAATATAATTGAAGGGACTTCTTCACAATATAACCAAAATTTTTACTGTTCTTTTAGTTTTTATTAGTTTGCTTTAATGGTTAAATTATTCTTGTTCCAAAACGACCAAAAACTTATTCTTAAAACACCCAAAATCTCTCGATACGGGGTGCGTCCCGCCAAACGAAATGACTTCGTCATGTGCGAGTTGCATCGAAAGGCGCGTAACGTAAACGCAGACGTGTGGACTTTTGCGAAACTTGATTTGGATGTGCGTGCACACCGGAATCAACGCGTATCCGTCAAAAAGTACAATATCGACATGTTCTGACGCTCGTCGTAACTTCGTGTGTGCTTATTATTTCGCAACAAAACTTACACCATCAGATTCGCAGCGTTACGCTGGTCCTGTGACCCAAATTTGGTTCGATTCTGAGAACGTTGACGAAATATCATTTTGTAGGCCCCACGGTTCCATATGATGGGCGATTTTATGATCGGCTTACCGGAATCCAGTTGTGGATGTTTTGTTAGGTTCGTATCATCGTTATGGACTCGTAGACACTAAGTTTAACAAATTTGGAGAACTTTGTCTTTGGTCTGTTTTACGGTACAAAGTGGACCACATGTGGATCCCGCTTTGACCCAAAACTGTCAATTTTATTCATGTGTCTAAATTGGACTTATGGGTAGTCAATCCTAGCTATTTCTAGTATTATGAGAATATTGGTGATGTTTGTTTCAGCATCTGGAGGTGTACGTACAGATTCCACTTTCCGATGAGAAGTTGATGGAGTTCAGAACCCAGACAAGTGTACCTTGCCATGATGTATCATAGTTCCTTGTCTTTATTATCTTATTTAGTTATTATAGTTATTTGATATGTGTGATTTGTGTGTTTACCCTAGGACCGTGAGACGTTACTTAGCGTCCGAATAAGATATTGGTGTCGACGCCGTATGCGGAGTCGAGTAACGTCACTTAGAGAGTTGATTCCACGATCAGATTTTTACGTGCTTGTTTTACCAAGTACACCATACCCTAGGAAACTTGACACTATTTTATGTGAAAGAATATTTCTTGAGTTATTCATGGTGATTCTGTATAGGATTACATGATTCGTGATATGAGACTTGCATATTATGTGGATATTATTATCACTCGTTCACTAGCTAGAGGTCATGATCTTGCGTGTTATGGACATGAGACGTTGTAGACATGAGACATGAGGTTACATTGGGTGGGGATAGACACACCATACTACAGGATGATTATTGATATATATACTATACTACTAGAGGTGTTGTGGCACATATACTGGAATCGTGATACTACTAGATGTGCCTTGGACTCTGTCTCAGATCTTTGGCACATATACTGAGTCTTGATACTACTTGCTGCTATGGGCTCCCCGATACAGAGCCTATAGTGGTTTCAGCCTGAGTATGAGTGATGCTCTCACGTGCATATCACTTAGATGGTTATAGTAGTTTACCCTTGAGTATGTGGTATTATACTGTTTTACTTTTGGCATGTTATTTCTTGTACCTTGTTACGTCCCTCTGAGGACCTGGTCCCCTACCAATTTTTGTAGCATAGATGGTTAAGGAGCCTTTGGAGTTGCTGATGGAGTTACTTGTCTTGTAGGCATTGGTACCAGGTACTTATATCATTTCTACCAGAGTTATGGTTATTTATTCATATTGTTTATTCATCTACTGATGTAGCCTAGTTTTATAGACTCATATTTCTTTCTCGAGTCTATTCGAGTTTGTGTGTTACTGGGCGGCCAACTTTAGCACATGTAGCTCATTCTTGTGTATTATGTTCATTGTGGATTGAGTCATAGATATTTATATTTACTTGATTATTTAGATAGTGACTATTATAATACAGCATATACGTATTCGAGTCAGACCAGAGTCTGATCGAATGCGTAGCTGGCATGTTACGTATTCCTAGTCTTACGTATTTTGGGACTGGGACATGACATATTTTTGTGGTGGCCCATGCAGGCCCTGATTATATCGTTTCGGTTACTTTCTGGTACCGAGCGAGCCTGTAATCAGGATTAGCAGTATTAGTATCTCAGTCCACAACTGATTTAAAAATTCCTTAGCATTTGATTATCGCCCTTGGACTTCATCATTGTACTCGTTTATTCCCCTCGACATCCTTATTATTGTTGATCATCTCTCCTTATTTCAAGGAGATGGACGTTCATGGACGGTGTTTCCTCCAGAAGCAGATCTTTGTCAAGGCGGAAGAAGATATGCTGGACATAAAGTTTTGAGAAGGTGGTTACCCTTAGTCGGGTAGATAGATAGGTTATTCCTATATGCCAGAGCCAGTGTAGATTGTTAGCATGAGAATTGAATATAGTATTAGAGGCCTAGAACTAATAAAACCTTGCCCTTGCTTAAGGTAGCAGTAATTTGAAAGTATTAGAATTTAGAAAGATGGTTTGATTCTAATGCACTAGAATACTTTATGGAATACCTAGCTAGATGCTGGGATTAGTTGTGGCCTATGATGGTGATACAAGGAATGATATTATGACCTTAAGAAATTGGAACATTACGTAGCAGGCCATAGTGGTTAAATATCTAGTTGTCTTGTGACTCTTAGTATCAAAACTAGATCTGATGACCCCCTTAAATTATTGATGACTATAAGTCTGGACTAAATAGACAGGTAGATTGCTAGACCTAATATTTGAGTAATTAGATAACTCGAGTACTAAAGTATAGCTTTCGAAATCAAATTAGATGTACTTGATTATTTGGGTTGTCAGTGTTAATTGAACAAGTGAGTTTCACCCGTGATTACTTGGGTGGATAAGCTAGTATCTGTGATAAAGCAAATAGGTTGAAGGATGAGAGTTTTGATAGAAGTTATAGTCTTGAGTTAGAAATAGTGAATTGCCTATAATATATGACAAGCTATAACAAGAGGGTAACCATATAGTTTGGATAACGTGTATACATGGAATAAACTAGAAGAAATCTTAGGTCCAAGGTGAAGAAGGTAGAATGGTGTAACAAGAAGAGATTTTCGAGGAGTATACGACCTTAATCAATTTAAATTAAGAGAAGGATCTAGGAATGACTAAAGATTTTATCACTCGGAAGTTTCCTAGAAGATCTATAATACGAAACGGAAAGTACTGGATCATGATTGGTGAAGCTTAAAGTTGAAAACAAGATTAACATACAAAAATGATATGAAGGTTAGTAGGAAACAAATGATAAGGGAAAGATATTGTGGTCGCATAATCCAAGGAGAAGGGATTATGGTATAGACTTGAGGGATAATAATTTTAGTATTTACGAATTATAATACTTCTAGAATTTGGAAATTTTAGTGCGAGTAAAAATTGTTAATCAAACTCGGAGTAATATGAACTTCAAGAAATTAAACACTGGTTCAGAATCACATACTAACTTGATGATTATTCTGTAGAGGATTATCACAAGACCATTAGATTATAGATTTACACATTGTAGGAAAGTATAAATGGAAGATAGAAGTCTTATAGGAATGATAGTTGAATATTGTGGATTTACACGTAAACTGATTAGGGCTAGGAATTTAGATTTTTAACTAATAGGGTATGAGTTTGCTGGACCTATCCTTAGTAGTAGGTGATGAGAACATATTTCCAATGTACCATAGCCGATGGATTTTTGGAGTTTAGAAATTTTATCATCTCATTAAGTTCAAAGAATTTCCACTCAAGATAACCATGACATCATGCTTGTGTAATATTGTAGTAGCCTAGCCGGAATATTCTCATAAGGAAGATAGCTTTTAGATGGCAGAGATTAGACGAACAACAGTACAGAAAGATAGACAATAGAATGGAGTAAGTTGTACGAAAACTGGTAGGCATTCCAATTGTCACACCCCAGTCCCAAAATACAAGGGACTAGGCCACGTGGCAATGGCCAGCTGCGTACCAGGGGACTCCAGTCCGACTCTGAATACGTATAATCTGTAAATGAGGGTTACTATCTAGATAACACGTTCTATATGTCTATGTCTCAAACCACCAGAATATGTAATAAAGAAAGGACAACATGTATCAGGTGTGCACCCCACACTACACTCGTCCGAATAGACTCGAAGAAAAATAATATGAGTCTACAAATACTAGGCTATACTAGCAAAAAATAAGCAAAGATCAATATACCTGAACAATAAAGAAATGAATACGAATATCGAGTAACAATACCTGTATATCGGTATAATACTCCTCAGCAGTTCCAGTCTCCCGACATCAATCGACCCTACAATCTGGCAGGAAACCAGGTCCTTAGAGTGACGTAACAAGGTACAAAAACAGTATGCCATAGTATAACAGAAAGAAATAAGTGCAACGCCGGTGTAATCTAGGATAACCACCTAAGTGAGACACAACTTTGAAGATAATGTTCGATGCGTGGGCTTTCCAAATATAAAACCGTAGCTCCGAGGCACAGAGATACACGGGGCGTACCATAGCTCCGACCACAGAGTCACACGGGTGATACTACGACTCCGGATACATAAATAATACATAAATAGAAATATATACATATATATATAGCGCGTGCAAAGTAGCCCAAATGTCTAGTAACTATATTCCCCTCCCAATGCGGTCAACGAGTGCTCGTTGAACCTGAACCTCTATCTAACAGTCTCGTCATACTAAAGTAACTATCAACAATTACGACCCTAAAGTCATCACAGATTTTGTTCATGCTGACACAATCAGGATACAGGAAGTCTAGTACGATGACGGTGTCTGAATGTGTCCTAGGGTTACGATGTAACCAAATAGGTACATCAAGGTATCGCAAACATCTATCAATCGATACTAGACGTTACCAACGAACGTCTATACCCGGTTATGACCTAGACGCTAAGTAAAAATTCCTATCCAAAGCATGCACAATGCATAGATAAAATAAATAGTAAATCTGGAACTGAGATACAGGATGGCAAGGTACACTTGCCTGGAAGCCAGGCGAAGATTCGAACCCGAACTCGCCAAGGAAGTAGTAGCTCAAGATGAAAACTGGAGCAGATGACTTCGGATGTTGTCACAAATATCACCAAAAGTTTCAAAATGAGTGACATACTCAGAAAAGCATATGAATACGTCCAATTTGGACACAGTGGCAAAAATGTAATTTCTGGTCAATACCGGGGTCCACAAGTGGGCCCCAAAAAATGTGTCAGAGACAAAGTTCTCCAAATTTGTCAAACTTAATGTCTACGAGTCCAGAACGATCTTATGAACCCAACGAAACATCCAAAACTGGATTCTGATGAGCCAATCATGAAATTGCCCGTCATGTAGAACCGTAGGGCCCACGAAATGACGTTTCATCAACATTCTTAGAATCGAACCAAACTTGGGTCACAAGACCAGCGTAATGCTGCGAATCCGATGGCGCAAGTTTCGTTGCGAAACAACAGGCACACATAAAATTAGGATGAGTATCAGAACACGACGATACGGTACTTTCTTACGGATACGTGTTGTTACTGGTATGCACGCACATCCAAATTAAGTTCTGTGAAAGTCCACACGTCCACGTTGATGATATGCGCCTTTCGGTGCAATCGGTATACGACGAGGTTGCCCGGATTGACGGAACAAACTCCGTATCGGGAAGTATCATTATTTTATAAAACCGTTTTTCTCAAGAATTGGAACTCTAAATACTAACAATAGAAAGCAAGCTAAAATATTCTAATTGAACACACTATAACAGGGTTAAGTAGGGTTCATACCCGAAGAATTTGTTCAAGGATTAGTTGCACGAGGAGGGAGATATAACTTCATGAATCGGGGAGGTTGAACTCGGGTTTCTGAACTCAGGTTCGAGTCGCGGTTCCTTGCGGCCGCGGGAAGGGGCCATGACGGCGGCGGCTTATGGTGGCAAGTCGGTGGTAGCAGTGGCGGGTCATGGTGATCCGTGGTGGTCGTGGTAGTGTTGGCCATGGAGGTGGTAGTCGTGGTGGTGGTGAAGCTGGTCGTGGAGGTGGTGGTGATGGAGGTAGTGAAGTTGGTCTTGGAGGTGGTGGTGCTGGAGATGGTTGTCGTCGTAGTGGTGAAGCTGGTCGTGGAGGTGGTGGTGAAGCTGCGGGTGGTCGGAGATGGCAGCAGCGTTGGTGTAGTGAGGGAGGTGCTGGAGGTGGTGAAGATGGCCGTGGAGGTGGTGGTCGTGGTGGTGGTGGATTGTGGTGGTCGGGGTAGTGTTGGCTGCGGCTCCGGTGCAGTGGTGAAGGTGGTGGTGATGGCAGCGGCGAGTGGAGGCTCGAGGCAATGGAGGTGGCTACTGCTCATGGAGTCATGGAGTCGTCGAGTCGGCGGTGACAGGCCTTCGGGGAGGCGGTGAAGGTGGCGACCGCTCGATCGGGGCACGATGGAGACTGGCGGAGGTGGAGATGTTGCGGGTGGAATTGACAGCGAGGTCGGGTGCTGCTGAAGGTGGTGGTGGCCAGAGCTCGGCGGGTAGCCGGAGCTGTGTCTACGTGAAGTGAAGAAGAAGAAGAAGAAGAAGAAGAAGAAGTGAAGAAGAAGAAGAAGAAGAAGAAGGAAGAATGATGGAAAGAGGATTCGGCTGTGGAAAAAAATAGAGGAAGGAGAGAAAGGGGGGTTCCTAGGTTGCCTTGGGATTAGGGCCGGCCACATTGGGATGTGTGTGTGAGTGTTTAAAATAGAGGGAGTGTGTGGTTATGATGGAGTGGGGAATTAAATCAAGGGTCATGATTTATCATGAGAGAGTTGTACCTAGCATAGGGGAGAGTGACCAAACTTGTGAGGTTGGGGGTTTTCTTCATTTTTTTTAACCAATAGGGTGGTGACACCTAGCACCCTATTTGCTATTAAGCTCCTTAACTTTTGGGTATTTGCACATGAAGGAAAAATGGTGAGAATTTGGTATGGAAAGTGGTGTTTGGTATTTTGTAGGGTGAGGGAGTGTTGTGTGTTTTGCATGTGCTTCATGAAAGGGGTATTGGGTTAAATTGGGGTTAGGTTGGGATTAGTTTAAGTTGGTGTCCCCAATTTAATTAAATAAAGTGTCATGTGCTCTTAAATTAAATGGGGGTACATGGGGTCTCAATTAGGAGTGACACAAAGGTCATGAATGGTGTAGGCTTAGTGTCAGTCTTGGGCCCTTTAATTTGTTCGGTAAAATGGGTTGAGTTTGTGTCCCCAAATCGATAACAACGATATAGGTACGCGACATAGGATTAAAGAATTAATTTCGTGACTGGAAAGTTGTGCAATTAAATTAGAGCACAAGGGAGGGTGTTTGTGAGTGACAGAAATGTCCAACACCTAGGTTGGCTTGTCAGGAGAAGAGTACAATAATTTGTTAGAAATTAAAGGCTATTGTTGGGCTCCAATTATTGAAGCAGCGGTAAGGTGCACCAAGGGTTTCAATTAAAGTACCAGTCTATGCAACCAAATTTCTAAACCTTAAACACCCTGATGCTAAACCAAAATTTTTAACCATATCTAGTCTACCTAAAATAAAATAAAAATTGAGGGAGTTTACATCCTTCCCAACTTAGAAGAATTTCGTCCCCGAAATTAAAAGTAAAGCACGAATGAGAGTTACGAAAATTTAAAAAAGTTAACAGGTAATCGAATGCAGTACGTAAATTCGTACCTCGGTTCTCAAATAAATGTGAGAAATGCTGTCGAATGAAATCCTCATGCTCCCAGGTAGACTCGCCTGGCGAATGATGCTTCCATGCAACCCTGACCAGTCGAATAGTCTGTCCCCTCAAAATCGTCTCACTGTGATCGAGTATCCCCACTGGTTGCTCTGCATATGATAAACTGGGCCCGACTATAATCTCTGAATGATCGAGCATGTGGCTAGGGTCTGCCACGTATCTTCTCAACTGCAATACGTGAAATACGTCGTGTACTCCTTCTAAAGATGGAGGCAATGCAAGACGATAATCCACTTCGCTAACTCACTCCAAGATGTCAAAAGGTTCGATGTACCTCGGACTAAACTTGCCTCTGCCCCCAAATCTGATGGTACCACGAGTGGACGATATCTTCAAAAATACATGGTCACCTTCCTTGAACTCCAAAGGTCTGAGGTGCACATCTGTCCAATGCTTCTGTCTGTCCTGTGCTGCGCGCAGGTGGCCCTGAATCTGCTTTACTTTCTACACTGTTTATGTCACCAACTCTGGACCAAGTATCTGACGCTCTCCCACGTTACTCCAACATACTGGCGACCTACACTTCCTACCATACAGTGCCTCATAAGGTGTCATCTGTATGTTGGCTTGGTAGCTGTCGTTGTAGGAGAATTCAACCAAGTGTAGATGGTCCTCCCAAGACCCTCCAAAGTCGATCATGCATGATTTTAACCTATCCTCTAGTATCTGAATTGTGCTCTCTGACTGACCATCAGTCTGTGGATGATATGCAGTGCTGAACTTAAGGTGAGTTCCTAGACTATCCTGTATACTCCGCTAAAAATGTAACGTGAATCTGGAATCATGATCCGATACAATGCTGACAGGAACTCCATATAGTCGTACTATCTGCCTCATATATATGTCCGCTAATATCTCCGTGGACTGCCCAACTCTGAAGGGCAAGAAATATGCTGACTTGGTGAGTCAGTCAACGACAACCCAGACTGTATCCTTCCTGCTAGGGCTTTTCAAAAATCCTGTGACGAAGTCCATGGTAATGTGTTTCCACTTCCACTCGGGAATGGAAAGCGGCTGCAATAGTCCTGCAGTCCTCTGATGTTCAGCCTTGACTTGTTGACAGACCAAACATCTCGCCACAAATCTCGCAATCTCTCTCTTCATCCTATGCCACCAGTAGTGTTGTCTCAAATCATGGTACATCTTCGTACCCCGGGATTGTAAAACCCCTAATTCTAAAAATTATATTATTTAATTTAATTAGTAATTATGAACTAAATAGAGAAAATAGATTTTATTTAATTTTTATTTGAGGTGTTTGTGCAATTAGAGGATTTATAGAGCCATTATAAATTTTTTCTAATTTATTCCAGGTAGGAGACCCTTTGGACAGTTGCTAGCTTAATGGTATGCAGCAATATAATTTTTAGAATTTTCTATGTATAGATATGTGTGTATATATATATATATATATATATATATATATATATATAATTCCTATTGGATCTCAACCCGAAACCCTCTATCCTAAAACCACTACCCGTTTAACCCCTACCCGGACCCGTTAGGAGAAGAAAATATCACCAGCAGCAGTAGCAAAAACCAACTTTTCTTTCCCTTCTCCGCGTATGTGAGCCATCTCATTCCACCGCTTCTTATCTCTATTATTACTAAACTCTCCTCAACCAAAACCAAAACCAATGAAAGAAAGAAACGGCAGCAGTATCCACCGCCTCTTTATCTCTATATATATTACAAACTCCCAAACCCTAACCCTACTTCTTCCTCCAAACGTAACACCATATTGGACACTTGTACTATACAGAACTCTTGCTCGACAAGTATACCTTGTCATCGTACTATTATTTACATTCCACATGTTGCCTGCATAATTTATTTTTGCTTATTTAGTTCATTTATTGTTAAATAAATTGTGCGTCCAAGGAAACTTGGGTGCAACGACGATGTCGTCGTAGCATATTTTATTTATGTATATTTTTGGATCTACTTTATGAGACCACCCCATTATTATAGAGCATCATTAGGTTCATTGGCCGTGACACAGTTGTTATACGAGTTGTGAGTCTCATATAGATCCCGGACTGCGTGACAGGTTTGGCCTCCTGTACGCATGGGCCGTGCGTTAGGGATGACTGCTGATAGAAACTTTGTACGCTAGTAAACCTAGCAGTTATTTAGAGATTTTATCGTATCATGGATGTGGCATGCTTAGAACATGGGGTGGGAAGAACAACAAGCAAGGCGTTTGGGCTCCTTTGTACTATTCTTTTTATGTAACCCGGAAGCTCCACTGGAGACACGGGCGGTGATGACCCCATTTACTACTTGGCGGCCTCTGCCGTTCAAAAGACGACATGCTTTGAGGCCCCTGATTCTCCGAGAGAGTCACGCCAATCCCATTTTTAGCCAGATAGCCTACTTGGTGGAAAGTTTTTCTCAAACTGCATTCACTTAGACGGTTAGGCAACCCATTGGATGTTTATATTTCAGTTCTTATTGGCATATTATTATGTATCTTATTACGTTCCTCTGAGGACCTGGTCCCTTTCCAGATATGGACGAGCAGGAGTATCCACATGAGTATGGTCCTGGACCTGACGCTACTTACCAGACTGGGGAGGTTTTACCCTCGGAGTATCTGTGATTTTATTATCATTGTTTAGAGATCCTTGTTGCTACTTCAGTATAGTCGTTTTGTAGTGGATTTATTTCCATACGACTACCGGACTTGATACTCATCTTTGATATTCAGTTATTATTCAGCTCTTTATTCCTACTTATTATTTGTGATATGAATGAGATATAGATTGTGTGTGACTTGTTGTGACAATATATTACCACTGGTGGATTGAACATTCATGTACAGCGTACGTGTGTATATGGTTTCCATATATTAGAGTTCGTATACATACGGCTGGGCGTGTTACGTATTCCTAGTCCTACGTATTTTGGGACTGGGACGTGACATATTTTTGGTGGTGGCCCATGCAGGTCAAGAATATATTGTCTTGGTTACGTAACTGTACCAAACAAGCATGCGTATAGGAATAGAGTATAAGGATCTCATCCACGCTTGACTAAAATCTCATTCTTCCTTTCAACCATCCTATGTTTGGATAAAACAAAGTTTTATGCCAAAAACCCTTTTTCCCTGTGACCAGACCCTTTGCCCTTGTTGGCGTAAAAGCCAAATGACTGTTGTTGGCGTAAAAACCAAATGACTGCCTGGTTGGCGTAAAAAGGCCAAACAATGAAGAAGATTGCCTTCTTTACGCTACGGTTATGACAACTGCTACCCACGTTCAATCCGTGTACAACACGTATCCCTTTATAAGACCATGGCATGCAAGCCACGTAGGTAACTGTCCCTGCGTAAACTTGATGATTCATGAATAATAGATAACCAGTATAAAGTAGCCTGATTAGGCATAAAATGTAAGGATGGTGAGGTGAGCGTATTTGTCACAGATAGCTTCCCAGTCATGACTAATTAGAACAAATCTCGTGCATTAAATGCAGAGATATGCCTCGAGCCCTGTACAAGAAACAACTTTTTGACGTGGCATCTAATTTTGTCTTGTTTTGAGCGTAAAAACTCATTTCTATAGGCAGCGTATTCAGAAGACTCCATTTTTCTTCCTTTTGGATACGTAAAAAAAATTGACTTGTATCAAATATGTCACTAAACGACAACCTGGGTCTCTGTGCAAAATTATCACCGCAGCCGTCCACTCGATCGTCGTACAGTACTTTTGTCAGATATTAGGTTCACTGATTTGTCCGACAAATTCATCCAAGGAATACGAAGAGTTCCTCGTACAGACTTTACGCTGCAACGTATTTCAGATTTTTACGCAGATTTTACGCGCAGACTTTACGCACGCAGACTTTACGCACGCAGATTTTACCGCAGACTTTTTACGCAGATTTTACGCGCAGACTTTTTACGCAGATTTTATGTGTAGACTTTTACGCAGACTTTACGCACGCAGATTTTACGCGTAGACTTTTTATGCAGATTTTACGCGCAGACTTTTTACGCAGACTTTACGCACGCTGATTTTACGCGCAAACTTTTACGCGACAGTTTTGAATCTCTGTTTTACACGGACAACTCTGAAGTCTTACTTTACGCCAACTTCCTTGAATCTTTGTTTTACGCGGACAGCTTAGCAACCTGTTTTATGCAAACAACCTTGAAGTCCCTGTTTTATGCAGGGAGAGACTTCATGTATGTTGGGGGTTTTGACTGTAAAATAAGAGGATAATTCGCCAGCATATTTCATGCTTCTACATTCTATTTAATACTTACATCATATTTTAATTCATGTACTTCTTCTAAATGTTGAGTACATCACCTGCAGAGAGATGGATATACAGAATGGATGTATTGTCGCCGATGGCGATACAACTCCTGGAGTCAATGGTCAGACTTGAGGAGGGACCTCAACAATTCCTAGACTTCCAGGACCAGATGGACAGATTCATAATCCAGTTTCATCTGATCTTCCCGTTCCACCTAATGGAAACCTTCCAGTCTCATCGATACCGCAGGATGGCCAGGCACAACTGTTCTAATTCTTCCAGATGATGATGCAGGAACAAAGGCAGCAGGCAGCCGAGAAGAGGCAAGAATTTTTGGCAACACTTGAGAGGATGGTTGCACAGGCTACCGTACCAGCTCAAGCACTAGCTCTAGAACCTCGAGCTAGAGTTGGTTCAGTAAAGGACTTTATACAGATGGGTCCGAGGCCGTACAAAGGCATTGAAAACCCAGAGGAAACTACCAACTAGATCACTCACACTCGGAAGTTATTAGAGGCATCGCAGCTACCTACAGACCTATGGATGATGGGTGTAAGGACGCTTCTAGATGGTAATGCTCATCACTGGTGGGTATCCATGGAGCGCCAGCTGGGTACATACCAGATATGGGAGCAATTCTTGGAGTGCTTTGAAAGAAAGTACTTCCCAGACACCGTCAGAGATGCATTGTACGATCAGTTCCTCCACCTGGAGCAGGGGAACAGAATAGTAGATGAGTATGATGCCGAGTTTAGTCGTCTTAGTAAATATGGTGCTACCCTGATACCAGATGACTTGGCCAAGGCTTAGAGGTTTCATCGTGGACTGACTCAGGAGCTCCAACATTACACAAGCTCACAGTCCCGGATCTCTTATGCCGAGTTACTGACAGAAGCCAGATTGCAAGAAACCATCAGCAAAGGAAAGGGAGGTCAGCTGAGGACACAACAAGGACCAATAAGGATACAGCAAGGAGGACCTAGCAGACGTCCTTTGGAACAAAGAGCTGGACCGTACCAGATTCTGAAGAAGCCCCAATGTAATTATTGTGGGAGACGCGGGCACATTTTGAGAGATTGTCGGAACCGCTTAGGACAATGTATAAGGTGTGGTTCCGAACAGCATTTGGTAAGAGACTGCCCAATGCAGCAGACAGTGACACTTTCACCACTAGTACAGGAGCTAGCACTTCCAGCACCAAAGCCAGCTCAGTAGATAAATAGACCAGGAGAATCAACTTGGCAGTGCGAGGACGGCAGGCGCGAACATTTTCTGAACCTATTCGTTGACCAAGGTATAAATTTACTTTGTTAATTTATATCTTTTGCCATCCTTGACTTTCTACCGTGAGTTAGTTTTAATTTCGAGGACAAAATTTTTATAAGTTGGGTAGAATGTAAAACCCCTAATTCTGAAAACCGTATTATTTAATTTAATTAGTAATTATGAGCTAAATAGAGGAAATATATTTTATTTAATTTTTATTTGATGTGTTTGTGCAATTAGAGGATTTATGGGGCCATTATAAATTTTTTCTAATTTATTCCATGTAGGAGACCCTTTGGACAGTTGCTAGGTTAATGGTATGCACCAATATAATTTTTAGAATTTTCTATGTATAGATATGTGTATATATATATATAATTCCTATTGGATCTCAACTCGAAACCCTCTATCCTAAAACCACTACCCGTTTAACCCCTACCCGGACCCGTTAGGAGAAGAAAATATCACCAGCAGCAGTAGCAAAAACCTACTTTCCTTTCCCTTCTCCGCGTATGTGAGCCATCTCATTCCACCGCTTCTTATCTCTATTATTACTAAACTCTCCTCAACCGAAACCAAAATCAATGAAAGAAAGAAACGGCAGTAGCATCTACCGCATCTTTATCTCTATAAATATTACAAACTCCCAAACCCTAACCCCACTTCTTCCTCCAAATGTAACACCATATTGGACGCTTGCACTATACAGAACTCTTGTTCGGCAAGTATACCTTGCCATCGTACTATTATTTATATTCTACATGTTGTCTGCATAATTTATTTTTGCTTATTTAGTTCATTTATTGCTAAATAAATTGTGCGTCCAAGGAAACTTGGATGCAACGACGATGTCGTCGTAGCATGTTTTATTTGTGTATATTTTTGGACCTAATTTATGAGACCATCCTATTATTATAGAGCGTCATTAGGTTCATTGGCCGTGACACAGTTGTTATACGAGTTGTGAGTCTCATATAGATCTTGGACTGCGTGACAGGTTTGGCCTCCTGTACTTATGGGCCGTACGTTTGGGATGACTGTTGATAGAAACTTTGTATGCTAGTAGACCTAGTAGTTATTTAGAGGTTTTATCGTGTCATGGATGTGGCATGCTTAGAGCATGGGGTGGGGAAAACAACAAGTAAGGTGTTTGGGCTCATTTGCACTTTCCTTTTTATGTAACCCGGAAGCTCCACTGGAGACACGGGCGGTGATGACCCCATTTACTACTTGGCGGCCTCTGCCGTTCAAAAGACGACCTGCTTTGAGGCCCCTGATTCTCCGAGAGAGTCACGCCAATCCTATTTTTAGCCAGATAGCCCACTTGATGGAAAGTTGTTCTCAAACTGTATTCACTTAGACGGTTAGGCAACCCATTGGATGTTTATATTTCAGTACTTATTGGCATATTATTATGTATCTTTTTACGTCCCTCTAAGGACCTGGTCCCTTTCCAGATATGGACGAGCAGGAGTATTCACAGGAGTATGGTCCTGGACCTGACGCTACTTACCAGACTGAGGAGGTTTTACCCTCTGAGTATCTGTGATTTTATTATCGTTGTTTAGAGATCCTTGTTGCTACTTCAGTATAGTCGTTTTGCAGTGGATTTGTTTCCACCCGACTACCAGACTTGATACTCATCTTTTATATTCAGTTATTATTCAGTTCTTTATTCCTACTTATTATTTGTTCTGTAGATGAGATATAGATTGTGTGTGACTTGTTGTGACAATATATTATCACTAGTGGATTGAACATTCATGTACAGCGTACGCGTGTATAGGGTTTTCATATATTAGAGTTTGTATACATACGGCTGGGCGTGTTACGTATTCCTAGTCCTACGTATTTTGGGAATGGGGCGTGACAGGGATGAATATAATAAATTGAGCTATGTGCCTCGGTCATCAACTCCTGGTGTAGCTCGCCACTTAGAACGTATGGGCGATCTCCATACCTCAACGTTCATAAATCCGGAGTTCCGTCTGCATGCCGGCCTCTGTTCTCTCTCGCAGTCGTCGAAATCTCGCATCGGTAGGAAGGGCTGCCTTGATCCTCTCAACCAATGTAGACTGAACCTCTAGACTTGCCATCTGTCCATCTATGCCTGGCAATACAACCTCTATCCCGAGCTCATGAAGATCCTCTAACAAATATCGCTGAGTCATCAAAATTATGCCATGGGCTTCCTGCTTAAGGCATATGCTACAACATTCGCCTTGCTGGGGTGGTACTACAATTCGATATCATAGTCTGTCATCAACTCTAGCCATCGCCTCTGTCTCATGTTGAGCTCCTTCTGAGTGTAGACATACTTCAGACTTTTGTGATATGTGTAACTCTTAACCCGCTCTCCATAAAGGTAGTGAAACCATAGCTTTAGTGCAAATATCACTGCAGCTAGCTCTAGACCGTGCATCGGATAGTTCTTCTCATGAACCCTCAGTTGTCTCGATGCGTAAGCAATCACCTTGTCGTGTTGTATCAATACACATCATAATCTGCTCCTAGACGTATTGCTATACACCACAAATTCTCCAGATCTAGAAAGAAGTATCAAAATCGGTGCTGACATCAGACGCTTCTTCAGCTCATCGAAAGTAGTCTGACACTCCTCAGTCCAGATAAACTCCTCGCCTTTACGCGTCAGCCGCGTCATAGACGCAGCGATCCTCGAGAAGTATTCCATGAACCTCCGATAGTATCCGGCAAGTCCGAGAAAACTTCTAATCTCCGTAACCGATGTAGGGGTAGGCCACGTCTCCACTACAGCGATCTTCTTCGAGTCAACTGATAGTCCATCTCCAGTGATTATGTGACCCAGGAATGGTACTCTATCCAAGCAAAACTCATATTTGCTGAGCTTGGCATACATCCTCTCCTGCGTCAGCGTCTCCAACACGATCTTGAGATGCTCCTCGTGCTACTCCTGGCTCTTGGAATGCACCAAGATGTCGTCGATAAATACTACCACGAACTTATCCAAGTACTGGTAGAAAATCTTGTTCATCAGGTTCATAAATACTGTTGGCGCGTTGGTTAAACCAAACGGCATGACTAGGAACTCATAGTGCCCATAATTCGGCCGAAAAGTTGTCTTTGAAATGTCCTCCTTTCTCACCTTGATCTGATGATAGCCGGATCTGAGATCGATCTCCGAGAATACACATGCTCCACTCAACTGATCAAATAAATCATCGATGTGCGGTAAAAGGGTACTTGTTCTTTATTGTTGCAACATATAGCGCCCTGTAATCAATACACAAAAGTATTGTCCCGTCCTTCTTCAGCACAATAAGATTGGTGCTCTCCATGGAGAAATACTAGCCCGATTGAAACCCTTGTCTAAGAGATCTTCTACCGGGACCTTCAACTCAACCAACTTCTTCGGTACTAGTCTGTAGATGGGGGAAGTAATTGGCTCAGCTCCGGGAGTCAACTCTATAGTGAACTCTATCTCTCTGTCAGGTGGCAGGCCTGGAAGTTCCTATGGAAACACATCCTCAAACTCAGATATAATGCGGGGGTACACCGATTCACCTTCTACAATGTGTGCCTCTAAGGTATATGGGCACCATGCTCTCGGGCTCCCCGAAGAAACTCAAACTCAGGGTGATCTGGTGGTCTAAATATAATGCAACCACATCGAAAATCTAGCGTTGCATGGTATTGGCTCAACCAATCCATGCCTAGGACAATGTCATAGTCTAGACTTAACCTTATAATAAATTCTTTCGTTCTATTTACAAACACTAATCCTCCTAAAAAAAATCTTCCCTAATGTATAATTAATCTTCTCCTCAAAATTTCTCCCTAAAATTTTATTCCTCAATTTTTTTCTTCCCGTTATTTATTACTCTGAGTCACCATAGTGTAATTATAATATTGGTATCACCCAAGTACAAGCTAGAATTCATGGTATCAGATAATCATCTTCTAGGTGAGAGCCTAAAATTTTATCTTCTCTAGTTCATAATATCGTTCCTGGTATCGCCATCATGGGCTACAACTACTTCCTAGCATCTAGCTATGTATTTCCATCAATCATTCTAGAGGGTTAGGATCAACAATCTTTCTAGTTCCCAGTACTTCCTAAATCACTGCTATCTCAAGTAAGGGTTGGGTTTTACCAGTTCTAGGAACATACTTCTAGGTCCAATTCTCTTGCTAACATTCTACACTAGTTCTAGAACCTAAAAAGAATCTATCAACCTACCCTACTGAGGGTAACAATCTTCTCAGAAAATATTACATTAATAATGCCTTCTTTCGTCTGGACTACGATCTTCTTCTGGAGGGAACCATCAAGCACAAGCATTCGTCTTTCCCAAAAAAAGAGATGAGAAATAATGATAACGATATTGATGAAAAATAAACGAATATAATTGGGAAGTCCAAGGGCGATAATCAAATACAAGAAAGTTTTTAAAAATCGATTATGGATTGAGATCCTATTCAATAATAAATCATAAATTGTAGGCTCGTTTGATACAGTAACGTAACCGAAACGATATGCTCTTTGACCTGCATGGACCACCACAAAAACTATGTCACGCCCCAGTCCCAAAATACAAGGGACTATGCCACGTGGCAATGGCCAGCTACGTACCAGGGGACTCCAGTCCGACTCTGAATGCGTATAAGCTATAAATGAGGGTTACTATCTAGATAACACGTTCTATCTGTCTATGTCTCAAACCACCAAGATATGTAATAAAGAAAGGACAACATGTATCATGGTGTGCACCCCATACTACACTCGTCTGAATAGACTCGAAGAAAAATAATATGAGTCTACAAATACTGGGCTATAGTAGCAGAAAATAATCAAAGATCAATATAGCTGAACAATGAAGAAATAAATACGAATATTGAGTAACAATACCTGCATACCGGTATAATACTCCTCAGCAGTTCCAGTCTCCCATCAGCAATTGACCCTACAATCTGGTATAAACCAGGTCCTCGGAGGGACGTAACAAGGTACAAAAACAGTATGCCATAGTATAATAGAAAGAAACAAGTACAACGCCGATGTAATCTAGCATAACCACCTAAGTGAGACACAACTTTGAAGACAATATTCGACGCATGGGCTTCCCAAATATAAAATCGTAGCTTCGAGACACAGAGACACACATGGCGTACCGTAGCTTCGACTACAGAGTCGCAGGGATGATACTATGACTCTGGATACAGGAATACTACATAAATAGAAACATATATATAGCACGTGTAAAGTAGCCCAAACATCTAGTAACTGTCTTTCCCTCCCAATACGGTCAACGAGTGCTCGCTGAATCTGAACATCTATCTAACAGTCTCGCCATACTGAAGTAACTATCAACAATCATGACCCTAAAGTCATCACAGATTCTGGTCATGCTGACACTATCAGGATACAGGAAGTCTAGTATGATGACGGTGTCTGAATGTGTCCTAGGGTTCAGATATAACAAAGTAGATACATCAAGGTATCGCGAACATCTATCAATCGATACTAAACGTTACCAACAAACCTCTGCACCCGGTTATGACCCAGACGCTAAGTAACAATTCCTATCCAAAGTGCACATAATGTATAGATAAAATAAATAGTCAATCTGGAACTGAGATACAGGATGGCAAGGTACAATTTTCTGGAAGCCAGGCGAAGATTCGAACCCAAACTCGCCAAGGAAGTAGCAGCTCAAGATGAAAACTAGAGCAGATGTCTTCGGATGCTGTCACAAATATTACCAATAGTTTTAAAATAAGTGAGATACTCAGAAAAGCATATACATACGTCCAATTTGGACACAGTGGCAAAAATGCAGTTTCTGGTTAACACGGGGTCCACAAGTGGGTTTGTCTTGCACCGAAAATGTGTCAGAGATAAAGTTCTCCAAATTCGTTAAACTTAGTATCTACGAGTCCAGAATGACGATACGAACCCAATAAAATATCCAGAACTAGATTCCGATGAGCCAATCACGAAATCGTCTGTCATGTGGAACCGTGGGGCCCTCGAAACGATGTTTCGTCAACGTTCTCAGAATCAAACCAAACTTGGGTCACAGGACCAGCGTAATGCTGTGAATCTGATGGCATAAGTTTCACTGCGAAATGACAGGCACACACGAAATTAGGACGAATGTCAGAACACGTCGATACGGTACTTTTCGACGGATATGCGTTGATTCTGGTTTGCACGCACATCCAAATTAACTTATGCGAAAGCCCATACTTCCACGTTGACGATACGCGCCTTTCGGTGCAATCGGTACGCGATGATGTTGTCCGGATTGACGGGACCAACTCCGTATTGGGAAGTATCATTCTTTTATAAAATAGTTTTTCTCAAGAATTGGAACTTTAAATACTAACAATAGAAAGCAAGCTAAAATATTCTAATTGAATACACTGCAACAGGGTTAAGTAAGGTTCATACCCGAAGAATTGGTTCAAGGATCGGTTGCGCGAGGAGGGAGATATAACTTCGTGAATCGGGGAGGTTGAACTCGGGTTTCTGAACTCGGGTTCGAGTCGCGATTCCTCGCGGCCGCGGGGAGAGGCTAGGACAACAGTGGCTTGTGGTGGCAGGTCAATGACAGCAGTGGCGGGTCATGGTGATCCGTGGTGGTCATGGTGGTGCTGGCCGTGGAGGTGGTAGTCGTGGTGGTGGTGAAGCTGGTCGTGGAGGTGGTGGTACTGGAGGTGGTGAAGCAGGTCGTGGAGGTGGTGGTGCTAGAGGTAGTTGTCGTAGTGGTGGTAAAGCTGGTCGTGGAGGTGGTGGTGAAGCTGCGGGTGGCCGAAGATGGCAGTGGCGTTGGTGCAGTGAGGAAAGTGCTAGAGGTGGTGAAGATGGCCGTGGAGGTGGTGGTCGTGGTGGTGGTGGTGGATCATGGTAGTCAGGGTAGTGTTGGTTGTGGCTTCGGTGCAGTGGTGAAGGTGGTGGTGATGGCAGCAGCGGGTGGAGGCTCGAGGCGATAGAGGTGGCTACTGCTCGTAGAGTCGGCGAGTCGACGGTAACAGGCCATCGGGGAGGCGGTGAAGGTGGCGACCACGCAGTCGGGGCACGATGGAGTGGCGGAGGTGGAGGTGTTGCGGGTGGAGTTGACAGCAAGGTCGGGTGCTGCTGAAGGTGGTGGTGGCCGAAGCTCAGCGGGTGGCCGGAGCTGTGTCTACGTGAAGTGAAGAAGAAGAAGAAGAAGAAGGATGGAAAGAGGATTCGGCTGTGGAAAAAATTGAGGGAGGAGAGAGAGAGGGGGATTCCTAGGTTGTCTTGGGATTAAGGTCGGCAACATTGGGAGTTGTGTGTGAGTGTTTAAAATAGAGGGATTGTGTGGTTGTGATGGAGTGGAGAATTAAATCAAGGGTCATGATTTATCATGAGGGAGTTGTACCTAGAATGGGAGAGAGTGACCAAACATGTGAGGTTGGGGGATTTTCTTTATTTGTTTTAACCAATAGGGTAGTGACACCTAGCACCCTATTTGCTATTAAGCCCCTTAACTTTTGGGTATTTGCACATAAAGGAAAAATGGTGAGAATTTGGTATAGAAAGTGATGTTTGGTATTTTGTAGTGTGAGGGGATGTTGTGTGTTTTGCATGGGCTTCATGAAAGGAGTATTGGGTTAAATTGGGGTTAGGTTGGGATTAGTTTAAGTTGGTGTCCCTAATTTAATTAAATAAAGTGTCATGTGCTCTTAAATTAAATGGGGGTACATGGTGTCTCAATTAGGAGTGACACAAAGGTCATGAATGGTGTAGGCTTGGTGTCAAACTTGGACCCTTTAATTTGTTCAGTGAAACGGGTTGAGTTTTTGTCCCCAAATCGATGGTAACGACATAGGTACGTGACATAGAATTAAAGAATTAATTTTGTGACTGAAAAGTTGTGCAATTAAATTAGAGCACAAGGGAGGGTGCTTGTGAGTGACAGAAATGTCTAGCACCTAGGTTGGCTTGTCAGGTCAAGAGTACAATAATTTGTTAAAAATTAAAGGCTATTGTTGGGCTCCAATTATTGAAGCAGCGGTAACGTGCACCAAGGGTTTCAATTAAAGAACCAGTCTACGCAACCAAATTTCTAAACCTTAAACACCCTAATGCTAAACCAAAATTTTTAACCATATCTAGTCTACCTAAAATAATGATTTTTGTGGGAGTTTACACCAATTAAAGATTAGACAAGTATTGAAGAGTGTCCTTAGCGAATAGTATGTCATGAGTGATAGACCTAAGTATATGCTTAGTTTAGACCCTTAGCTACTAATATGCGAGAAAGACGAAGTTGTAAGGATTGTATATTATTTACCTATAGCCAGAAGTTGGTTGTCAATAGTATGAGAGAGATCATATAAAATATAACTTAAATAAATATAGTAATGAGTTCAAGGATTAGTTGTATTACCCCATCGACTGCATTCCTATCCTTCCTATCAAATTATTATCTTGTGTTGCATATATGTCCTCATGCTTTTTGCAACAACGATCTTTCTAATTATAACAATGAGTAGATCTTTTCTCTTTTTCTAGTTGTGCCTTAATTACAAAATCAATCCCTTAGTTGGTACCACTCTTTGTGTTAATATCGAGGGCGAGTAGCATCATCTGCCTGCTTCACTCTGAACACTCATCAATTTTTCAAAGCCTTCTTGACCTTTGGCAACTGTACCAGATCATAAGTAGAGTTGGCCTCCAAGGAACTCATCTCCTCCTGCATGGCCTCCATCCACTCCTGCCTATGATCGTCTTCCATAGCCTCTGCGAAACTTTCGGGTTCTTCCTTGTCAGTCAGTAGAACATACTCACCTGGTGAGTATCTCGTAGATGGTCGACGCTCTCTATCGCTCCTCCTCAATGGAACCACTGGTGCTAGTTGTATACCAACAGCCTCCTCCTCATGAACTGCCTCATTGGCATGCTCATCCTCCTGAAGATCACCCTGACCACCATAAGCAAGCTGATGATCAAGGTTGTGAGCAACTTCATGTACTGGCTCTCCCATAATTGTATCCTCTGCAATATCCTCTGAAAACTGCTTGAAACGAAATAACTCTAACTCAGGCAATTCCTCAGCCTCAGAAGGCATCTCAAATCCTGAGTGTTGGTCATGGTTTGATTATCGATGAATATCATGTCGCTGCTTCTGTAGAGATTTATTTCCACTGGGTCATAGAGTCTATAGCCAAACTCATCCCAATTGTAACCGACAAAGACACACCGCCTATTCTTCGGCTCAAGTTTAGATATCTCGTCCTTCGGTACATGCACGAAGGCCTTGCAACCAAACACTCGCAGGTGATTGTATTATGGCTCCTTGCCGTACCATACATTGTCAGGCACATCACCCTGCAAAGGAGCACTAGGATATAAATTAATAATATAAGCAGTTGTGTAAAGAGCCTAACCCCAATAGATACCCGCAAGTTTGTTTCTGACAAAAAATACCGTACCCTCTCCATCAGCGTCATGTTCATGCGCTCCGCCACACCGTTTAGCTACAGTGCCTTTGGTGGAGTCTTCTGGTATCGTATCCTTTGTTCTCTGTAGTATGCATCAAAGGGATCGATATACTCGTCGCCGTTGTCGGACCGAACACATAATAGCTTTTTGCCCTTCTCCTTTTTAACAATGGCCTGAAACTCTTTAAAATTGGGAGTACCTGATCCTTGGTCTTTAAGGCATACACTACCAAAATATGATAAAATAGAGACATTTTTAGCGACATCATAATAAAATGTCGCTAATATTAAAGACTTGAACGACTCCTAAAATAAACGTCGTTATATGTCGCTATTGGCGACACATAGCGACGTTTAGCGACTGTACTTTATTTTTTAAAAGAATAGTTGCTATAAGCTTCTTTAAAGTCGCTAAACGTCATTGATTTTTAGCGACGTATTTATCGACGTTGCTTTTTTTATTTTTGGCGACATTTTTAGCAATGTCTCTAACGTCGTAAACTTTTTAATTAGCGACGTTTAGCGACGTCTATTTATGACGTCGCTCACTACCAAAATGATTCAAATCAGCGACGAATTTAGCGACTCTGGACAACCACGTTGCTAATACTATTGAAATTAGTGACGTTCTTTAGAAACGTCGTAATACGTCACTATCAGCGACTGTATGCGACATTTAGCGACAATTTTTAGTATTATGAAAGATTACGTCGCCTATAAGTCGTTAAACGTCGCTATATTTTTTAAAAAAAGCAATGTTTAGCGACTCCAACAAATATATGTCGTATGATATTTAAAATATAGCGACGTTTAGCGACGTCTCGAGCGGACGTCGCTAAATTACTGAATATAGGGTTCCCTCGTCTATTCGACTTTTTATTTTTTTTCCCCAACTTTTTCCAACTTTTTGTTTCCCGTGCGCCCCCACTGGTGATCCACCCTCCCCCGATGAACCTCCATGGCTCCGGCGACCTACCCACCCCCTCGACCGCCTCCCTCGCCCCCCACCCCGACGCGGCCGTGTTCGCCCCCCCAACCCCGACACAGGCGACCCCTGACGCGGCTCCTCCCCCTCCGGCGCGGCTCCTTTCCTCCGGCGTGGTCCTCCTCCGTCGACCCCTCTACAGTCGCTCCTTCTTCCTTCCTTCCGGCTCGGTAAACCCTAATCCAGATCCGGACACAACTAGGACACACACACACACATACTGGACACAATCAGGACACATAGACACACACATGACACAACCCTAACCCTTACACATGGACCCGAACACATGGACACACACACAGGACACAACCCTATATGACACGATTCATACTAACATGGACACACATATAGACACGCATGGACACGGACACATACGGGCACATATGGACACACGTCGACATGAACATACATGGAGACACACCCGGACATATATTGAGACACACCTTAGTTAGTATGGAAGTTTGGTTGCATAATTAGGAAATTTGGTTGTACTAGTGTATCACACACATGGACACACATAATACAACACCCACAAATATGCTATATAGTTGTTTTATAGGATTTTATTATAAATTTAGTATCATATGTTGTTGAGTATCATATAATTTGCTTGTGAGTATAGAATTGTGTGTGTGTGTGTGTGTGTGTTCATGTGTGTGTGTGTGTGTGTGCGTGTGCGTGTGTGTGTCAAGTCACTACTAAATTTTGTCCAATTAGCGATGGAATGTTAGATTATATGAGAAGTGCAGTGCACACGGGATGTTGGATTAGAGACTAGTTGTTGGATTATACCTTTATACTTCATAGTCGTTGATTTGGGGGGTTCCTTTGATATTATATATATAGGATATGGTCGGGATGTTGGATTATATGATAAGTGCTGCAGGTAGTGTGGAAGAGTGGCAATTTGGTTATGACACGAAACAGGACATGACACAGACCCTAACCCAAAGTTGAGACACGATACAAACCCTAACCCTATCTGAGTTAATTAGACGCAGTCTTGGGTATCAAGTGAGGTGTTATGCAGTGCACACTTGTGCACAGTGCAGTGAGGGTGTGTGTATGGATATCTTGGTGCTGCGGACACTAACCCTATCATAATCCTAACTCGGACAGTCACACACACGCGCGGACACTAACACTAACACTAACACTAACATCAGGAGGATGAGCTATCTATTATAACAAATATTGTAGATGTGGACTCAACAAAAGTTTTTTATTACACGTCTAATCGTATGAAAGAGGTAGAATTATCCGAAAAGGAAGACGAAGTAGATGAAAGTGAAGATGAGGAGAAAGAGGAGGAAGAGGAAAACAAAGAAGATGAATTTTCAGAAGAGGATTGAAAATAAAATAAAATTCATTTAGAACTCTAGCCATGTACTGTATTTTTAATGTGGAATGTAACATCTATTTTAACTATATGGATACATATATTTATATATGTTATCAATTATATTCTTTCTTTCCATCTATCTTACCAGATGTTACCCATGACCCGAGCACGTGCACGTCGCTTGAGAGTGGTATCTCCTACTGTTAAGGAGGAAGTGGTACCTCCTACAGTTAAGAAGGAAGTGACTATTAAGGAGGAAGTGATACCTCCTACTGTTAAATTGGAAGCGTTTGTTAAGGAGAAAGTGGACTGTTGAGCAAGCACCAGCTCAGAGGGAGAGTTTCAGTCACCCAACACCTATAGCAATTATTGATCACCTAGACGCTGCTTATGCTAAGTATCTGAGGGACTGGGTTTTACCCCAGCGTATTGGATTTCCTTGAGATTGAGAAATTGGATAAGACTTATGGTGTGACTGTGATACTTTTATTGTATTTATTGTGTGACTATGATACTTTTATATTGTGCTTTTTGTGTGATTGTGATACTTTTATTTTGTATTTATTGTGTGACTGTGATATTTTATATACTTTTGTGATATTTTGTACCCAAAAAATTCAACGGAGGGTTGCTCCGGGTCTGTCTATTTTTATGAACTATTATAAGTCTGTGTATTTGTTTTATCATCATATGTTATTATCGGGTATGGCCGGACGACGCGGATCATTTGGAGGTCGATCCTCTAGACGGTGTGCTCCTCCGGTACAGGCATTGGTTCCGAATTCTCGTCGCAGAGTACTCCAGTGTACGGATCTTTAGCATCTTCGACTCCGTTGATGATACAACATGGCAGTACTCCTGGGACAAGTACAGGCTACTGGATGACCAGAAGGCTCATGATCGCGAAGAAAATTGATCCAAAGTTGGATCACGCCTGAGCAGTGGACTATGATGAGGGCTAGATTCGACGATCCAAGGTACAAGAAAAGGTCTGAGAAGGCCAAGGCGGCTAGGAAGAAGTCAGCAAAGTGGTGTGGTGGCTCGATTCCGATGACGGAATATTTCCGTCGTTTGATATTTTTTTATTTCAGATATATTATTTCAATGTAAGTACGATAAAATGGTAGTAGGATAAAATATTTAATTTTAATACTAAATAATATATTTTTAACATGTACAGAGGGGTGAGGATGCCAATATGATAACCGTCTTCCTTGTCACCCATCGAAAGGGCGGGAATCTTATTGATGAGAGGGCCTCGCAAACCGATTTAAGTATTACTTTACTTTGTGTTAATTTTAATATAACTTAGAAAATATACAAATAATGTAAACCCCCTCGACCAATTCAGGACTAATTGGAATTAAATCAAGAGACTAGAATTTATTTGGAATTAATTAGGATTAATGTGCATAAATTATACGTCTTAATATACCTTGTCGTTGCTTCGAGGTTGGAACATCCCACCATTAGTAACTTCCACCCGAAGTCACGAACATCTTTTAGATGTGCCAGACTACCCCTCTGACCATTGTGCAACCTTAGATACTCGCTATTGCGTCTCGCCTTAGCCATACAATATTTCTTAAGAGAACGCCTTGCATTTATTAATTTAAATAAATTCGAGATCAAGGTCACCTCAAACAAGCCCGACCAAGCCCATATTGCACTCTACCATGTGGACCAGCCCCCAACAAGGCAGGACAGGGCCACACTCGAGGCCAGCCCATAACCTCCATCACCACATATAAATACCAACCTTCTCATGCAAAACCCTAAAACCCACTATTCATCATTCCCTTCAAACCCTAGCCGCCCTCCCCATCCAAACCGAGTCCCCCCCTCAATTGGCCGGACACCCACCGTCCACAGCCCCCAATCCCGACTGCTCCCCACCATCACAACCCGACAGCCCCCAACGCCTACTGCTCCCCACCATCACAACCCGACAGCCCCCAACGCCGACTGCTCCCTACCATCATAGCCCGATCACCAAACCCCCACCGCCAACCCGACTGCTCTCGCCTGAACCCATCCGACGCCGCCCGACTCCGCCTGAACCCGCCCGACGCTGCCCGACCCCACCTGAACCCGCCTGACGCCACCCGAGCCGCTGTCCTGATCCCGACTGCCCCCACCACCCACGAGGCCGGATCCGTCCACGTCGACCGGAGCCACCCTCGTCGGAGGAAACAGCCGACAGCGAGCGGACCCCCTCGCTCGGTCGATCAGGTACTCGTTCGTGGAACCCGTCTCTCTTGTGTCCTAGTACTTTTCCTTCGTGTCGCCATGTCAATATGGAAATGAATTAATAGCTTATAAACTTAGTTAATATTTATGCTGGAAGTGATTTTTAATTAGATATTAATTAATGAATAATTATTCTAAATCAGCGACCGTTACCAAGGACAGGTAATTCGGTAGAAACACCTGGACATAAATCCTAGTATGTTCAAACATGGAGAATAGAGACATGTCCGCACAGAGCAGAAGTCATGGACAACCCCGTAACTAGATAATTATTGCCTCGAGACACCTGTTAACCGAAGACAGAACACGTGTACACCCTAGCTACGTGCACACGTGACGCTGTACTTGAGCAAAAGTGAACTCGCGACAGTATTCAAGAATAGCGTCTTAACCGTATATAGATAATGTGTAGTATCTGATGTCTGTATTGTTGTGTTATATTGTATATCTAGGGTCTTTGGATCAGCCAGGAGACACTATCGGAGCAGGCTTTTGGCATTCACCTCTTGAAGACTCAGGCAAGATACCTTGCTATATTTACTGTCTAATTTAAATTATGCGAATGTTGTATTGTATGCTTGTTGTTTTGCTTTATACAACTGTGCGCGTCCGAGATTGTCTCGGGTGCACTCGACGGATACGTCGAGGATTAGTATACATTGACTTAGTCATTAGCAGACTTACCTCATTGGATGATACCCTGTTATCTTCCAAGACCTGACACTTCCACAAGTATTCATAGTGACAAATCTCATGTTGGGATGCGAGTTCGCGTGTTCGACTAGCTATCGCCGCGTGTGACATGCATCACGGTTAGCAAGCAATTCAGGACTATTTCAGTATAGAGACTTGGCATTTAGATTAAGGGGTATGCACGTCAATTATTTGACTTGTATATCTACATTGGGCGGGGAGGACGACTAGTAGGCATATGGGACACCCCACTCCTTTACCCTGATACCGCACTCGACGGAGTGATACGGACGTATTTATATATATTACTGATACCACGTTCTGTAGAGAGTTGGACGTCACTTGATCATATTACAGATACCACACTCTATAGAATGTTAGACGTTACTGTATTCCTGCACCCGTGTTATAGGGGGCATGTGTGGCATATACTAACCGGTTGCCACAACTGGTAAATTATGTCAGCATATGTCTAGCCTACACCTTCTCATATACTCACAGTTGTCCTCGCATTGCATTCACTTAGATGGCTAGCACACCCTTTATTGTATTTATTTTATTCAGTATTTATATATGGCATATTTTTATGTATCTTGTTACGTCCCTCTGAGGACCTGGTACCTTTCTAGATTTAGACGAGGCTTACTACCCCCACAGTATACGGCCCCGGACAAGAGACGAGATTCGCTACCGCTGAGGAGTTAGAGGTGCAACCGTCAGAGTTTCTGTGATCAGTTGGTAGGCCTTTCGCCTAGATTGGGTGCATCATTATCTAGTCAGCCAATGCCCTAGTCATTATCTTTTATATCTCATTTCAGTACTTTATTTTGTCATAGTAGTGGATTTGTTTCCACCTGACATTATTGGATGTACTATGATATCTTGAGACTGGTATTTATCTTCCAGCAGTTTATTTAGTACTTCTTGCTCTTTATTTTGTGGATGCGATTAGATTACCTGTTATTGACTGATATTTGATATGTTTGTAATATAGGACAGCGTAGCACTTTTCGTGGATCCATTAAATTGGGATATCTTCGGAGATGTGTCAGCTGGCTATTGCCACGTGGCCTGGTCCTGTGTACTTTTGGGACTGGGACGTGACATAGTTTTAGTGGTAGCCCATGCAGGTCTATCTTTTCGCTTGTGGTATGGTAACATGCCCAGCGAGCCTGCAATAGGATAAAAATTACTAGGTCTTATCCACTTTTGATTCGTCCTTGAACTTCTTTCATACTGCTTCTAAATATCTGCATCCTGTTTGTTTGTCTCGTACTCTTTTAATGAAGCCCTATCTCTTGCAGCGAGATGAATTTGCGCAGTGGACGAGGATCACCCCGTATCGCGATGCCAGATAACACCACTCAAGGAGAGGAGGTACCCCAAGGGCAACCCCCGCTACAGACCCCGCTGATACATTGGTACGAGACATCGCAGGGCGATCCTACACCGCAGCCCGAGGGACAGACTTCCCAAACAATCCCCACGCAACATTGTGAGGGCCAGACTTCAGGAGCTACACCGATGCCACAGACGGAGAGGCCGACATCTGAGGAGACGCCTACTGCACAGCCAGAGATTCTACTACCACCGCCTCCACCTTATCCACCCCAGATGCCACAGCTAGACGGCCAGCCACAGATACTTCAGTTCTTCCAGGCGATGATGCAAGCACAATGGCAGTAGACAGAGACATTGAGACAGAGCCTGATGACAGTACTAGAGAGGACACCCGCCCCAACACCAGTACCAGCACCTCCACCAGCCCAGACAGGTGGCACTGTTAGATGGTTCCGACAGATGGGACCAGATACTTTCTCGGGCAATGAGACTGCCGAGCAGATCTCTGATTGGGTCGCCAACACAGAGATGTTGCTAGAGGCTTCACAACTGCACCCAGATCTTTGGATGACCGCAGTGAGGGCCCAACTAGAAGGCAACGCCCACCACTGGTGGGATTCCATTGAGCTCAGTGTAGGAAAGAACCAGACTTGGGAGCAGTTTCTAGAATACTTCAATGCGAAGTATTTCCCAGCTACAGTCAGAAATGACCTGTACTCCCAGTTCCTACATCTATAGCAGGGAAATATGACTGTTGATGCCTATGACGCGGAGTTCAACCGCCTTAGCAGATTAGGTGCCATCCTGATACCCACCGATCTCGAGAAAGCTCAATAATTTCATTACGGCCTCAATTTCGAGCTACAGAGGTATACCACTACACAGGCGAGGATTTCTTACGAAGAGGTTCTTACAGAGGCAAGAATCCAGGAGGCCATCGTCAGAGGAGCCAGACGTTCCAGCACGACTATACCAGCCAGAGCCCATCCCGGAGCAGGAGGACCGATCCGTTGTCCCGGAGCACAGATACAGTAGAGGGCAGAGCCATACCCCCAGCAGGAGCTTCCGACTTATCACCATTGTGGCAAGAAGGGACACGTCATTAAATATTGTCGAAAGAAGTTGGAACCGTGCATGATATGTGGATCGAGTCAGCACCTTGTCAGGGATTGCCCGCAGCGCAGAGAGGCAGCACTGCAGACAGGACAGAGGCCAGCAGCACTAGTCCCGAGGATACTACCCCCACCAGGAGGCCAGCGACCACCAACACCCGGAGGATTTCAGAGGGGACCATCTTTGGCCCCACAGGAGGTACAGTTCAACCGTAACCGACAACGGACAGGAGGACAAAGGCAGGGACAAGCCTTTGCTTTAGCAGCTACTAAGGAGGAAACAGAAGGGGAAACTATCACAGGTACCATCTTATTTGCATCATTACCTGCAACTGCATTATTTGATTCTGGAGCTACATTGTCATTTATATCTAGTAGATTTGTAGCACAATGCATAGAGTAGCGACTTCCCCCTTACCTAAGAGTTGGAAGATTCTTACCGGAGGAGGTATCGTGTCGGTTACCAGCACTATCAGAACGTGCTCGGTAGTTGTATGTGGTAGAGAGATGAAAGCACGATTCTTGGTATTGCCTATGCCGTACTTGGTATAAGTTTGATACACGGAGAGTACTAGATATACCCCGTAGGCCGATCACATACTTGAGGATTAGTCTTTTGCAATTAAGGACATATCATATATGATACAATCGGCGTTGAAGTTTTGAGGATTGAATGACATGAGTAAATAAATTAAGAAATATTTTTCTTAAGGTATATAACCTTCTGTGATAGATGGGTAAATTCTAAGTTGGGTAGCAGTGCATTGGCAACTCGAGAGGAATTTCTTTTAGATTGTGATCAAGTAAGATTAGATTGGGAGATTCAAGTCATTTTAATTTTGAGAAATTTTAAAAGAAGGATTAAGATAATGAGGATTTAACAAATTATGCCCTATTTTAATTTCGAGGACAAAATTTTTACAAGTTGGGTAGAATATAAAACCCCCTTCCTAGAAAATCGTGTATACCCCTTTTTATTTATTATTATTAATTAAATATAGTATTTAGTGGCTAATTAGGAGAAATAGATTTTTAATAAATTTTATTTTAGGTGTTCGAACACTTAGAGGATTTATGGGACCATCCAGAATTTTTCGGAATTTATTCCATGTAGGAGACCCCTTAAGCAGTTGCTAGCCTAATGGTGTGCATTATTCTAATCCACGAATTTTCTTATGAGTATATATATAATATATATGTATACACAAATATATATATATGTATATATATATATTTAGAAAGGAAAAGAAAAGAAAGAAAAAGAATTATTAAATAAGAATTTACTAATACTAATAATAATAATAATAATAATAACACCACTACTCTGTTACCATTCTTTAGCAACTTAGCAAATACTAAGACCCCCACCACTTCAGCAAATGCTCCCAGACCCGCCTCCCCATCTTTAGCAACTTACTAGGACCCGCCCCCTTCAGCCCCTTTAACAATTTGCATTAGCACAGACCTATTTCACCCCCTTTGGCCGCAACCTCCACACCTTCTTTCTCCCTATTTTATATATATATATATATATATATATATATATATATATTTATCTTTCAAAAATCCTAACCTAAAATATCCAGACCCCCTCTTCTCATCTAGAGCCGTCACCGCAGCCAGAGAGCCCCGCCAAGCCGTCCAAACCATCCCGACGACTCTGACCTCGCGCACTACAGATTCCCACACGAGGCACCTTCGCTCCAAAATTGTTTTCCGTCGACTCGCTCAACCAAACGCCGTTCTGTCTTCACCGGTATGCTCACCCCTTAACCCTCTTCCATATTTGTATTATAGCCAACCTCGAAAAACGTGTACCCCTAGACGAAAAATAGCATCCAAAGTGGGCGCGAGCAGACCCAATTCTGGGATCGCAGAAAATTGCGGTGACCACCCATATTGCCGAGTTCGTATCTCCCACCACAGAGATCCGAATTCGATAATTCTTTTTAATATGTGTAGAACACTTGACCTAGTTTATTTTCTGTTAAATAACCCTATATTATTAGCTGCTGTGGACATAATTAAATTCGTCACAAAACTATGCGAACCCACTTTTTCCAGATTTTCAAAAGTTGGAAAATGGAGCGCGCCCCGCCAAACGGGACCGCCCCGCCGTGTACCAAGTATACCGAACGATGCACGCAGCGTAACTGGATACGTAAAAAATTCGTGGGGACTGATTCGGACGCGTGTACGCGCGGGAATCAGGCCGTATCCGCGGACAAATCCCGTGTCGCAACTTTTGTGGAACTCGCACGTATTTTGTGCACGCTTGTCAGATTGCGATAAAACTTGTGCCACTGGACTCGTGGTAACGCGCTGGTCCTGTGACCCAATTTTCACGCAATTCTGAGATGGTTGACCAAATCGCCAATTAGCGGGCCCCACAGTTGACTTTATGGACAAAATTGTGTTCGGCTCATCGGAATCCACATTTGGATATACCGTTGGGTTTGTATTAACATTTAGAGTTGTTTGACCTATAATTTGTCCCATTTAGAGACTGTTACCCTTGACACGCTTTTCGGTGCAAAGTGGGCCACAGGTGGACCCTACTTTTATTCGAAATTATCGTTTTGCTCCTATGTCCAAATTGGACGAAAGGGATATACTTTTTAGCTAATTTGCTCATTCTGGGAACGTTGGTGATGTTTATTTCAGCATCCGGAGACGTTCATTCTGAGGCCGTAGCTTCTGACTCTTGGTGTTGACATTGGGACACTACATTTTGCAGCTTTCTTGCCAGGCAAGATACCTTGCCAGGCAAGATACCTTGCCAAATTATTTACAGTACTTTGCATGCTAGTTATATTTCTTTTTATTTATTTTATTTCTGGATAGTTCTTGCATGTGTAGTTTTTCCCCAGTCATTACTATGTATTAGATATGTTGACACACACATGGCACTTAGTATCATAGAGGACAATCATTAGGCGTATGGGCTTTTTAACCACTCTGGTAAACCGTAGTATATAGTTCGCACTACGGGCGTGTGTCGCGCTGGTCGCTACCCCAGAGGTATGTCGATTTCTGTAGAGTCGCGCTGGTCGCTACCCCAGAGGTATGTCGATTTCTGATGTCCATTGACGGGTGTGTGAGTTGTGAGGATTAGATCGAGTAGCCTACCCTTGCCCATAAGTCGAAAAGTTGTCCTCATTTGCATTCATGTAGATTGTCTTGTACAGCGTACTTATTTATTTTTAAATTATATGCATGTTTACTGTATTCAAATTGGCTCGTATTTTCTGTATCTTGTTACGTCCCTCTGAGGACCTGGTCCGCTGCCAGGTGTATCTGTTCTTGAGTATTTGCAGGAGCGCATATTTGGATGGTTGTATATGCTTAGTGAATGTCTTCTCTTCGAGCCGTGATCGATAGCTGGTATACTTATATTGGGTTTGATTGTGTTGTACTTATATTGTATTTACTTTTTCCATTCGAGTTGGTAGTGGATTTGTTTCCATCCAACTATCATCCTAGATACTTCTTATTGAGATCTAGTTTCATAGATACTGTTTATTTATTTCTATATAATTTCGGTGGATGAGATTTAGATTTTACCCTGTGACTTGTATTACAGTTATACCACTTGTGGATTTGATATTCATATTACAGTTGGTCTCCATATATTGGAGTTGCCATATCCATGCGGCTGGCATGCTTATGTGTCCTAGTCCTACATATTTTTGGGACTGGGGCGTGACATATTTTTGTGGTGGCCCATGCAGGTCAAGAGCATATTATCTCGGTTACGTTATTGTACCGAACAAGCCTGCACCTAGGACTAGAGTATAGGATCTCATCCACATTGACTATGATTCATCTTCCTCCTATCTGTTCTATTTGAATAATTATATCATGCTTGATTCATGTGCTTCCCTAATAGTTCTTTAAGTATAGCGTTCTCCTATAATATAGAAGTTCCTGTTGTTAGATGATAATTAGAGTAGCACACCTATTAAGAATACAACGAGAATATAGACACACCACTAAGTTTAGAATATCTAGTGAACCCTAGAATTCCTTATCTATAGATTGGTTCACCATTACCCCTTGATGTATTATGAGGACTTGAGAGTAGTATAGACACTACTAGAGTTAGTTAGAAGTTTTACCATAATGTTTGACCCTAGTATTGAGGAACCAATAGAAAACCAAAAATTGAAAATTAGGACTGAACCTAACCTTCATAGTTAGATAGTATTGGAGAACTATAAACTTAGATCATTGTCTTATTATTAGTAGACAACACCTTAGGAAGCCTAGAGGAATATAATCAACACTTTTTCCCTGATCATACCTCGAACATAACTACTAGCATACCATCCCCTTAGAAAACCATGATGCTATCTAGAGCCCTCTATTTTTAATTTCATATATTACTCCTCTGCGACCATAGCGCTCGCTATTGTGCGACGACTAATTATGTTTCTTCTCTTTATCTTTCAACTCGTGCCATCTGACACTTCTGATTGTAGGCCAGGTGATTTTATTCTGTGTTAAGGACATATAGTTGCTAGGATTATAGTTGTTAATGTTAAAATTTAAAATTGTGTGCTTAGTAGTTAGAACTTGATGGTTTAAGTTATTCTTGTAGATTGTGACCTGGTGATTATCCCTTAGTTTTAAATTGCGTAGCATGTACCCCCACCTCGATATAAGTTATATCCCCTTTTCCCTTGAGGCTAGTAACTCTTCTATCCTTATTATTGACACTTGTTCTATAAGCACTATGACTAAGACGAAGACGACCATGACCTATGTAATATAAGAGGATACCCTAATAAGTACTAAGACCCCTTCTCGTAGACCTTAACAGGAGTTTCTACGGTATCCTTAAGATAATCACGGTATTAGTTTAATTCTTTTAAGTTGGGTAGTATGCCTCACAACCTAGTATCATATAGTCCACTTGACCCATCAAGGTAGTGTAACTGAATGACATTAATTGCATGCTAGCAAAAGACGACAATGTTTATTCAGACGATAGAATTTAGAGGTCCTTGTCCCTATTTGGTCGACTAGCGACTTAGACAAGGAAGTTGTATGATAACTGTAGGGATTATAGAGTCTTTTATTCTTGTTGCTTAGTTGTTTTTGTTTTGTGAACTTGAATTAATTTGTACCTCCTTTCATCATCATCTAGCGTACTTATATTTGCTGCACTACCTTGACTTATGCTGCTATTATAGCCTAGTTTTGCAAGCTTACTCTTTTATCGAGCTTGATCATGAGATATGTATTATTGGGGACGCCTACTAATACATTGTCTAATCAGAATCAGTGTATTACGGTCTGATCAACCAAAGTGCGCTTGATTCGCCCTTCGCAATGATGCTTTACGTGGATTGAGATATATAGTTGACTAGTAGACACCTGTACTTGCCCTCTAGATATGTCTGAACGGATCGTATCGGCTACATAACTGTACTAATACGAGCATGTGAATAGGAATTACCAAAATAGGATTTCAATCCACAACTACTTTAATAATTCCCATTTGAATTCTTTAAACGCCTTGATCCTGATACTTCTATTCTATTACCTCGCCCTTGAACTCTTTATTATTGATCTCCGTCTTCCCTTATTTCGGAAAGACGAAACCTCGTACTTGGTATAAGTTTGATACACGGAGAGTACTAGATATACCCCGTAGGCCGATCACATAATTGAGGATTAGTCTTTTGCAATTAAGGACATATCATATATGATATAATCGGCGTTGAAGTTTTGAGGATTGAATGACATGAGTAAATAAATTAAGGAATATTTTTCTTAAGGTATATAACCTTCTGTGATAGATGGGTAAATTCTAAGTTGGGTAGCAGTGCATTGGCAACTCGAGAGGAATTTCTTTTAGATTGTGATCAAGTAAGATTAGATTGAGAGATTCAAGTCATTTTAATTTTGAGAAATTTTAAAAGAAGGATTAAGATAATGAGGATTTAACAAATTATGCCCTATTTTAATTTCGAGGACAAAATTTTTACAAGTTTGGTAGAATGTAAAACCCCTTCCTAGAAAATCGTGTATACCCCTTTTTATTTATTATTATTAATTAAATATAGTATTTAGTGGCTAATTAGGAGAAATAGATTTTTAATAAATTTTATTTTAGGTGTTCGGACACTTAGAGGATTTATGGGACCATCCGGAATTTTTTGGAATTTATTCCATGTAGGAGACCCCTTAAGCAGTTGCTAGCCTAATGGTGTGCATTATTCTAATCCACTGTAAGCCCCCTGATTTTCAGAATTGTTAATTTGGATTTTCTGTAATTCTCCGGAATTTTACTGCTATTAAAACCTAGTCCTTTGGCAATTTAATGATTTTTAATTTAGGTTAATTCATATTAAAATATTATTAAAATAATATTTTATGGTGTAAAATGAAAAACCGGGCATAGGATTATTTTCTGCGGATTTATTGGACTCCAAAAACCCGTTTAAAGCCCTGAAATCCGAAGTACATTTAAACCGAATTAAACCCGTGCCAACGCCCGACATCCCCATGAGAGCCGAAGCCAAGCCCAAGGAGCGTCGACCCAGCCCAAAACCTAGGTCTAACCCTAGTCCAATTCCTGTATGTATAAATACATAATTCCCTAAGTTTTTCTCCATAAAGAAAATAAAAAGAAAAGATCCCAAATTCCTAATCCCCAAATCCCTAATTACAGAAACCTAACCCTAACCGTAACCCTGGCCGCTCCCCTCCACAGTCACCTAGCCCCGCTGTGCTCCTCTCCGGAACCCTAGCTCAGCCCCCATGTTCTGCCGGAACCCTAGCTGCTGCCCTCGTCTTCGCCCCCGCTCCACCGTCGAACCCCTCCAGCAGCCCTCGACCTCACCGTCGATCCACTTCCTCCACCCCTCGCCGTCGACATCCTTCCCCGCAGCCAACCACGGTCATCTTCTTCCTCCTTACATCCCGAGCACCCCCTGAACCACTGATCACCCTGACATCGACGCCGGAGCACTCGACCCCGACGGTCCAGCACCGACAAATCCCCCGCCACTGGAGTCGACAACACCCTCTCCCCTCTCAACCCCCTCCACCGTCTTCCTCGACAGCACCCTCCGCCCTCTCAACCCCCTCCACCGTCTTCCTCGACAGCACCCTCTCCCCTCTCAGCCCCCTCAGCCGACGAAGCGCCGCCTCCGGCGAAGCCCCGTCAGCTTCCGCCGTAGTCACCACCGTCCCGAGCAGCCCTCCCCTGGCCGTGCAGCACCGGCGAGTCTCCAGAACCCAACCAAAAACCTAGATCGAAACAGTACAGCAGACACAGCACCGGACACGGATGCAGGACACGAAGCAGAGACTCAGACACGTCCAGGACACGAAGTCGACTCAGGACACGTGAATTCAGCGTTCACGGAGCCCTGTTCAGGTAGCGTTTCCTCTCTCCTCGCCACCCCATTTTTGTTTCCGTCAGTTGCGACGTGTAGACTGCATGACCCCCTCGGTGCCCGTGCAAACCGCTCGGTGCATCGCGTCCTGTGGCGATCGCGAACCGCGATCCAAAAACAGGAAAAACAACGCCCTGTTTTACCCCGGAACTGAGTGCGCCCCACCAACCGGGATGACTTGGTCGCACGCGGTCTTTACCAAAATGTGCGCGTCGTTGATACGTTCGTGTAGGATTTCGCAGAAGTCGATTCGGATGTGCGTGCACACCGAAATCAACGCGTATCCGCCGACGACACCCTGTATCTGACATTTCTGGAACACGTCGTAACTTTGTGTACACACGTCGGATCGAGACGAAACTTGCGCCATCGGACTCATAGCGATACGCTGGTCCTGTGACCCAAGTTTGGTTCGACTCTGAGAACGTCGACAAAATCGTGTATAGTGGGCCCCACAGGCTCCACTTGACGGGCGATTTTGTGATCGACTCATCGGAATCCAATTCTGGAAGTTCCGTTGGGTTCGTATCGTCGTTCCTGACTTGTTGACACTAAGTTTGGCGAATTTGGAGACCTTTGACCCTGACACATTTTCGGTACAAAGTGGCCCACATGTGGACCCCGCTTTGGCCCAGAAATATCATTTTTGCCCTTGTGTCCAAATTGGACTCAAGGACAGGCATTTCTAGCTATTTGATATTTTCTGAATCTAATGGTATGTTTATTTCAGCAACCGGAGTAGTACCTGCAGATCACACTGAGATCAGAGCTACAGTTGGAGCCAGGACCCCAGGCAAGTGTACCTTGCCAAATCCTGCAGTTTTTGCTACTTATTTTCTTAACCTAGTTATACATCAGTGGGCAAGTATACATTGCCAAATTTAAACTTTTTGTTGCATTTTCCCTTGATTCATTTATATTGCTGTGCATGCTTGACCTAGGACCGTGTGACGTACTTAGCGTCCGATTATTAGTCGGGTGCCAACACCGTACGCGGTGTTGTGTATTGTCATCTAGAGATGGACATTCGCGACCCCTTTGCATTCTCGTACTTGTCTTATCAAGTACACTATAACCCAGGATACTTGACTCTATTCATGGACAGGATCTTTCTGAGATATTCATGGTGATTCTGTATAGGATACAGACTTTATGGCATGGACATTATATTCCTAGACATTATATGACTTGTGCATTAGATACGATCGTGCGTAACATGGACATGAGGCATCATGAACATGAGACGTATGGTTACATTGGGTGGGGAGAGACACACAGGCTACAGGCTGACCATATATATACACCCCTATTATTGTGAGGCACAAGACTCTGAAGCCCGAGCTTGGCCCATTACTCATTATTACTGCTGCTACCGGCTCCCCGACACAGAGCTTGTAGTGGCGTCAGCCTGAGTTCTAGTGCTGCTCTCATCTTGCATATCACTTAGCTGGTTATGTAGTATTCCCTTATTGTTCCATCTATTGCCGGAGAGACCCACAGGCTACGAGTTGATTATGTTATGCCGGCTACTCAGTCTCCCGCTGAGCTAGACCACCTCATGATATCACTGCTACCGGCTCCCCTACACAGAGCTTGTAGTTGTTTCAACCTGAGTACTATTGATGTTCTCTCTTATATTTTACATAGATGGTTATATAGCTTACCCTATTTATTTCATTCTCTGCTGCACTGCATTTATTTTGGCTTGTATTTTCTGTACCTTGCTGTCCCCTGAGGACCTGGATCCGGACTTTGTCCCCAGGACTAGCAGAGGAGATCCACCTAGAGTTATACAGTACAGGAGCATTATCAGGAGCAGAAGCAGGAACAGGAGCAGATACAGGAGCTGTACCGACATCTGAGGACGAGGTCATACCCGAGGACTTCTCCTGAGTATTGGCGTGAGATATTCTTTTATTTCTGTTTCTAGTTATTCTCTTTCCAGTCTATTTCATTGATGTATCAGACCTATTCTCGGATTGTTCTCCGAGACACTTTTATTGAGATTTGTTAGTTATTCCTATTTGCATTATTCTGGCATTGATCTGTGATTATCTGTTATGGATGAGATTAGCATAGACTGTGACTTGTATCTTTGGACCTACTTATTCTTATATTATAGCTTAAGCATGCCCCGATGGATCCATTAAATTGGGTTTGTCCATCGGCGTGTGCTGCTGGCCATTATCTCGCGTCTGGTCCCTCGGTATTTTGGGACTGGGGCGTGACATGGTTTTTATGGTGGCCCATGTAGGTCTACGACTAAATTATTCGGTTTCAACTTAGGGACCGAGCAAGCCTGCAATAAGAATAGGATAAGTTTTTAGGATCTCATCCACTTGCTTGAAATGTTCTTGATATATATATCGAATTCAAATTAATTTCTTGACTCGTATCCTGCCTTGATTCCTGAGCGCCCTTATAGTTTATTTTGGTTGCAGAGAAATGAATCCCCAAGTCGACGAAGAGACTCATCCTGGAACACCACAAGGTGTTGTGGTTACCCACGAAGATGAAGTGACACCAGTTGGTGTAGGTCAATCATCACAACAACGTAGTCCAGCAAGTCAGCATACCTCCAGAATCCAGGAAGATGACATTCCACCATCGACGCAGTTGGCTCCACCAATGCCTACCGTTCCACAAGGGCAGGCTATGGACGAGCAACAAATATTTCGAATGTTCTACGCGATGATGCAAGCCCATCAGAAGGTTCAGGAAGAAGCTCAACAGATCCAAGCGGAGAAGTTCATCGATAGATTCAGCTCAGAGTTACGGAAGTTAATCAACCCCGCTGCAACTACCTTAGACGAGGATGTTCTTACTACATCAAGACCCATGGAGTGCGACACAAGGATAGGGTCTAGCCAGAAGCGGCCGTATGCATCAGCACCAGACCAAGCACAACAAGAAAGAGTTGCAAAGCGACAACAGATTAATCCACCCCCAAGAGCAGCACCCAGAGCCTCATTCCTTCCTACTTGTTACTATTGTGGCAAGATAGGCCATATTGAAAAAGAATGCAGACGCAAGTTAGGATTATGCTTGATTTGCGGAACCAGTCAACACTTCGCTAGGGACTGTTCTCAGCATCGAGAGAAAGCAGTGATGATTCATCAACCAGCCACATCAGCACCAGCCGGAGCACCACAGAAAGAAGTTACAAAGAAGCCTCACATGCACCAGCCACCAGAAGCACCTCCGCAAGTACTGCCTGTCTGTCCATATTGTCGCAAGCGAGGCCATGTTGAAAACGAGTGCAGACGAAAAAGGAAATTATGCTTAGCTTGCGGATCCAGTCAGCATTTAAAGAAGGAATGCCCCGAACGTCGAGACAGAGCACCAATGAATAACCAACAAGCGTTAGCAGCACCAAGGCCAGCCACTCCAGCATTTGAAGCACCGCAAACGAGAGTTCAAGGAGTCAGACCATCAGCCCCAGGAGGGAATCAGCCGAGGCCATCCTTGGCACCACAAACAACACTCTTCCAGCAGGCTCAACAACAGCAGAAAAATCAACTGCAAGAACGTGAACAAGCTCCAGCGATGACTTTGGAAGACGCACAGACCCATGGAGTAGCTAATGCGCATAATTTTTTGTAGTTATCTGTTTGTCGATGTGTTTTATCTCGTGCCTATTGGTTCGTGACCTCAGCCTTAATCTATGTAATTTTAAACTTGCTAATAATTTATAACCTAGAATGCTTTTATAATTGATAACCGTAGAGATGGTAGAGTCTTTTGTTATTACTTATTTTGTTTGTCCTTGTGAACTTGAATTAAGTTGTACCTCCTTTCATCATCATCTAGCGTACTTATATTTGTTGTACCACCTTGACTTATGCTGCTAATATAGCCTAGTTTTGCAAGCCTATTCTTTATCAAGCTTGTTCAGGACATATGTGTTATTGGGGCCTGATCGACCACACTAATACAATTGTCTATTCAGAATCAGTGTATTACGGTCTGATCAACCTTAGTGCATTTTGGTTCGCTCTTCGCACGAGTACTTCCCGTGGATTGAGATATATAGTTGACTAGTATACTTGCCCTCTAGATATGTCTGAGCATATCGTATCAGTTACATAACTGTACTAATACGAGCATGCGAACGAAGGATTGCCAGAATAAGGACCTCAATCTACAATTGTCTTGACAAATCCCATTTGAATTCATTAAACACCTTGATCCTGATAATTCTATTATATTACCTCACCCTTGAACTCCTTATTATTGATCTTCGTCTTCCCTTATTTTGGAAAGACGAAATCTCGTGCTTGGTATAAGATTGATATATAGACAGTACTAGATATACCCCTCAGGCCGGTCGCATTGTTGATGACCCTTTTATAGGATTAAGGGAATATTATAGGTGATATGTTTGGTGTTAAAGACTTGAGGATTCAATAACATGATTAAATAAGTTGGGGCATAGCTTTATTAGATCTATAGCCTTAGATGATAGATGGGTAAATTCTAAGTTGGGTAGAGACCGTAAGGTTCACTTGAGGGGAATCCTTTAGACTGTGATCAAGTAAGAATGGATAGAGTGAACCCTACCATATTTTAATTTCGAGGACAAAATTTTTATAAGTTGGGTAGATTGTAAGCCCCCTGATTTTCAGAATTGTTAATTTGGATTTTCTGCAATTCTCCGGAATTTCACTGCTATTAAAACCTAGTCCTTTGGCAATTTAATAATTTTTAATTATGGTTAATTCATATTAAAATATTATTAAAATAATATTTTATGGTGTAAAATGGAAAATCGGGCATAGGGTAATTTTTTGCGGATTTATTGGACTCCGAAAACCCGTTTAAAGCCCTGAAATCCGAAGTACATTTAAACCGAATTAAACCCGTGCCAACGCCCGACATCCCCATGAGAGCCGAAGCCAAGCCCAAGGAGCGTCGACCCAGCCCAAAACCTAGGTCTAACCCTAGTCCAATTCCTGTATGTATAAATACATAATTCCCTAAGTTTTTCTTCACAAAGAAAATAAAAAGAAAAGATCCCAAATTCCTAATTCCCAAATCCCTAATTACAGAAACCAAACCCTAACCCTAACCCTGGCCGCTCCCCTCCACAGCCACCTAGCCCCGCCGTGCTCCTCCCCGGAACCCTAGCTCAGCCCCCACGTTCTGCCTGAACCCTAGCCGTTGCCCTCGTCTTCGCCCCCGCTCCACCGTCGAACCCCTCCAGTAGCCCTCGACCTCACCGTCGATCCACTTCCTCCACCCCTCGCCGTCGACATCCTTCCCCGCAGCCAACCACGGTCATCTTCTTCCTCCCTACATCCCGAGCACCCCCTGAACCACCGATCACCCCGACATCGACGCCGGAGCACTCGACCCCGACGGTCCAGCACCGACGAATCCCCCGCCACTGGAGTCGACAACACCCTCTCCCCTCTCAACCCCCTCCACCGTCTTCCTCGACAGCACCCTCTCCCCTCTCAACCCCCTCCACCGTCTTCCTCGACAGCACCCTCTCCCCTCTCAGCCCCCTCAGCCGACGAAGCGCCACCTCCGGCGAAGCCCCGTCCGCCTCCGCCATAGTCACCACCGTCGCGAGCAGCCCTCCCCTGGCCGTGCAGCACCGGCGAGTCTCCAGAACCCAACCAAAAACCTAGATCGAAACAGTACAGCAGACACAGCACCTGACACGGATGCAGGACACGAAGCAGAGACTCGGACACGTCCAGGACACGAAGTCGACTCAGGACACGTGAATTCAGCGTTCACAGAGCCCTATTCAGGTAGCGTTTCCTCTCTCCTCGCCACCCCATTTTTGTTTCTGTCAGTTGCGATGCGTAGACTGCATGACCCCCTCGGTGTCCGTGCAAACCGCTCGGTACATCGCGTCCTGTGGCGATCGCGAACCGCGATCCAAAAACAGAAAAAACAACGCCCTGTTTCACCCCGGAACTGAGTGCGCCCCGCCAACCGGGACGACTTGGTCGCACGCGGTCTTTACCAAAATATGCACATCGTTGATACGGTCGTGTAGGATTTCGCATAAGTCGATTCGGATGTGCGTGCACACCGGAATCAACGCGAATCCGCCGACGACACCCCATATCCGACCTTTCTGGAACACGTCGTAAATTTGTGTACACACGTCGGATCGAGACAAAACTTGCGCCATCGGACTCGTAGCGATACGCTGGTCCTGTGACCCAAGTTTGGTTCGACTCTGAGAACGTCGACAAAATCGTGTATAGTGGGCCCCACAGGCTCTACTTGACGGGCGATTTTGTGATCGACTCATCGGAATCCAATTCTGGAAGTTCCGTTGGGTTCGTATCATCGTTCCTGACTTGTTGACACTAAGTTTGGTTAACTTGGAGACCTTTGCCCCTGACACGCTTTTCGGTACAAAGTGGCCCACATGTGGACCCCGCTTTGGCCCGAAAATATCATTTTTGCCCTTGTGTCCAAATTGGACTCAAGGACTGGCGTTTCTAGCTATTTGATATTTTCTGAATCTAATGGTGATGTTTATTTCAGCAACCGGAGTAGTAACTGCAGATCACACTGAGATCAGAGCTACAGTTGGAGCCAGGACCCCAGGCAAGTGTACCTTGCCAAATCCTGCAGTTTTTGCTACTTATTTCCTTGACCTAGTTATACATCAGTGGGCAAGTATACCTTGCCAACTTTACACTTCTTGTTGCATTTTCCCTTGATTCATTTATATTGCTGTGCATGCTTGACTTAGGACCGTGTGATGTACTTAGCGTCCGATTATTAGTCGGGTGCCAACACCGTACGCGGTGTTGTGTATTGTCATCTAGAGATGGACATTCGTGACCCCTTTGCATTCTCGTACTTGTCTTATCAAGTACACTATAACCCAGGACACTTGACACTATTCATGGACAGGATCTTTCTGAGATATTCATGGTGATTCTGTATAGGATACAGACTTTATGGCATGGACATTATATTCCTAGACATTATATGACTTGTACATTAGATACGATCGTGCGTAACATGGACATGAGGCATCATGAACATGAGACGTATGGTTACATTGGGTGGGGAGAGACACACAGGCTACAGGCTGACCATATATATACACCCCTATTATTGTGAGGCACAAGACTCTGAAGCCCGAGCTTGGCCCATTACTCATTATTACTGCTGCTACCGGCTCACCGACTCAGAGCTTGTAGTGGCGTCAGCCTGAGTTCTAGTGCTGTTCTCATCTTGCATATCACTTAGCTGGTTATGTAGTATTCCCTTATTGTTCCATCTATTGCCGGAGAGACCCACAGGCTACGGGTTGATTATGTTATGCCGGCTACTCAGTCTCCCGCTGAGATAGACTACCTCATGATATCACTGCTACCGGCTCCCCTACACAGAGCTTGTAGTTGTTTCAACCTGAGTACTATTGATGTTCTCTCTTGCATTTCACATAGATGGTTATATAGCTTACCCTATTTATTTCATTCTCTGTTGCACTACATTTATTTTGGCTTGTATTTTCTGTACCTTGCTGTCCCCTGAGGACCTGGATCCGGACTTTGTCTCCAGGACTAGCAGAGGAGATCCACCTAGAGTTATACAGTACAGGAGCATTATCAGGAGCAGAAGCAGGAACAGGAGAAGATACAGGAGTTGTACCGACATCTGAGGACGAGGTCATACCCGAGGACTTCTCCTGAGTATTGGCGTGAGATATTCTTTTATTTCTGTTTCTAGTTATTCTCTTTCCAGTCTATTTCATTGATGTATCAGACCTATTCTCGGATTGTTCTCCGAGACACTTTTATTGAGATTTGTTAGTTATTCCTATTTGTATTATTCTGGCATTGATCTGTGATTATCTGTTGTGGATGAGATTAGCATAGACTGTGACTTGTATCTTTGGACCTACTTATTCTTATATTACAGCTTAAGCATGCCCCGATGGATCCATTAAATTGGGTTTGTCCATCGGCGTGTGCTGCTGGCCATTATCTCGCGTCTGGTCCCTCGGTATTTTGGGACTGGGGCGTGACATCCACGAATTTTCTTATGAGTATATATATAATATATATGTATACACAAATATATATATGTATATATATATTTAGAAAGGAAAAGAAAAGAAAGAAAAAAAAATTATTAAATAAGAATTTACTAATACTAATAATAATAATAATAATAATAATAATAATAATAATAATAATAATAACACCACTACTATGTTACCATTCTTTAGCAACTTAGCAAATACTAAGACCCCCACCACTTCAGCAAATGCTCCCAGACCCGCCTCCCCATATTTAGCAACTTACTAGGACCCGCCCCCTTCAGCCCCTTTAACAATTTGCATTAGCACAGACCTATTTCACCCCCTTTGGCCGCAACCTCCACACCTTCTTTCTTCCTATTATATATATATATATATATATATATATATATATATATATATATATATATATATATATATATATATATATATTTCAAAAACCCTAACCTAAAATTTCTAGACCCCCTCTTCTCATCTAGAGCCGTCACCGCAGCCAGAGAGCCCCGCCAAGCCGTCCAAACCATCCCGACGACTCCGACCTCGCGCACTGCAGATTCCCACACGAGGCACCTTCGCTCCGGAATTGTTTTCCGTCGACTCGCTCAACCAAACGCCGTTCCGTCTTCACCGGTATGCTCACCCCTTAACCCTCTTCCATATTTGTATTATAGCCAACCTCGAAAAACGTGTACCCCTAGGCAAAAAATAGCGTTCAAAGTGGGCGCGAGCAGACCCAATTCTGGGATCACAGAAAACTGCGGTGACCACCCATATTGCCGAGTTCGTATCTCCCACCACAGAGATCCAAATTCGGTGATTCTTTTTGATATGTGTAGAACACTTGACCTAGTTTATTTTCTGTTAAATAATCCTATATTATTAGATACTGTGGACATAATTAAATTCGTCATAAAACTATGCGAACCCACTTTTTCCAGATTTCTAAAAGTTGGAAAACGGAGCGCGCCCCGCCAAACGGGACCGCCCCGCCGTGTACCAAGTATATCGAACGGTACACGCAGCGTAACTGGACACGTAAAAAATTTGTGGGGACTGATTCGGACGCGTGTGCACGCCGGAATCAGACCGTATCCGCGGACAAACCCTGTGTCGCAACTTTTGTGGAACTAGTGCGTATTTTGTGCACGCTTGTCAGATTACGACGAAACTTGTGCCACTGGACTCGTGGTAACGTGCTGGTCCTGTGACCCAATTTTCACGCAATTCTGAGATGGTTGACCAAATCGCCAATTGGCGGGCCCCACAGTTGACTTTTTGAACAAAATTGTGTTCGGCTCATCGAAATTCATATTTGGACATACCGTTGGGTTCGTATTGACATTTAGAGTTGTTTGACCTATAATTTGTCCCATTTAGAGACTGTTACCCTTGGCACACTTTTCGGTGCAAAGTGGGCCACAAGTGGATCCTACTTTTATCCGAAATTACCGTTTTGCTCCTGTGTCCAAATTGGACGAAAGGGATGTACTTTTTAGCTAATTTGCTTATTCTAGGAACGTTGGTGATGTTGATTTCAGCATCCGGAGACGTTCATTCTAAGGCCGTAGCTTCTGACTCTTGGTGTTGACATTGGGACACTACATTTTGCAGCTTTCTTGCCAGGCAAGATACCTTGCCAAATTGTTTATAGTACTTTGTATGCTAGTTATATTTCTTTTTATTTATTTCATTTCTGGATAGTTCTTGCATGTGTAGTTTTTTCCAGTCATTACTATGTATTAGATATGTTGACACACACATGGCACTTAGTATCATAGAGGACAATCATTAGGCGTATGGGCTTTTTAACCACTCTGGTAAACCGTAGTATATAGTTCGCACTACGGGCGTGTGTCGCGTTGGTCGCTACCCCAGAGGTATGTCAATTTCTGTAGAGTCGCGCTGTTCGCTACCCCAGAGGTATGTCGATTTCTGATGTCCATTGACGGGTGTGTGAGTTGTGAGGATTAGATCGAGTAGCCTATCCTTGCCCATACGTCGAAAAGTTGTCCTCATTTGCATTCATGTAGATTGTCTTGTACAGCGTACTTATTTATTTTCAAATTATATGCATGTTTACTGTATTCAAATTGGCTCGTATTTTCTGTATCTTGTTACGTCCCTCTGAGGACCTGGTCCGCTGCCAGGTGTATATGTTCTTGAGTATTTGCAGGAGCGCATATTTGGATGGTTGTATATGCTTAGTGGATGTCTTCTCTTCGAGCCATGATCGATAGCTGGTATACTTATATTGGATTTGATTGTGTTGTACTTATATTGTATTTACTTTTCCCATTCGAGTTGGTAGTAGATTTGTTTCCATCCAACTATCATCCTAGATACTTCTTATTGAGATCTAGTTTTATAGATACTGTTTATTTATTTCTATATAATTTTGGTGGATGAGATTTAGATTTTACCCTGTGACTTGTATTACAGTTATACCACTTGTGGATTTAATATTCATATTACAGCGTACGTATGGATTTGGTTTCCATATATTGGAGTTGCCATATCCATGCGGCCGACATGCTTACATGTCCTAGTCCTACGTATTTTTGGGACTGGGGCGTGACAGCACCAGTATTATTCGTACCCAAGAAGGATAGAACAGTATGCATGTGCATTGATTATAGAGCCCTTAATGCTCTGACTATCAAGAACAAGTACCCCCTGTCGCGGATCGATGATTTATTCGACCAACTGACAGGAGCAGTGGTGTTCACAAAGATTGACTTGAGATCGGGTTATCATCAAGTGAAGGTGCGAAGAGAAGACATTCAGAAGACAGCATTCAGGACTCGTTATGGTCACTACGAGTTCTTAGTCATGCCTTTTGGACTGACGAATGCGCCAGCTGTATTTATGAACTTGATGAACAGAGTATTCCACCAATACTTAGACCAGTTCGTGGTAGTCTTCATCGACGATATTTTGGTGTATTCAAAGATCCACGAGGAGCACGAAGAGCATCTGAGACTAGTGTTAGAGACACTAAGGAGAGAGAGGCTTTATGTCAAGCTGAGCAAATGTGAGTTTCTCCTAGATCGTGTTGCTTTCCTTGGACACGTCATCTCAGGAGATAGAATTTCAGTGGATCCGACGAAGATTTCATCAGTAGAGACATGGCCAACCCTACCAATGTCTCAGAAGTGAGGAGTTTCCTAGGACTTGTCGGATATTACCGGAGGTTCATAGAAAACTTCGCGAAGATTGCAGAGCCAATGATCCGCTTGACCCGTAAGGAGCAGGAGTTCACCTGGACAGAGAAGTGTCAGAAGGCATTCGACGAGTTGAAGAAGCGTTTGACTACTGCACCTATCTTGACCATACCTTCTGGACCCGGAGGATTCGTAATCTATAGCGATGCGTCCGGAAAAGGATTAGGATGTGTCTTGATGCAGCATGGAAAGGTTGTAGCTTATGCTTCTAGACAGTTGAGGAAACATGAGAAGAACTATCCCACCCACGACTTGGAGCTTGCAGCAGTAATCTTTGCCTTGAAGCTTTGGAGGCACTATCTATATGGAGAGAGAGTGGAGATATTTACTGACCATAAGAGCCTGAAGTACGTCTACACCCAGAAGGACCTTAACCAGAGGCAGAGACGATGGCTCGAGGTGATGACGGACTTCGAGATCGAGCTACAGTACCACCCGGGAAAGGCCAACGTAGTAGCTGACGCGTTGAGCAGAAGACCCATGGCATTCTTCATGACCATCCAACAACATCTGTTTAGAGAGCTAGAGCAGATGGGTATAGAGGTCGTTATGCCCGGAGTAGATGGACAGGTCGAGTTTCCAATTGCAATCGACATTAGTGGAGAGAATCAAGGCTGCTTTGCCGACAGACGCCAGATTTCAGAGGCTTAGACAGAGGACAAAGGCTGGAATGCAGACAGGACTGAGAATACATGAAGATGGGACTTTGAGATGCGGAGATCGTCTTTATGTTCCAAATGGAAAACTTCGTCAGGAATTGATGACAGAGGCACACAGTTCAACCTATTCTATTCATCCAGGAGGCACGAAGATGTACAGGAACTTGAGATAGTACTACTGGTGGTACGGAATGAAGAGAGAGATAGAACGCTTTGTGGCCAAGTGCCTGGTGTGTCAGCAAGTCAAGGCTGAGCATCAGAGATCTGCAGGATTGCTTCAACCGCTATCTATACCGGAGTAGAAATGGGAGCACATCACTATAGACTTTGTTACGGGTTTTTCGAAGAGTCCTAGTGGGTGCAATGCAGTATGGGTAATTGTGGATAGACTCACCAAGTCTGCACACTTTTTACCCTTCAGAGTTGGGCAATCGACGGAGGCCTTAGCAGATATGTACATGAGGGAGATTGTGCACCTACATGGAGTGCCAGTTAGCATCGTGTCTGACAGGCATACGAGGTTCACGTCTTACTTTTGGCGGAGTATGTAAGAGAGTCTCGGTACTCGCCTGAAGTTTAGTACAGCGTATCACCCACAAACAGATGGCCAGTCGGAGTGCACCATTCGGACGCTAGAAGACATGTTGAGAGCGTGCATGCTTGACTTCGGAGGATCATGGGAGGACTATTTGCATCTGGTCGAGTTTTCCTACAACAAAAGCTATCAGGCGAGCATCCAGATGGCTCCCTATGAAACGTTGTATGGAAGGAAATGTCGTTTTCCAGTATGCTGGAGTGATATAGGCGAGCGACAGATTCTCGAACAGAGTTGGTTGTTCGTACAGTAGAAAAGGTGAAGAAGATCCAAGGGCACCTTCGAGCAGTACAAGACAGACAGAAGCATTGGGCGAATGTACATCGTCGACCCTTAGAATTTCAGGTTGGAGATCACGTATTTCTAAAGATCTCGCCTACTCGAGGGACTATCAGATTCGGAGGCAGAGGGAAGCTGAGCCCGAGATACATCGGACCATTCGACGTATTGGAACTCGTCGGAGAGGTTGCTTACAAATTAGCCTTGTCGCAGACCTTAGAAGGAGTTTATGATGTCTTCCATGTATCTCAGCTGAGGAGGTACATACCGGATCCGAGTCACATACTTGACCACTCAGAGATCAAAGTTGGCCCGAGCTTATCATACCAAGAGGAGCCTGTCGAGATTCTGGACAGGAGTGAGAAAGTACTGCGAGGACAGACTATTCCCTTAGTTTGTGTCGCGTGGAGACATCATGCACCAGGCGAGTCGACTTAGGAATGCGAGGAGGACATTAGACAGCGCTATCCCCATCTCTTCGAAGGACTCGGTACGAATTAGCATTTTTAAATTCAATCAGAACTTCTTACCATGCGTATATTTTAATTTCGAGGACGAAATGCTCTAAGGAGGGTAGATTGTAAACCCCCTCGACCAATTCAGGATTAATTAGAATTAAATCAAGAGACTAGAATTTATTTGGAATTAATTAGGATTAATGTGCGTAAATTATACGTCTTAATACACCTTGTCGTTGCTTCGAGGTTGGAACATCCCACCATTAGTAACTTCCACCCGAAGTCACGAACATCTTTTAATGTGCCAGACTACCCCTCTGACCATTGTGCAACCTTAGATACATGCTATTGCGTCTCGCCTTAGCCACACAACATTTCTTAAGAGAACGCCTTGTATTTATTAATTTAATTAAATTCGAGGTCAAGGTCACCTGAAACAAGCCCGACCAAGCCCATATTGCACTCTACCACGTGGACCAGCCCCCAACAAGGCAGGACAGGGCCACACTGGCCAGCCCATAACCTCCATCACCACATATAAATACCAACATTCTCATGCAAAACCCTAAAACCCACTATTCATCATTCCCTTCAAACCCTAGCCGACCTTCCCATCTAAACCGAGTCCCCCCCCAACTGGCCGGACACCCACCGTCCACAGCCCCCAACGTCGACTACTCCCCACCATCACAACCCGACAGCCCCCAACGCTGACTTCTCCCAACCATCACAACCCGATCACCAAACCCCCACCGCCAACCCGACTGCTCCCGCCTGAACCCGTCCGACGCCGCCCGCCTCCGCCTGAACCCGCCCGACGCCGCCCGACCCTGCCTGAACCCGCCTGACGCCACCCGAGCCGCTGTCCCGATCCCGACTGCCCCCACCACCAGCGAGGTCGGATCCGTCCACGTCGACCGGAGCCACCCTCGTCGGAGGGAACAACCGACAGCGAGCGGACCCCCTCACTCGGTTGATCAGGTACTCGTTCGTGGAACCCGTCTCTCTTGTGTCCTAGTACTTTTCCTTTGTGTCGTCGTGTCAATATGGAAATGAATTAATAGCTTATAAACTTAGTTAATATTTATGCTGGAAGTGATTTTTAATTAGATATTAATTAATGAATAATTATTCTAAATCAGCGACCGTTACCAAGGACAGGTAATTCGGTAGAAACACCTGGACATAAATCCTAGTATGTTCAAATATGGAGAATAGAGACATGTCCGCACAAAGCAGAAGTCATGGACAACCCGTAACTAGATAATTATTGCCTCGAGACACTTGTTAACCGAACACAGAACACGTGTACACCCTAGCTACGTGCACACGTGACGCTGTACTCGAGCAACAGTGAACTCGCGACAGTATTCAAGAATAGCGTCTTAACCGTATATAGATAATGTGTAGTATCTGATGTCTGTATTGTTGTGTTATATTGTATATCTAGGGTCTTTGGATCAGCCAGGAGACGCTACCGGAGCAGGCTTTTGGCATTCACATCTTGAAGACTCAGGCAAGATACCTTGCTATATTTACTGTCTAATTTAAATTATGCGAATGTTGTATTGTATGCTTGTTGTTTTACTTTATACAACTGTGCGCGTCTGAGATTGTATCGGGTGCACTCGACGGATACGTCGAGGATTAGTATACATTGACTTAGTTATTAGCAGACTTACCTCATTGGATGATACCCTGTTATCTTCCAAGACCTGACACTTCCACACGTATTCATAGTGACAAATCTCATGTTGGGATGCGAGTTCGCGTGTTTGACTAGCTATCGCCGCGTGTGACATGCATCACGGTTAGCAAGCAATTCAGGACTATTTCAGTATAGAGACTTGGCATTTAGATAAAGGGGTATGCACGTCGATTATTTAACTTGTATATCTACATTGGGCGGGGAGGACGACTAGTAGGCATATGGGATACCCCACTCCTTTACACTGATACCGCACTCGACGGAGTGATACGGACGTATTTATATATATTACTGATACCACGTTCTGTAGAGAGTTGGACGTCACTTGGTCATATTGCAGATACCACACTCTATAGAATGTTAGACGTTACTGTATTCCTGCACCCGTGTTATAGGGGGCATGTGTGGCATATACTAGCCGGTTGCCACGACTGGTGAATTACGTTAGCATATGTCTAGCCTACACCTTCTCATATACTCACAGTTGTCCTCACATTGCATTTACTTAGATGGCTAGCACACCCTTTATTGTATTTATTTTATTCAGTATTTATATATGGCATATTTCTATGTATCTTGTTACGTCCCTCTGAGGACCTGGTACCTTTCCAGATTTAGACGAGGCTTACTACCCCACAGTATACGGCCCCGGACAGGAGACAAGATTCGCTACCGCTGAGGAGTTAGAGGTGCAGCTGTCAGAGTTTCCGTGATCAGTTGGTAGGCCTTCCGCCTAGATTGGGTGCATCATTATCTAGTCAGTCGATGCCCTAGTCATTATCTTTTATATCTCATTTCAGTACTTTATTTCGTCATAGTAGTGGGTTTGTTCCCACCTGACATTATTGGATGTACTATGATATCTTGAGACTGGTATTTATCTTCCAGCATTTTATTTAGTACTTTTTGCTCTTTATTTTGTGGATGAGATTAGATTACCTGTTATTGACTGATATTTGACATGTTAGTATTATAGGACAGCGTAGCACTCTTCGTGGATCCATTAAATTGGGATATCCTCGGAGACGTGTCAGCTGGCTATTGCCACGTGGCCTGGTCCCGTGTACTTTTGGGACTGGGGCGTGACAAATAATTATCCATGTAGTTAGTAATAAGTACTTTATACACATTAACAATTATCAAGTATCCAAACTTTTCTAGGCCGAGTATCTTAGGCTGCGTTAGTGGGCGACTGCTAGTGCACATACAACGGGAAAGGCTGATACTTTCTCGCAGCCCTCTCCATCTCCGTCGGCGGATGAGCTGTGGGTGACCACCGCTGGTGGTCTCCAAATGGCTACGTACTACGGTACGGGATCCTATGGCACCCTTGTTACGACGCAGTCCTCTAGGGCCTCCACTGTAAGTGTACATTTCCTACAGCCCTCGCAGGCGTCGGCCCGAGTCCAGGAGACCGTTGAACGTCAGATTGCGTCTCTCCGTGATGAGTTGCTGCGAAGGATGAAGGAGCAGCCCATGTCCCAGTCCCAGGCGGATGATGCGACGCTTATCGCAAGATTTGATACGCTTGAGCGCAGAATCATGGAGCTCAGGGATATGACAGCTGATCTTAGAGCATCGACAGAGTGCAGCGTGACAGAGCTGCAGGCATCACAGCTATACATAGGCGAGAGGCTGACGATGATGCATGATTTATTGGTTCATAGCAGTACGAGGTTGTTATCTACCATGGATATTCATACAATCATCGACTAGCAGCGTTGGAGCATATACGTCCTCCTGGTACGCCTTCATCGACACAGACTCCACCGACGCCATTGCCTTCTCCATCGACATCGGTGTCGATTTCACGGGAGCAGTATGATTTGTTCTTATCCCTAATGCGCGACGGTGGTCAGCCTCCTGCAGATCCGCAGTAGTCCTAGTTAGGATAGTTTACTGATTGTTTGTGTTTTGACCTATGATATTTGGTCATTTATGAATATTCTTTATTTTTGAGGCTTTAAGACTTTATTTCTTGTACTCAGTTGTGTGGATATTTATTGTATTCTTTACGATGAGATTTTCTCCTGACTCAGTTTGTAATCCGAATTTTTCGTTTTCTTAAAATTTTACTATATTATTTATATTAAATGTATATTAATTTATGGGTGTTGAGTGTTCCACCGAAGGGGTCGACGAACCCAGCGAATTCAACGGAGGGCTGCTCCGGGTCTATTTATATCAATTATGAATTCATAAACTGCAGAAAATTGGTTTGAAAACCATTTTATATTCTATTTTTTATTTTTTTTACTGAAAATTTAGCGACACTTAGCGACGTTTATATACGTCACTAATTATGTCGCTAAATTCGTCGCTGAATATGTCGCTAATTATGTCGCTAAATAAGTCGCTAAATACATAGTTGAATGTCGCTAAATTGCTGACATGGCAGTATTTGTCAGGTCAATAAAACGTCGCTAAATGTGTTGCAAAACGTCGCTAAACAGAAAAATTTAGCGGCACAAAATACGTCGCTAATTTAGCGACGTTGCGTCACTAAACGTCGCTAATATGAAAAATATTAGCGACGTAAATACGTCGCTAGAAAACGTCGCTATAGCGATATTTTGTGACATTTTTTCTATTAGCGACTAGCTTAAACGCAACTTCATTGAAACGTCGCTAAATTTTTTTAGCAATATTTTTAGGCCATTTAGCGACGTTTTCAGATGTCGCTAATTTGACTTATTCTGGTAGTGATAGACCCATACCTTCCTGGAACAATCATCAATAAACGTTACGAAATAAGAAGCGCTACCAATAGATTTTACCTTCATAGGACCGCAGACATCCGAGTGAATCAACTCGAGCAACGCCGGTTTTCTTGAACTTGGGTGACTTTGGAAAGATATCATATTTTGCTTCCCCGGCAAACAGTGCGTGCACCTCTCCAATTTTGTAGACTTTAGTCCTGGAATCACCTTCTTGTTCACCAAGTAGCTCATCATCTTCACGTTAGATGAAAAAATTCAAATAAAAAAAATTCACTGGATGATCGGAGTCCAACCCTAAAAAACCTTTAGTAATGGAATAAAGAGAATACACCATGTACAAGCTCCTCACCGATCCAACACGGATCACCGCAACTCTTTGGAACAGAAAATAGATTACAACCACGAAGAAAAAAGACAATAAAAAATATCCCAAATTGACCTCCAATTTTTTTTTCTCCTTTCGAAAGTTGCAATGGCACTCTTGCCACCTTTTTTCTTCTCTCTTATTTTTTTTCTTCTTATATTGTTGTATATTGCATGAGCCTTTATACAAACCCTTACATGAATTATGGTTTCCATATGAAAATCTATATATGGAAGCCAAAAATATTTATGGAAATCCAATTACATTCAATCATATATATAATGGAAATCAAATCATAAATTAACTTGCCATAAATGGAAAATCCAAATATATGAAAAATTAATAAATGAAAGATCCAATCATAAATATATAATTAAAGTCAAAAATAGAAATCCAATATAATATTTGTTTATCATAAATGTTCCAAAATACGACGTTCGATGCACTTTTTGAGCTTTTCCGACACACTGATGGCGTTCATCGCACTCCAGAGTATTCTCCACATAGGTTGGAAACTCCACCCAACCCAACAAATTACACCGAGAGACGCGTACGATCAATGTCGACGTGTAAAAATATACGGAACTCGAATCCTTGTTATGTGAACAATGAATTTGGTCTGTATACGTCGAATTTTAGCGTATCGATATTTTTCGGAAATTTACATAACTTTTCATGGGATTTTCAGATCACGATGAGACTTGTGTCATTGGATGCACACTAGCTGTCAAAATTGTCCTACAATGTAAGTTTTGTTCAATTTTGATATCGACCGTATGGGCCCACCATTTGTCGCAGGCTTACGCGTTTGTATTGCTCTCCCTAATGAATATCTGCAATGGGTTCACTGGCATGCACTTGCATGATTGCAGTGCTTAATCACAGGCCCGTGCATTGATTGAAGCATGAGATGTTCGATTGCACCCTTGTTTCCCGGCTCAACCGTGGTGGTTAATGACAAAAGGAAGTAACAAACTTGTCTAGATTTTAAGGAACAGAACCTCCTGAAGTCATGGGTGGGCTAGTCTTCTTCTTTACTTAGCAGCACATGGAGGGCCGTCAAATTGTTTGTGAAGGGGCGAAGTTATACAGACACACGCAGAGAGAGATCACAACTATTTTGGCATGCTCTACTGTATTTTTGTGTCTATGTCGACTCTGTAGGATAACCTCTACGTGTCTGACACAGACAAGATACCATTTTTTATGTATTTTGTGCAGCTCTGCTCATGGAAAAGAAATGATTCAACTGATAAAAATATACAATGATCGCAATGTCAAACCCGTCTTTCCCAAGTGGTCACCAGGAAGCGGCATTAGGCATTCCAGCTGTATATATATTTCTACGGAAACAGAACATATATATTTCGAAAAAGGTAAATTTTATTCAGATTCCTTCGAGAGGCTAAAACTCAGCCCGAAGGCTTACAACCAATCCAGTCCGGAGGATGATATATACAAACTCGAGTCCGAAGACCCCCATCCCAGCCTGGAGGTACTAACCCAGTCCGAAGATATCCATGTCCGAAGGTACCACAAGCCCGAAGGCCGAATTCGGTCCAAAGGCCTCACGCAGCCACAGCCGCACCGCACTAGCATCGCATCTGTACCTTTCATCGTATCCACGCATCGGTTTTAACCGCTAAGCTATACGTCACTTGCATATATATATATATATATATATATATATATATATATATATATATATATATATATTGTACCAATGGTTATTGCAACAATTATTGCACCATTTATTCTCAACCACACATTTTTTTAAAATGTGTGGCTGAAAATAATGCTGGTCTTTATGAGATGATTTATAACCACGTGATTGAAATAAATATGTGAAAAAAATGTGTGGTTGAAAATAATGCTGGCCTTTATGAGATGATTTATAACCACATGATTGAAATAAATATGTGGTTGAAATTATTTGGTGTAATAATTGTTGTAATAATTTGATACAATATCCCTTATATATATATATATATATATATATATATATATATAATATATATATATATATATATATATATATATATATATATATATCAGCTAGAGTTCCCTGTTTGAATCCTTGCATTCAGTTACATGTATAAAGATATGGCATAGTTATTACTCCATTCAGTCACCAGTGCTGTATAAAGATATAACACAATTTTATTTGGGAGATTATAATGAACTGGTTTGATTCATGTGCATTTCACTCTATTACAAAGTTTTAAACAGGCATTATAAATCTTTTGCTGCAAAATTTTCTGAGCCAACTGTTAGGAAATTCTCACATAACTCAGTAAACATCACAAGAACTTGATACTGGTAGGCTAGCTAGTTAAAATTTTGGGGGATCTTGTTGCACCACTGAGTGCTTGGTCTGGTTCCGAATCTCCTGCATATAAGCTTGGCTACGAACTCAGAGCAATTTTTCAACATGGTGATCTATTCTCAACAAAATGCCGATGCCTATGTTAGCTAGTTTTCTCTAAATTTGTAGATGAAAAAAGAATTTGAGTATTAAATGATGATGGAGACTTCTTCACCCACATGAACTGCAAATGTTAAGAAAAACTGTACAAAAATCACAACCCAGCAATCAAACAAAGTAGACCAATTAACAATGTCCTCCCTCTCATCATCTTTCTCCTACTCTCCAACCTCTGTAAAGCCTTCAAATTCCTTTTCTGGCAAAGAAAAATCATCTAAACTACTCTCTCTACTCAAAATAAAAGGAAACAAGTTAGAAACTAATTTCTAGCCATGGTTCCCTGGCTTTATAAGGGGCTGTTGCGACGTTTTGCCCCATTCCTCCGGCGGGCTCTTGACTTCCATCAGCAGCGCGACGACTTCCTTCATGGTCGGCCTTTCTGACGGGGACGAATTGACGCAGAACATGGCGATCCCTAGCGTCTGCAGCATCTCCTGCACCATCTGGTCGGGCAGACCCCTCAGCTTCGTGTCCAGAATGTTTATTGCCGGCTCGAAGCTCCCCATCTTCGCCTTCACCCACTCTACGATGTGGAGGCCTTCGGCGAGCAACGGTTCGATGGCGCTGCGGCCGCTCAGGATCTCAAGAAGGACCACGCCGTAGCTGTAGACATCGCTCTTCTCCGTTATGTTTGAAGTGTAACCATACTCTGTCAAGCGATGCGTTAGTAAAAGTTTAATATGACAAGAAAAGTTCACCTAGGTGAAGAATTACTAAACCATAATAAAATATAAAACAGATGAATTGCCAACTAAAAGTTGGACATATATCCAAATTATTGTGCAAAGGACAATCAAGGGATGGAGGGAGTCAAATGGCATGCCAACATTATACTCATCCCTGAGTGTTCCATTAGGAAAGATCTCATACATGAATAAAACTTGACGGAAAGTGCTGATAAAGAAAGGTTTGTGTGGGGTTTATTAATAGATTGAAGCTTGGAAGTTTGTCATGTAAGTAATATATAATAGTTGTTTAGTCCTCAGTATGAGTGAAAATATGCTTGGAGTAGCCTAAAGGTGCTCATTTAGTAAAGAACAAGAGAACAAATGCTTGGTGCTTGCAGAAATGGTTATTGACAAAACAAAGCTTAAGTTATGCCTCTAGTTTTGTATTCTCATTTTAGTTGCACATAATTAGAGTTACAGTAAAAAAAAAAGAGAGGAGAAAATACTATGAGCAAATCCTGATTGGTGATTTGGTTCTAACAAGTGATTTCTGCTAAATGGAATTGCTGAAGAAGAATTATGCATGATATACGTATTTGTTGAACTTTTCATTATGTGGGACACAAATTGGACACGAATAAGACACTCAAAATTCAACATTGTGTCCGTGTGACACATCTCATGTATTTGTCTATTTTTGTGTCCGTGCAACATAGGGTACTGATAAATATTAACAAGCGTGCTACTTTTAGCTGTGATAGTTCAGTTTGCAGTAGGGATGCATAAACAAAACCAGGTCAATGCATCTTCATTTTTAGGGAATTTATGAAATGATTCTTACTTGTATATATATGAATCAGAACAAAAAAAAATTCTTACATCTTGCTTTACTATAAAGATATATGTATCAAGAAAATTATTAGAATTTAGATGGAGTACTCCATCCGTAAATCAGGAACAACAGTACTCTATAGTAAGCTGAAGCAAATCCTATAGCACATAAGAAACTTATAGAAATTTTATTCAAAAGCTTAAACTATTCTACTATATAATAAAAAAAGTTGGCTTCCTCGAAAAAAAAATTTCTTCCAAATATGTTCTTACCAATCTTTACTAATTAAAATTGTTCATTTATACTACTATAATAAGAAATTTTGGCTTCACCGTGAATTTTTTTTTCCAAATATGTCATTTCCTGACTTTACTAATTAAAATTGTTCATCCATGCTAACCATATAATAAGAAAAGTTGGCTTTACCATAATTTTTTTCTTTCAAATATTTCCTTACCTAACTTTACTAATTAACATTGTTCATTAAATTAATGAGGGCGGCCAGGTAATTAATTACCTACCGAACAAAAATCAAGGAAATATAGTTTGCTTTTCTGATGTCTCTTGTTCTTTCCTAGTACATAAAAAGTTAAATAATAGACGATTAAAATACGTGCAGATATACTAGTTTTATGAATGAGATAGGTTGGTAGTTTACCCGGTGCTATGTATCCATACGAGCCGGCAACCCTGGACATGGCATGGTGGAAATTGGGCGAGTTCATCAGTTTCGCCAACCCAAAATCGGCCAAGTACGCTTCGTACTTGGAATCCAAGAGTATGTTGTTGCACTTGACATCCCTGTGAAGTATCGCCGGTATGCAGTCGTGGTGGAGATATGCCAACCCCTGTGCCGACCCGACCGCGATCTTGTACCGAGTTTCCCAATCCAAGCTCCTGTTCTCCTGAAGCAGCTGCTGGAGATTTCCGTTCGATATGTAATTGTACAGCAGCAGCTTGACGCACTTGTTAGAGCAGTAGCCCAGCAGCTTGACTATGTTTCTGTGTCGGATGTGTCCGAGGATCTGAATCTCCGACGCAAAGGCCTCCATCTGCTCCTCCTTCCTCGACCTCCACAGCTTCTTGACCGCAATGAGCTCCCCGTTGGGCATCTCCGCCCTGTAAACGACTCCGGAACACCCTTTTCCGATGATGTTCTCGTCTTTGAGGCACTCGAGGATGTTGTCGACGCTGAAGTTCAGCTTCTGGAACGGAGTGAACGTCCATGGATACGAGAAGTCCTCTGCCCCAGAGGATGTCATTTGCGTCGATTTCTTCTCCCCCGCAAGCTTCCTGTGTCTGTTAACAAGAATCCACATGGCGACGAACAAGATGGTCATAGAGCCCAGTATCAGGCACACAAGTGCAACCGTCTTGATGGTCTTCAGAGCAGTAGGGTGGACGAGGTCGGAAGAGCAGGTCAGTCCGTCGAACGATCGGCAGAGCTCCGGGTTCCGAAGGTACGAATCCTCCGGGAGCGTCCGGAAGAAAGGCGTAACAGGTATCGGACCGGAGAAGTTGTTGCAGGAAATGTTGAGGGAGGTGAGGCTAGTCAGCATGCCCAAGACTTGGATCCCCCCGTAGAGCATGTTGCTGGACACGTCCAGCGCCTGCAGCTGCGTCAAGGCGGACATCTCCGCGGGAATCTCTCCGGTGAACCGATTGTAGCTGAGGTCCAGGTCGATCGTCAAGCTCGCCAGCGAGCCGATCTCGGGAGGAATAGGCCCCGAAAGGTTGTTGCGGCTCAGTTCGAGCAATGTCAGCTTCTGCAGGTTGCTTATCGAGTTGGGCAGCGACCCGGTTAGCAGATTGTTGTTGAGGATGAGCTTGTTCAAGTAGGTGAAGTTACCGAAGCTCCGGGGGATCGTCCCGGAGAAGTTGTTGAAGCTGAGGTCGAGCTGCTCGAGGTTCATGAGCTCCCCGAGCCGGGACGGGATTTCTCCGCCGATCCGATTGTTGTGCACGTCCAGCAGCTCTAGGACCATAATGTCTGCGATTTCCGGGGGCAGCTCTCCGGAGAAGTTGTTGGTGTATAGGTCCAAGAACACCAAGTTCTGCAGCTTCCCGACCTCCTTCGGAATCTCTCCCGAGAGCCGGTTCTCCCCGAGCCGCAGCCTGACCAGGGAGTGGCAGTTGGCGACGCTGGCCGGGAGCTGTCCGGTGAGCGCGTTGCCGAGAAGCAGCAGCTTGCTGAGCTTGGTGAGGGAGAAGAGCTCGTCGGGGATGGAGCCGGTGAGCATGTTCCTGGAGAGGTCGAGCGCGTAGAGCTCGGTGCAGTTGCGGAAGGACGGGGGGATGGTTCCCGATATCGAGTTCCCCCACAGGAAGAGGCTCTGGAGGTTCTTGAGCCCGCCTACCGCCGAGGGGATGGGCCCGGAGAGCTCGTTCTTGTCGAGCTGCAGCGCGGTGAGGCTGCTGCAGTTGCCGAGCTCGGCGGGGAAGGCGCCGGTGAGCGCGTTGTCCGAGAGGTGCAGCTGCTCCATCAGGAGCAGGCGGCCGAGGTCCCCCGGGATTTCTCCGGAGAGCCTGTTCGCCGAGAGGTCGAGGACCACGAGGGACGAGCAGTTGGAGAGCTCCGCGGGGATGGGGTCCGACAGCGAGTTCCCCCAGAGGAGGAGGCTGGTGAGCTTCTGCAGCCGGCCGAGGTCGGGGGGGACGGGGCCGGTGAGCTTGTTCATGTGGAGGTAGAGGTTGCGGAGCTCGGAGCAGGAGCCGAGGGACGCGGGGATGGGGCCGGAGAGGTCGGTGTCGTAGAGGGACAGGGTCTGGAGACTGAGGAGGTTGCCGAGGGATGGGGGGATGGGGCCGGAGAGCGCGGTGGCGGCTGCGCCGAAGGTGGTGAGGTTGGAGAGGAGGCCGAGGTCGGGAGGGATGGGCCCGGTGAGGAAGGGGTTGCCGCCGATGCGGAGCTGGTTGAGGGCGGAGAGGAGGCCGAGGCGGGAGGGGATGGAGCCGTTGAGGAGGTTGTCCTGGAGGCAGAGGGACTGGAGGGAGGAGAGGTTAGCGAGGGAGGCGGGGATGGGGCCGGAGAGGCGGTTGGAGTTCAGGAGGAGGAACTGGAGCGAGGAGAGGGAGCCGAGGGAGGGCGGGATGGGCCCGGAGAGGGAGTTGGAGGAGAGGTCGAGGAGGCGGAGGGAGGGGAGGGAGGAGCCGAGGGAGGGGGGGATGGGGCCGGAGACGTTGGAGGAGGAGAGGTTGAGGAGCTGGAGGGAGGAGAGGGAGGAGAGCGAGGAGGGGAGGGAGGTGAGGTTGAGGAAGACGTTGGGGAGGGAGAGGGAGATGACGCGCCCCTGCGGGGAGCACGTCACGCCCTGCCACGAGCACGGCGTCGCCTGGTCGGGCTTCCACGTCGGCACGACCGACGAACCGGCGCTGGGGAGGAGAGAGAGAAGCGCTTTTCCGTCAGGGGAGAGCGGCGTCGCCGAGGAGAACAAGGGGGGAAGCAACAACAACAAGAAAACGATGGACCTCATCTTTTTTTGGGGCTCGCTGGTGAGTTGTAGCTGTATAGAGTGGGGAGTTTGAATACAGCTAGTTAGCATGCATGCATGGACGTGGTTAGCAACATTCTTCCTTGCATGCAAGCAAAGAAGGACAACAAGTGGTGGTGGTGGCGGTACTGGAGTGCTTCTTAAGCAGTTGTGGCCGTGAGATCATGTACGTACATTAGGAATCTAGCTAGCATTGATGATGGATCTCTACGAGGAAGAAGAAGAAGAGGTGTTCGTCGACCATGCATGTGACAGAGACGTAGAGGAGTGTTGGCTTGGCTTGGCTTGGCTTGCTTGAGGTTCACCCCACACTCATATGAAGTCCGGAACCGGTGGCTTTGCTGTCTTCTTCTTCTTCTTCCTTGCTTTGCTTCAGTATTGTTTACTACTACTACTACTTACTACTGGCACTGATACTCCAAACCCCAACTCATCTTTATATTTCTATATAAATTCAAACTGTGTCCGCAATTAAAGAGTGGCCAGTTTGGAATGGGGGGGATTTAAATTAATGGTGATTTCTAAATTTATAATTTGTATAATCTTAGTGATTTTTTGGTAGCAGAAGAAAATCTAAGTTGTAGAGCCACGTGAAATCTCAGGACTATTCCTTTGTCCCTTCCTCCAGTCAAACTGATCCTCCTCTCCTTCATTCTCATTAAGCCACGTGCTAACCCTAATGCTTCATTAGTATTCAGTCAGTATAGTGGTATTATTATATGAGTGAGATTTATGGAACTAATCAACACACTTGGCTTATGTTAATTAGATTTTGTACTGCTTGTCTGAAATTTTAACCATTTCATTGTTATGGTAGTAATTGAATTAAGTTTTTTTTTTTACTGTATCAATTATAAATTTATATTAATTAAATATAACGATAGAAAATTTGAAAATTTTGAAATCCCGATACATATCGTCAACTGGATTGGCAAAATTCGATTTTGGCGGGAATAGACAGATTTTCGCCAACTGAGTTGGCAAAAATATGGCCTCTACGGTTCGGGTGTTGGTGGGTTGGTTCAGTTCGGGTGTTGGTGGGTTGGTTTAATATGTAGTGTTGGTTTAATATGTTGGTAGTTGGTTTAAATATGTAGGTGGTTGGTTTTAAATGTTAATTTTAAATATTGGTAGTTGGTTTAATACGTAGGTGGATGTTGGTGGGTGTTGGTGTGTTTTATAAGGAGAGGGGGGGAGGAAGCAACATTATAGGAAGTGAAGAAGAAGCAGAGAAGAAGAATAAGCAGAGAAGAGAAGAGGAGACGGAAGTAAGCAGAGAAGAGAAGAGAAGAGAAGAGAAGGAGAACAAGTTTGTAAAAAAATTAATTATAATTATGTAATTGTAGTTACTATTTTAACTATTATAATTGTAATGTTGGTGATAGTAGTCATGCTAACACTAAATATTTGATTACATATTTTAACACTAAGTATTAAATATTGCAGATGGGTACCCAAAATAATGGACGTATTCCGGGAGGGCCTACCACAGATACGATTATCCAGCTACATGAGTCGCACATTTCTAGTCTAGTATTTTCTGGACAAGTATATCAAAATTGAATTATTTTAGTAAATATAATTTATATTTTTTTACATGTCTAATAATAACATCGTTTATATATGTCATATATAGCAATACGATTATCCTGATACGTTTCGAGCACGAGAGCATGTCGCATGGCGTTATGAGAACGATGTTGGGTACTGGATGTTGACTGAAGAACAACATGGTATGGTGAACGTATTTTATTTTGATCATATCGATCAGATACATTTTCTATGTCACGACCGAGACTTGATCTTCAGTTTAGTTGAGCGGTGGTGGCCCGGATGAAATACCTTTCAATTACTGTTCGAAGAAATGACCATTTTCCTAGTAGATGTGGTAAATATCTTAGGATTATTTATTACGGGTGAACATATAATATTTGAAAATTATGAATCATTTTGCGCCAAAACTGTGATTAGAAAGTATTTAGGCGTGGAGTCGCCTACCATATATGGTAAAAAATTTGTGACACTTTCGTGGCTCCGCCACAACTTTATGCACCTAGATCATATTGGTGAGAAAGAAATCTTAGTGGATGCAGAACGAGTAAGTATAACATTTAATGTTATTATTTATGTAATATATATTTTTATTTAGTTTAACTGATATACTTTTTTTATTATATGTTCATGTTACTACTTGCACCAGTGCCTACTTACTAGGTCTAATCAACGGAATTTTATTTCCAAACTCCAGATTTAGGGCAAATTTATGTTTTTTACCTTTTCTGAAAAATCTGACAGAACCTACCCGTCATGCATGGGGAGCTTCTGTGTTGGCATATATGTACAACTCCATGTCACTTTTTTTGTATTTTACTTCAGTGGATAAAAGACAGAAAAATTTGAATGGATGTATGACATTATTACAGGTATAAAATTTTCATATAATTTTATTTACTAAAAAAATATGTACACTTACATGATATATTTTTTCTAGGTTTGGTCCTACGAGCACTTCAATATCGGTAGGCCAGTCTCCCGTATTGATACCAAATATGGTGTCTTCCCATCAGCTTTATGCTGGATGACGGCTGCAACTGATCTCGATGTGCTCATAAGGATATCGCAGTATATCGGGGCCAATTCGATTCACTAAGGTTTAACGAGGTAAAATTTTATAGTGTCTTATATATTTTTTGTATTTCATATAGTCAATATGTTTATTATCTTATAATTTTGTTGACATAAAATAGGTAATTCTTTTACCGTACCGGCTTGGATAGAATCCTCTTGAGTTACAAACAACGACCTTTGGATTGAGCCTACATAGATTTTTCATAATATTCCACAATAACATCATGTACATCCAGCTGATCGTGTTATGCGACAGTTCTGGATGATACAACACATTCCTGATGAGCCATCATGTTTCAATCGTGGTAAAGGCAATGTAACTACCAGAGCACGCAGATTGATTCCTGGGTAGAATTCTAGATTTAAGACATATTAGGTGGGACATTTGTCTCAAATGATGTCCTCTATTGATGATGGTAAGTTATTCCAAAAGTTTAACAAAACTTACTGCAAAAATTATAAGAAATCATATGGTCATAATTTATAATGGTGCAGCCTACGGTGATGATGTATATAGATCTTTGTGGGGAGCTCCTGTTATCAGCAACAGAGCCTACCAATTCCAAGAGTTTCGATTCCAACATCGAGCCATAGATGATTATAGTCTCCGTGACTATTATGATTATGTAGAAGTGATGGTACGTTATTTTTATATGAAAATTTCTATCTACGTAGTACTTATTTATGTCCTCTATTGAATTCTATTTAATATTTCAGCTTCCAAATTTAAATACCGCATACCAAAATCATCCAGTGGGCGACCCGTTGCGCACAGCGGTTGGCAAATTTTTGGTTGCTATGCAACAAGGACCGACTCCTCCGAACCCTCCCTTACTTATTCCAGGAGATTATCCTCGGGGTCTTGTTGCACAACGATAAGCACGCCCCCCTAGGAAGTATACCTCAGTTTGGTATCAGGATAATAGTCTGCCACTACAAGATGACGATGTCTCTCAGTGGCCTGGTGATGTAGTGCCTCAAATTCTGATCCGACTGGGATGTGCACTATATAATTGGGCTTGTGGCTAGTCCGTCCGAGTATGCTTAGATCTTCGGCATCTTCTTGCCACGGACGAAATGCGATGATCTTTTCCAACTCATGGAAAGGCCTCTATTGAAACGAGTCCAATAGTTTTCGTGTTTGGTTGCTTGGTTTTCTTTATTGCCATTTTGGAATTTTGATTTGGTGTTGCTTTCGAGTTGCTTGGTTTTCGCTGCTGGTTTTATCGATTGGAGCTTGAATTTTGGGGAGTTCGGCAAGGAAGGATAGGCAAGAATTCTAACTCGGTGCTCGTGCTGTTGCAGGTCCGCGTAACTGACGTTTGATCGTCGCTAGGCGGGATTCCTTATTTCAGCAACTTTTTTCTTAACCAGTGAGTGGTTTGGTCCCTTCTTTCCTACTTCTTCACGCCAACATCTCTAATGTTTCAAACGTTCACTCGATGATGCCTGGTTGGACGCCTAGGAAATGCTTAGCTACAATGCATGCCAGCCACTAAGAAAGGAACATGGGAATTGTAGACTAATTTTACTATATGCTTGCACACCTTATAACTTGAGTTGGTTGGAAAGGAAGTTGGCTGTTGGTTGCGGCCTGGTGCCTCGGATAGAGTTTGGACCCATGGGATATCAAAATCGGAATACCGCATTGAGAAAATTATGAACTGTTGCATAAGATATATATTGCTGCTTTACTTCTTCTGTTTAATTCGATGCATTATATGAGATATGAAATGTTCATGCATATGCATGGTCTGGGACAACTTGTGCACAAGGTTTATCATTTCCTCGAAATGGCTTTCCGGGGCACTGGAACCGTATCGATCCGGAGAGAAATATTGATTCGTGCTAGTCACGATGCATTGCGGAACCTCCAGCAGGGCTTGCTACCCGGGCTGATAGGGCGCGCCGTTAATGCTTGGAATAAGTCCCTAAGGTGTCGATCACACCAATGATCGCATAGAATAGAACACATGCTAATTTATTGTCTTGTGCAGATGGTAAGTATACTTGTGTTTCGTTGCAGGGAAGGCGTGCTGTCACGCCCCAGTCCCAAAATACGTAGGACTAGGATACGTAACCATGCCAGCCGCCCGTATATATGGCAACTCCAATATATGAAAACCATATATACGTGCGTACGCTGTATAATGAACAATAGTTCACCAGTGGTATAATTAATCACAAGTCACAGGGTAATATCTAAATCTCATCCACAGAATATCACATATACAGGAATAACCAATAATCAGGTAACTAGATCTCAATAACAAATATCTAAAGAATGACAGTCGGATGGAAACAAATCCACTGCCGAAATAGAATATAAAAGAAACTAGATACACACCATATAAGAACAACATCTGACAATCATGAGGCTCGAAGAGAAGACCTCCTCGGGATATAAGTAGCATGTCCGGATCTGCTCTCCTGCGAATGCTCAAGAACATATACACCTGGCAGGGGACCAGGTCCTCAGAGGGACATAGCAAGATACATAAAAATAACATGCCATAATGTAAATACTGAATAAATAAATAAATGGGGTGTGCTAACCATCTAAGTAAATGCAATTTAAAGACCTTGTAGTACGCATGGGAATGTGTGGGCTAGACATATGCTGACGTAATTCGCCAATCGTCATGACTGGCTAGTATATGTATCATATGCCCCTGACTCAAGGGCACTCTGCAATCGTCCATCCCTGCGGAGCATGGAACGAAGGATAAAACAGGAATACCCCATCCTCCTCGGAGCATGGTAATGGGAACAAGAAAACCAATACCCCATCTCCGAGCAGCATGGTAACTCGCTATATATACCGTAATCCCCATCTCCGAAGAGCATGGTAACTTGAGTATATATCAGGGGGGGTGTCCCATACGCCTACTAGATATCTTTCCCGCCCAATGTAGATGTACAAATCGTGAAAACGACGTGGACATCTCATACTATGATGCAAGTCTCTATAAAATAAACAACTGAGCTACATACCGCTACACGTGTTGCTCACACTGATGGCCAGTCGCGCGTGAGGTACGCGTCCCTACATGAACTCACTCTGTGACGTGTAATGATACGTGTCAAGGCCTGGGAAGTTATATCAATAACTTTACAACTTTAGGTGGGTCTACTAGACACTAAGTCAGATACTACTCCTAACGTCAACGCCTTCGTTGACTGCACCCGAGTCTGCTCGGACGCGCACATTTATATAATAAATAAACATGTAACTAACAATAACTGAATTTAAACAGTACAACAAGGCAAGGTATACTTGCCTGGCAAGATCTGCAAAATACAATGTCCAGATGTCAAATACCAGGTGTCAGAAACTATGGCCTCAGGAGAAAAGTCTCCGGATGCTGAAATAAACATCACTAACAGTCTCAGAAAATATCAAATAGCTAGAAATGCCTGTCCTTAAGTCCAATTTGGACACAGGGGCAAAAATGACAGTTTCCGGTCAAAGCGGGGTCCACATGTGGGCCGCTTTTGCACCGAAAAATGTGTCAGGGTCAAAGGTCTCCAAATTCGCCAAACTTAGTGTCAACAAGTCTAGAACGTCGATACGAACCCAACGGAATATCCAGAACTGGATTTCGATGTGCAGATCACAAAATCGCCCGTCAAGTGGAGCTTGTGGGGCCCACGATACGGAATTTTGTCAACATACTCAGAATCGAACCAAACTTGGATCACAGGACCAGCGAATTGCTACGAGACCGATGGCGCAAGTTTTGTTTCGATCCGACGTGTGTACTTAAAGTTGCAGCGTGTTCCAGAACAGGCGGATACGGGATATTGTCGGCGGATACGCGTTAATTCCGGTGTGCACGCACATCCAAATCAACTTTTGCGAAATTTCGCACGTCCGAATCAGCGGCGCGCACGTTTCGATAAAGACCGCGTGCGACCAAGTCATCCCGTTTGGCGGGGCGTACTCAGTTCCGGGGTGAATCGGGTCATTATTTTTTCTATTTTTGGATCGCGTGCCGCAATCACCACAGGACGCGATGCACCGAGCGGGTTGCACGGGCACCGATGTAACACCCCATTCCGCTCAAGCGGACTGCCGTCTCAAACGGTAATCGTGCAGCTGTCCCGACCCGCTTTGCCTCGATCAAGAAGCAAAGGATATCCAGACTTGCCCCTACAGGAATCCGGCTTAGGCTTTCAGGGGCTCGCTCTGACGTATCGCTCTACCGAGGCGAATCATCACTAAGGTGGGTGGCTACGGTGAACTTGTCTTTGCTTAGCCAGCACACATAAAATCTGGAATATTCATGCTAGTCGCTAGGTGAATCACCCCTGCATGCTAATAAATCCAACGCACCTAGCTAAGGGAATAATCCCGACTTGTATTGCTTGCTAGAACATGGAAAAAGGAGATGCTGCTTATATTCAGACCCTCGCATGCTAAGTCCCTTAACGGTTTTATCTCTCGGACTACCTTCGGGCCCGAGCAACGTGCCTGCTTATGTTCCTAGAAACGTATGCTTGTCTGCTTGATAGTTACCGTATTTTCATCCAAACTCCGGGAGACTACTCAGTAGTCGTTTCGTGTATGATTGACCCTGCAAGTATCCAGGACCGTTAGGTCACCAGGCAGCCCCGAACCAGGGGAATGCATCAAGACAAGATATTCACTGTACAGAATCATGATTCAAGTATCCCGTGTACTCGTGTACTCGTGTTCCCGTGCACTCGTGTTCTCGTGTTCTCATGTTCTAGTGCACGCGTGTTCTCGTGTTCTCGTGTATCTCGTGATAATTGGAAAGACCCAATGTTTGTATGTCGCAGACAACTCGGACCCGAGGTAAGTTCCACGGACGGTCACCGGGGCACTGGGGCCGATCCGGTCCGGATGGAGCTCGTGTGTAGTCTTCGTGTTCGGGACTGGGTAGCTTGCAGCTCATCGTGTACTCTTGTAGCAAGCTATCCTTGTCCCCGGCTACGTCCATAATGGCCTTGCCAGCGACCATGTTCATATAGATAAGTCATCCTCGTTTAGCGGCTATCCGCGTGCGAGTCACTGCATCACATCAAGAATAACTAAACACCTGAACGATCATGTTAAAACGACCCTCCTGTTTGCATATGCTTGCCTCCTGAATGTTTATACATGCCTCTGCTCGAATTAACAATGTTGCCTTGGACAGGAAAGAGATGGTAAGTTGGTAAGTCTCGTCGTGTTTCCTCTCATGTTGCACGGCGCACTGCCCGACACGTTAAGCTGTTCAATGTTTGCATGAAACTGATCCTAAGGCAACTAGAAAGACAACTTAATAGTTGTGCACGGAACCTGTATTACGTGTTTGGATTTGTCGAGCGGGCGAGTAGCTTCCCCACCAGTGCATTCAATGTACTGATAATCCACCAGTTTGTATGCAGGGTGCGGGAGAACCTCGTTCGGTGCGGACGCCTCCTTCGTGCGTGCTAAGGCCAGGAGTTCCCTCTGAAGCCTTGCAACGGTGCGTCCGGGACTGAAGCGCTTATACAAGACATAAGTTGTGAACATCGCCTGACCCTCGCCTGTACATTCATTCCACAGTTGTAGCCACTTGGCACGCTTTATGTTTCAGAAAGAGAGGCTTGAGCGACTTGTAATCTCGGCTATACGCCGCCTGTAATACATGTTTCATATCAATAAAGAGATTACTTTACTTGTTTCGATGCTTCTGCTATATTGTCGACTCAGTGAACCTGTTACCGATCGCCTATGCGTTCATGACTCCGCTGCACTCGGACAATCTGTGTGACTCTGTGGCTTAGAACTCTTGCCGCCAGCCAATGAACCATGGCCTTGCACGGGCGTGGCTCACGCTCGTGCGGCATCACGCCCGGATGGGTTAAGCGATCGTTCCGCGGGAGCGCTGACGTGGGTGATTCCCGCCTAGCGGGAACGGCCGATTGCCTGCGGAAGATCGGGGCGTGACAGGTTGGTATCAGAGCCTGGCTTCTACGCCTTTGGACTTCGATTCGATATCTCTGTTTCGAAAGCTCGTTCGTGGGTTATGTGCACGCTCTCTCTCAATGCCTCGATGGGATGTTCCAACAATAAGTCTAAATACTTTCAAAATACGTTTTGAATGATATGATTGCTTGTCTGCTTGTATGCTGCGAGTGGCCTTTGTGCCAACCTGTGCGAACCCTTGAGAGTATCGCTAGTAGCTTGTCCGATTTTCACTAACCCTAAGTTTGGTTGAATGCATCTATTCGAGGGACGCCTTGAACTAGTGCACCATCCAAGACTTAAGAAAAGGTAAAACTCGAGTGCTGAGACTTCGCTATCACTAAGCTGGTTGACGTGTTCACACTAGAAATGCATGTCAAAGGTGCGCACGATCCAGTCTAAGCGGTATGCTTATTTCGAAGCTTGTGCAAGTGAATATCCAAATGAAACAAGTACAAACGACTTGTCTAGGATTGCCTCAACCCTAGATTACTGCTTGTCCTTAGTAAGTCTCGAGGACGAGACTTTTTCTAAGTTGGGTAGGATGTAACACCCCGTTCCGCTCAAGCGGACTGCCGTCTCAAACGGCAATCGTGCAGCTGTCCCGACCCGCTTTGCCTCGATCAAGAAGCAAAGGATATCCAGACTTGCCCCTACAGGAATCCGGCTTAGGCTTTCAGGGGCTCGCTCTGACGTATCGCTCTACCGAGGCGAATCATCACTAAGGTGGGTGGCTACGGTGAACTTGTCTTTGCTTAGCCAGCACACATAAAATCTGGAATATTCATGCTAGTCGCTAGGTGAATCACCCCTGCATGCTAATAAATCCAACGCACCTAGCTAAGGGAATAATCCCGACTTGTATTGCTTGCTAGAACATGGAAAAAGGAGATGCTGCTTATATTCAGACCCTCGCATGCTAAGTCCCTTAACGGTTTCATCTCTCGGACTACCTTCGGGCCCGAGCAACGTACCTGCTTATGTTCCTAGAAACGCATGCTTGTCTGCTTGATAGTTACCGTGTTTTCATCCAAACTCCGGGAGACTACTCAGTAGTCGTTTCGTGTATGATTGACCCTGCAAGTATCCAGGACCGTTAGGTCACCAGGCAGCCCCGAACCAGGGGAATGCATCAAGACAAGATATTCACTGTACAGAATCATGATTCAAGTATCCCGTGTACTCGTATACTCGGGTTTCCGTGCACTCGTGTTCTCGTATTCTCTTGTTCTAGTGCACGCGTGTTCTCGTGTTCTCGTGTATCTCATGATAATTGGAAAGACCCAATGCTTGTATGTCGCGGACAACTCGGACCCGAGGTAAGTTCCACGGACGGTCACCGGGGCACTGGGGCCGATCCGGTCCGGATGGAGCTCGTGTGTAGTCTTCATGTTCGGGATTGGGTAGCTTGCAGCTCATCGTGTACTCTTGTAGCAAGCTATCCTTGTCCCCGGCTACGTCCATAATGGCCTTGCCAGCGACCGTGTTCATATAGATAAGTCATCCTCGCTTAGCGGCTATCCGCGTGCGAGTCACTGCATCGCATCAAGAATAACTAAACACCTGAACGATCATGTTAAAATGACCCTCCTGTTTGCATATGCTTGCCTCCTGAATGTTTATACATGCCTCTGCTCGAATTAACAATGTTGCCTTGGACAGGGAAGAGATGGTAAGTTGGTAAGTCTCGCCGTGTTTCCTCTCATGTTGCACGGCGCACTGCCCGACACGTTAAGCTGTTCAATGTTTGCATGAAACTGATCCTAAGGCAACTAGAAAGATGACTTAATAGTTGTGCACGGAACCTGTATTACGTGTTTGGATTTGTCGAGCGGGCGAGTAGCTTCCCCACCAGTGCATTCAATGTACTGATAATCCACCAGTTTGTATGCAGGGTGCGGGAGAACCTCGTTCGGTGCGGACGCCTCCTTCGTGCGTGCTAAGGCCAGGAGTTCCCTCTGAAGCCTTGCAACGGTGCGTCCGGGACTGAAGCGCTTATACAAGACATAAGTTGTGGACATCGCCTGACCCTCGCCTGTACATTCATTCCACAGTTGTAGCCACTTGGCACGCTTTATGTTTCAGAAAGAGAGGCTTGAGCGACTTGTAATCTCGGCTATACGCCGCCTGTAATACATGTTTCATATCAATAAAGAGATTACTTTACTTGTTTCGATGTTTCTGCTATATTGTCGACTCAGTGAACCTGTTACCGATCGCCTATGCGTTCATGACTCCGCTGCACTCGGACAATCTGTGCGACTCTGTGGCTTAGAACTCTTGCCGCCAGCCAATAAACCATGGTCTTGCACGGGCGTGGCTCACGCTCGTGCGGCATCACGCCCGGATGGGTTAAGCGATCGTTCCGCGGAAGTGCTGGCGTGGGTGATTCCCGCCTAGCGGGAACGGCCGATTGCCTGCGGGAGATCGGGGCGTGACAACCGAGAGGGTCACATAGTCTACGTGTCACAACTGACGGAATTAAAAACGGAACTACGAGGAGTTAGAACGGGTTACCTGAACAGGGCTCCGTAGAATAAATTTCCCGTGTCCAGGAAGAGATTTGACACGACGCTGATCGTGTTCGGGCTGTGTCCAGCCGCTGTGTCCGGTTTGCTCGGGTCCGGCGTCATTGCGGGGTGGTCCGGAGCCGCTGCGGCTAGGGCTCCGGGGTCGTCTGCTCGTCGACGGAGGAGCTGGGTCAGGGGGTGCTGCTCGGCGCTGCGGGGTCGAGCCGGGATGGCTGGGAGGTGGTGGAGGAGATCGAGGGTGGCGGGCGGAGAAGATCAGGGAGAGAGGAGAGGTGGTGCGGGGTCGTGTTCGCCGGAGTGGCGGAGGAGTCGCTGGCGGAGGGGGGTCGAGGTGGAGAAGAAGGGGAGGAGGAGGAGCTGCTGGATGCGTGGGGAAGTCGAGTGGGAAGGGGTCGGCGGAAGGCGGAGGAAGAGGAGGAGGTCGGGAAGTCGAGGGGGAGGCGGAGGCAGGGGCGTCGGGTGGCGGAGGGCGGCCGCCGCGGGGAAGGGTCGAGGTGGCTGCGGCCTGCGGGAGGAGAAGGAGTTGGAGGAGGAGGAGCTGGGGAAGTCGGAGGCGGACACGGCTGGGGGAAGGAGAAGCGGGAGGCTGAGGAAGGGCGGAGGAAGGAGGGGCCAGCGGGGGGGCTCGCCGTCGTCGCGGGGAGGGGTCTGCTCCGGCGGGGGAGGGGGTAGCCGACGGCTAGGGGGGGTCGGCTGCGGCCAGGCTAGGTTAGGGTTTTGATTTTTATTTTATTTTCCTTTCTTTTGTAGAAAAATATATTATTTTAATATGTAAAATATCTATAGATATTTTTAGGATATTTTGGGATATTTTCGGAATCTTTTCGGGATCTTTTTGGGTGGGTCCCGTCTCCAAATGGACGGCGCAGGTTCACCGGCCAAATGAGGGGGTAACACCTTGCACTGTAATTTGCAAGAAAATCCCTGTAATTTCATAAATTGCGTAAAGTCCTAGTTTTGGAAAATTGCACAATTACGAAATTGTCTGGAAAAACACCCGGTTCTGAGAATTCTAAAATGCACAGAACTGAGGAAAATTGTTATGTGAGGGCCCTGGGGGAATGGGGGTGAGTCTGGGCAGGGGCAGGGCCTGGTTTTCTTAGGTGATACGGGCCATCGTATTAATTAATTAATAAATACTGCGCACGGTCTTCACTAATTATTTAGAGGCAGGTAGGGTCCTAATTTCTCTACGGTGTCAATATACTAAATGTAGTATACTCAATGTAGAAAATTAACGTATTTTTGTTTGGGCAAAACAGGTGCAGGTTGACCTCAAATCTCTAGGGGTACAGAGATGGGTAAAGAACAGGAAATAAAATAGGAAATAAATACGGACTTTTGTAACGATATTTGTGCGTCTCATACGAGGCTCAAAATAAAGTATCTGTGAGTTGCACAAAATTCAGGAAAATAGTCTGGCATGTCTAGGACAGGTATGTGAACTTTGTTCAGGGATAACAGTCAAGGTAAGGCTCCAAATAATTAGGTGATGGACAGGTGCACAAGTCAATAGCATATGTAAGCAAAAATTAATTAAAATATTGCCATAAATCCTAAATTGTTAAAATAATCCTAAAAATACTGAAATCTGGTCGAGGGGGTTTACAATCTACCCAACTTATAAAAATTTTGTCCTCGAAATTAAAACTAAGCCGGGCTAGAAGTCAAAGACGGCATAAGATATAATTTAACAAAGTAATTTATATCTTGGGTTTACGAATAGGTTCGAAAAAGGTTTATGCATGTCGTCCACACGCTTCCGAGTAGATTCTCCTGGCGTGCCATGCTTCGATGCCACGCGGACCAAGTGAATAGACTGGTTCCTCAATTTCTCGATGATCCAGGACTCACACGGGTTGCTCTTGATACGACAAGCTCGGCCTAATGGCGATCTACGAATGGTTGAGAACATGACTGCTGTCTGTCACATATCGCCTAAGTTGCGACACGTGGAATACAGCAAGTACTCTCTCAAGTGAAAGTGGTAGCGCAGGTTGATATGCCACTACTCCTACTCTTTCTAGCACGTCAATGGTCCAATATATCTTGGACTCAACTTGCTGCATCCTCCGAATCGAATGGTGTCTTTAGTAGGTGATATTCTCAAGATGACATGATCGTCCTCTTTGAATTCCAAGGGACGATGATGACGGTCTACCTACTACTTCTGTCTGTCTTGCACTGCTCACAAGTGTCCTCGTATTACTTAACTGTCTCTACGGCGTTGACTACCAACTTTGGTCACGCGAATCCTTGTCTTGGTAAAATGCTGACTGGTATGCCGAGCAATCTTACGATACGTCTCCTATTAGTAATATCTCCATAGTTTCAGAGTAATTACGACGGTTGCAAGTTCCAAATTCTTCTCATGTACTCATAATTGTCTAGATGCATATACCATTATCTTGTCATCCTATATTAATACGCATCCCAAACTTTTTCCTGATGCGTCTGTAGATCACATAACCGCCTGATCCGGATGGAATAGTTAATACGGTGCTGTGGTCAGTCGCTTCTTCAATTCCTCGAAGGCGGCTTGACACTCGTTGGTCCATAGGAATTCTTAATCCTTACAAGTCAACCTAGTCAGGGGCTGCTATCCATTCAGGAGTCAATCAATTGTTCATTCAGGTGAAATCCTTTTTGACTCCTGACAACAAAATGATATATTCTTCATTGCAACACTTTGACCAAAGTACGAGGTAAACATTTCATGCCGCCACAGTGATGCACGTATCAGGAACGTAAGTAGGTAGTGAAGGTCATTCTAAGGGTAGCACAGTTTTAAACTGCACTCTAATCTAACAATAAGGTTTGGTAATTACCCACGAAATAAACAGAAATGGCTACAGAACAATACACTTTCGTATTTATACTAAGGACGAGGTTTCGTCTTTCTGAAATAAAGGAAGACGGAAAACAATAATCAAGAGTTCAATGGGAAGGTAATAGATTATGAGTGTGGGGATCAATGCGTTTAAAGAATTCAATGGGATTTGTCAAAGCAGTTGTGGATTAAAATATTATTTTTAGTAATTCCTATTCACATGCTCGTATCAGTACAGTTACGTAACTGATACGATATGCTCAGACATATCTAGAGGGCAAGTACATCTGTCTACTAATCACTATATATCTCAATCCACGTAAAGTAGTTATACGAAGGGCGAATCAAAATGCACTTAGGTTGATCAGACCGTAATACACTGATTCTGAATAGACAATTGTATTAGTGGGGTGGATCAGGCCCCAATAACACATGTGTCATGAACAAGCTCGATAAAGAATAAGCTTGCAAAACTAGGCTATAATAGCAGTATAAGTCAAGGTAGTACAGTAAATATAAGTACGCTAGATTATGATATGAGAAATTATAAACAATTCACAATCACAAAAAAAACAAGACTCTACAATCTCTACAGTAATATTCTAACTTCTTCCTAAGTTGCTAATTAACCCAAAAGATGTATGGCCTTCTAAGTTCTACAATCTTAATATACACTATAGGTTGTCTGCCTAAAACAGAGATTCAAGGAGGAGTGGAGTAAAGTAGGGGTTCGAGGTTGTCTGCGTAAAGCAGAGATAAAATAATTTGGCGTAAAACATGGCTTCAGAGCTATCCGTGTAAAATAGAGAAGCGTAAGATAGAGCTTCAGAGCTGTCCGCGTAATAAGTCTGTGCGTAACAGTCTGCGCGTAAAAGTCTGGGTGAAAGTCTGAGCGTAAAAGTCTGTGCGTAGAAATCTGCGCGTAAAATTAGCGTACGTAAGGTTTGTATAAAAGTCTGTCTGCGTAAAGTTTTTCCTAAAAGGTTTGCGTAAATCTCCTGCGTTGCAGCGTAAAGTTGTACAAGATACTCATGAGTTTGTCGATCAAAATTAGTGAATCCTGACAACTGACAAAAGTACTTGTACAACGATCGAGCGGTTGGTTGCGATAATGAATTTGCACGGGGACCCAGGTTGTCGTTTAGTGACTGATTGGATATAAGTCATACGCTTGAGGTGAGACAAAATCAGATGTCCTATCAGAAAGTTGTTTCTTTTTGCACAGGGCTCGAGGCGTATCTCTGCCTTTAATGCACGAGATTGGGTCATGGCTGGGGAAAACTAAGGCTGTAACAAATACGCTTGCATCCTATCCTTATATTCTACGCCTAATCAGGTTACTCTACGCTGGTTATCTATTATTCTAGAATCGTCAGGTTTACGTAGGGCAGTTACCTACGTGGTTTTTAGGACGTGTCCTATGCAGAATAAGGAAGACTAAGGGATCGTGGGTAGCAGTTGTGATAACTGCGGCGTAAAGGGGACAAGCTCTTGCATAGTTTGGCTTTTTACGCCAACTAGGCAGTCGTTTGGATTCTTATGCTAACAACGGTCAAATGGGTTTTACGCCAACAAGGGTAAAGGGTCTCTGGCATAAAACTCTGGTTATCCAACATAGGATGAGGTTTCAGTTCTAGTGTTTAACCTTAGATTTCTATGGGTTCCTCAAGACTAGGGTCAACACTATGGTCAATTCTCTAACTAATCCTAGTAGTGTTTATTCTACACTCAAGTCATACATAAATACGTCAAGGGACAATTGGTAAGTTAATCTATAGGTAGTGATGCTAGGGTTTATTAGGTAGTATGGAAGACTAGAGTTCATTAAGTAATATGGAAGGTTAGGGTTCATTAAGTAGTCTGAACTTAAAGATACATCCATGTCCTAGTTGTGTTCTTAATAGGAATACTACCCTAATTATCATTTTATCAACGGGGATTTCTATATTCTAGCAGGGGCTATACTTAAGGAATTATCAGGGAAGCACATGAATCAAGCAGGATGCAATTATGTAAGTAGGACAGACTGGAAGGAAGATAAGTCATAGTCAATTATGGATGAGATCCTATCCTCTAATCCTAGGTGCAGGCTTGCTCGGTACAGTAACGTAACCGAGACAATATGCTTTGACCTGCATGGGCCACCACTAAAAACATGTCACGCCCCAGTCCCAAAATACGTAGGACTAGGATACGTAACCATGCCAGCCGCCCGTATATATGGCAACTCCAATATATGGAAACCATATATACGTGCGTACGCTGTATAATGAACAATAGTTCACCAGTGGTATAATTAATCATAAGTCACAGGGTAATATCTAAATCTCATCCACAGAATATCACATATACAGGAATAACCAATAATCAGGTAACTAGATCTCAATAACAAATATCTAAAGAATGACAGTCGGATGGAAACAAATCCACTGCCGAAATAGAATATAAAAGGAACCAGATACACACCATACAAGAACAACATCTGACAATCACGAGGCTCGAAGAGAAGACCTCCTCGGGATATAAGTAGCATGTCCGGATCTGCTCTTCTGCGAATGCTCAAGAACATATACACCTGGCAGGGGACCAGGTCCTCAGAGGGACATAGCAAGATACATAAAAATAACATGCCATAATGTAAATACTGAATAAATAAATAAATGGGGTGTGCTAACCATCTAAGTGAATGCAATTTAAATACCTTATAGTACGCATGGGAATGTGTGGGCTAGACATATGCTGACGTAATTCGCCAATCGTCATGACTGGCTAGTATATGTGTCATATGCCCCCTGACTCAAGGGCACTCTGCAATCGTCCATCCCCACGGAGCATGGAACGAAGGATAAAACAGGAATACCCCATCCTCCTCGGAGCATGGTAATGGGAACAAGAAAACCAATACCCCATCTCCGAGCAGCATGGTAACTCGCTATATATACCGTAATCCCCATCTCCGAAGAGCATGGTAACTTAAGTATATATCATGGGGGGTGTCCCATACGCCTACTAGATAACTTTCCCGCCCAATGTAGATGTACAAATCGTGAAAACGACGTGGACATCTCATACTATGATGCAAGTCTCTATGAAATAAACAACTGAGCTACATACCGCTACACGTGTTGCTCACACTGATGGCCAGTCGCGCGTGAGGCACGCGTCCCTACATGAACTCACTCTGTGACGTGTAATGATACGTGTCAAGGCCTGGGAAGTTATATCAATAACTTCACAACTTTAGGTGGGTCTACTAGACACTAAGTCAGATACTACTCCTAACGTCAACGCCTTCGTTGACTGCACCCGAGTCTGCTCGGACGCGCACATTTATATAATGAATAAACATATAACTAACAATAACTGAATTTAAACAGTACAACAAGGCAAGGTATACTTGCCTGGCAAGAGCTGCAAAATACAATGTCCAGATGTCAAATACCAGGTGTCAGAAACTATGGCCTCAGGAGGAAAGTCTCCGGATGCTGAAATAAACATCACTAACAGTCTCAGAAAATATCAAATAGCTAGAAACGCCTGTCCTTAAGTCCAATTTGGACACAGGGGCAAAAATGACAGTTTCCGGTCAAAGCGAGGTCCACATGTGGGCCGCTTTTGCACTGAAAAACGTGTCAGGATCAAAGGTCTCCAAATTTGCCAAACTTAGTGTCAACAAGTCCAGAACGTTGATACGAACCCAACAGAATATCCAGAACTGGATTCCGATGTGCCGATCACAAAATCGCCCGTCAAGTAGAGCCTGTGGGGCCCACGATACGGAATTTTGTCAACGTTCTCAGAATCGAACCAAACTTGGATCACAGGACCAGCGTATTGCTACGAGTCCGATGGCACAAGTTTTATTTCGATCCGACGTGTGTACACAAAGTTGCAGCGTGTTCCAGAACAGGCGGATACGGGGTGTTGTCGGCGGATACGCGTTGATTCCGGTGTGCACGCACATCCAAATCAACTTCTGCGAAATCTCGCACGTCCGTATCAGCGGCGCGCACGTTTCGATAAAGATCGCATGCGACCAAGTCGTCCCGTTTGGCGGGGCGTACTCAGTTCCGGGGTGAATAGGGTCATTGTTTTTCTTGTTTTTGGATCACGTGCCGCAATCGCCACAGGATGCGATGCACCGAGCGGGTTGCACGGGCACCGAGAGGGTCACATAGTCTACGTGTCACAACTGACGGAATAAAAAATGGAACTACGAGGAGTTAGAACGGGTTACCTGAACAGGGCTCCGTAGAATAAATTTCCCGTGTCCGGGAAGAGATTTGACACGACGCTGATCGTGTCCGGGCTGTGTCCAGCGCTGTGTCCGGTTTGCTCGGGTCCGGCGTCGTTGCGGGGTGGTTTGGAGCCGCTGCGGCTAGGGCTCCGGGGTCGTCTGCTCGTCGACGGAGGAGCTGGGTCAGGGGGTGCTGCTCGGCGCTGCGGGGTCGAGCCGGGATGGCTGGGAGGTGGTGGAGGAGATCGAGGGTGGCGGGCGGAGGAGATCAGGGAGAGAGGAGAGGTGGTGCGGGGTCGTGTTCGCCGGAGTGGCGGAGGAGTCGCTGGCGGAGGGGGGGTCGAGGTGGAGAAGAAGGGGAGGAGGAGGAGCTGCTGGATGCATGGGGAAGTCGAGGGGGAAGGGGTCGGCGGAAGGCGGAGGAAGAGGAGGAGGTCGGGAAGTCGAGGGGGAGGCGGAGGCAGAGGCGTCGGGTGGCAGAGGGCGGCCGCCGCGGGGAAGGGTCGAGGTGGCTGCGGCCTGCGGGAGGAGAAGGAGTTGGAGGAGGAGGAGCTGGGGAAGTCGGGGGCGGACACGGCTGGGGGAAGGAGAAGCGGGAGGCTGAGGAAGGGCGGAGGAAGGAGGGGCCAGCGGGGGGGCTCGCCGTCGTCGCGGGGAGGGGTCTGCTCCGGCGGGGGAGGGGGTAGCCGACTGCTAGGGGGGGTCGGCTGCGGCCAGGTTAGGTTAGGGTTTTGATTTTTCTTTTTATTTTCTTTTCCTTTCTTTTATAGAAAAATATATTATTTTAATATGTAAAATATCTATAGATATTTTTAGGATATTTTAGGATATTTCCGGGATCTTTTCGGGATCTTTTTGGGTGGGTCCCGTCTCCAAATGGACGGCGCAGGTTCACCGGCCAATGAGGGGGTGACACCTTGCACTGCAATTTGCAGGAAAATCCCTGTAATTTCATAAATTGCGTAAAGTCCTAGTTTTGGAAAATTGTGCAATTACGAAATTGTCTGGAAAAATATTAGTTTCCTAAAAATTCTAAAATGCACAGAACTGAGGAAAATTGTTATGTGAGGGCCCTGGGGGAATGGGGGTGAGTCTGGGCAGGGGCAGGGCCTGGTTTTCTTGGGTGATACGGACCATCGTATTAATTAATTAATAAATACTGCGTACGGTCTTCACTAATTATTTAGAGGCAGGTAGGGTCCTAATTTCTCTACGGTGTCAATACACTAAATGTAGTATACTCAGTGTAGAAAATTAACGTATTTTTGTTTGGGCAAAACAGGTGCAGGTTGATCTCAAATATCTAGGGGTACAGAGATGGGTAAAGAGCAGGAAATAAAATAGGAAATAAATACGGACTTTTGTAACGATATTTGTGCGTCTCATACGAGGCTCAAAATAAAACATCTGTGAGTTGCACAAAATTCAGGAAAATAGTCTGGCATGTCTAGGACAGGTATGTGAACTTTGTTCAGGGATAACAGTCAAGGTAAGGCTCCAAATAATTAGGTGATGGACAGGTGCACAAGTCAATAGGATATGTAAGCAAAAATCAATTAAAATATTGTCATAAATCCTAAATTGTTAAAATAATCCTAAAAATACTGAAATCTGGTCGAGGGGGTTTACACGTGCATCGGTTGAGTAAGCAACCGATGTACTGGTTATATTCGATGTTATTTTCATTCCTATCAAAACATGCAACTAATATGAATTGAATTCACTTGCTTCTTTATAGAAGAACATATAATGCATGCTCGCCCCTAATAAGCTAGTATCGATTTAGTCGAGTGGGTTCATCCCGCTCACCAGTACAAGTTGAGTACTGACCCACGTTGTGGGCAACTATTTCAGGCACTCAGACGGTACAACGCTAGTGGATAGACAAAGAGGCGTTAGGAGCACCTCTATTTTGAAGTATAGTTGGAGTCAGATCATTTTGGAGGCTTGGACTTTCAACCTATACAAGGGCATAATGTATGGACAACGGGGACTATCTGATGGAACGTGCCCTGCATTTTGAGTTATCTTTTCTAATACAATTCAAGTAGCCGAGAAGGCGCATCAATGTAGACTCTATGTAAATTACTCTGAATTATCAATAAAAAAGCATGTTTCTTCATGCACTTGTGTTCAATTATCTGTGAAGGTATTTTCTAAATTGTGTTTCAAACTGGGTTCCTATAACTGCAAGTTCTTGCCTTGTACGAGCGCAACTCCAGGCTCGTACGGTATCACGCCCCAGCGAGGACGAATCAGTTCCGTGAAGGATCCAGCGAGGACGATTGACCCTTTCGGGATCGGGGCATGACATATTGGTATCAGAGCCTAGGCTTTACATCCTTGGGATTTCAAAAGATTATAAAGGAGTTTGATGCGCCTCTCAATTGAGTTGCATTCGGCGTTCGCTGCATGAGATGAGTCGCCTATACAATGAGCCCATAGATACAAAAATCTATCATTTTTGGAGTGTTAACAAGCTACTCTCTTTTGTAGCAATGGCTAAGAAAAACACTGCCGCTGCAAGCAGTGCTCAGCCCATCCAGAACGATCCGGCAAGTTCTGGAGAATCCGGAGGAGCGGGTTCAATGGATATGTCCGAACGGCTTATGCATCTCATGGAGGTGCAGCAACAACAAGCCATTTCTCAACAGGCACAGTTTGCTACTCAACAAAAGCAGATGGATACCATGATGCAACTGATTGCATCCTTGGTACCCAACAACGGGGGGGGCTACAGTGACACCTGCTATACCGCCGGTTGTGGCGGTAGAGGATGAGTCCGAAGAAACATAGCCTCCAGCAAGGAACACCTGCCGTGCTGCAGAGTTCACAAAATGCATCCACCAATGTTCAACGGACGAGCAGAACCGAACGTGGTGATGGGATGGATTGCAAAGCTGGAGGGACTCTTCAATCTTGTTGGCATTAGGGGATCCAAAAGAGTGGCCTGTGCATCAGTTCAACTGGAGCTGCGTGCGCATGATTGGTGGGAAGCCACTAAGCAAGGGATTTATGATGCCAATCCCAAATGCAAAATTATCTGGGAAATGTTTAAATCTGCCTTCATTGAACAATATATTTCCCGGGCCGTGCGGCAACAAAAAGAAGACGACTTCAGCAATCTGGTGCAAGGAAGTTTGTCTGTTGACGATTATGACTCAGTGTTCGCTAAACTGGCTAAGTTTGCTGGGCACTTCTTGCCTAACCAGCAGGCGTGGTGCTATCGTTTTCAGAAGGGTTTGAATGACGATTTGCGTAGGGACGTCATCAACCAGAAATGTCAAACCTACAGGGAATGTTATGAAGCTGCCCTGAACAGAGAGCGGATCTTTGGGCGCTATCCACCAAAGGTCGACGTGCAAACCTCCCGTACCAACAACAATAAGCGACCTCAGGAAACGGGAGGGTCTGGAGCACAAAAGCGTCCGCACATATCTGAGCATAGGGTCCGTCCCGTGCACCATACTGCAATAGGTGCGGCAGGTTAGGGCATCGAGTGGAGGAATGCCGAGTTACAGGATGTTTTAAATGTGGTCGTCTGGACCACAAACATTTCAACTGCCGTGAGCCAAAATCGAATCAGAACAACGGGAATCATAACAATGGGAATCATAACAATGGAAATCAGCACCACGGGAATCATAACAACGGGAATCATAACAGGGGGCCTCCAGCAAGTGATGCCAATGCTGTGGCGTTGAACCCACGACGCCAGGGTGCTCAAGGACGAGTCTATGCACTGACTCGGGATGAGGCATCCGTCTCTGAAACTGTCGTGACAGGTACTTTACTTTTCAGAGAATTGCCCGCTAGAGTCTTATTCGATTCAGGTGCTACGCATAGTTTCATATCTGCTGATTTTATTATTGAGCATAAATTAGCTTATACTCCTTTAAATATGAACCTTTGCGTAAGTACACCTTCGGGAGTCGACATGTTCGCCCATACGATCTGTAGGGATGGTTATATTTGCATCGGAGGAAGGAAGCTTTCCTTATATGTCATTGTATTAGACATTAAGGATTACGATATTATTCTCGGGATGGACTGGTTGGGTGCTTGCCATGCAACAATCGGGTTGTGAAGGGTACTTAGCTTCTGTTCGAGACACCCAATAGGAAAGTGCAGATGCAGCTCAGGCTGAAATCATAGCAGATTTCCTCGACGTTTTCCTGGACGAGCTGCCTGGAATGCCTCCTGATCGTGAGATCGAATTCAGCATTGACACTTTTTCGGATTCGCGACCGATATCGAAGGCACCTTATCGAATGGCCCCAGCAGAGCTGAAGGAACTTAAGATTCAGTTATAAGATCTATTGGACCGAGGATACATTCGTCCAAGCGTTTCTCCGTGGGGTGCTCCGGTACTGTTCGTGAAGAAAAAGGATGGATCCATGCGGCTGTGTATTGACTACCGAGAACTAAAAAAGGCGATCGTGCGGAACCAGTACCCATTGCCAAGGATAGATGACTTGTTTGATCAGCTGCAAGGTGCAACAGTTTTCTCTAAAGTTGATCTCAGGTCAGGATATCACCAGTTGAAAATTAAATCAGATGATGTTCAAAAATCTGCATTCAGGACCCGATATGGACACTATGAATTTTTTGTGATATCGTTCGGCTTGACGAACGCCCCTGCAGCTTTCATGGATCTGATGAACCGCGTGTTTCGGCCGTACGTAGACAAGTTTGTGGTCGTGTTCATCGACGACATTCTAATATATTCCAAGAACGAGGCGGAACACAAGGAACACCTAAAGATCGTGCTGCAAACATTACGAGAGCATCAGTTATTCGCTAAGCTCAGCAAGTGTGAGTTCTGGTTGAACAGTATGGCATTCCTTGGTCATGTCGTCTCGGCAGAAGGCATCGCCGTAGACCCAAAGAAAATAGAGGCGGTGGTGGATTGGAAGCAACCTACATCAGCCAGCGAAGTTTGAAACTTTTTGGGCCTAGCGAGATACTACCGTAGGTTCGTGAAGGATTTTTCCAAACTGGCCTCGCCTTTGACACGCCTTACTCAGAAAGGGATTGTATACAAATGGGGTGATGACTGCGAAGCCAGCTTTCGAAAACTTAAGCAGCGTCTTGTTTCAGCCCCGATTCTTGCTCTTCCAGATGGGGTAGAGGAGTTTCAGATATACAGTGATGCATCAGGACTCGGTTTGGGATGTGTGCTCATGCAAAAGGATAAGGTAATATCGTACGCCTCCAGGCAACTGAAGCCGCACGAGAAAAACTACCCGACGCACGACTTGGAATTGGCGGCAATTGTATTTGTACTGAAGTTGTGGAGGCATTATCTTTATGGTATTGCTTGGAAAATCTTCACAGATCACAAGAGCCTCAAGTATCTATTCACCCAACGGGAACTGAACCTCCGACAGCGGCGTTGGCTAGAACTGATTAAGGACTATGATTTGACGATCGCTTATACACCGGGCAAAGGAAACATCGTTGCGGATGCTCTTAGTCGGAAGCACGTGGGCTCGTTATCCATAAACAACCATTTACTTCGAGATCTTGAGGCGATGGACATCGAGTTTTGGGTTCAGCATCAAGGAGTGCAGCTGGCATCACTCCATCTTGAACCGAGTTTGCGTGATAGAATCAAATCAGCTCAGGAGGGCGATCAGTTCCTAGCGAAGGCACGCAGACTGATTTTGGCGGAGAAGACGTCTGACTTTATGGTAAGCGAAGATGGAGCCTTACAAATGAAAGGAAGGCTATGTGTTCCTAGCGACCCAGAACTCCGAAGGGAAATTATGGCGGAAGCACACTATGCGAAGTATTCCTTGCATCCGGGGAGCACTAAGATGTACATGGACTTACGCAGAACCTTCTGGTGGCAAGGTATGAAGCGGGATGTGGCGACCTTTGTGTCACAGTGCATGGCCTGTCAACAGGTGAAAGCTAAACATCAGAGGCCCGGCGGGGAGCTGCAGAACCTCGCTATTCCTGAGCGGAAATGGGACAACATCACTATGGATTTCATTATAGGATTTTCGAAGACGCCGCGGGGGCATAATGCGATTTGGGTCATAGTTGATCGTTTGACCAAATCAGCCCACTTTCTTCCTATAAAAGTTACTTGGAGCGTCGATCGGTTAGCACAGATTTACATAAACGAGATTGTTCGATTACACGGAGTATCTGTCTCAATCGTCTCTGACCGTGACGGACGCTTCTTATCTCGTTTTTGGACAAGCCTACAGTCTGCTTTGGGAACCAAGCTACAGTTCAGTACTGTATACCACCCCCAGACTGATGGCCAGACAAAAAGGACAAATCAGATACTTGAAAATATGTTACGACTGTGCGCAATCGATTTGAAGACTAGTTGGGACACGCATCTCTCGTTGGCGGAGTTCGCGTACAACAATAGCTACTAATCGAGCATCCAGATGGCACCGTACGAAGCACTTTATGGGCGCAAGTGTCGATCTCTAATCTGTTGGGACGAAGTCGGCGAGCGGCAAGTACTCGGGCCAGAGCTGGTAGAGCAGGCAGTTGAGAAAGCTCTCTTGATTCGGGAAAGACTCCACACAGCGCAGAGCCGACAGAAAAGCTACGCCGATGCTCATCGTAGACCTTTGGAGTTCATGGTCGGGGATCATGTATTCTTGAAAGTGACGCCGATGCGTGGAGTGATGCGTTTCGGCGTGAAGGGCAAACTGAGTCCCAGGTTTGTCGGCCCCTTCGAGATATTGGAACGAGTGGCAGCTATGGTATATCGGATTGCACTACCTCCTGCCTTGGCTGAAGTGCATGACGTATTCGATATTTTTCAACTTCGGAAGTATGTGCATGACCCGAGTCATGTGGTTAGCTTCGAACAATTGGAACTGTGCACGGATTTATCATACTCAGAGGAGCCGGTGCAGATTCTAGATCGTAAGAAAAAAGTACTTCGCAACCGTACGATGTCCTTGGTTCGCGTGCTGCGGCAGAACCATTCAGTTGGGGAATCAACTTGGGAGATGTAATCGGAGATGAAGGAGAAATATCCTTCGTTGTTCATTCAGTCGGAGGTAGGGCCTTGTTCTTAAGTTTCGGGACAAAACTTTTTCTTAGTGGTATATTATGTAGTGCCTCAAATCCCGATCCGACCGGTGTAACGCCCCGCTCCACGTCAGCGTTATGTATCAAGTGAGTGGGCAGAACTTCGTTCTCTGATTCTTGCACGCCTTAATAATAACCTGAGTTTTTGCTTGCAATATTTTCTTAAGAGAATGATAGAACCTGCCTTGCATGTTAATGAACGAACTCACCTACTTGTCTTTGAAACAATGTCTGCTTAACGAGAATCCTGAATGCTTGCTTAGAGTGCATGAACATGTTCACTATCGTCTATGCTTCGAGAGAACCATACTGTGCCTGAACGTGTTTAAGTGATAAGTCGGATTGCCCCGCAACAATGATTGTATTCTGATGGTTCGTTTTGTCTGCATACTAGAGTTTATTTGATAGTGTTACATGCATTCGCATGCGGTCGGACAATGGCTATTGGTGGAAAGCTGAGTTGCATGTGTCACGGCTGCTACAGAGATAGTGGAAAGCAACCATGAGCCACAGCTGCCTCTAGCATCAGATAAAGAGTCATTGGTATGCTGTACCACCAGCTGCCGATCCTGAGATACTCGGGGACCGCCCTACATATAGCTAAGTTATTGTGTTAGCTTGGATAGTGACTGCCCCTAAGATTGTGCATTGTGTGTCTAGCTTTGCATCTGACCCTGGAGTAGCACGAGACACGCTGCGCACACCCTGGAACATGAACGATTGCGTGCTTGCATATTCAATATGAAACTCTGTTTCCAAACATGTTTCCAAAGAATGTAATATGACTCTGCTAGAACTGCATGAAACGAACCTAGGTAAAACTAGAAAGATCACTAGTAATATAATATTTTATAACATGATTACTTAGTGTTGGTTTGAGTGAATGTTTATTTCTGTTCAGTTGATTTATCTCACCAGTACTTGTATAAAGTGCTGATCCACCAACTGTTTACTTGCTTGCAGGTACTGTATCGTCCGAGGGAGTGATAGGCGTGCCACAGTCCCTAAGACCCGGAATCCTGGTTTCGATTGTTGCCCCGAGAATGCTATCGTATAAGGGGGCATAATGTATGGAACGAACGTGTGCCTTTGCTAAAGGAAACCCAAGTTGCCTCGATTGTCCCGAATACTCAGTTGGCTAAATGCATTGCATTGCAACAAGTCCCTTTCCGCTGCTTACTCGATTGATGCGTTGATAGCCAACTATCAACTTAAACGATTGGCCTTGCACGGGCGCAACCCCAGGCCCGTGCGGCATTACGTCCCCCGAAAGCTCGAACGGGCCCTATGCATTAGCTCCCTTCCTCCCTCGCACCCGCGGGACGGGCGCGGTGATTCGCGTCCGGCGCACCGAGGCATGGTGATTCGTGCTCAGTTAGTTAATCCCGGACGTACGGGGCGGGGCAGGGCGGGGCAGGGCGGAGCGGCGGCCCGGGCGGGACCGGGGCGTGACAGAATGGTATCAGAGCGGAATCGATTCTTCTGGCCCAAACCGTTGCTATGACTCTGAGATATTATCGATATGGTTTTGCAAAAGAGCGTTCCATACAATAAGTCCATAGATATTCTCAAAGTGCAAATATTTTTTGAACTTGAATTGCTTGACTGTTTCGATTGAGTACGGCGAGGGACGGCACTATCGCTACTCGGGATATCGAGAAGTTTATCCTTGAAGTTTCGAGGATGAAACTTTTTGTTGGTAGGTAAGTATGTAACGCCCCGCTCCGCGTCGGCGTTATGTATCAAGTGAGTGGGCAGAACTTCGTTCTCTGATTCTTGCACGCCTTAATAATAACCTCAGTTTTTGCTTGCAATGTTTTCTTAAGAGAATGATAGAACCTGCCTTGCATGTTAATGAACGAACTCACCTAGCTTGTCTTTGAAACAATGTCTTCTTAACGAGAATCCTGAACGCTTGCTTAGAGTGCATGGACATGTTCACTATCGTCTATGCTTCGAGAGAACCATACTGTGCCTGAACGTGTTTAAGTGATAAGTCGGATTATTCCGCAACAACGATTGTATTCTGATGGTTCGTCTCGTCTGCATACTAGAGTTTATTTGATAGTGTTTCATGTATTCGCATGCGGTCGAACAATGGCTATTGGTGGAAAGTTGAGCTGCATGTGTCAAGGCTGCTACAGAGATAGTGGAAAGCAACCATGAGCCACAGCTGCCTCTAGCATCAGATAAAGAGTCATTGGTATGCTGTACCACCAGCTGCTGATCCTGAGATACTCGGGGACCGCCCTGCATATAGCTAAGTCATTGTGTTGGCTTGGATAGTGACTGCCCCTAAGATTGTGCATTGTGTGTCTAGCTTTGCATCTGACCCTGGAGTCGCATGAGACACGCTGCGCACACCCTGGAACATGAACGATTGCGTTCTTGCATATTCAATATGAAATTCTGTTTCCAAACATGTTTCCAAAGAATGTAATATGACTCTGCTAGAACTGCATGAAACGAACCTAGGTAAAACTAGAAAGATCACTAGTAATATAATGCTTTATAACATGATTACTTAGTGTTGGTTTGAGTGAATGTTTATTTCTGTTCAGTTGATTTATCTCACCAGTACTTGTATAAAGTGCTGACCCACCAACAGTTTACTTGCTTGCAGGTACTGGATCGTCCGAGGGAGCGATAGGCGTGCCACAGTCCCTAAGACCCAGAATCCTGGTTTCGATTGTTGCCCCGAGAATGCTATCGTATAAGGGGGCATAATGTATGGAACGAACGTGTGCCTTTGCTAAAGGAAACCCAAGTTGCCTCGATTGTCCCGAATACTCTGTTGGCTAAATGTATTACATTGCAACAAGTCCCTTTCCGCTGCTTACTCGATTGATGCGATGATAGCCAACTATCAACTTAAACGATTGGCCTTGCACGGGCGCAACCCCAGGTCCGTGCGGTATCACGTCCCCCGAAAGCTCGAACGGGCCCTATGCATTAGCTTCCTTCCTCCCTCGCACCCGCGGGACGGGTGCGGTGATTCGCGTCCGGCGCGCCGAGGCACGGTGATTCGTGCTCGGTTAGTTAATCCCGGCCGTACGGGACGGGGCAGGGTGGAGCGGCGGCCCGGGCGGGACCGGGGCGTGACAACCGGGATGTGCACTATATAATTGGGCTTGTGGCTAGTCCGTCCGAGTATGCTTAGATCTTCGGCATCTTCTTGCCACAGACGAAATGCGATGATCTTTTCCAACTCATGGAAAGGCCTCTATTGAAACGAGCCCAATAGTTTTCGTGTTTGGTTGCTTGGTTTTCTTGATTGCCGCTTTGGGATTTTAATTTGGTGTTGCTTTCGAGTTACTTGGTTTTCGCTGCTGGTTTTATCGATTGGAGCTTAAATTTTGGGGAGTTCGGCAAGGAAGTATAGGCAAGAATTCTAACTCGGTGCTCGTGCTGTTGCAGGTCCGCGTAACTGACGTTTGATCGTCGCTAGGCGGGATTCCTTGTTTCAGCAACTTTTCCCTTAACCAGTGAGTGGTTTGGTCCCTTCTTTCCTACTTCTTCACGCCAACATCTCTAATGTTTCAAACATTCACTCGATGATGCCCGGTTGGACGCCTAGGAAATGCTTAGCCACAATGCATGCCAGCCACTAAGAAAGGAACATGGAAATTATAGACTAATTTTACTATATGCTTGCACACCTTATAACTTGAGTTTGTTGGAAAGGAAGTTGGCTGTTGGTTGCGGCCTGGTGCCTCGGATAGAGTTTGGACCCATGGGATATCAAAATCGGAACACCGCATTGAGAAAACTATGAACTGTTGCATAAGATATATATTGCTGCTTTACTTCTTCTGTTTAATTCGATGCATTGTATGAGATATGAAATATTCATGCATATGCATGGTCTGGGATAACTTGTGCACAAGGTTTATCATTTCCTCGAAACGGCTTTCCGGGGCACTGGAACCGTATCGATCCGGAGGGAAATATTGATTCGTGCTAGTCACGATACATTACGGGACCTCCAGCAGGGCTTGCTACCCGGGCTGATAGGGCGCGCCGTTAATGCTTGGAATAAGTCCCTAAGGTGTCGATCACACCAATGACCGCATAGAATAAAACACATGCTAATTTATTGTCTTGTGCAGATGGTAAGTATACTTGTGTTTCGTTGCAGGGAAGGCGTGCATCGGTTGAGTAAGCAACCGATGTACTGGTTATATTCGATGTTATTTTCATTCCTATCAAAACATGCAACTGATATGAATTGAATTCACTTGCTTCTTTATAGAAGAACATCTAATGCATGCTCGCCCCTAATAAGCTAGTGTTGATTTAGTCGAGTGGGTTCATCCCGCTCACCAGTACAAGTTGAGTACTAACCCACGTTGTGGGCAACTATTTCAGGCACTCAGACGGTGCAACGCTAGTGGATAGACGAAGAGGCGTTAGGAGCACCTCTATTTTGAAGTATAGTTGGAGTCAGATCATTTTGGAGGCTTGGACTTTCAACCTATACAAGGGCGTAATGTATGGACGACGGGGACTATCTGATGGAGCGCGTCCTGCATTTTGAGTTATCTTTTCTAATGCAATTCAAGTAGCCGAGAAGGCGCATCAATGTAGACTCTATGTAAATTACTCTGAATTATCAATGAAAAAGGATGTTTCTTCCTGCACTTATGTTCAATTATCTGTGAAGGTGTTTTCTAAATTGTGTTTCAAAGTGGGTTCCTATAACTGCAAGTTCTTGCCTTGTACGAGCGCAACTCCAGGCTCGTACGGCATCACGCCCCAGCGAGAACGAATCGGTTCCATGAAGGATCCAGCGAGGACGATTGACCCTTTCGGGATCGGGGTGTGACAGGTGAGGCCACTTCTCAGGCGACGGCTGGTGCGGGCACTACTCATTGGCCTGACTGGGGCACTTCTCAGGCGATGGCCGGTGCGAGCACTACTCAGTGGGATGGTACGGGCACTTCTCAGTAGGCTGGTGCGGGCACTTCTCATTGGCCTGAGTGGGGCACTTCTCAGGCGACGGCCGGTGCAGGCACTACTTAGTGGGCCCCCGAGGGAGATTCTCAGTGGGATAGCCTATTCGCCTCCGGAGTTACCAGCTATACGCATATCTTGACAACTCCATCAGCACCGATATCATCTCAAGTGAATGACAGTCAAGGAGGTGGTGATGATACGGCCCCAGAGAATACACGAGAAAAGAGGGACCGACTCAATCTAAGAGAGATTGATCGTCCGAACTATCGAGAATTAGCCAAGAGAGGTCGATGAAATTGTTATATCATTCCGAACTTTATTTGAATGTAACTTTCTTCTATTTTAATAAAATTATATATTGTTCTCATAAAATAAAACTATTTAAAAATCTACGGCAATGCCTTCATTCTCTTGGTTGGTTTGTATATCTCCTTCTATTGTGTCCTAAACCATTGTAGTTACTACATCGAAGATCTCTTGAAGCTTGATCATTCGCTTTGATCCGGTTCTTCTTTGGTCTTTCCGCCTTGCGTCGTACATCTGGTACTCCAATGTGTCCTCTAACCAATGTATTTTGGAGGTTGTAGAGGACTGGAATTGGCTCCAGGTGCAGCTCATATACGCTTCTTTATGCTTTCTTAGAGAAAATACCTGGATAAAAACTCTCGATGCTAATATTTTTAGACTTACATGCATAACATGCATGTACACATGGAAGCAAAATATGATACCACTTTAAATATGAACAAAAATTTTTATCTAAGTCTACAACATATGTTCTATTTATTTTACAATCTAATATTTCAAACAAATATCTAACTATATTCAACGTTTGCAGCCGGTATTTTTCTTTTATGATAAGAGCCATAGTTTGTAACATCTTAGGACAATAATCAGTTTGAAGATTTTCAGCTTTTTGCCTGTTCTTGTCCTGAAGTGTTATAATTTTGGCTCGAATTCCATCAAGTAGTGTCGTTATTGGTTTACCACGTAAATTTTTTACCAGTTATTGAAGCATTCAACAAGATTCGACGTGTGAATATCTAATCTGGGACAAGGAGAATACGCTGTTATCCAGTATGAAAAAATACGAGTTTCATCATTTACTCCAACGAGCTAGTTGTAAACATCTATGTTTTCAGCTTTTATTTTTTCCAAACAATAGTTCGCATCTGTTTCATTATAACATCTAGCAAGATAGTCTAAACTATGTTAAAAATGTGAAAATCTGAAGAGTTTTTTCAAATTTTGTTTAAAATGTTGAATACAAAAAAATGAGGCGATTTTGGAAAGATATCATGCATAGCCCTTATCAATCCTTTTTGTTTATCTGATATAAAAGAAATTGTATTACATGCATCAAAATATTTTTTAAAAGATATTCTCAAACCGTTTAAAAATCAAGTCCAAGAATCAGTATTTTCACTCTCAACAACAGCATAAGCAATTGGATATAATTGATAATTTGGATCATGAGCACATGCAATAAAAAAAATACCTTGATATCTAGAAGAAAGAAAAATAACATCATTACTAATCACAGGTAAACATCCCCTTAAAAATCCATCAATGCATGCCTTAAAACAAATAATTTTTTTTTAAATCTATTATCTTCTGTAGTCTGTATAAAATATTGGCTACCTGAATTTGTCTCAATAATTCTAAAATCATACTATTCAAGACTACTATATGCGTCAATATAACTACCATTTATTTCGGATAGAGTAAGTTTCCTAGCTTTCCAAGCTTTACAATATTTAATATATATTTCGTGTTCTCTAAATATATCATTTACAACATGCGATGGACTATACGACTGATTATCTCGAATTATATCAATAATTATATTTTTTAACCCATACAGTAGTAGCTAATGGATGAGAACCTGTTATAACTCCTCCTAAATAAGAATGTACGTTTTCTAGCGTAGTAATAACAAAAATTTCACCTTTACCACTTGTTTTAGCGTATACTCTCCAATTACAACTTGAATCGTTATATTTATATACAATCCCACTAACATTGTTTAAAGTAGAATGACAAGTAAAATTATATGCAATTACTATATCACTAATAAAATATCTAAATTCAGAACGATTATCAATTTTTCTTTCAATGATTAATCCTGAAATGCTAACACTATCAACATTGCCATCAAATTCATCATCTAAATTTTAAATTAAATTATCACTATTTTTATCGTCGTTATTACCATCATCTACTATATGTTCTTGTTCAGTAAATGAAATAACTTGATGAGAAGAACTAGGAGCAGTATTAACTTCATTAGAAGCACGTATACTACTTACAATTTTATTTCTAGGTGGTGGTGCAGTTACATAAATATTAATGTACGTTGTTTGTACATTAACTTCTAGAATAAATTTTCATACTTGTTTACTAACTAACTTTATACAATTAGTTAAATAAACATGAACCAATATAAATTCATAATCAGTAGAACATTGTTCAACAATTTGATTACGTAAACTATCAAACGAAATATTTCGATCAATTAAAAAAATTTCAGTTAAACCTCCTTCATAAACTAACCCATTAAGCACACCCCAACCGAACATAATATTATTAAACTTTGATCCATCACATGAGAATGAACTTCTAAATACAGAGTGATTGAGCTGAAGTAGCTTCTGTTTGAAAGTATAAGTGGATTGAGTGAGAAATGAAAAACAGAAGAAATTTATAGAAATGAAAAAAATTGAGTCGTTGTTACAATATGAACATTACTATACATACCCAGAGTTACTATGAACATATCCAGAAAATAAACCTACAAAACAAAAACAAAAAAACCAAAAAAAAACCAACACAAAAAATCAAACCAAATAAAATCCTAAAAAAACCAAATCAAAAATAAATAAAAAATCAAAACACCACATTTTTGCCAACTGAGTTGGCGAAAATTCACCCCTCTCCCGCTCAAAAGTTTGACACGTCGGATTATTGTCAGATTTTCGCCAACTCAGTTGACGAAAATCAAGTTCTCCAAAATTTCGCCATCTCCGTTGGCGATATGTATCGAAAATTTAAAATTTTCAAAATTTATATCGTTATATTTAATTAATTTAAATTTTTTATCGGTACAGTAAATTTTCTGTTTTTCTTATTTGAATTAAGTATTAATAATTATTTAAGCTTAATTGTCCGTTCAATATTTGTTTTCGGTGTTATATATATATATATATATATATATATATATATATATATATATAAAGTTTTTCAAAAGTTTTGTTATTGTGGTCCGTTAGATGGTGTTTTAAGTCATCTAATCTTGATTGTTGATCAAAATAACAGTCAAGATTAGATGACTTAAAGTCGATCCAACGACTAAAAATGACAGAACTTTTATATATATATATATATATATATATATATATATATATATATATATATATGTATATAATATGTTCCAATTGTCAGAAGTAACGACACGATATTGAGAAAAGTTCATCTCAAAAAAAAATTTTGATATTGAGAAAAGTTTGAATGTGTAATTACTCAATTCTCTGTCATCGTATAGGTTTTCGAAACAGTGCACACGAGTCAAAAAGAAGTTCTCATGGTTCTAACTTGTCATAGAAATATAATCCCGTCTTTTAAAAATCAGAAAGTTCCGGATCAAGTATTGGTTCGAATCAAACTGATTCAACCACTGAATTAATCTAAGTAGTCTAAGTTTAATTTTTTCTGGATACTATTTTTTATAAAAATAATTTTTACAACAGTTTTTGGAAAAATATTTATTCGATCCGAATAAGTTATCGGTTCACACATCAATCGGTTGAATCAGTTCGATCCAATTTTTAAACATTATATAATCAAAAGATTTGAGGACAACGATCATGACAATCAAATGAAGTGGTTATATTGAATATTAGTATAATAAATAGAAGGATAATACTTGGGAATATAAAAATTTGATTATATTTTGCTAACAATATGGTGTAGTTGTCTATATATTGATCATACGTGAGATTGTCATATTACTGTTATTAACATTTATTAACATATAGGTTGACATATTGTTTTCATCAAAGTGTAATCAAATTTTGGTATATCATTAGCATTAGAGTTAATTAGACTTTGGATCACAATTTTTTTTAGAAATTAGGATTTGGTCCTAAAGATGTTCACATTAGAATTTTGTCTTAAGATGACGGCTTATCCATGTTGACCATTCAAATCTGTCAAAAAATAAATTAAATCAGAACTCTCAACATTTATATTTATATTCGGTATTCTCTATATATATTTCACCCACTAATTACAAGTAAGAACATGATATTGAAAAAACTTTGAATGTGTATTTACTCAATTATCTGGCCTTGTATATATATATATATTTTTTTTTGGAACAATACACACGTGAGTCCAGTTTTGTTCACTGACAAAAACTAGGTGGATATTCATCCTTCCACTCAAAGGTTGCCCATGTGTTATTTTTATCCAACCTAAAATCACTTTTGTGAGAGGTTTGGTGAACATCTACACTAGTTTTGACCACTAATATGATACGTGACAACCTTTGAGTGGAAGAGTGAACATTCGTCCTAGTTTTGCTGGATGAACAAATGTGGATGCATACACATGAGTCAAACAATTGTCATGTTTCTAATTTGTCATACAAATATAACCTAAAGATTTGGGGACAACGATTGGAATAATCTAATGAAGTGCTTATATTGAATTTTAGTATAATAAATAGAAGTACAAGGGGATATCAAAATTTTATCATATTTTGCTGACAATATAATATAGAAGTACAAGGGGATATAACGCTATCAACATATATGTTGTAACATCATCTTATTATCAAAGTGTAATCAAATTTTTGTGTCTCATTAGCATTAGGGTTAATTAGGCTTTGGATTCCATAAATTTCGAAATTAGCGATTAGGTCATGAATATATCTAACTTAGAATTTAGGTCATGAGGACGGTTTATCCATGTTGACTATTCCAAATTTGTTAATAAATAAATTGAACTCAAGGTCAATGATGTTTCCGGAATCCTAAATTTAATTAACTTTAAAATATTTTATTAACATATTTTGTATGGACAACACGAGTCAACCATCACCCAAATCCTAACAAAATATGATCAAAGATCCAAAAACTAATTTTCGAATGTTTCAGGAATCAAAAATCTAATTAACCCTCAGCATTATTATCAATATAAAAGAGAAGATTGCAGAGTTGTGAATTAGATATACAGATCTTTTGATCAAAGGAAGGAAGCAATCTGTCGAATCCACACATTTTCTTGTGGCTGACCTTTTCCAATTTGCTCCACATATGAATGGAAGTGTAGCTGCTCGATACTATGAGAAAATAAAATAAAATATTATATGTAGATTTGAAGTTAGTATTGGGCTGAATGTGGGCTGGATTGGGCTCCAAGAAAGCCTGACAACCATGTTGGGATTAGTAAAACCAGCCACGTTTAGCCAATGACACCTCTTATCCGAGTCCTAATCCCAATTTTCCCAATCCCCAAACCCCACGCTGCAAATGACAATTTTAACCCCGCAAACTCCTACTGTTAGGCAAACTATTTCCTAGCCCAGGGGCAATTATGACGTTTTATTTAGATGCTAAGGTGGGACCCAGCCCATTGGGTGAGATTCCGGCAAGGGCTTGAGGCCGGCTAAGGTGGGACCCAGCCTTGGGAAGGCAAGATTTGATGATAATGGTTATGGGGGTGGGGGGAAAAGGCTTAGGGGACTGTGTTAAAGTTAAAGACCCTCTTGTTTCTTTTCCCCCTTTTTTTTTTTTAAAAAAAAAAACTTCTTTTTCAACACCTATTATTTCTAGGAATGTTAGGTTCATTCGGTTGGGACTGTTCGGGTCGGGTTGGATCATAGTCGGATTAATTTTGAATCGGACACAAAATTATCGTGTCTCTTGAATTCAAACTTTATTCATATAGGCTATACATTTTTAATGCTTAGTATTTTGTATCATAACGCTACGAGGGAAACTTATATAGCTAAAAAAAATAATCGAAAAATTTCGTTCGGAGCAACGAAAATACTAAAAATTTTACTCTTAACATACAATTTTAAATATTTTCAACAACAGCATCGTAACGTCCTTTGGAATGGTGTTTTACGATTTTCCGTCTGCTCCGTTAGAAAAAAAAAACTTCCGTTAAAAATAAAATAAAAAAAGAATGAAAAACGTCATTTGGAAGGACGTTTTTCCTATAAAAATGTCCTTCCAAAAGACGTTTTTCATTCTTTTTTTTTTTCGTTTTCTCTCTCCTCTCTCTCTCTCTCTCTCTCTCTCTCTCTCTTTCTTCTCTCAGTCACTCTCTCACTCAGTCTCTTCTCATCTCTCACTCACTCTCTCTCCTCTTCTTTTCCGATCGCAACCACTTAGACCTCCTCCTCCGTGCCGTGGGCTGCGTTGAGGCCAACGACCCCGTGACCGCCCACATGATATTGGCGCAGTTCAATCACGCATTCCCTCTCTCGACCTCGTCCACGTCCCCCCCCCCCCCCCCCCTCCCGCGCGCGCTCCACTTCCGAGACGCCCTCATCTCCCTCCTCCCCATCCCCAACCCCCCTTCCGCCTCCCCACCCCCTTCCCCTCTCAAGACCGTCCACCGCATCATCGCGCATAAGTCCTTCTCCGACCTCTCCCCTATCCCCTAGTTCACCAGCTTCACCGCCAACCAGACCCTACTCGAGTCCTTACTCCTGCTCGACCACACTAGCAGCACTACTACCTCCTCCCCGCCACCCACCTCCATCCACGTCATCGACTTCGAACTCGGCCTCGGCGGCCAGTGGTCCTCTTTCGAGCAGGAGATCCACGCCCGCAGCCGATCCCTCCGCACCACCCCTCCCGCCGTCCGCATCACCGCGGTCGTCCCCGAGGAGACCATCGAGACGGGAAAGAAGAGGAGAGAGAGTGAGAGAGAAAAAGAAGAGAGTGAGTGAGAGAAGAGAGAGAGAGAGTGAGTGAGAGCGGGTGAGAGAGAGAGAGAGAGAGAGGAGGAGGAGAGAGAAGAGAGAGAGAGAGTGTGAGTGAGAGAGAGGAGAGAGAAAACGAAAAAAAAATGAAAATCGTCATTTGGAAGGACGTTCATTCTAAAGGACGTTTTTTTTATTTTTTATTTTATTTTTTCATTATTTTTTTTAACGGAGGTTTTTTTTCTTTTAACGGAGCAGACGGAAAAGCGTAAAACGTCCTTCCAAAGGACGTTATGATGCTGTTGTTGAATTTTTTTAAAATTGTATGCTCCGAGTAAAATTTTTAGTATTTTCGTTGCTCTAAACGAAATTTTTCGAAAAATAACTCACCAACAGAACCCACATAATTATCTTTGATTCTGCCAATTAGGATTGGAAATGATGAGTGGAAGAATTATTTTCTTTCATTTTTTTTTTTTTGAAAAAATAAAATATTAGGGTTGGAAAGGGTGAGTGGAAGAATTATTATTTTTTTTAATAATTTTTTTTACATTAAAAAACAGATATTTTTTTTTTCCACGAATATGATTCTGCCAATTAAACGTGACCGAAATGTCTCATGAATTGGTTAGGATTAGTGAGAAAATGTTTTTCCTCGTTAAAAATCGTATCTGTGTCTGGTTCGGCTAAAACCCGCGTAAGTATCCGAGTCCTACATTCAAATACCAGCACTATTACACCCCAACTAAACTTTTTTTTTTACTGGAGTAAAATAGTAAATACAAAGAATATTTTATTTTTTTAAGTGCAAACTGCCATGGAGATCCAGTTGGAAAAAATTAAGAAAACCAAGGATGGAGATGGTGAGGTCGTTTCGGGAGCAGTTCTTAAATTTTATTAAAAAAATGGGAAATAAAATAATAGGAACCAACCAGGATTAAATATGTTGGTCTAGGGTTTCCGCCACGGTGTGAGGGTTTTTATCAGGGTTTCGGCTTTTTTTTCTTGATTTCTATTATATTTGACCGTACTCACACGAGAACCTCCTTGGGAAACGAGTTGCATGAACCGGACCGGACCGGACCGCACCGTCGTCGACCGGCCAATTCAATTGTGGTACTTAAATGCGAACCCCATGTCGAAATATTCTTAGCTGTGGTGGCGGTGGATGTGTACGGAAGAGCTGCGTTCCGTCCGCAACATGTTGTGTGTTACTTAAGTTACGAGGTGTGTGTAGGGATTAAAGTTAGGTTAAATAAGCCTAGCTAATATAACCAATCATCTCTCTCTAAATAAATGTATCTTGGAATCAATGTTTACCCAGCCGTGCATAATTTAGATGCTATGTACACAATGTTTGATGCAGTCGTAGCAATGTTGAAAAAAAATACAAATATTGTATTTTCAACAAATTTTAGACAAGTATAATTCAGATTTTGTCAAACGACTGCTACATATAAACTAACCGCTTGGTAGAGGAAAAAACTAGAAAAAAAAAGTTAAAGAAATAAAGAGAATAATATATATATATATTTTTGATACATGAATAAAAGGTTAATGAAAGAAAAAATGGACATAATTTTTTTTTTTCTTAACCTAAAAATACTCTAGGCCTAGACAATTCATATGAAAGGTTCAGAATTTTGGACCTAGTTAATTAATATACTAGTGAATTTGTACTAACATAACGAATAAAGAACGGTAGTAGTACCTATTCTCCTGCAAGATTGTTTGTTTCGTAGATTTGGAACATGAAAGTGATTAAATTTTGTATTTTAAATTTCATGACTCATATGACATTTAATTAGGTATGTAATATTTTATACAATGGAAAGAGTTGTATAAATAATTTCTTTCTTTCTCTCCTATCTACCATCTCCAGAGTTGTCAAGTGGACCGAGCAAAAATATTTTATTCAAGTTGGATATACTAGACCTGGGTTGGGCCTGAGCATGACTTATTGGGTTCATACACTGCAGCAAATCGAGCCGGGCCCAAGGGTGGAAAACCTCAGCCCAGTATGATACGTGGCCCAAGATACGATGGATTTGGGTCGGGCCTGAGCAGGACCACCTAAAATAAAATCAGTTCATATAAAAAATTTTTTTTTTTTTTTATTATAATTTGAAAATTTTATTTTCTACTATATCTAGGTGATTAATTAGTGTCTATCAAACAAATAATACTTTAACTTGAAAATAGTTTTGCACCATTTCTAGGTGATTAATTGGCTAATATAAAAACAAAATATTTTTTACTCTATCTAGGTGATTAATTATTCAACATTTAGCTTCGGCCGAGACGAGTTTGGACTTCGAGTCGGACTCAAACATCTCTTGTTGAACGAGATATGAGATTCAATACGTTCCGATATGTTGAGTCGAACCAACCCGAATCCAAGATCACTCGGGACGACATGGGCTATTTTTTCGAATCGGACTCGTAGTGAGTTGAGTCTATCCTGCCCATTTGACATGTCTAACCTTGTGTATTAAATTGATAAAAGGCAATTAAAATACATCTAGACAATTATGTCTTCCAATGTATCCATTCATATCCATGGTTTCGCATACCAATAAAAAGGGGTAATATACAAATACAACAGCACATGTAGAAAACAAAGTAATAGCCTTCAATGAAGTGGCTCGACTTCCTTGAGAGTCGAAATTAAACGCATGAAATGGTCAAAATAAATGATCCAACCATGTGCCGGATTCATAAATGAATGTCTCGTCAATCGCTGCTTTCTATCCCTAGCGAGCTACTGCTTCTGGTCACTACCAAAATGAGGGGAATTAACCACGCGTAAAAACGTCCGTAATTTGATTAAAACGTCGCTAAATTTACAGCTCAGAGCAAAGTCACCGAAGCTAAATTCGTCGCTATTTGTCGCTTCAGCGATGCGATAGAAAGTTGCAAAACTTTTTCATATTAGCGACGTTTAGTATCAAAACGTCGCCAATGTAACAACGTATTTATGTGTTGCTACACGTCGTCAATTTAGCGACAAACTTAGTTACGTTTTTCTACAACTTTGCTAGCATGACAATATTTGCCATATCAGCAACAATAGCGACGTTTAGCGACAAATCGACGACGTATCCGATATTGTTAGCGACGTTATGATACACCTTAGGGACGTCACCCTTGCGTCGTTGTTCGTCGCTAAACATTGCTAATCTGAAAAATAAAGGAGTTTACTGTTTAGCCAAGTTGATGCATTTTAAAGCTTAGGATATCAAATTCAAAACTAGAATAGTTAAGGGTATCAAGTTGCAATTCAGCAAAAAAATTATATTAATAATTGAGAATATACATATTGCTTAGACGACTCATTTATGAAACGTTTCTAAGCCACATTATATAGTAGAGATGTAATGAGAAAACTTGAGATTTTATCCCCAAAGTTTTTATTCAAAATATTTTTTTATCTATATTTTCTAATGTAGAAACATGGAAAATCTGAAGCCATGAAGGTCGCATAGAGACCATGCACCCTCAAAACAGAAGCAGGCCGCAGATAAGCTACATAAGCGACCCAAACAATCAATGAGTTGAGAGCCGCAACTGACCTCTGACATAGCATTAAATTACCTGACATGAAGTTCTGACATGACTTCGAGATTCGTGAAAAAGACGGCACATAAAAAGACACAAAGTCATATCAATGAAAGTCATATCAATGCATTGATGACCCTGTCAGACGAGTCGCGCCACGTGTGTCACTATCCCATTTCCAGGGCAGGATATATATATTTTTTAATTTGGTTAATTTTGTATTGATCATAAATATTTGTATAATATTTAATTAGATGCATGTATTTATTTTTATTAGTTGTTTTAGGGTTTTGGCTAGTCTGGACCCATGTCAGACCATAGTGGACCCTTGTCAGACCCAACCAACACCCTTGTCAGACTTATTTATTGGTTTATAGTAGTTATTTATATTTTAATTAGTTAGTTGGAGTGGTTATGGTTTAGTTAGAGTGCATTTGGAAATTCCAAACCCAAACCCTAATTAGCATGACTTAAGTTGAGGGGTATTTTGGTCTTTGTACCTAACCACAAACCCTAACCCAACCATCCATTACATGGCCGGCCCCTTCCCCCCTTAATTCCATTCACTCTCCTTCTTCATTTCCACTCTCCTTCTTCATTTCTCCTTCCTTTACTCCTCCAACCAAATTTCAAGTAAGTTTTCTTCCCCATTTCTCTTTCTATCTCAAATCTTCATCCATATCTAACCCTAACCCTTCATTTTCCTCTAACCTAGTTGTGTAGGAGTTACTTTGGGAGTAGAGCTTGGATTTGGGAGCCTGGGAGCTAGTTTGGAGCTTTTAGGACTTTTTGGAGACTTTGGCCCTGGGATTCTGTAATCCCCCTGATTTTTTATAAATTTAAAATTTTGGATTTATCATAATTTTCTGGGATTTTCTGGAATTTTTCTGTAATTAAATACCAGTGTTTTAATTATTAAAGGATTTTTAATTGTTAATTAATAATAATAAAATATTATGAAAATAATATTTTATGGTGTAAAATGAAAAACTAGAAATATGGTAAATTTCCGGGAATTTATTGGACCCCGGATGAATTTTTAAACACCTAAAAACTATTATTATTAATTTACCTATTTATTAAATTAATTAGATTATTAATTATTTATTTTATTAAGCCCACCGGCCCAGATTGGCCCAACCCATCCTGGCCCAGCCCAATACCAAACCCAGCCCGCTCCTTACCGGGTCGGGTCGGGTCCACCCGCCGCCCGACCCGTCGGACCCGAAACCCGCTAGCACCTTACCCCTTCCCCGACCGTTCTGCCGACGAATCTCCTCCCGCCGCTGCCGTTACGCCGCCGGCGACCGCTTCGCTTCACCTCCCGCCGTCCGCTGGCCCTTCCCCTCCCCCGTTCAACCGCCGGCCATCCGCCTTCTTCCTCCGGCTATAAAAGCCCCCAAACCCGACGCTGCCCAACCCTAGAACCGACGCCACCACCCCCGTGTCCGGCTGCCCCCCCCTCACTGGACTTCGCCCGACGCCGAGCCTAGCCGGCCGCCCGAGCTCCCAGCCACCTCACCTCTCTCTTCCAGCGCCGACTTCCTCCCGCAGACCACCAGTGCCTCCGTCCAGGACCCGCCGCAGCCGAACCCAGCACCGCCTTACCCCAGTCGCCTCGACGCCGGAGCCCTAGACCTCGACGACCGTCCCCGCAGCCCCGGCCGCCTCCGGACAGCGCCCCCGACCCAGATCCGGCCAAGCACAGCCACCTCAGACGAGTTTCCAGAACCCTAAACGAAACCCTAGGTCGAGCAGTGGACACAGTGTCGTGTGTCGGACACGAGTGGACACGAGGAATTCACTGATTTTCGACTCTGTTCAGGTACCCGCAATTTCTTGCTCGTAACCCCGTTTTCAATTTCGTCTTTTGCGTTGCGAACCCTGCATGACCCTCTAGGTGCCCAGACAAACTGCTCGGGGCATCGCGTCCTGTGGTGATCGCACACCGCGATCCAAAAACAGGAAAAACCTAAGCCCTGTTTCACCCGGAACTGGGTACGCCCCGCCAAACGGGACGACTTGGTCACGTACGGTCTTCACCGATACGTCAGCGTCGTTGATATGGACGTGCGGGATTTCGCAGAAGCTGATTTGGATGTGCGTGCACACCGGAATCAGTGCGTATCCGCGGACAACGTCCCGTATCCGTACTTTCTGAAACTTGCTGTAACTTAGTGAATACAAGTCGGATTGAGACGAAACCTGCACCATCGGACTCGTAGCAATACGCTGGTCCTGTGGGTCAAGTTTTGTTTGATTCTGAGAACGTTGAAAAATCGCGTGTCGTGGGCCCCACAGGCTCCAACTGACGGGCGATTTTGAGAACGGCTCATCGGAATCCAATTCTGAAAGTTCCGTTGGGTTCGTATCAGCGTTCCTGATCTGTTGACACTAAGTTGGACTGTTTTTGAGACCTTTGATCCTGACGCGTTTTTCGGTGCAAAGCGGCCTACATTTGAACCCCGCCTTGGCCCGAAAATGACGTTTTTGCCCTTGTCTCCAAATTGGACTCAAGGACAGGCGTTTCTAGCTGATTGATATTTTCTGATTCTGATGGTGACGTTTGTTTCAGCAGCCGGAGTACTGCCTGCAATCCCAACTGAAGCCCAAGTGACAATTGGAACCGGAAATCCAGGCAAGTGTACCTTGCCATAAATTGCAGTTATTAGTTCATTTTTGTTCTCTTACTTTATTTTCTGTGATTATTTTACATGCTTAAACCTAGGGCCGTGTGGCATACTTAGTGTCCGATTACAGTCGGGTGCCAACTCCGTACGCGGAGTTGTGTATGTCATTTGAGATGGACATTCGTGACCCTTTACATTCTAGTACTTGCTGTATCAAGTACAATAACCCAGGACACTTGACACATACATTGACAGAATCTTCCTGAGATATTCAAGGTGATTCTGTGTAGGATACAGGATGGACATAGATTATATTCTTAGATTATGACTTGATGCATTATCTATGATCACATGTGACATGGACATGAGACGTTATGGACATGAGACTTGTGGTTACATTGGGTGGGGAGAGACACACAGGCTACAGGCTGATTATATATATATAAAATCCATAGTAAACACATAGTATAACACATAGTATAACTTCTACCGGCTCCCCGACACAGAGCTTGTAGTGGTATCAGCCTTAGTTTTAGTGATACTCTCAACTTGCATTTTCACTTAGCATGGTTATATAGTTGTCCCTATTATTTCATTATTTTGCTTTACTGCATTATATTTGGCTTGTTTTATCTGTACCTTGCTATGTCCCCTGAGGACCTAGATCCGGATTATGTCCCCAGGGTTAGCAGACGAGATCTACCCTGAGGTGTACGGAACAGGAGCACTTCTCGGATCAGTACCAGTACCTGAGGACGAGGTGATCGCTGAGGACTTCTCCTGAACATCTGCTTCCCTATGCTCAGTTTAATATATTTAATTAAAACTCTTTTCATGTTTATGAGAACAATTGTAAAAGACTTTATATCGGGTTGTTCCCCGAATACTTTGCTGAGACTGGATGTTTAATTTACTTTCCTTATTGTTGTTGATCTTATTATCTTTTCTGTGGATGAGATTAGTTCTGACTTGTTGTTATAGACCTTATGTACAGCTTAAGTGTGCCTGATGGATCCATTAAATTGGGTCAGTCCATCGGTGCATACTGCTGGCCATTGACACGTGTCTGGTCCCTTTATATTTTGGGACTGGGGCGTGACAGATTCAAACTCCCAAGAGGTAAACCCTAATTTTTTCCTTTGTGATTACTCTAATATAGTGAAATCAGTAGTTTAGAACCTTTCTATATCTTAGGGCTACCCATGGGAGGAAGTTTGAGCTTGTTTGGATGTGTTTGAAGACTTTGGCATAGGGTTTTGTGTCAATTTTGGGTAAAATCCGAGATTGGCCCATTTTGGGTGTTGTCTTAGGTTAGACGGACCTAGGTAGACGTGCTTGGGTGTCTTGAGGGTTGGTACGTGTCACCGTTCAGACACGTGAGGTCGTGTCGCGGTGTTTTGGACGTTTCGGACGATTTAGGATTTTTTCCTTCGACATCGGTTCCACATGCATGTGGAATTTTGTCATGGATCTAGAATCAGAGAGTTAGCATTTTTGTAAGATTTTAGACATTGATTAGAACTCGTGGGTAAATTTTGGGTCGATTCCGAGTAGGTTTGGTATGCGTTTCACAAGGTATCGCGAGCCGCACTCCACGTGTTCGTCGAAATGACCAAATGACCATTTCGACTTGCTTTCTAGGTTTCGGGCTTGTGCGCGGGTTGGTTTAGCCTTTGGGAGTGTGTATTAGGGGTTTCGAGTTTATATTTGTATATATATGTATTTATATGCATATGGGTGTTTGTGGGTGAGTGTGTGTGTTGGTGTGTTTGTGAGTGTGTGTTTTGTGTAGTGTGTGTATAGGTGTGGTAGTGTGCGTGTTTGTGTATAGTGTGAGTGAGTGTGAGAGTGTGTGTGTTTGAGTGTGGTTGTGTGTGGGTGAGTGTGTAGGTGTGTGTGTGTGAGTGTATATATATATATATATATATATATATATATATATATATATATATATATATATATATATATATATATACGTGTGTGTGTGTGCGCGCGCGCGTAGATATATATTTGGATGTGTGTTTGAGTGAGTGAGTGATAAGGTGAGTGAGGTACATGGTAGAGCAGCAGCAGCAGGTAGAGATTGTCACTACCCAATTCTAGAAAATAGGTTTTTTTTTTATTTGGTAAATTGTGTATTGTATATAATTAATTATAATTAGTGATTGTATTATTTTTTTATTGATTGTTTTAGGGTTTTGGCTAGTCTGGACCCATGTCAGACCCTAGTGGACCCATGTCCGACCCGACCCACACCCTTGTGAGACCTATTTTTGGATTTAGAAATATTTATTATATTTTTAATAGGTTAGTTGGAGAGATTAGGAGTTAGTTTGAGTGCTTTTGGAACCCCAAACCCAAAATCCAAGTTAGGGAGGGCATTTTGGTCTTTTGGAGACTTTGTAAACCCTTTATACTACATGGCCGACCCTATTCTAGCCCCATTCCCGAAATCACAGCAGCCCCCCCCCCCCATTTCTTCACTTCTTCTTCTTCTTCTTCTTCTTCTTCTTCTTCTTCATTCTCCATTTCTTCTTCTTTCCTTCTCCCAAGTTCAAGTAAGTACTCTATTTCTCCTCTTTCTTCTTCTATTCTTCATAGATGTGAACCCTAACCCTACATTATTCCCCAACCTAGGTGTTTAGAGCCTAGACTTAGTGTGGAGGCTAGATTTGGAGGCTTGGAGCTTGAGGGAGGTGATTTCAAGTAAATTTGAGACTTTGGCCTTGGGATTCCAACTTCCAAGAGATAAACCCTAAATTTTCTCTTACTAATTGCTCTAATGTAGTGTAATTAGTGGTTTAGAACCTTCCTAGACCCTAAGTCTACCCGTGGGAGGAAGTTGGAACTAGTTTGGTTGTGTTTGGAGACTTTGACACTAGATTTTGTGTCAATTTCGGGTGGAATCCGAAATTGGCCCAATTTTGGGTGATGCCCTAGGTTAGAAGGACCTAGGTAGACGTTGTCTGGTGTTTTGAGGGTTAGTGTGTGTCTCCGTTCGGACACGTGAAGTCGTGTCGCGGAGAAACGGGCGTTTCGGGCATTTTTGGGATTTTCGTCGTCGCCGGTTCTAAGTGCGTGCGTGTTTTCGCCACGGGCCTAGAATCGACGAGTTAGCATTTTTTCTAGGACCTAGACATCGTTTATAACCCTTGGGTAAATTTTGGGCCGATTCTGAGTTGGTTTGGTATGCGTTTCAGGAGATTTTCCGAACCGCGCACCGCGTGTTCGTCGAAATGACCGAACTGCCATTTTGATTTGGTTTCTTAATTTCGGGCTTGTGCGCGCGTTGGGTTAGCTTCGGGAAGTGTGTGCTAGAGTTCTCGGGTTATATTTTATATATATATATAGATGTTTGTGTGCGTAGGGGTGGTTGTGTTCGTGTTGGTGAGTGTTGTGTTGTGTGTGTTGAGTGTTAGAGTGTATATATATATATATATATATATATATATATATATATATATATATATATATATATATATATATATATTTATAGATATGTGTTGTATATATATATATGTGTGTGTATATACCTATATTTTTGTGTGTGTATGTGTATTAGTGTGTGTGTTAGTGTATATATATGTATATATGTGTGTGTCTGTGTATGTGCGTGTTTGTGTGTGTGTACGTGTGGCAGTGCGAGCAGCGGGGGGGGGGGGGGGGGGGGGGGGCAGCAGTGCACAACGCGCTGTTGTGCAC